>VNWV01000006.1:0-600000 GCA_009801085.1 Lasiodiplodia sp. COLG20 | reverse complement strand
AGCATTGTTGACAACGATACTTTACAGGGGATGAGCAACAATGATAGCCGTTCCTACAGCTGCCGACAAGTGTTATTAATAGGCTAGCGAAACATACCTTGAAGCAGCCGGCCCAGCCGGACGCGAACCCCGACGAGGATAGCATGTTCACTCGCGGAGTAGTTTCAAATGAACTTAAGCAGGCTACCAGGATGCTATTTTGAATGCCAAGGATGAGGGTGGAGGGATCTGAGTAAGTTGATTCAAACAACACAATTTCGAAGAGAGATCGGCGCGAGAGAGTTGCGTTAATGGAATAGATAGATCTAAAAATGGAAAAGCACAAAAAAATTTGAAAAAGAAATCAAGCCTGCTCTTTGTTGTGAAGGAAATGCTTGCTTCGGAATATTTTCGTGAATTGCATGGATACGTAGCAAATTAGAACACAAGGTCTTCGAAAAATACAATACAAAGGGTCTTGTTTGCTGCGCGAGAAGCCGCGCCTATCGCGCTATATTTAGACCGACCTTACCATTTCCGGAAACTTTGCCAGAGGATTTAGCAACAGTCACTGCGAGCGGATAGAGCTGGTAGAGTTGATAGAGCTGGCGACGCCGGAAGCAAGGGTGATCTGCAGGAAGAGGCAACAAGCACTAACAGCAGCTCCAGTAAATCTGTGTATTCGTGTCTTTATAAAAGAATGTACACTAACCGTATCGTTAGTAGTACTAGCGCCGCTAACGGTACTGGCAGCGCTAGCGGCTACTCGAGTTGCTGCTAACCGTAGACATCCACATCTTCACACAGAATATTCATGTCAATAGCGAATGTGACCAATTAACAGTCATGTGGAACACCACATTCTCACTGATCGCTCATTCATTATCTGTACTTTTGTAAATCCGATTGGGTTGATATACTGATTTGCAAGACGGATGCAACTGGGAAGTCTCTACTAGACTGCAATTCGAATTTTTTCTCTCCTCATTTGGATGGGGGACCAGGAAATTGGCTTACTGAACCGAAAAATCTCGCCACGTTCTTCAATATTACTGTTCATTCTCCGACAAAACAATCACGTTGTTTCGCTATACACGTTCTCCTACTGGATGAATAAATCAATAGCACAGACAGACATGACGTACTCCAGGTTATCCGAGACTCTAGGTGCTTCTACCATCACTAACGTTTACCCTGAATTGTGCCCCGTGCTCATTCACATGCAGAGCCACTACGTAATCATGGTATTGTATCTTCCTCTTTGATAAGATGGCCCCATTTTGGGTAGTCGCTTCAGCACTGCGCTGCCTGATCTGGCATCGAATGCTCCGAAATTCCAAGCAGAAAGCCGTTGTCATGGTTTCCACTAGGCACAAAAAAAGGTCACTCGTGACCTGCAGAGACAGCCTCGTGCAGTGAACACCTGCGGGAGCTACACCGGTCACTCCGCTTCGGATCAACCCTTCGGGATGCGGACGAGTATAAAACTCACAGTATCTTACCACCATACCACTTTCTTCAGCGTCCATCCTTCGTATGAGCATTGGTATGTTCACCCTTTACGTTCCCATTGCATCTCGTGCTACAAGCAAGCATAAGAAAAAAACCGTTCTGGAGTCCACCTGCACATTCCATCGACCCATTACTTCCCATCAAAAAGACAGTACACTGATAAGATGGCTTTTAGCTATAGAAGCAACATGTCTTCTTCCGACCGCAATGCTTCTGGCACCGGCAATGAGCAGGGCCGTTCTCGTGGCAGCCAGTTGTCACGCAAAGCATCAGGCCAAATGCGCACCGCCCAAGACAAGCCGCGTGATGAACACATTTCCCCGTACGGCCTACCATCCGGTCCTCAATCCATGATCGTAGGTCCCTCCACACGTCCAAACCCCAACCAACCACTGACACAATACCTCCAGCGCCGCTCCGACGGCGAGACCATACCCTTGTTCGACCTGCGCAAGATTCCCTTCAACCGCATCACCGCCGCCCAAGAGTCCTGGCTCTTCGCCCAGCCACCGCTCCCCTCCAACGCCATGACGCCGCTGGAACTCCAATACTCGCAAATCCTCATCAACCCGCCTCCCACCGCCTTCCGGCGCAACGGCAGCATCACGCGCACCTGGCTCGGCGCCAGCCTGCCGGGCGAGTTTCGCAAGAACAACAGCTGCCTCAAAGGCACGCAGGGCAGCATCAGCCACATGGGCGCCGCGAAGCTCAACCTCTCACCCTACTACTGGGACTGGCTGGCCGCCCGCACCGCGCCCCCGACGCACGCCACCGGCGGCCCGCTCGCCCGCCGCCGCGTGCTCTGCGACGAGCAGCACAACCGCGACGCCCACAGCCATAGCAGCGACCGCGCCCACTTCGTCTGCCCGTTCCCGCACGCGCTGGCCAACGCGCGCTGGGACCACGGCTACGAGCACCTCGTCTGCGCCGCGTGCGAGGAGGCGCAGCCGCACGCCTGCGCGCCGCTCGTGCGCATGGTGCTGACCGAAGGCCCCCTGGTGGCCATGTGCGAGGCCTGCGCGCTGTGGGCGCTGGACGAGTACGGGCCGGGCTACAACGGCTGCGAGTGCACGGCGGGCGCCTTCGGCGGGCTGTGCCTGCAGCACCAGAACGAAGAGGCCGAACGGCTGGCGCGGCGGTGGATCGCGTACCGCGCGCAGCACAGCGGGCCCGGCGGCTGGGACGAGGACGAGGGCGCGCACATCGTCGTGCCGTACTGCCGCTGCGACCGCGTGCCCGTGCCGAGGAGCTTGCGGCCGTTTGCCTTCTGGTGCGCCGCCTGCGAGAAGCCGGTCATCTTGCCCAAGGGCAAGGGCTGGCGGAAGGGGCTGGGTGATAGTGGTGACATGGAGAAGAAGCCCCAGCGCTGGCTGGTGCCTGCAAACCTGCCCGTCGCCGACTTCGATGCCGAGTGGACCAGGGATCCTTCCCAGGCTCCGCCTTACCGCCGTGGAGGCCCTGTTGTTGACCCGGATAGGTTCCGTTCTGACCAGCGCCAGCGCCAGCGCCAGCGGGCCATTGGCTCTGGCCATGCTCCTCCCACTCGACCTCTTCCGCAGCCAGCAGCTCCGAACAGCAGGAACCGTGATGCTGGCATGGGCCCGCCGCCTCCGCCTCGCCAGCCCCGTCGGCTTGGAAGTGTCGCGCCTGCTGGCCCGAAGCGCTCGTACAACATCAGCAGCGATAAGCTGGGAGACGATTGAGGCAATAGCAAGGGAAGGACTAAGGAGAAAAAGGGGAAAATCGAAAAAGTGTAATTCTCGAAAATAGTAAAACGTGACAAAAAAAGCATTGCGCGTGGTCTTGGTAAAGAGTTGCGTGGAGACAAAAAATAGACAATTTTAGAGTAGAATGGACATAGAGAGAAATCAAAAGCTTCATTGCCAGTTCCTTACCCCATTTTTGTAGTTGGTTTTTCTCGTAGCTTTTTTTTCTTTCTTCTCCTTAACACCGTGTGACCCAACGCCGCCTTCCTATTGAGCTCTTAAAGAATCGCATAAAATCATCAACCGCAAGTGTCCCATGCTCTCTCTCATCACCAGCAATGCCTAACCACCACCACCTCTTCAAGCCCTCACCTTCAGTACTCCACTTTGCTGATCTGCCTGTCTCCTATCTTTCTTCTCCTGTTTGTTAAACACCCAACCTCCGGTCCACAACACCGCCGGCACCGCACTGAGGGCCGCCAACAACCCCAAACTCCACCCCATCGCCCCCCATCCAGCGTGCTGCTTCACATACCCCGCCCAAATGGGCCCCACCAGCGCGCCGCCCGCCCACGCCATATTAAACAGCCCGTACGCCTGCGCATACGCGCCCTTGCGCCCAAACAAGCCGGGCGTCCTCTCCTCCTTCGCCGCCACGACGTACGTAATCTCGGCCATGACGCAGGGCATGATCATGGCGAGGGCGAGGCCGAGGCAGGCCAGCAGCGCGCACAGCAGCGCCTTCTGGCGCAGGTCGTTGCCGTCGACGAGGCGGAGCAGCACCCAGCAGGGGCACGCCGCCAGGAAGCCGATCGCCGTGGGCCAGCGCGGCGAGCCGCGGTCCGCCACGGCGCCGAAGACGGGCGCCAGGAACGACGGGATGACGATGGGCAGGAAGATGAGGCCGGCGCCCGTGCTGGTCCAGTGGAAGGTTTCGCGGACGTAGAGGGGGATGACGGCGTCGAGCGAGGACATGAGGACCGAGACGACGAGCGTCGACCAGAGTGAGCACGAGAGACGGCGGGAGAGGAGGAGGGAGAGCGTGGGCGGGAGGCGGTAGCGGAGGGGCAGGCGGCGGCGGAAGATGGAGGAGGTTGTGGAGACGGGACGCTGCGGTCGGTCGGCGGGGTGTTGTTGTTCTTGTTGATGGTTGCTGCATGTGCAGACGGCGGCTTGCTGGATTTCCGGCGCGGACTTCTCAAGAGCGTGGGAGGTGTCGCAGCTCTTCTTCCCCTTCTCGTAGACCTCTTCGTCCTCGACGCTGCAGCGACCGCAAGGCATGGCCCCGTCGTCCAACCCAGAGCACGTCCGCGTATGCGTCCCGCTACCAGTACCAACCAGCACCTCGTCGAACTCCAGATCCCACTGCTTTGCCACCTTCTTCTCGACCAGCACGAGGCGCAGCACCACGTCGACGCCGATCAGCGCGTAGGCCATAGCAAAAACAGCGTCGTAGCCGCCGTGCTCGAGCACGACGCCGCCCAACAGCGGCGCCAGCAGCACCGCCAGGCTCATGGCCATGCTCACGTACCCCATGGCCTGCCCGACGTCCGTCTGCCCTACCGTGTCGACCAGCAGCGCCAGCCCCACCACCCACACCACCGCCGCCGACGCACCTTGCAGCAGCCGCCCGGCCACCAGCACCGCGATCGAGCCCCCGATGTTGAGCATCACCGTCGACGCCGCCAGCGCGAGCAACCCGCTCAGCAACGGCAGCCGCCGCGTCGTCGTGTTGTCGGCGAACCAGCCGCAGATGGCTGCATGTGAATTGTCAGCATGGCTGTGAGATAAACCAAGATAATGGGAGCGTTACGCGAAAAAGCGAGCAGTGAGGCACCGTAGACGGCGATCAGAATCGAGTTCCAGCGTTGGACTGTACAGGGACTTAGCATTGGAACTAGTAAAAGGTAAGACACGCAATAGTAGGGCTCACTTTCTTCTGGATCGATCCCAGTCTTCTCCGTCAGGGTATAGGGCATAACCGGCACGATGACGGCGTATAGAAAGATGTCCTAGCGAGCAATTCAGCACGACCCTTGTGTTCCTATTTTTACGTAAAAAGCCAAGCGTTCGTATAAAAGCTTTTTGGAAACCTAATTCGTCGTGAACTATATTTCGGTGAAACCGAAATGAAATGAAGAAAAAGGTTCGTGGTTCGCACGAGGAGGAACGGAGCCGAAGCAGAACAACACAAGGGAAAAACGTACTGTGAACACGGCAATCGACACCGTCGCGCTGATGAATCCGGCATTCGACCTGTATTGCAGCATCCAGGGTCGCCTCTCGCTTGTCTGCAATACCGCCTGTTTCAGGCGGTGTGGCCATGATGATGATGATGGTGATGATGTCGCCATGGCCTCAACAGTGAAGCAGGACACGGCAACAGCTTTTCTTCCCGTGCAGCGAACAATTCGGAGTCGGTGTAGGATCCGGCAGGTCAAGCAGCAGTCGCTGAAATAAGATAAGGGACAGCGGGGTAAGAACGTGGAGAACGCAGTGGAGAAAGCGCGAGGACAAGTGTGGGCTGCAACGAGCCAGCAAATCCTTTTTCTATTCCACCCAATTGCCCAGCCTACAAGGGTTTATGAGATGGTTCACGAGCTTCGACAGATTAAGTTGATAATCAAACGATGAACGCCTCCGTTGGGCGCAGAGTTCGAGAAGAAACAGAGGGAGATGGTCGGGCACCCCGCACACCGAAGATGGATGGCGAAAGGCGAGAAGAAAAGGATGCTGCAGAACCCCATTCCTTCTCGCGGCTATAGGGAAGCCAGCTCCACAGAATCCGATGACATATCGAGAAAACGCCATGCGCGCGTGGGCTCCGAACCTTTCTGGCTGGCTCTCTGAGTGGTGTTCGGGTCCCGCGGGTGCCGAGAGAAAAGGGCAAACTTGACGACCGTATTGTAATAAAAAGTCCAGGGCACGGCCTGGAAAGAGAAAAAAGAGACGCGGCTCGCCGACTCGGCTCTGATGAGGTCATTGCCGAAGAGCCTCGATCACACAACTGAGTCAATGTCAATTCGTCGTATTCGCATTAATTCCTTCTACTGTGGTGAGAGGCGTACTGGGTAAGCAAGCGGCGACCAGACTCTTTCATTAGCAACCAGGCTGCAAGCATTGGCGCAGGATTGGAGGCAGCATGGCGCCGGCGGGATATATTCACTCGAATCGGTACATGCAGGAAGAGTGGGGCTCGATGAATCGTGAGAGAATCCATGCTCCTCCTCGACTTTGCGTGCAACCTTCAGTGGTGCGGTTCTGTTTTCTGGTTGCGATGAGTACATGAAATCTCTTCTCTCGCGGGATAACTACCTTCACCAAGAACAGTCTGTGAACTTGGGCGCTCCGTGCACTGTCGCCCTGTCAACCGACCATCACTCACCGGTGTACTATGCGGTTCCGGCGCGACCAGACCATCTGGCCACTCTTGGCGGTCGATGTGGACGTGACGTGTGCTGATAAAGCAGGCGGATGCGCGCTGCTTGTGTAACCGCGAGTGCCGCCTCGGGGAGAAATCGAATTATAGCCTGAGATGTGTTCACGGATCTTACGTGGATTTTTATGCAACCATGATTTGGACGACCTGCGCATCTACCTATCTCCGGTCAGTCCGCTCCCTTCTGAAAGGGTTTTTTCATCAAATTTCAGCATCAGCACCCTGAGGGTTGGCGCTGGAGTACGATCGTGTTTCCTCCCAATCCCTTTTCTCTTTGCGACATGAGGCGAAAAGAGCGAAAGGGTTGCTATAAGCCCATGATTACTGCGCTGTGCCGTTTGAAGCAAGAAGAAAAGAACGCAGAACAAAAAAGAGCATGCTATCCCACCGATGCATCACATATAACCACGCGCCTGGCAATGGCGGACGACCCAGACTGAGAGGAGTAGAGCATAGCCATCGCCTGCGCTTCCTCCGTCTCGGGGTGGAAAAAGAAAGGAATAGAAACCATTTGAGAGCTCCATTTCCCGTGCGCCCTGTCGCCTCCCAGTCCCCGTTTGACCTGATTTGATAAGAAAAAAGAACAGTAGCCGAGTGATCTATCCACAACTGGTACGTGCCGCAGAGGTGAAACCCCTATCAGAGGTAGCGTTCGTTCTCGCGTTCATGTGCACCAAGATAATCTCCGCGGACGTTGACGAATGCACCTGGGCCGCCGTCTTCGGCCAATTTCTCGACGAGTGCCTCTGTCTGCTGTACAAGACGCTCTAATGCCGCACTCGATGATTTACCCAAGCTCACTGCCGAACGTTAGTAGATGAACCAAGCATGATAACCAGGCGAACATACCAAGGATGGCGCTGTTGAGCTCCTCCGCAACTGGTGTCCTTTCGTTCGGGTCCAACATGTACGCGAGAGGACTCTGCCTGGGATCGCTGTATGCCATGAGCGCGAAAGTGTCCTCCAACGCCCGTTTGACTTCGCGCCTCGAGTCCCCACTGAATTCTCCCTTTAGCTCTTGGCCATACTGTAAAGTCTCGCTGAGTAGCTCGTTGAGCTTGAGCGCCTCGCTTCCCGTAGTATCCATGCTTTCGCCGTTGCTTGCGTTATTGGCACCGTGAGTCGAATCGTCAAGCTCCATTTGGCCGTCAAACACGTCGTCATAAGCCGAGTTGGAAAAGCCGTTGCTCCCAGCATTGTTGCGGAATCCGGCCTTGCTGGACGGGTTTTGCAGTTCCTGACATCTCCGGATCATCTCGATGAATTTGCGACACCGAAGTTTGAAGTAAATGTTCTCGTTATCTTGGAGGACGGTCGGGTAATACGCAGTTGTGAGCTTCAGAGCCTTGTCAATATCTCCGTCGAGGATCGCCGCACGTATTTCTACCAAAATGTCAGCCTGCGAACTAGATCAAAAGCCAAAAAAAACGTACTCTGGCGATTAATAGCATCGATATCTTCCTCGGGTTCAAGGTCTCTTGCATTCGAAGTTCCTCCTGAAGTAAGTGCGCGTGATTCCTCACGAACCTCTGCTGCGAATGCACGTGCAGTCTCAACATAGCCATCGTGGGCAAGATATTGAGCAATCAACTCATGGATCAATGATGTTTCGTCAGCTCCAGGTTTTAAGGATGCCACGTTTGCGCGACTGATTTCGTTTTGTATGGCCCACTGCTCCCTCTGTTCGATAGTCAACAGCTGAACCCTTGCATCTCTCACGTGTTGCTTACCTTGTACTCGGTATCAATATCAAACACAAAGGGTTCTTGTCCGAAATTTGCGCGCAGATGCTCGCCGTTCTTTTTAACGCCAATCGAAGGATAGAGGTCCAGGCTGACCGGGATGTTTCTGAAAGCAACGCCTTGGCTACGTCAGCCATGTATGAGAATGGGGAAAGTTGCACATACCGAGATGAACACCGTTCTTTGTGAAGAAAGCCGTGTTGGTTCTGAAGTTGATTCCACAGCCAATGACGTCGTTCATCGAGAACTTCGGACCATAGCTCTTGCCAGCAGACGTGCTGCAGAAGCTGTATCCATCATCGCCATGATATCCCCATGAGTCCGGTTCCCAACCTGGTAATCTGTGAAGCGCGACCTTTGGCCCTGAGAATCCGATACCAATCAACCTGCAGCGACGAGTCAGCGCGCTTTCGTTGACCACATCCTCCCTTCGTAATACTGACCCTTCCTTCCCCTTCCCGACAACTGTGACCTCGAAGTAGTAGATTCCGCATTGCCTAGGCATGGGATGGTCTGTCCTGGCCGACAGCGCCTCGTCATGAGTCTTGCTCATGGATCCGCACTTGACGTCCAAGCCTTCCCTTAGCAACTCAAGGCCTGCAGATCTGTCCTCCTCATTCCATCGTGTCGGCCACGATCTTTCCTTGTCTTCTGTGTATGTAGCCGGGGGTGCGCGTTCGATGATGTCGTGCGTCATTCCGCGATGCGAGGGGACCATCTTGTGCAGGTTGGCACTGGACGAGCTTCTCGAGAGCGAGCCGGTTCCTGAAGAGCGCGCATCGCGCTGTGCGTTCAAGCGCGCCTTGTGAGCTTCCTCGAGGCGCTCAGCATGGCGCGATCCCTTAAGGTACGAGGGAACGAAGAACGGTGGCGTAGAGGCGTCCATGCCGGCGGGGTAGGAGAAATACTGGTTGGCGCCGCGGTAAGAGCTCGATAGGCTGCCCTGGCCGTCGATATCCATGCCGCGGGACGGATTCCTTGAATGGTTGTGCAGCTGGTGATGGGATGGGGAGTACTGGTTGAGGAGGTGGGAGAAGGCGCCTGAGCGAGCGGGTTGGGTGTAGGGCTGTGCGCTGTTGTTGTTCGCCGTACCAGCAGCAACAGAGGCGTATGATGACCGGCGAAACATAGTTGATCCGACGCCGGGGGTGGTTGTGAGCGAAGCGTGAGGAGCGTCGCCCGGAAGGTGAAAGTACGGGTTCATGGACTGACACTCCTCGCGGCCGCGGCGGCGAACGGGAGCTGCCCTCGTTCGGAGCGAGCGCGGCTGACGTGCCTAGGGAGGCGGCGGACGGCGGGTGTTGCGTTTCTGCAGGCTGCGTAGGGCGGCCGGCCTAAGGACAAGCTTCCGGCGTGCGATATGCTGGCAGTGATGTGACGGGTGTCGTCGGTGAGATGGCAGTGGTTCGGCGTCTCATTCAACGGCGGCTCTGCACACTGCCAGCTCCAGGCACAATCATCATAAGCATTGCGGGTCGCTCGGGAGCTTCAGTAGCAGTACCGATCGCGCGCAGGCCGCAAGAAGGATGCTGGGAGCGTATCGATGTTGAGGGGTGATGCGGCCTTGACGCGGATGCTGTCTGCCGTTCCGCAGTTGCGGGGGACCAGGACCAAGCTCGGATTACGCCAGGACGCGCTGTCACCCAGCGGAGCACGAACCTGCACCTACGCCTACCCGCCTCCTACGCCCCCCTCCGCCCGTGGCCCCAGCCCGCCTTTCGCTCACTCACGCCTGCGCAGCCGCATACTAATTTGTCCATTAACGCCTATGCTCTAAAACGCCTGGTATCTCCAATCCTGATCTGTGCCTGGGCGTACCCGACGGCATGACTTTCCCGTATCACCTCTTCCAAATCCTTATCCAGCTAGAAGTCACGCGCCATACTCTCTGATCATGACCGCTGCCTGCTGACTCCCGGCTGTCTGCTGACTCCCGGCTGTTTTTGAATCCGTGCCTGAACACCATGCATGAAGCGCTGTCAAACCCGAAATAACCCGTTGGAAATCCCATCTCAGAAGCTTTCAAACGATTGCGCGTCAACGCAGAAGAAGCATATTATACAGTTACAGTAAAAAAAGAAAAAAAAAAAAGTCTTGTGTGTTCAAAGTCTAGTAGTATAAAGAGAATCTGTTGCGGTGTTAGCCATAGCTCTTCACAATGGAGTATTTGAGTAGTGAGCGCGATTGAGTCTGTAAGACTGGAGGATGTCGTTGGTCAAAGGTGTGGACGTTGAGCATCCTCTTCATGACATAGGTAGGATGCAATGAGTGGGGCATGAAGATGAAAGAGACGTGCGATGACAATCATAACAAATAGACACGTACCAGCAAAGAGTGAAAGGCCCCTACACGGGGGTCATCTCAGGCATCGGTGAACTGGCAGCGAGGCCCATCGGGTGCGACCTGTGCGGAGTATCCAGGATGCCGGCGTTGCTGCTCTTCTCGCTTGGCACGGCGCTGCTCTCGTTGATCTTTGCAGTGTCGCTGCTGCCAGTGGTGTCGCTCTTGACGTCGCCGTTTTCGTCGACGGTCGACTTCCTCGGCGAACGCCAGGTTGGGACAGACCAGGCGATACCAGTGAAGCTCTTGAGCTGGAATCCCTTCTTTTCCCACTTGCGGCAGGGCTTGCCAGATCGATCGAGGGCACGAAGACCAGCATTGATGGCGCCTTGATTGGCTTTGGGGCCGAGCTTCTGTGTCGACATGGGCATGACGCCGTTCATAGTGCCTTCGCCGTTCTCGCCACTGGAGATTGAAGTCAGTCACAGTGTTCGCGGAGCAGAAAAGTCATCAATGATGCGACTGGCGGCATCTGATGCAGTGCATCGACAAAATGGCGTCGCATTCCGTGGGTGGATCGGGGTTCACTTACAGGCGAGGCTTCTTCTTAGGGCCGGGCTTGCCGCGAGGCTTGGGGGTGCCGTCGTTGGACTGGCCAGCGGTGCGCTTCGTGCCGGGCTTTGGGCCGGGGATGCCCTTCCTCTTCGCACCATTCTGCGGAGGCGCGAGCGAGCTGTTGTCGAGTGCGGGCGTGGAGCCGTTGACAGCCGATGCAGCGTCGGCGTCGGGAGCGGACAGCGGCTCGGCGGGCTCGATGACCATAGGGTCTGCAGGAGTGTCGATGGGGGTCGACGACGAAGACGACTTGGAGCGCGAGTTCTTGCGAACGGGGCCGTCAGCCGGGAAGCGCGAGAGCAGCGCAGGCGCAAGGCGAAGGACGGCAAGCTGCGACCTGGGCGACTTGGCCGACATCTTGAGGCTGGAGGCGGGCGAGGCAGCGGCAGTGACGGTGGTGGACGAGCTCGACATGGCGACGCGTCGTGGTGTTGAGGTGCTGCGGTGGTGCGAGCGTGTTGGGCGTTGGTCGACGGTCGCAGGCCTGCTAATTTGGCGCCTCCCTTTCTCAGGGCGGCTGGTGAGGTGAATCGGTCAAAGTCAGGTGTGACCCGAGCGCAGCGGCGGATGGAGGCGTAAGGGGTGGGAAGCTGGCTGCGGTGCGGATCACGGTGGTGGTGGATGGTGATGGATGAGGAGGAGGGTGTGGGCGGCGGGAGGGCGGAGGGCAGGCATGAGAAGCGGCGTTTTGCCTTTGAGGTCGGGTGGCTCGGCCATTGTATGGATTCTGTGGTGGGTTCCGTTGGTCGGGCGGCGCCTTTCGCGACTTTCGCTGAGCAACGACCTAGGGTCTGCGATCACACCGGGAACTTGTACGCAGCACGTGACCTCGACGCGCGCGCGCCAATCAAAGCGCGCAGAGCGTCGCGCGGCTGCAAACGCGTTCGCAGTTCAGTCTGCTGCGCGGTGCTGGCGCGGGTGCGGGTGCTGGTGCTGGTGCAGCGGGCTGGGTGCGCTGCGCTCTGCTTGCTGTGGGTGCGTTCCCAGCTCCCGTCGTCGCAAGCCGCCAAGGTCAAATGGCCCGAGTGCAGACTCGACCGTCTTGCGTCGGCCTGGCCGTCAAGTCACAGAGCGCCTCACGCTTCCCGCCCCTGCTGCCGCTATGAGATTTCCGTTCAACCATGCACGGAGGCGTCCGGAATTCGAGCGAGCGAGCAAGCAACCTGAAAATTCTGCCGCCCGCTGGCCCCGGCCCGCTGCCAGGCACGCATGCAGCGCCGGCTAATGCTTGGCGGCATTCCTCGCCCTTGGTGTTTCTGGCCGCGCCTCATCGCCGACGGAGGGCGACGAGCGAGCCCCGGCCTGCTCGCCCGCTTCATCAGCGCCGACGATGATCAACAGCCCAAATGACACATTCAAGGTTCCATCATCCCAGGCCGAAGCGAGTTCGCGCCACCAACAAGCGCTCTGATCTAAGCTGCATCGTCGCGCCATGCCCATCGCCGTCGCTTCAGCGCCGCCGCGATTGGACTTCACAGGATTGTCGAGGCCTGCGTCAGCGCCACGCCCCCAGAGACCGCGTCCCTGGAGGGGGGCTGAGGCCTCCCACGCATCTGCACCCGGTGCTCGCACGCTCCCACCGCTCCCCCCGCCCGTCTTTCACGCTCTCGCGTCACACCTCCTGCGTCACGCTCGCCAGTTTGTCCAATCCAGCAATTTTAGCCAGCCGCCCGGAGTTGCCTGTGCAGCTGCGCCGCAAGACTCCACTCTCGCCCGACCTCCTGCTGCTGCCTCTCACCGTACGGAGGAGCGCACTGCTCTCTGAGTCGCCGCCGCTAGCCAACTGTGCAGCCTGCAATTCTGTACAACAGGCTCCCGCTCCCCCGCCGTGCCCGCATCGTCGATCGTCACCACCGCTGCGTGCCCTTCGGCTCCCTGCAGCTCTTGTGCCGCTGCCTCACGTTCTTTGTCCACCCTGCCTACTGCTGCGTGCATCATGTCATCCGAGCCGGAGCATCAGCGACGCGATTTCACAAAGAAGTCGACGGCATGACATGAGCGCGCTAGCCTCGCTTCGGCGTCCCAGTCATGCAAGAACTCATCTCAACGCGAAATTGCACTTCCATGAGATGGTCCTGATGACGGACGGACGCCGAGCGTCGCCTCATAAGCGCTTTTCTCACGGCGAGTCTAAGGACGTGGCCTGCAGGGGAAAATTTATCGCAACCTTGCACATGCATTCCCGGCGATGATGCCAATTGTGCGGTGTGCTGTTCTCATGGATTGAAGAGCAAGGAATTTCGATGGCCTCAAGAATGGTGGCGTCAGGACCGGTCGAGGTGGAGCATTGAGAGCCCGAGTACGTCCGCAAGCCTGCAGCTTCAGGATCCCGTCCCGGTGTAAAAATAAGAGCACGGTCCCCGCACATGTCGAAACGCACTTTTTCGACGGATCTGTGTAGGATGGAGCAGCTCAGATCGAATCAACATCGAGCATGAAAAAACGGCCGAGGCCGACTTGCGACTCCCTAGAATACGTTCCCTGCACATTGGAACCATCCAAAGAAAAAAGACCAAGGGCTGTGAGATCATCAGGCACGGAACCGGGACAAGCTTTGTCCCTTCTTGCCGTGGCATTCTCTCCAAGCATCAGTCGATTTGTTTCATGACAAAGGATACAACATTCTAGAACCTTTCTAAACCATTTACTATCGTCTTTGAAGGTCCGACGACGTGAGGTAAGCAGTCAAATAAGGAAAGCTGATATGCGTATGTGCAAATAGATTTTAAAGGAGCTGACAAGACTACCTGGACTTTTCCGCTGATCCTCCCGCCAGCCTCTACATTGCGGATGATATTGTAGGCACTGGCAACATTTTAGCGAGGATCCTAGTAGTACTGGGCGAGCGCACATCCGCAAACTTTTTTGTCCAGACGCCTTTGTCTACGCGTGGAAATTGCAGGCTTTGAGATTTGTAGGTTGCCTTGAATGATCCAAGTGGCCGCTTTATGCTGGTTGAATAGCTCTTCGAGACCGAATGCGTATCGATCTTTGACGCAAGCATGTCGCGTCAACACCAAGCTGCCAGCTGCATGGAATGGTCTGGCCAGACTCTGTTCTAATGCCAATAGCTAGGAGTAGACGAAAACCATATTAGAAAACTAGAGGGTGCTGCAGCCGATGGCTAGCGCGAAGAATAGCGGGATTCTCGAGGGTAAATATGCCTCATTTTTTTTTTTTTTGCTCATGTCATGGGTAGTTGAAGCTATCGTCCGGACGTGTTTGTAGAATTTTTAATTCGACATTCTTATCCGGACGATAGCTTCACCTACCCATGATATGTGCCCTTTTCTCGTTGTTTTTTTTTTTTTTTTTTGGGGGGACTAATAACGACATATATGGGTAGTTTGAAGCTATCGTCCGGACGTAGATGTATAATTATTAATTCGACATTTACGTCCGGACGATAGCTTCAGCTACCCATGACATGAGCAAAAAACCAAAGTGGATAGGATGGGATATTGAAAGTCAACTTTTAGCTTTAATTTCACCTCTAGCCATTTTGAAAGATCCTTGCCTGCTCGTGGGCGACCATGAGCTATTAATAACTCCTGAATTACTCAATCCAATCAAGAAGAGCTTATGCAGAACCGAGTGGTATATTGTCCTTTGCTCCGAACGCCGCACCTATGCATCCATGCCGTCATTGCTTTTGTCGATCCATTCCCTACTCAGTCTGCCCTGCGCTTCTTGCTTGCACTCTGCGACCTCGCTGTGCCATTTGTTGTACTCTTCTTCTCATCTCCGCTGCCATCCTGGCCATTCATCCATTCCTTGCCGGCGCCAGGACTCTTCCGGCGGTATTGACCGGCGCCAATCATGATCTCCTCATCTTCGCTATCGCTCCCACCAAGATCCAGCACGATAGGCATCTGGAATTCCGCCGGCTCGAACTCTGCTTTGCCAGGCTCTATCGTGAGAACATCCACGTCCTCGTCTTCCAGATCCAGGCGACGCTTGTGAAGCTCTTCGAGAGGCTGGATGTCGAACTCGTCCTCCCGTTCGACGTACTCAACGTTCTCTTCCACCTCGACAAAATCCGGCGCAAGGGCAGACCATCGTTGAGGTGTGAGAATGGACCACAAGTAAATTCTGCCGGACTCGATACCGCCAGCTGCCACAAATGGGCGATGAGGGTGCCATTCCACAACTGCAATCTCTTCTCTTGCTTCCAAGATTTTTGTCAAACTTCCTTGTCCTCTCTCCCAGACGTAAATATCGTGGTTCATATACGTCGAAGCCGTAACATATTCGCCGGTAGAGCTAAAACAAACGTGGTTCCAGGACAAGCGGTTCACAACGTCTTGGAACTTATGTTCTGTGGTAAGAGCCATGCTGTCAAAGTCGAGCTTGGGGTCAGTGAGATCAGGTAGCTGCAATGTGCGAATAATCCTGTCACTGCAGTTCACAACCATGTCCCGGCCGGATGCAGTCAACCGAATGAAGATGACAAGGTTATTGGACAACCGCATCGAATAGCGAACGTCGCAAGTTTCCGTGTCGATGATGTTGAGCCACCCTTTGTTGGTCCCTGATAATATGTAATCCCCGGTAGGTGTGAATACGGTGACAGTCGTTGTCTGCTTGGCATCCTGCGCGGTTTGCTTCTCGGTCGCATTGTCCCGTTCAACTTGCGATCGGCGAGGGGCAGAGGGAAGAACATGCTTCTTTGGAATATCGTTGGCCATATCCACCAGGACGGGCTGGTCCTCGAATAGAGCAGCTACGAACATCAGGCTGCGCTGAGTTAGACAGACACGGGGCTAATGACGTGTGGGACTTACTGGTTGCGCGGATGGAGCTCGGCGATGAAAACCGGAGCCCCAAATCTGACGGTCCGTATCCGTCTGCCGTCTTTCAGATCCCAGAGCACGCATCTCCAATCTTGTGAAGCGCTGAGCAGGTAGCGATCGTTTGCGGACCAGCTCAAGGATTGTACCTGGCGCGTGTGACCGGTAAGCTTTCGTGCAACGCCGTTCGTCTCGAGGTCAAAGATGACTACGCATCCGTCTGCCTGGGGGAGCGTAAGTTCAGGCCATAACAGCGGTGTCCGGAAAGGGTTACCCGTCCAGAGGCGAGGTAGTCGCCGCGGTGATTGAATCGCATACATGTCGAGTGGCCGCTGTCTAAGGAAAGCGCGGTGTCAGAACGCCTATCGCAGAGAACATCGCCGGGGAAGATCGGGCGCTGCTTTGAGAGCGGTGCTAGAAGAGCCATGCGACTTACGGAGCCTTCCAGCTGGAGCTTCGGGTGTGTCCTGGGCCAGGACGGCCGGGTCAATGAGTGGAAGATTCATGGAGGCGAGGGTAGTGCGCAGACAATGCGCATGGTGGTGCAGCAAGAGCAGGCGGCAGTAAGTGCGCGCGGTGCGGCGCGACGTCTGGATATGCGCGGTGATGATCGCGCGGGACGACGGTCGGCGAGTCGGATCCTGCAGCGCGGGCAGCCGTTGGCCTGCGATCGGCCTAGCGCGGGTGCGGCTCCAGATCACGTGCCGCATGCTGTGGCGAGCCAGGCGGCAGGCGGCGCTCGGGCCCGCCGCCTTTGTGAGCGAACTTCCAACCTGGAGCGCGAGCCAGGAGGGCTTCACTTCAACATCACCACACCCACCACCCGCACCCCAACTTCTCCATCGCCGAGCGTCCTGTCGACGGCCCTGCTCCGCCTGCTGTCGACATCGCAACGCCGCCCACGTTCATTTCGCGCCCGGATCGCGTCGCCCACGCCCGTCCCGGTCGCATCAGGCCCGCAGGCCTTTCACGTTCGCCGCCGTGCGGCCAGCGCGTCCAGCGCCCCGGTTTCCATTTGCCAAGTCCCGGGCCCATCACCCATCGCGCCGACACACCAGGAGGACACGTTCGTCCCGCACGACGGACGTAGAGTGAGGAGGAAGGCCGAGGCTGCTGTCGGATCGATCCGCCGCCGCGAGGTTGTCGTCACTTAGCGCAGCTCCCCACCGCGCCCGTCGTCGCAACGCGCTCTCCGCCCAAGACCGTCGCGACCCAACACCCTCAACATGGCGAACCTTCACTTCACGGCGTCCAGCGCGCCGCTGAAGAGTATCCAAGAGATCCAGTTTGGTCTGCTGGATCCCGCGGAGATCCAAGAGATGAGTGTTGCTCACATCATCTACCCGGAGACCATGGTGCGTCACCTGAACTACGAGCTGTGTTGTGAACATCGTTCTGATGCCACTGTAGGACGAGGCAAAGCAGCGTCCCCGTGAAGGTGGTTTGAACGACCCCAAGCTTGGCTCCATCGACCGTGCGTATTCATGCGCCACCTGCGGTGAAAACATGCAGGAGTGTCCTGGCCACTTCGGACACATTGAGCTGCACACGCCCGTCTTCCACGTTGGTAAGAATTTTCAGGCGAGGTATAGTAGAATAATGCTGACTCTTCATAGGCTTTATCAACAAGATCAAGAAGCTGCTTGAGTGCGTGTGCCACAACTGTGGCAAGATCTTAGCAGATGAAGTTAGTCATCCCTGGTGGATGACGGTCTGTGATGAATCGCTCTTGCTGACGCGTATTCCAGTCTGAGCAACACTTCAAAGACGCCTTGCGGTTACGAGACCCCAAGAAGCGCTTCGAAGCGATATGGAAGGTCTGCAAGCCCAAGAACGTCTGCCAGATGGACCAGCCGTCGGACGACTACGACGGTGCTCAGAAGAACAAGAAACCCCAAATCCAGCACGGCGGATGCGGAAACAGGCAGCCTGAGATCCGCAAAGACGGCTTGAAGTTGATGGGAACTTGGAAGCCCCAGAAGGGCGAAGATGAAGAGGAGGCTCGCCAGCCAGAGAAACGCGTCATCAAGCCCCAGGATGTGCTGAACATTTTCAAGCTGATTAGCGATGAGGCTCTTCTCACTCTTGGCCTGAACGTCAACTTCGCCAGGCCCGAGTGGATGGTCCTTACCATGTTGCCTGTTCCTCCTCCGCCGGTTAGGCCTTCTATCTCCGTAGATGGAACTGGACAGGGCATGCGCGGAGAGGATGATTTGACCTACAAGCTTGCGGATATCATCCGCGCCAACGGTAGCATCAAGCGCTGCCATTCGGAAGGTGCTGCACAGCACGTCATCGACGATTTCGAAGTCCTTCTCCAATGGCACGTAGCAACCTACATGGATAACGACCTTGCTGGTCAGCCACAGGCGCAGCAGAAGTCTGGCAGAGCATTGAAGACCATTCGTGGTCGTCTAAAGGGTAAGGATGGCCGTCTCCGTGGTAACTTGATGGGCAAGCGTGTCGACTTCTCCGCACGTACCGTCATCACTGGTGATCCCAATCTGGATCTGGACGAAGTCGGTGTTCCGCGGTCCATTGCTAGGACTCTGACGTATCCTGAGACTGTTACGCCGTACAACATTGCGAAGCTTCACGAACTGGTCAAGAACGGCCCGAACGAGCATCCTGGTGCGAAGTACATCATCCGCGACGATGGCACGCGCATCGATCTTCGTCACCACAAGCGTGCCGGAGAAATCCAGCTCGCATATGGCTGGAAGGTCGAGCGTCACGTCGTATCTGGAGATTTCATCATCTTCAATCGTCAGCCCTCTCTGCATAAGGAGTCTATGATGGGTCACCGCGTCCGCGTCATGCCCTACTCGACTTTCCGATTGAACTTGTCGGTTACCTCTCCGTACAACGCCGATTTCGACGGTGACGAGATGAACTTGCACGTTCCTCAGACCGAAGAGACTCGTGCAGAAGTCATGCAGCTTTGCATGGTGCCGCTAAATATCGTTTCACCTCAGCGTAACGGTCCGCTCATGGGTATCGTGCAGGACACACTCTGCGGTATCTACAAGATGTGCAAGCGTGATATCTTCCTCACTAAAGAGCAAGTTATGAACATCCTTCTCTGGGTACCAGACTGGGACGGTGTGATTCCTCAGCCCGCGATTCTGAAGCCGCGTCCCCGGTGGACTGGAAAGCAGATTATCAGTCTTGCCATTCCGGATATCAACCTGATCAAGCCCGGCAAGACGCACGCACCAATTGATGACAGCGGAGTTGTTATCATTGGCGGTGAGCTCATGTACGGAATCTTCAACAAAAAGATTGTTGGTGCCAGCAGTGGTGGTATCATCCACACTGTCTACAACGAGAAGGGCTGGGAAGCCACCGTGGGTTTCTTCAACGGCGCCCAGCGTATCGTCAACTACTGGCTCTTGCACAACGGTTTCTCGATCGGTATTGGTGATACCATTCCTGACGCCGTCACCACGACGAAGATCGAAGCAGCCATCGATGAGCAGAAGGAAGAAGTCTCTAAAATCACGGAGGAGGCAACACAGGACAAACTTGACCCGCTCCCCGGTATGACCAAGAGAGAAACATTCGAGAGTAAGGTCTCGGTCTGTTTGAACAAGGCTCGTGACAACGCAGGTGCTGTCACCGAAAAGAGTGTGGCAAAATGCAACAACGCCATTGCCATGGCTGCTTCCGGTTCGAAGGGTTCGACAATCAACATTTCCCAGATGACGGCGCTTGTCGGTCAGCAATCGGTCGAGGGTAAGCGTATTCCTTTCGGTTTCAAGTATCGGACTCTGCCGCACTTCACGAAGGACGACTACTCTCCTGCGGCTAGAGGCTTCGTTCAGAACTCGTACCTCCGTGGTCTCACCCCCTCTGAGTTCTTCTTCCACGCCATGGCTGGTCGCGAAGGTCTCATTGATACCGCTGTCAAGACTGCCGAGACTGGTTACATTCAGCGTCGTTTGGTGAAGGCCCTTGAGGATGTCATGGCCAAGTACGATGGAACCGTGCGCAACTCCCTCGGTGATGTTGTTCAGTTCATCTACGGAGAAGATGGTCTCGATGGTTGTTACATCGAGAAGCAGGGTTGCGATTTCGTCAACTGCTCCGATGCGCAATTCAAGCGCAAGTTCTACGTCAACATCATGGACCCGTCGACTTCGCTCTCAAGCGATATTCTGGAGCAGGCCGATGCCATTTCCGGTGATATCGAGGTGCAACGCCTGTTTGACGAGGAATTCGCTCAGCTCGAGGAAGACAGGAGGTACGTCCGCAACATCACGAATGATGCGGACGACCAGCGCCAGCTTCCGCTCAACATCCAGCGTATCATTGAAACGGCGAAGAGCAAGTTCCGTATCAAGGATGGCTCTCGAAGTGACCTCCACCCTGCGGAAGTCATCCCCAAGGTCAAGGAAGTCCTTGACAGGCTGGTTGTTGTCCGTGGAGATGATCCGTTGTCACGCGAGGCCCAGGAGAACGCTACGTTCCTTTTCAAGTCTCAGCTGCGTTCAAGGCTGTCGTTCAAGCGTCTTGTTCGGGAATACTCGCTAAACAAGCTTGCATTCGAGAACGTTCTCGGTGATCTCGAGAACCGCTTCAACAGAGCCATCGTCAGCCCTGGAGAAATGGTCGGTGTCCTTGCCGCACAGTCGATTGGTGAGCCTGCTACGCAGATGACTCTGAACACCTTCCATTTTGCTGGTGTCTCATCAAAGAACGTTACGCTCGGTGTCCCCCGTCTAAAGGAAATTCTGAACGTCGCCAAGAACATCAAGACTCCTTCCATGAAGGTGTACACGACAACCTCCTTGGAAGCTTCAGACGAGGTGAAGAGGTACGAAGCCAAGCTGCTCCGTAGCCGTATCGAGCACACGACACTGCGCTCTGTCACCGAGTGTGTCGAGCTCTACTACGATCCTGACATCCAGTCGACTGTGATCGAGGCTGATTCTGACTTGGTCGAGTCCTACTTCATCATTCCCGACGACACGCAGGAAGATATCGACTCACAGTCCAAGTGGCTCATGCGTATCGTGCTCAACCGTGGCAAACTTCTCGACAAGGGCCTGACGGTGCCTCAAGTCGCTAGCAGGATCAAGGAGGAATACCACAAGAACCTGGCTGTCATCTTCAGTGACAACAATGCCGAGGAACTCGTCATTCGTATCCGCTTGATCAAGCATGATGCCAGCAAGGAGGAAGAGGGCGAAGAGAACGACGAGAAGCTGCTTGGCATGCTTGAGGAGAGACTGCTTGACGACTTGACGCTTCGTGGCGTTCCAGGCGTCGAGCGTGCCTTCATCAACAGCGGCCAGAAGCAGGTCGTCAGGGATGATGGCACCTTGTACATGGCGAAGACCAACGACTGCACAGAATGGTTCCTCGATACCACCGGTACCGCTCTGTCTCGTGTCCTTACAGTTGACGGAGTCGACGCCAGCCGTACCTATTCCAACAACTTCTTCGAGATTATCCAGGTCTTCGGAATTGAGGCCACGCGTACGGCTCTCCTCAAGGAATTCACGCAGGTGTTGGCGTTCGACGGTTCATACGTCAACCACCGTCACTTGGCGCTTCTGGTCGACGTCATGACGGCTCGTGGCTTGATCATGGCCGTTACCCGTCACGGTATCAACCGTGCCGACACTGGTGCTCTCATGCGCTGCTCTTTCGAAGAGACGGTTGAAATTCTGCTGGATGCTGCCGCGTGTGGTGAACTCGACGACTGCCGTGGTGTCTCGGAGAACATTATGCTGGGTCAATTGGCGCCCGCCGGTACTGGCGAGATGGATATCATGGTTGATAAGAACATGCTCAACACGTGTGCGTCGGACAATGCTCGCTACGGGCTCATGCCTGGTCTGGCCGCTGCTCCTGGCTACATCGCCGATGGTGCTGCTACGCCTTACGACATCGGCTCTCCAACACACGAAGGCGCGTTCGCTGGTCCGGACTACGGTGCATCGTTCTCGCCGATGGTGCAGGCCGGTGGCGACGAAAGCGGTGGCCTTACTTCGTATGGCTCGTTCAGCGATGGCGGCATGAGCCCCTACGCTCGCAGCCCTGGGTATGCGCCCACCAGCCCCTTCAGCGGCCAGAGCCCTACCTCTCCGGGTTACTCGCCAACTTCGCCCGGTTACTCTCCCACCTCGCCAGGCCTCAACCTTACGAGCCCGCGGTTCGGCGGCACGTCGCCTGCCTTTTCGCCTACCAGCCCAGGCTACTCACCTACTTCGCCTGGCTACTCGCCAACATCGCCGGCATTCAACAGCTTGTCGCCCACATCTCCCAACTATTCTCCGACGTCGCCATCGTATTCTCCTACGTCGCCGTCGTCGCCAACTTCCCCCGCGTACTCGCCGACGTCGCCCAGTTACAGCCCGACGTCGCCGGCGCACGCAACGTCACCAAAGTACAGTCCGACATCTCCGGCTTACAGCCCGACGTCGCCGATGTACTCGCCGACCAGCCCGCAGTTTGGTGCAGGCAGCGACCGACGATCGCCGACGTCGCCTGCGATGGGCTACTCTCCCACGAGCCCGGTGTACAGCCCAACCAGCCCTGCTGGGGACCAGTACTCACCAACATCACCGAGGTTCTCTCCTACTTCTCCGGGTGCGGGGCAGTACTCAGCCACTTCGCCGAAGTATTCGCCCACGTCCCCGAAGTACTCTCCTACGTAAGTTTTACAGCTCCAAGTGATGGCTGGATGAGACTGACATGTGATTGCAGTTCGCCGCGTCAGGACTAAGCTCCAGAAGCGGATTCATTCGGCGGCTTCGCAGGTGTTCCCTTAAATGGGCCCACATCGGCAGCACCGGGTGTCGTGTGCTTTTCTGTAAGAATATTCTCATGCAGTAAAAGAAAACTTCAGCCATGGCCACGGAAAGCGTGGGCATCGATTTTCCGATGGCCAGCGGATTTTCTCCCTTTATCAAGGCTACAAAGACCCGTCTTAATTTGCGTCCGACGAGAGCTTCAATTGCTGCGATGGTGTTGGTGGGTTTTACGGACTGGGTTCTTTTCCTCTTTCATGTGCATGAATTTCGGCGTTGCCCAAAAACAGATTGATTGGGGCCTTTCGAAAGCTTTGGGCGGGCAGCTTCCTTTATTTCTTTTTACCTCGCGGGCGGATGGTGAACCAATTTGCATTGGTGAAGCGAAGGTACTCGAAACGCTGGCTGGTTGGTGGGGATGATGACTGGATGGACGGGTTTTTTACATGAAGGGGTGGGTGGTGGCTACATGGATTTCTGACTTTTCCTTTCATCCTTGATTATTGGCTTAGAAAAGCGTAAGATAAGGAGGAAGAGAGAGAACTAAAAAAAACACACAACGTCCAGATACCCTCGTACTCCTCGCGAGGCTTGATGGAACGCGGGGTTGGATACGAAAATTGATGAAAATGACTTTTGGTCGCCAAATTTGGGGGGATGCAAGTGACGTGAATCTGCGGCTGAGTCAAGCAAGGACTTTTGGCGCGGGCGCCATCCTCCGAAAACTTGAAGCGCGTCTCCAAAACCTACACCACCAAACACTCTCTTTCTTCCGCACCATGGCGAATTCGAAGTACGCATTCTGGTATTTTGACTCCAGGGTAGACGCTGACTTCTTCGTTGCGCAGATACGAATACGTGAAGAGCTTCGAACGCAGCCAGCCTGACATTCTTCTGCCCAACACCTGGATCGTCATTCGCATTGATGGTCGAGGCTTCCACAAGTATGCTTCAAATTCTCCCTCGTTCAGCGATAGCGCCATTTTCAGTCTAAGTTTTTCGGTTTTGCTTATTTTCTTTCTCACATGATCTTTTCTTCTGCCCACGTGCCCTTGCTTTTGCGTGCTGCGTCATTCACGCGGGAAAACTTTTGCCAAAGAAAAGTAGCTGACATGTGGGTGAAACAAGATTAACGGCGAAATATGAGTTCGAGAAGCCGAACGACCGCCGTGCGCTCGAGTTGATGAACGCGGCCGCCGTTGGCGTGTTCAAGGAGCTGCCTGACTTGGTGCTCGGCTATGGTATCAGCGACGAGTACAGGTGAGGTTCAAACTGGGGAGAAATATCCCTTGGAACCGAAAGGCCATGGCTGAACTGACATCGCTGTACCAGCTTCATTTTCCACAAAGACTGTAATCTCTTCGAGAGACGAGCAGCGTGAGTTCTGCCTTTTGGCTCGCCATCGAGCGTGGAAGCTGACGCCAGCATCCTTGGTAGCAAGCTTATCACCACCGTCGCTACAACTTTCACCTCGCATTATATATATCTCTGGCAAACCTACTTCCCAGACAGGCCACTCACCCCACCCATGCCAAGCTTCGATGGCCGCGCCGTCATGTATCCCAGCGTGCAGAATCTAAGGGATTACATGAGCTGGCGACAAGTTGACTGTGCGTCATAACATCCCCATCCTCTGTACTAAGTTGCAGTTGCCAGATTTTGTTACCCTTTGAAGGGGTTGGAGGCTGATTGGTGTTTCGTCCCTTTCCCCCTCTGCAGGCCACATAAACAACCTCTACAATACAACCTTCTGGACGCTGATCCAGCGCGGTGGCATGGAGGCCGCGGCAGCAGAGCAGCGCTTAAGTGGCACCGTATCGTCGGATAAAAACGAGATTCTGTTCAAGGAATTTGGCATCAACTATAACAACGAAGACGACCTCTTCAAGAAGGGCAGCGTTGTGTTTCGCGATGTGTGTTCTTTCTCTCTCTCTCT
The DNA here is from genome assembly GCA_009801085.1 of Lasiodiplodia sp. COLG20. NCBI lineage: Eukaryota > Fungi > Ascomycota > Dothideomycetes > Botryosphaeriales > Botryosphaeriaceae > Lasiodiplodia > Lasiodiplodia sp. COLG20. The sequence continues at coordinate 575,243 of VNWV01000006.1, read as the reverse complement.
CTCTCTCTCTCTCTCTCTCTCTCTCTCTCTCTCTTTTTTTTTTTTTTTGATCCTTTACAACTACACAGCTCCCTTTGCTCATCTTTCCCCCATTTCCTCCTCTTTTCGGCTACACTGCTTTATCTCTCCTTGTCCCGTACCATTGTTCCTCCTCGACTGTAAAATCCGCTGACACATGGCCCCCCGTGTCGGCTGAAAATAGTTCGAACTCGTCGACATCCCAGCGAAGAAGCAGGATCAGGCGGCGCCTGCTGATCCGGATGATGCAACCGCCACCGCGTCGTTAGACAATGCGCAGCCGTCGTCGACGGCGGCGCAGCCATTGAGCAAGACGGCCGCCGAGAAGGAGAGGAAGCGGCGCGCCAAGGCCAAGATCGCGGTCGAGCACGTCGACATCATCAAGGATGACTTTTGGCTGAGGCGGCCGTGGATCTTGAGCGGGAGGGCGGGCAAGTTGAAGGAGTGAGGGAGTGAGGTTGAGGTCGAGATGCGGAGGAGGTTGGATGGAGTTGAGGGGGGTGGGGGTTGAGAAAGTAGCAATGGGCTCGGAATGGCATGGCGCTGTTGGACAGAGGCCGCGGGCACAAAACTTCGGCAGAGGCACAAGCAAGAAGTCTTTAGAATATGATTTGGCTGAGAGCTACCCTTATCTTTATCTCCCTTACTCCCTGAACTGGGCCTACAGAATATGATAGGCTTTGTAACTCCCTCATTGAGGGTCGGCATGAGAAAACGACCCTTCGTCCTTAATCTCGACAATATCCTTGCCTATTCAGCTTCATTGCAGAGATTGCAGTGTCCTATGTTGGAGGGGGTGTGGGCGGAGGTGTAGGCGGCGGCCTGGGTGCTGGTGGTGGATTTGGTGGAGGAGAATCCGGAGGACGTGGTCCAGACATGTCGTGTAGATGGTGTAAACCTTACTTGGGGGCTAATCAGTGACTTGTATTCTTTGAAATTTTTGATATGTCAGCTCAATCAGTGGAATCGCTTGTAGAGTGGCTTGCTGTCGTACTCTGTGTTGCATGGAGTATGAGAATCGTGGTGGTTTAGTAGAAGAAGGGAAATCTTAGCAGCAGATATGGAGATTTAACTTATATTGTACATTGGTAGTAGCTCTGAGCGCATGCAGGCAGCCTATGGTGTTAAATGGAAAAATAGGTGTTGAGCAGTGCGTGTACGATTATTGGGCCCTCTAACGAACAGTCACTGCTAACCACGTGAATGAATAACACCAATTGCTGACTTATATACACGTAGTCTTATTCCTCATATCTGCATGCATATTATATTTCTGGTGTTTTGGGTCAGCAGAATATTTACATTGGTAGGGGTATGAGCTAATACGGGTATGGGGAAGGCGCCCACATGGGTGCGAATACAACCATATACGATGCTCTCTTGTTGAGAACAACACAAGATACCAAATAACTCATTGAATGTCTTGTAAGCCTCAGCTGATAGATTGTGTTCGTTTGCCTTATATGAATACACGCGGCAAACGCAATGGACTTCACCACTGGAAAATCGAAAAACATGCACTTTGAATTTACTGATTGATCCATTGACACTACTAGTCTCCTAAAGAAACCTTCATTGCATCAAAAATTCCCCACCCACCCCGGGTTGGACATGCCATGCCAAACCCGGTCATATCTCGACAATGACATTGTCTTCAAAATGTCCCATGCCATACCCCTAATCATTGCTCAAGTCAGAATTAGCAATGCCAGTGAGCGAAAGGAGAAGAAAAAAGTGAAGAGGGCGTGCCGTACTTGCTTAACAAAATAACTACAACTTACCACAACCCCTGATCCCGAATTCCTTCTCCATCGTCGTCCTCCTCACGCTTCCTCTTCAGATCTTTGCCATCAGCTGCAATTACTGCGCCCTCACTCGAGCGTCGATTGCGACACTCCTCACAGTCTTCGTTCGAGAAGCCCAAAGCAACCACACGGGTGCGGGGGCAGGGTTGCGAAGAAGGTCGCATAGCAGAATATGAACACCTGCGGGTGAGAATTTGGCCGTTGCAGCCGCATGCATATAGTGTATCGTGGTAGTGGCACATTTTGCAACTCTCAAATGAATTTGTCGCTCTTGCTGTACTCAAACGGTTCGGTTTGCGTAGGTGTATGGCGGGCAGATTTTTGTTTTCTTATGCGGGCGTTTGGGCCTTGTTTATGTGAGGCATGCGCTGGCGCAGCTCGTGACTTTGGTGGCTTGGAGGCAGATTTAGTCACGTAGACGTAGTTTTAGAAAAGAAAATTAAGTGATGGCGTTCGGTATGGTTTGCGCAATTTGATGGCTCATAAACACCAGCACTCCGATTGAGCAACTTGATGAAGTGCAAAGGGTGACCCATAGAATTAATTGCAGCCACAGTAGATAATATATACTCCCAAGTGAGTAGCTAGCAAGGAGCAAAAGCAAACAGCAGATAAGAATGTCGTAGATCCCCCCTGAATCATCCAGATCATGTCGTAAATCAAGGGCCCAGACCACCCACCAGTAGACTCCAAGCTAAATGCACAATTGCCAAGTTCAACAGTCTGACATCCAGGGATCGTAAACACTGAAGGAAAAGGATAGTAGATCTCCAATATCACCACTTGGCTGGAAATTCGGTGGATATGGTTTTGGTGTTGTTTTGAGCAGCCAAACAACCCGGACAGTCCCTATCAATCTTTTTCTCCCCAAACATATCAGGCTTGCCGCACCCCTCAATCTTCTGCAGCTTATAATTCTCCCTGCACCAGAATGAGGCCGCATCTTTGCCTTTCTCGTAGATCTGACCGCGGTAGATGTCGCCGCACGCGAAAGTCGTCTTCCAGAAGTAACACATTGTTATTTGAATGTCCGACGTTGTATCCTCTCTGGAAGTGATGTTCGTGATGGTAGAGCAAGAGTTGTGAATGTTTCTCTAGATATTGGTGTGTTGATGAAGTTCAGAGTTGAGGGTCGAAAGTCGTAATATATACACTGATCGATGGCGAGTTCCTTTCAATAGGACTTCGGTCATGGTGCCAATGCCCTTTGTATGACTGTATATCTTGCAATTGTTTTGATAAAAGCCTTTCATAGACTGTTAGCTGGATACATGCGATCAAGTAGCTGCCTTTGACTGAGCTGTCCCATCCATCGCTTTGAGACTCGATGTTCGAGATATTGCCCCTTACTTTCCAATCCTGGTTGTAAGAAACCACAGAACTTACATAAGGAAGTTAGGTCAAGGTAATGAAACGCATTCCGTCGTATTTGCTGACACTGTGGCCTTTGAGTCTTTGTCGTTGCTTCGGTTGCCTGCGTGGGGCAGGTAGCGTTTCATGCAAGCAGCCGAACAGTTCCGTGGCTCGTTTGCTACGTCAGCACTATACATGAAATTCTTTGTTGCACAGTGTCTGCCTGAAAACCACCTTGCAACTCTCTATTCAGTGTGCTGCAGTAGGCATCGGTGTGCCTCCTGTGTGATTTTCCAACGACGTGTGTGCTGATGTGTCAGATCTGCTCCTTGTGCAGCCACCGCTGCCGCTTCTACCACTCCCACTCCCGCTTTCGCCCCCCATCGTACCCGCCCTCTGCATCAACTGGAGTAGATCTATTGGCTTCGCCATCTGGTCATTGTGGACAGGGTGACCTATGGGGACTTGGAAGCGTCAGCTACAACTGACATGACAAGAGAAGAGGGCGCTTACCCCAAACATCACGATTCCTGATACCGAGCTCCGAGCTGCAACACAGGTGTGATGCAATGAACTCTGAGAAAGATCGAATCTTGCTCTTTTCAAGTCTCTGAGGCTGATTAGCAATGATCTACAGTAATATGAAAATGGTTGACAATGAGAGTCACTTAACCACCGGCTGGTAATCACGCGGCATTAGGAGGTTCGAAAGCCATCAAGGAAAACAAACGCATCTACCATACCTTCTCCAACCCTTCTATCCGGTAAGAGCCTCCGCATTGCGGACACGACTCTCTGCAGCGCGTCGGACTGCCGCGGATCCTTGTAATTTGACCGCAGCCCAATTCCGGCACAACGCGCTTTCGCGCCTTGGAGCAACACACCAGTCGCTTCCGATAGAAGTGCCCACAGAAGAACTTATAGAAGGCGTATTCACACATGGCTTATATTGGTATCTCCTCTTTCCACTTAGGGACTTTCAAAGAAGGCAAGCTGAAGCCTATCTGTGGGGGTTATATACCACTGGTCATCTACGGACAAGTCAGCAAGATCTGTGTGGGAACCGCTGACACCTTTGCGGGAAGAATTCAAGGACCACGTATGATGTTGCACAGTGAAAGGCTGCATGCTCTTACCTGCAGAGAGCGCCTGCTGCTACTTGTTGGTTCTCTAATGATTGGAGAGAGTGCAGAGTCTAGGTGCATCTACGACTAAAAATAGGTACACGTTTTCCTTGGTTCCCCTGAAAGAATTTTCTGCTCGACTTTTGTTGAAAAACTGCTTTTCCCGAAGTCCCTTGCCCAACCATGCTCTTAGTAGAGAAAATGAGTGGTGCCCGTCATGATCAGGCATGCTTGCAGAGAAGTGATGCGATATCACTTGCATCGACGTGGGGACGTGCGCCTCAGCTCCCCCATGGGCAGCAGTGCTTCCACGAGCAAGAGTCGTATGATGGCGGCGGGTGAAGTGACGTAACGGAGCCCGCCCTGAAAGAAAAAAACAAAGATGCATGAACACCACGCGCCTGGCGGGCAAGAAAAGACGACTCGACGCCCAACGTCCGAAAGAGCAAAAGAAAAAAAAAGGCCCTCGAACCACAGCCCGATCCGAACCTCGAAACCAAAAAAACAAGAAACCACCTTCATGTCTTTCGTTTTCTTACTCTAAGCCAAGACGGAAGAAAATGTAAGAATGTTCGCTCTACAGAGCTGAATTAATGAACGCAGCATAGGTAACACGAGAAGGGGCTGATTACCGTTGTCTAATTTTTCTTCTTCTTCACACCAACTTGTCGCAGGCGCCCATCCCCAGGACTGGGCTTTCCATGCGCTCATACCGATGCGGTGTGGGCGGACCGCCGTGGCCAGGGCAATCGCAGACCAGCGCGATCGCCTTCTTTGCGTACGAGGGCGGCTTGCGACAGGACGGGTCGGCGCAGCGGCGGGCGAGCAAGCGGTATTGACAGCCGCAGAAAAATTGGTAGATGAAGTAGTGGCACATGGTTCCAATTCTTGTTCGTCGTCCTTTTCCCCTCTTGTATCTGGTGAAGTGGCAGTCAGACGCTCAATTTAGATTGTTGAGGAGGAAATCGGCAAATTTTGGGGACTGTTAAGGAATGGAGGCGGTTGTCACGGCGGCGACAAGTCGGTTGAAGGCGTAATGCGAAGGGCAACAATCTATGGAGCAAGGAAGATATGAAATGAGGTGGGCAAGAATCGAAAGGAAGAAGTGAAAAGTAGGAGTGCGGGGGGTGGTGGTGGTGAGAAAGGACCAGTGGGGATGCGGGAGGCAGGCATATGTACGGCCAAGTCAAGGCGCGTAAACAATTGAGGAACATGAGTTTTGTTTTACAACGAGTGACGTGTCCGAAGGTAAGACGGGACGATTGTGCCCTCCTTTCTCGATCGCGTCTTTCTCACAGGAAGCCTGGGCGGCAAAGAGCAGCAGCGGCAGCTTGCTAAAAAAGGCTACCACAATTATCCCTTGAAGCCCGAGAAAGGCAAGGAAAGTGAGACAAGGCTGAATCTCAAACGGCAGAAAAAAGTAAGGAACAAGGTCCTGTTGGTCAGCGCAGTGTTGAGGCCTCCTTCTAGATGCGGCAGGTGGAGAGCGTATGGTGCCGAAGAAAAAGAATACAGCTCAAACCCGTGTCACGGGAGATTTGGAAAGAAGGGCCTTGCCGGTGGTTCACAGTACGTGTCTAGTAGGGAAGATCCAGTGCTACGAGAAAATTTTTTGGGCTCGCTGAAGATACCTTGTGTAACTTTGTCGCCTCACATCGACATGGTGGCACCAACGGTAAATACAAAGAGGATGATGAAATATGGCTCCTTTTGGCCAAGCGATCTATCACATTTCCAGGCATACTGCTCTTCTGCAGGCCTCCTCGGTCGGAGTAAACCTGGGCCATCATCCACTACCCAGTGAATGCTTCCGCTCCACTCCTGCAGCGTGCCGCTCCGTTCCTTCACGGGTCCTCGCGGCACGGTTCGGCAGTCTTGGCTGGTGTCCGTTGTGAAATGTAGTAGGTGTAATAGACTAGGCTAGAACCAGTCATTCTCGTGTGGGTCGCCAACGTCAATACGTAGCGTTGAGGAGCTGGACGGGCAAGCCTCCAGGAAAGAACATGGGACGCACGCATGTCGTGCCCGTGTATCCAAACTCATTTTTTGGCCTTTTCCTTCTTGCGTTCCTTTTTTGCGAGATATGCTTCGACCGTCATCCCCTTCTCGGCAGCCTTCGCGGCATACTTCTTCAGCTTCTTCTCGCTGACTTTCTTAGCCTCCCTTTCTGTACCCTTGCCTTCTCTTTTTCGCTTCTCCTTTCCTTTGCTGGCTTTGGTTGTTTCGCTTGCGGGAGTCTCCGACCCCTCGTTCTTGCTCTCGTTGCTCGCGGCGTCCTCCAGAGCCCTCTGTTGCCTTAGCGCCTTCTTTGCGGCACGACGCAGTAGCTTAGGATCTTCAGTGGCAGCATCAGGTGCCGCCTCATCAGTAGAGTCCTGTTTCGAACGGCGGCCCTTTTTCGACTTCTCCTTGCTTTGTGTAACGCTGCCCTCTTTCCTCTTCTTCCGCTTTCCTTCTTCTCCCTCAGCTCGCTTGCGCTTCTTCTCGGATTTCTTCGGCTCAGGCGTCGATTCTGCCTCTGGCGTGGTCGCGGGCGTAGAGCTGTCCGACGGCGACGACGTACTGCTGGAGGTATCCGAGATGGTGCCTGCCAGGCCTTCACCTCTCACAAAGAAGCCGTATAGGCCGCCTCTATTCATGCCATTTTGTTTGATCGACGAGAGCGCGGTCTAGGCGCCGTTTTTGTCAGTTTCAGCGAGCCGGTCTCAACGCCTTACAAGAGCGAAGGGATGCGTACCTGCTTGCCGGTGCCCAGCTCCTTCAGGCCCGCGTCATATGCGCGCATCCACCACTGGTCGGCCACCTGAAGCTTCTTCTTGCCGACGCCGAGCGCATCCTGCTTGTTGGAGATGAGAAGCGGCCTCGCGATGCCGTGGCCGGTGCTTCCGAGACCATGACCGGTGCCGCGCCAGCCCTGCTTGGTGAGGAGGGCGGAGGCGTCCATGAAAGCGAGGGAGGGGAGGACGCGGGGAAACGGGTGCGAAAGGTATGGTTGTGGGCGCGCGGAGGTGGTGATGGGGAAATGTTCAATGGAAATTTTGGCCGAGTCGCGCGAGTCAGGGACCAAAATAGCCCTAGCCAATGGCTTCCGGCCGGCAACGCGCTGATAGCCGCATTATGCTATCACAGTAGCAAGAGCGCAGCTTGAAGCATGCAGATATCTAGTGGATATGAATGTAATCATCGGTACTATTTTTGTAGGCCTCCCGGATCTAATGCAGCTTCAGAGAACAATTACGGTAGTCATATCTTAGCCGGGCGGGCACCCGAACGAGTCAGCATCAGAGAGAGCATGGAGCCGGCCCGCGGAGGTGCGTCATCTCCGCATCAACTCCGCAATCCCACTTCTATACATTCCTATGTCTCGATCATAGTGCTGTATGGCTCAGACTCTCTGTTGATGAAGATACCACTTTAACTTTGGCCATAACATCCTGAAACCGGAGGGGCCGGAAACGCAGCTTACATGCACCGTCGGACCAGGCCTTCCGGTCAATGGCCGTGTCAGCCCCGCTCTTTGCATACATACCCGTCGCGGGGATTATAAATATCTACTGTTGATCGTGCTCTCCTACCAGCCTCATCAGCTAACCTACCATCAGTACCTCTCACACCACCTACAGACCATCCAACATGCCGATTCCCGGGCTTCTCTACGTCGGGGCAACGATCAAAGACCCTGTCCTTGACGAGGCAACCTTCGACAAGTGGTACGACGAATCCCACGTCCCAGAGATGCTCGCCCTCCGCAACGGGCCCCCTGCCGCTTTCCGCTTCAAGAATGCCGACTCCTCTCGTCCGTTCTCTTACCTCTGCCTCTATGTCTTGCCGGACCTGCCCTGGGTTGACTCAGACGACCTGAAGACCGCCAAGCTCACCCACAACGAACTGCCTGAGGGCCGCTCCCACTTCGAGCTCGTTGACTTCGACCTGCGCAACTACGAGAAGATCCAGACCTTCGAAGGCCAAATCCCCAAGGACGACGGCCGCCGTGTTGGGCGCTGCATCATCGCCGTTGCCATGGAGCCGGCTGCCGGCGATGACGCTGAGCGCGACTTCGACGCATGGTACCGCCTGCAGCACCTCGACATGCTGAGCACCGTCGCCGGCTACCGCCGCTCTACGCGTTACAAGCTCAGCTCGGCGCCTACGGCCGAGGCCACCAAGGCGAAGCTGGGCGTCGAGGTGCCGCGCTACCTGGCCCTACACGAGTACGACACCCCGGACATTCCGCCCGAGCAGATCAAGCTGGCCGTCAACACGGAATGGAGCAAGAAAGTCATTGGTGGTGCCAAGGCCTTCGTACGAGATGTGTGGGTGCTCACGTCCGAGGCTGGCGATCCGGCAACGACACTGTGAGCAATATTGACCGGGGTCCACCCAAAGCCACTGCGCCCAGTTCGATGCAGACAATGCTAGACGGATCTCGATCCATTGTCTATCATAATGCTGTCCAGCGGCATAGTCTTTCATCAACGAGCAGCAGCGCAGCCGCCGCATCGGGTCTGTGGTTTAGTGGTATAATACTCCCTTAGCAGTTTCACCTGAATGGGAGTGGTCCCGGGTTCGATTCCCGGCGGATCCAGTAATTCCTGGTTCAATTCCAGGGTTATACCTTCCTTTTTGCGTGTGTATAGGTCGAGAAATGGGCCCGGGAGGTGTTGAGGAAGGGCGGCGGTTTGGGGTGGTGTTGGAGAGTTTTCTTTTGCTCCCACGGTGGAAAACACAAGCAGGAAGGTCAATCGAGTTAATTGGAGCTAATTAGCGCTGTTAGCAATGTATTAGTTCGTCTGTGGAGCGGTACATTGCTTGCAAAGTCTGCGTGCAGGAGTTGAATGCTTGTGCAGAGTATGCAAGTGCATGCTGAATCTGTGAAGTCAATGCAGTGCAGGACTGCACAAAGAAAAAATCTGTAAAGCGGCTAAACGAACGACTAATGCGTTGCACTGATATCGACTCCACATGCCCGGTGGTAGTCTTCAATTTTTTCCAAGCCGGGCCGGCGCCGATGGGCGCACGGACCACTCGGCAGTCGGAAGCGGAGCAACGTCGGTCCAGATCCGGGCCCCGACCTCTCGGCCCATTACCTACCGCGCGTGCTGCTTGCGCGCGCAACTCACCATCTCCAGAGAGCTACCAACCCATCCACGACTTTCGCTCGCAAACCGCGTCTTCCCTCCCCGCCGCGACCCACAACCACAAAGCCACCCGCTCCCATGGCCTCGCCCGCGACCGGCGACGCGCCCAACGGCATCGCGACGCCCACCGGCGGGCCCAGCCAACCGGGCAACGCGACCACCAGCACGCCTCCCAGCAGCTCCGCCGCCAATGCCGCCGCCGCCGCAGGCACGACGCCCGGCGCGACGGGCGGCGAGGCGACCTCGACGACCGTAACCGCGCCCGCGCAGCAATCAGCATCCGCCGCGCCCACCGTCCAGCCCAACACTTCGCTAAACGACAGCGGCCTCACCAAGCGGCCGCGCGACGCGCGCCTGCTGCACATGGTGCTGGCCCACCTGGGCGTGTCGGCGTACCAGGAGCGCGTGCCGCTGCAGCTCATGGACTTCGCCTACCGCTACACCGCCGGCGTGCTGGCTGATGCCGTCGCCATCTCCGCTGAGACGACGGCGGCCGCTCCGGGCGGCAAGGGTGGCGCGCCGGGAAACCCTCAGCGCGCGGGCGGCGGCGGCGGCGGCGCCGGTGCAGGGGGCGACGAGAACAATGTCAGTTTGGCGGCGATTAGGTCGGCGATTGCGAGCAGGCTGAACTACCAGTTCAATCCGGTGCTGCCAAAGGAGTTCCTGCTCGAGCTCGCGCAGGAGAAGAACAGGGTGAGCTTGCCTCGGCCGGAGAGGGAGTACGGCGTCAGGCTGCCGCCGGAGAGGTATTGCTTCACTGGAGCAGGATGGGGGCTGAAGGAGGAGTGGGATAGCGACGTCGAGGATGATGGAGACGAGCAGGGCAAGGACGGCATCAATGGCGATGACCGCATGGAAGGCGTGCAGGAAGAGGGCATGGACGAAGATGAAGACGAGTTCGAAGACGTCATGGGCGTTGGAGAGGACCGGGAGATGGCCGACGCTTGAGACCACGAGCACAACAATTGGCGGCGAAGAAAATGCTAGCACTCGGTGACCAGACCGAAGTGCGAATGATGGACATTCCTAAAGGCGAGATTCTCACACGGCTCCGCCAAGGAACAATTGCCCAGTCGGCAAAGCGTCCCGAACGAAAACGGCTTTACATTAGCAAACAGCGGGCGGCAACAGCGTCAGGCGTTGGGCGTTTTCATATCTCAACCGGCGAAACTGAGCCGATGTTCAATTCATGCGTTGCGGAGGGACACGCCTAGGAAAACTTGTACGATTGAAGGAATACGATCAACAGCAGAGTCGGGTTATTCAAATTTCATCATCCCCTCAGGCTACAAACATGTCATACATTCGTGCAGCGCTTCTGCTGCACGATAATCATTTATACAGACCACATTTTTCATCTGTGGCGGCAGTCGAGACCATACAAGTGTCTAAACGCCATGTTCTTTTTTCATTCATCCCGACCCGGTCGAACGCCTTGCGTGATGCACTGATCCAGTGAAGCCCTACCGCGTTTCGTGGCGGTTACTCCACATCGCACAATATGCCATATTGATCAAACTCCAGGACTCTCTCTCCTCACTTCTTCCCAAACTTCCTCTTTCCTTCATCGTCCAAGCCCCACCACTCGCGGTGGAACTTCTCCTGCTCGATGCGCTTCCTCTCCTTTTCCTCCCTCTCCCGCTTGCGCAGTTCCCTCGTCGCGAACCACTCATCTCTCGCGCGGTCCTGCTCTTCCTGCGTCGCGTGCGCCACCATGCAGTTGTTCATGGCCAATCGTTGCTGCCTGCATGCCCATGTTGCGCTAACGGTGCGGTTGAGAGCGCATGAGGCGAATTCTAAAGGTAGTCTTGTCAGCTTACGGCTCCTTAATCTCCTTCATTTCGGGGTACAAAGACGAGAGAGAGAGAAAAAGCAAAAAGAACAGCGAGAGGAAACGTCAGGCAGCAGTCTCCCAAAGTAGCAACCTGCTCTCCGGATATTGAAGAGCAAAAGAGAAGAAAGGCCAAAGAATGCACTTCAGTACTGAGAAGTCCAGCATCCTTGTCCTATAGCTCTTCTCTCCGCTTTTCTTCCATCCTTCAACCCTTCGCGCTGCCCCACAAATTCCTCTCGATGAAAGGGCCTCGAAGCTTCTCCCCCGTACGACCAAGAAGAATCAAGAACGCGATGAACAAGTCTCACGTTGTCTCGCCAAGCCAGCGCCTTGTCTCTCTTACCTTTAACCTCGTCCGCGCACTTTTGCCTCACCCGCTTGTGGTACAGGTCGCGCACCTGCTGCTCCTGCCCCGCCGAGAGCGGCACCGGGTTACGCGGCACCGGGTCGCGCGGTACCGCATCCTTATCGAACGCCACCTTTGCGGCGCCTGTTGCTGAAGAGGGTGTTGTTGCCATTGGTAGAGAGGGGAAGAATAGAGTTCAATTGGGAGCGAGATACGATCGGAGACGCGTACGCCCAAGAGAGAGAGAGAGAAAGATCCGAGAGGCCGAGTAGGTCAGATTGCTGGGCGTCCGGCTCGCGAATTGAGGGAAGAGAGAAGAAAGAGCGGGCGTATATCGATCGGGATCGGTTGTCGTTCTGTAGCAAAGCTTCCCGGCGGACTTTTTCGGGTTTTGCGCGCAAGCCGGGCGGGCTTTTGTGGTTGAGAAATTGCCCTCTGGGTGAGCAATTGAAGAGGGGAGGAGTGGTTGGCCGAGGGAGGTCACGAAACAGGGGGCGGTGGGGGGAATTGCTGTTGCGCAACGCGCTGATGAGACGAGCTCGCGCGAGAGCTGGGTCTGATGGTGGTTCGAGACTGGGTCCCTTCGCCGGGCCCCCGATCTGCGGAAGGGACCCGCGGCGCGGGCGGCTAGCGATTGCGGTTAAAGGCGGTGAGCGGCGGCAGTTTTGGGGGGGACTTCACAGGTACCCTTGCGCTTGCTACGAGCCGAGGTTCGTTTCAGTGCTTTTAGAGAGGTGCTCGCTGATCTGACACCTGAATCCCTCCTCTCGCTCAACTCCAGCAATTACGAGACACAGCATCCTCAATTGCGAGCCCGAATCTCTCGCCACACGCATATATTGTACATCAGGCCCTATCTATCGATCTTCTTCCTCCGGCTACAGCAATGCAGATCCCAAACCGCCTCTTCATCGTCTCCGGCGGTGCTAATGGGCTCGGTCTCGCAACAGTCAAGCTCCTGCATAGCCAAGGCGCTTACCTCTCTATCCTGGACATGAACAGCGACTCGGGCGAGGAAGTGGTCAAGGAGCTAGGAAACGAGCGGGCCTGCTTTTTCGAGACCGACGTCACGGACACGGAGAGCGTGGCGGCAGCTGTGAAGGGAAGCGTGGAGTTTGCGAAAAAGAAGGGCGTACCGCTGGGCGGTGTGCTGGCAGGTGCAGGTGTGGGATTTCCTGGTTTAGTAAGTCGTCTTGCGGTTCACCATCACTGGCGGGAGATTGCCTTGCGGATGCGCATAATCATGGGCTCTGATTTAACTGTTCTTTTTCTCCTCCGTCTAGATAATCAGCCAAAAGAACGAGCCCCTCCCCCTCAGCTCCTTCGACACGGTCATCTCGATAAACCTGCGGGGCACTGTCGACCTGATCCGTCAAGTTCTGCCGCACCTGGCGCAAAATGAGCCGTACGGCCCGGATGGTGAGCGCGGCGTCATCATAATGGTATCCTCCTCGGCAGCCTTCGATGGCCAGATGGGACAGGTCGCGTATGCCGCATCCAAGGGTGCCGTACGCAGCATGACACTGCCCATGGCGCGCGATCTTTCGCGCTTTGGCATCAGGGTTGTAACGCTTGCGCCCAGCCTGTTTGAGAGCAACATGACCGCAATGTTGAGTGATAAAGTGCGCAAAAGCTTGGAGCGCGTAATGGAGTTCCCGAAGAGACCGGGCAAGCCTGAGGAATTTGCGAGGACGGTAAAGGATGCGATAGAGAACAGTATGTTGAACGGGGAGGTTATAAGGTTGGATGGTGCAATGAGAATGCCGAGTAAGCTGTAAGCCGTCGAGTCGATTCGGCGCCGTACGTAGCAAAAGTTCATGCCGTCGCTCAGCGCTTGCGTTCCCGGACCTTGAATTTGACGCCGTTCTTGTTGACGCCGCCAGCATTGTGGTTCATCCGGGCTCTTTGCTCTTCGAGCTCCTTCTCCGCGGCCATGAGATCCTTTTCCTTCCTCTTCAACGCCTCTACCTTCAGACGCTGTGCTTGTTGCGCCTTCTCTCGCCTCTTTTCGAATGCTCGTTGCTCCCGTTCGTCCAACTTGTTGCCATCCTGCTGACCTTCAACTTCGTCGAGATCCTCGCTGCCGGCTTGCTTCTTTGTCTGTTTCCTCGGCCGATTCCACGTCTTCTCTAGGTCCATCTCATCCTCCACGCCAAACCACTCCTCCGGGTTAAAGCTCTTCTGCTCCTCCTTATCGCCAACGAATGCCGTATGCTTCCCCTTCCCCGTCCTCCTACTCTTCAACGCCTCGATCTCACCCTCCTCATCATCCAACATGAAGCCCTCCTCGGCCTTCGCTCTCTCCTTCCGCACCTTCGACAGCATCGTCCGTATGTAGCCGGCGTCCTGCGTCTTGAGCAGCTTGACGACGTCTTCGCTGAGGGCCGAGTTGCCACGGTCGCCGATTTTCGTGCCGGTGCGCCGGTCGACACTGCTCGACATCATGCCAAACGAGAATTCGTCCGGGTTGCGATCGTTCGCCTTCTCGCGCAGGATCTTGAGCCGCTTGCGCTTCTCATTGTGGTCTCGCGCACGCAGAGAGTAATCCTTGTGCTTCTCCAGCAGTCCCCATTTCTTTCGCTCGAGCGGTTGCGCGCGCTCCTTGTGGTTCTGTACATAAAAAGTCAACATTAGTTACAAACAGCAGAAGCGATATTTTTGTGGGTGGACTTACGCGCCGTTGGACGGCGTTACGCATGGACGACATGGTGAGCGAGCGATACCAACGAAGACCGAGCGGTGTATGGGAAGGAGGGCGTGAGAATAGTTGTGCGCCGGAGTAGTTGTAGCGGAGGGCGCGTCAATGATCGGTTCGAAGACGAGCCCCAAAATCTCAAATCCAGTCGGCCAAATTTTTGCCGATGTCCGACCGTTCCCCGCAGAACTACAATTGCTATTGGCTGGGCTTAACCCATTGATTCCAAAGAGTAGGATTCTCACCTCCTAGCTTGCTCACACCTACTGTGTGCAGATCCGACCTATGGCTAGTGAGGAGTCAAATTCCAGGTTCGTGATTGGAAGACCCTTGAGATATGAGAGGGTCCGCTTACGGCCGGAAAATGCTGGATATCGGCGGGGAGCAACACTTGAAATACATGGACCATAATTAGTTGCCACGATGAACAACAATAAATATATAGCTTGCTTTCCTCTACGTTATAGACTGCAAGTTGCAAGACGCGTCTTATGCATACTCTTCTCTCAAATACCTCTACGGCCTCCATCCAAATGTCTCTTCTAACAATCTTACAGCATCTACTCAAGATATCAACTCCAATTCATATCCCACAACTTTGTTGCTGGAAAGGTCGACAAACGCCTCGCCATGGAAATGCAGCGCCCAGATTTTATCACAGCAGTTATGAACCAGACCGAAGAAAAGGGAGGGCTTACCGAAGAGGAATTGAAGTCTAATTCGGTTCTTTTTCTCATAGCTGGAAGCGAGACGACTGCTACGATGATGTCAGGGACAACTTTCGCCCTTCTCAAGCACCCGGAAGCAATGAAGAAGCTCTGCCATGAGATTCGCACAGTCTTCCATAGCGAAGAGGCGATAACCTTTGAGAGTGCAAGCCGCCTTCCCTACCTGCAAGCAGTCATACATGAGGGCCTGCGCATGTACCCTCCTGTTCCTACAGGCTTTGCCCGTAGGGTTCCCAAAAATGGCGAAACTGTCAGTGGCTACTATTTGCCTGAAAATGTAAGTTCTAATAGCCTTCCGAACCTCCTCATAGACCGGCACTTCCACCTTGCTAACATCCACTAAGACCTCTGTCTATGTTTCCCAATACGCTGCTTATCGCGATGCACGAAACTTTACGAACTCAGACCAGTTTCTCCCGGAGAGATGGCTTGATGATCCAAAATACGAGGGTGATAAGAAATCTGTCTTCATGCCCTTCTCAAATGGACCGAGGAATTGCATGGGTAAAAAGTAAGTTTTGTTGGTGCTTTAATGCTTTCCCCTGGATTTGTTGACTATATCTGGACTAACTGCCTTCTCATCGTTACAGTCTTGCCTATGCCGAGATGCGCTGTATTCTTGCGCGCATATTTTTCAAGTTTGACATGGAGCTGGTCGATGAGAATGCTGATTGGTTCGACCAAAAGGTATTCCAGTTGTGGGAGAAGGAACCGCTTATGGTTAAACTTTCGGATGCTTCTAAGTGATTGGCTACCCGTGATGCCGGCTACTCTTTCTGGGGGAGTTTGGGCGTATCAATAAGTAAGCAGAGCTCTGCTATATCTTATTTTTCAAAGAATTAACAAGAACATCATTAGCATAAGTTAGTAACTAGAGTCGCTGAATGAGAATATGGTCTTGGGTATACTCCACCTAAGCAAGCGCTACCACGACATAAAACTGTACTTTTGTCCTTCCACTCAAGCTGTCTTACTAAAACCAGTGAACAGGCACAGAGTTGCTCAAAAACAGACAAATATGCACAGTGAAGCTAGAAACAGAAGCGGAGTAATTACAACAATCTAACAACTCCAGAATGACAAGCGCCCTCGCAATGCCAGTATTGCCCATAAAGAAATCCAAAGACACCCACGCTGTCTGCGCCATATCTTATGCACCTACCAATGTCCAAAATCAAGCGATGACTGAAAGAAAACGCCGTACGTGCGGTCATCTACAACTGAGGAGAGCTGGGCTCCAAGGTCTTTTCTGAACGCGCAGGCGAGCCAGGTACGAAGGGTTGAACCTTCGTTATGGTCGGGGACGGAGGTGAATCCGAGTCGAAGTCAAGCGCATCGAGTTGCCTGTCCAGTTCCAGCGCCTCCTCTTCACCGATTTCATCCTCCGCTTCATACTCCTCCCCTTCCTCTTCATCTTCGTACTCTTCCTCCTCGTCTTCCACGCCATCACCCTCGGCGCTCTCGGCGATGGAGCTAGCCATCATGGAGTCTTCCATCATGGAATCTTCCATCTGGCCCGTTTCGTCAATGGAATCCCGCGATAAGTAGCTGTCGCCGAGCTCTCCTTCTATCTCCGCCTCATCCTCACTGTGCAAGCTCCTCCGGTCTTCGTCTTCGTCTTCGCTGCTTGAGCTGTCACTACTTTCGCTAGCTGAAAACTCATCGAGATCGAGTGGCCTTTCTCGCCAGTAATTGAAATCCGTAAATTCCTCGCCTCCGTTCTGCACCAGCAAGCCAACAGGAGGAAAGTAATGATCAACAATCTCGCGCATACTCTGGTAACCAGTCTTGTACTTGTTAAGAGACAGCAGGTCAAGCGACACCTCGGCGTTCGAGTTGATCGTAAAGATACGGGTTGACGGGATGTTGACAGAACGGTAGCTGAGGGCGTCCGTGAACCGGTTTCCGAAACCGGCATAGAAAGGGGTTTGGCCCGGGGGCTTGAAGAAAAGGTTCATGATGTCGCGTAGACATGCCATCTTGAAGACTTCCGGCTTCCGAAGGTAGATTTCGCGGCGAAGCGCAGCCATTGTTCGATCAGGGCTCATGATGACAGGGCCTCGAGGTAGTTTGTAACCTTCTTGGACGACACCATTCAGGTACGCTCGGGTAGTATCCGCCTGTCCGACGGACCGCGAAGTCAGATACAGCAGATTGTATCCGTTCGTAGCAATGTCGGTATAGAGCTTTGCGACTCCGAGATGGGTCCAATCGCGACCGATCATGTTCAACACATGACCCAAAGCATCTGACCTACGCACTTGTCAGCTTCTGACGTCACCTAATGTTTCACGAAAACGTACTTTGTGATAGTCCCATCAATGTCCGAAATGACGATGGGAACATCATGCCGCCAATAGTAGATGAAGGCCTGGCAGGTTGCCCGGTTCACTGTAAAGGACATCGAGTTCTCGCCGGGCTTCAGGTCGAGGGACTTCAGCTGCTCGTCAGTGAGCCTTAGAGTCTTGGCGTAGCTCTTGGTGCCCTCCGCAGACACATTATGGGGACTCTTTGGCGGCGTGAGAAGGCCAACGCCGCTGTCAGAATCCCGCCGCATGTGCTGTGGTTGCGTTCCGACCTCCGTCTCGGCATCGCTGGGGGAGTCGTCGC
Source organism: Lasiodiplodia sp. COLG20 (assembly GCA_009801085.1). Classification (NCBI taxonomy): domain Eukaryota; kingdom Fungi; phylum Ascomycota; class Dothideomycetes; order Botryosphaeriales; family Botryosphaeriaceae; genus Lasiodiplodia; species Lasiodiplodia sp. COLG20. The sequence continues at coordinate 557,592 of VNWV01000006.1, read as the reverse complement.
TGTGATAGCCAGGATCACTAATGGCATCCGACGACCTCATGGCTTGAGGCTGTAGTCCTTGAATGGCAAGCTTGCGTGCCGCAGCCTCCTTGGCCTCTTCGCTGCTGTAGATCCAGAGGTTTCCCTTCTCATCGGCACCAATCAAGGCGCCAATGTCGTAGTTTCCCTCGAGTTCCTCCGACAAGATCTTACGCGCCACAATTTCCGCCCGCAGAGCGTCCTCCTCGTTGCTCTTGTAGCCTGTCATGTCCAGCATCAAATCACCTTCTTCCGTCACCTGTGAGGGAACGTTCGAAGTCCAGAGCTTTTTCGACAAAGTCATTGCGCGCGCCACAGCGTCGTGACGAGACACTGGCGGCGGGCTTGTGGATCGGTGCGAAAGATGACCCGGCTCTGGCTCGTCTGAAGTGGTTATGGTCGGAACGGTGTCAGTGAAGGCCTTGGAGAGAGCGGCTCTAGTGGAGGGAAGAATCTCGTCGCTGAGGCCGCGGTCCAGCGCCGCAGGCGGCCCCATATTTAGGATGGGAAATTCGGCAGACGCATGCTCGGCCAGTGGTGAGGTAGGATTGTCGCCTTGATCGTGTTAGCCGAATATAGCAATAGAGAAGTTATGGTGGCTCACCGAGATCGCTCTTTGCCCTAACTCTGCCCAGGACGTCATTCTGCCCGTCCGTGGCTAGACTCAGAGGCGGTGGCTCTGAAAGCTGGTCTGCGGAAGCCGATTCTGCCTTGGACTCCGGGCTTTGCGCAGGCGACACCAGGGGCGAGGTCTGCATGGACTCGGGAATGCTGTCTGTGGTTTCAAAGACGAAAAAGGCCTCCCCGCCCTCGCCCAGCTTCATGGAATACGGCTGCTTCGTGCCATTTACGCAGAACTCGACCTTCTTTTCATAGGGACGCAGGAGCGAAAACTTGCCGAAGCGGACGTGGAAGGGAGAGCACGCCAGCGAGCCATCTTCGTGCTCAACAACGATGACGTCGATCGCGCCGCTGAGAGTGGCAGGATTGATGGAATTCCAGGTCTTGGACACAGAGCTGGACAGGCCGCGGACGTACTGCATGATGGATAACCTCGGCGCGCTCCAAGGGAAGGGGCAGGAGTCGGGTGCTAGGGGTCCGTGGGTTTTATGTAGTGATCGCAGCGGCGCGTGTCGCTCAACAGCGGCGCTTGTTGGGCCAGCGACAGGCCAGCGCCGAGCGCGGCAGCAAATAGGAACAGAACGGGCTGCAGGGCGGAGCAAGCGGTGGTCTGAGGCTGCGGAGCGGGAGGCGTGAGGGGCAGTGGAGTGGAGAGGACAGGAGCGCGGGCTCAAGCTTAGGAGGTGAAGGAGACTGACATAGTCTCAGGATGCGATCTGGTGGTGCCGAGCGCGTCACGAGCTTCTTTAGGGACAGCCGCGGCAGAGCGCGCGGACGCCCTCCAGCCGCAGATAGCCCTTGCGGCGCGGGCACGCGACGCGGGAATGTTGCGCAAGAAGCTTCTATTACTACGGGCGCAAGGCGGGCGCGCAGCGGTAGGCGAGGAGACGGGCGATGTACCAGCGGGTGCTCTGAGCCTTGTGGGGGATCCAGGTATGGTAGGAGTGGCGCCGTTCTGTCTGCAGGCCCTGCACGCTCGGCAGCCGCGAAAGCGCCGGCCGGAGAGGGACGCCTAGCGCAAAGAGGCTGCAGCAACACCACCACCTCCGCGCTCTCCCTCATACACCATCCGCTTGCCTGTTCCAGGCGCCACATCCGAGGAGGCCGGTCAGATGCCTTCGCCAGAGCTCATCGCCCACCTTCCCGTGCGCGCCGCCGGCATGGAGCCGCTGGACGCTCTCGCCTCCGCACCGTCGCTCACGGCCTTGGCCACTTGCGCCGCGCTGCTATGGTGCGCCTGTCGCGTGCTTCCCAGATACCGCAATTCGACTGACGCCGCTTAGGCTTGTATATCGCGCATGGCTGGTCATGGTCATTAAGGAGGACGACCTCATCAAATTGCTTGGTCTCGACGTCCCCGCAGCACCCCGGGTCTCACTCGCAGGCATCAAGGCCGATGGCGCCGTTTTCCACTGGGAGCCCGCCGAGCCCCGCAGCGGCATCCAGGCCTACCAAATCAAGATCAATGGCGTTTTCGGTACGCTACCTCTTTCCCGCCGGCTGTCGAAAGGTGCTGACCGTCAAAGTAGTGGAAGAAGTCGGGCCTAAAGATACCTCCGTGAACATCGCCAACCTGAAGCCTGCCACCGCCTATACGCTCCGTGTGATCGCCATCAACCACCACAATTTCCACACCCAGAGCGAGCCGCTTCGCTTCCGCACGAAGCCGCCCTCCTCCGACGATTTCTTCGACTTCGCTGCCTACAACCGCGCCGTGGAAATTGCCAACGATGAGGAGCACGAGCACGACGAGAAGTGGTGGGTGGAGCCCAAGGTCACCCCCTGTAAAGGATTCCTCGAGCCATCTTCACCGCTCCCCACGCCTTCGGATATGGTTCGCTCGCACAGTAACAGCACGTCGCATCCAAGGAGGGCCACGAACGGTCGAAGGAATTCCCCAACGAACTCGAGCGCGTACCAGCAAGCTGACGACTCGGCCGACGATGCCAAGCCTGGCGAAACCGAAGCACTGCTGCAGGCGGAGGGGGATAAGCTGCGTTCGGACATTTCGGTCACTCGTAAGGCAATCGAAGAGGAGGAAAAGGGCTTCAGGGACCAGAAGGAGGTTTTCAACACAAGACACAACGAGCTCAAGGACGAACTTGCCCGCAAGACTGCCGCTAGCTCCGAGCTGAAGAAAGAGGTCGTTAATCTGGAAAAAGAAAACCAGCGCGCTCAGGCCAAGAAGACCGCGGAGGAAAAGTCTCTTGAAAAGAAGTTGAACGAGAGGAAGAAAATGCAGGATGATGTCCAGCGTTTCCGAACTGAAATGGATGATATGGCCAAGGAGATTGAGCGCATCGCGGAGCAACAAATCGAGTACCAGAAGAGTTCCGAACAGAAAGCCCAAGAGCTCCGAGACAAATATTCCGAGGAAGTGCAAACGATCAAAACTCTCGAAGAATCTGTTCGGGAAACTGGCATTCAGAACCGAATTCTGGAGGAAGAACGCAAGAAATTCGAGGGCGGAGAGGGTGACATCGATGCAGAGCTTAGAGCTCAGTGGGCTGAGGAAGAACGGCAATGGAGTGATCGTATCAGAGGGTTGCAGCAACGCTACCAGACTGCATGGGCCGCTCTTCAGGCCGCAGACCGAGCGTACAACGAAGCACAAAACCAGCTACAGATCCTCTCCAGCAGAGCTGCGAATCAACCTCAGGTCTTTAGGCCGCCTCCAGTCCTGGATGTTGCTCCGTCCCGAAGGGCGAGTCAAAGACGTAGGCAGCACGCTGGCAGCGTTGGACAAGAGAGTTTCCCTGCCGCTCCTGGCTTCCCTGTCACTACCGCGCCGTACAACAACAACAGCATTTCCAGCATCTCGCCTACAGTCACAACTTCTTCGCCATTCTTCAACTTCGCCAATGGCGCAGTCCCGATATCGAACCGCGAAACCAGCTTTTCGCCTGCTGAAATCGAGATGCTCACTGGCGGCGCGCCCATGAGCCCGAATGCTGGCGCTCTTCTTCCATCTGATCTCTTTTCTAACGAAACCGATCGATCTGCAGATGAAGGAGAATCAGACTTCAAGCCGGACTTCGATGAGGATAGGAATTCTTCAGGATCATTTGGAGGAGCTTCAGATGCTCTTGCCATCCCGGGGCTCGGTGCTCCTCAAGCGCGAGAAACAGCAAACAGAAGCCCAAGCTCCCCAGCGTCTGCCCAAAGTCGATCTCCTAGCCTTTTCGCGAGCCCGCGAGGCAGCTCAAATCAGCTCCCAATTGGATATCCGGCCCATGATTCTGGAAAGGACGCCGACGCCCTGTCAGTGAAGTCGCTTTCCGGATCCGCTCGGAATATCGGAGGTTCCATGCTACACAGCAGATTCGGTCAGCTTTTTAGCCGGCAAAGGGGAAAGACATTGTCGGATGAAGGTCCGGCATTAGGGTCTTTGAAACCTAGCCAAAGCCACTCGATGCCCCGCCCGGACCAGGCAGAACTTGATCCTATCGGAACGCAGAGGCGTCGTGGTAGCCATTCTGGCGGTAGCAGCTGGATTGACTCCATGTCAAAGCCTTTCCGAAGCTCCACAGGCCCGACTTCAGGTAGCCCAAGTCATGTGCAGACCAGGAAACGGGGATTCAAGCTGTTTCCTGGTAAAGATGAGGAGGCTTCATGGCCTCCAGCTTTTGGCATGGAGCGACCGCCTTCTCCGCGGCCCGGTTCGATGAGATCTTTCGCCGATATAAATCAGCTCCCACGACCGTCGACAGAGAGTTCTCAGCGCTTTGGGTGGGGACCAGCCGAACCATCCACACAACGGTCCAGCCCGCTGAACACCACCGTAGAACTCGGTTACAATGCAGTCAGCGGATTCTCACGTCATCCGTCGCGCCGTCCCTCTGTCCAATACGGTAACGCATCGAATGGTCTGGGCTATGAAGATGTTGTAGAGGACAATTTTGAGTTTGCGCCGGTGACGCGATCACCACCTCAAGCTCCCATTGGGACCCGCCCTCCGTCGCAACCGCAACCGACGCCAGCAACCCCTCCGAGCGGAAAGCTGAATCCTGCTGCACCTGTATTCAAGGGCCTATGGAGCCGTTCTGCAGACAGGGACAAGGAGGAGAACGAGAAGCCTGAGAAGAGCAGCAGGTCCAAGGACAAATCGAAATCAAAGTCTGGCAGTTTCGACGGTTCTACCGCTGAGGAGCCCTTCCCATCGGCCACCGCGACCACAGATTTCGCCACGTCCGTCTCGTCTACCGTGCCCTCGTTCGAGGCGCCCGAGTCCCACGTCGATGTTCTGGCGAATCTCGATGTCTCACCGACGTCGATGCGCAAGTCGCGCGATGGCCGCGCCAGCACCGTCACCTCGAATGCAGAGACAGCGTCGCTCTCGCTCTCGGCGTCGTGGAGCCCGCGCGCTTCACTCGACCGGTCCGAGACGCGCAACACGGCAGAGAGCCTGACGGGGACGTCGGCGGGCAAGGAATCGTGGATGAGCAAGCTCTCCCGTAAGGGTAGCTCGTCCAAGTTCCAGCTCCCCGGCTTCGGCAGCATTGGCGGCGGTAGCAAGGACAAGAGCTCTCCGGCGAGTAGCTTCTTCTCCCGCTCGCCCCGCGTGGATAAAGACCACAACAATGACGACCACGATGACGAGAGCACTATCGGTACCGAACCGCCAACGCCTGGCTTTGCGTCAGGCTTTGCGTCAAGCTTTACGAATAGCGCGGCGAGCAGCCCGTATATCGGCGGCAATGGCGAACGCGAGAGGACCAAGGAAGAGAAGAAGGCGGATCGGAGCAGCGGGCTCAGCTGGAGTAGTTTGCGGAGGAAGAAGAAGAGTAGCGAGAAGGCGCCGAGCATCAACGAGAGCATTACGAGTGAGCGCGGCGCCAACGAGGAGGACGAGAAATACGAGAGTGCTGAGGGGTTGGGCGTGAGCGGTGCTTGATTTGTTAGCAACGATATTCTCCATTCACGTTGATTCTGAGGGGAAGAGCGGATAGGTACATGGTGGGAGACAGGAGTTGGTACATACATACTTTTTACTAAAAAAGCGAGCTGCAGGGGTTTGGGGGCTGAGAATCGGGGTAAACTGGGTGGGCAAGGCATTGGCGTAGGTTCATATTTTTTTTTTCTTTGGGGTTCGGCTTTCTGAGTATTGCTTATTCTCCTGCGAGTAAGCGACTGAGCATGGTTTGCAAGCATAACAAGCCAGCGAGCAATCAACTGTTACAGTCCTGCACTCTTGATATTTGCGAAAGTGATGAGCAACCGGAGAAATAACTGGTGAGGGTGAGAATTCAGAGGGAGTTGGAGAGGTGCGTACAGAGAGCGTCACCCGAGCTTAGTTGCTTCATCTACTGCTGCTTACGGCACGTTTCGCTTCTTTCGCCGCACCGAGGCTCCTTTCCGGTACATGTCAAAGGACTGCTATTAATGGACTGTCAAAAGTTAGGAGATCCAATTTGGCAATCATTCTTCCCTTCCCTTTCAATTGCTTCCCAGCCACCGGTCACTTGTTCGATCTCTCATCATTAATCCCACTCCGGCAAAAGCCCATTCAACCGCCTGATCTCACTCCACCGACTCCACCTCCCCAGCTCCAATATATTGGCCCTGCGCACACGGCCGGACGGATGGCCTATGATGACGGGCTTCCAGTCGGCCGGTCTTCCACTACCGCCACCGCCAGCAAACTTCTCCGCGTCCGCATCATTGCGGCCACCCGCTCCACCGCCAGCACCACCGCTCATCATAGCCGCCCGCCAGCTCTCCTCTTCGCTACCGCCACCACCGATCCTGTCATGCGGGACGAGGCGGCGAGGCTTCTTGAAGTCGCTGAAAACCTCGTCAGGGATGACCTGCACGCCCCTGAAGCGCCACAGCACGGCGGTGAGGGCGAGCGTGAGGGCGGCGAGGACGGCGGCGACGACGCCGGTGCTGGTCTGGGCGCCGAGGTGGCGGGTCAGCACGCCGCCGACGGCGGTGGCGGCGGCGGCGAGGACGAAGGCGAGCGAGTGGGCGACGAAGAAGGCGGCGCTGACGCGCGGAAACGACGAGTAGGCCGTGCGGCGGCGGCGGTCGACGTCGGCCATGCTCTGCAGGCGGTGCCGCGTGTTGGTGCCTGGCTGCAGGTCGCACGTGTCGAAGGCCTCCATGACCAGGCCGTGCGTCTCGGCCCAGGCGAGTACGGAGAGGAAGCCGATGAGCGCGGCGAAGGTGATGGGGAGCATGTAGTGCGCCTTGGATGGGCCTGAGGAGGAGAGGGTGTAGGCGAGGCCGGCGAGGGGGAGGATGGTGGTGAAGATGATGCGCCGGGTCATGTGTGAGGTCCATGTTATTTGTCGCTGGAAGGTCATGCTGTCGGTGCGGGGCCCGTGGGTGCGTTCACGGCTGAAGAGGCCGGCTTTCGTCAGTGGGATGGCGAGTAAGGCGCCGATGGCAAGAGAGGTGACACCTGCGCCGACATATTGTGGATGCCAGCGGTAATCGCGAGAGAGCAGGGCGCCAAGGAGCTGGTGGTATTTAGCAGAAAGCTGTCTTGGGTCAGGGGCTTGACATACCACAATTATGAGGACGAACTGGGCGTAAATCCAGGCAATGTACATCGCCAAGATGCTGAATCCTAATTGGAAGTACATCCGTATGCTCAGCCAGATACCTGCAGCAACCTCTTGACCCCACCAGTCCGGCCCCTCTGGAGAAACGTGCAACTTGATCTCGCCGCGGACAATACGCTGGTACACATACTCAGAATTCGGGTCGATCAGGTCAATTGCCGAACGTCGGAAGCGTGCTCGTCGCGTCTCCGGTGCGACTACGTTCAAAAGGAGTACACATGCAATCATGATGACATCAATATAGAAGCCCCAGGATGGATCTATACTGTTGATCAGTACCGCACCAACCATGAACCCGACGGCTATGCTGGCCAGAAAGGACCAGGCCCAAATGCCCAGCCAAAGTCCCATTCCCCCGCCATGTCGTCGAGCGTCATTTACAAAGACCAGCTCTTCATGGGGATTTGCGGCTTGAAGAGATGCGCCAAATAGGTCGAGGAGCGTGGCTATGAAGTTGACATTGGCGAAGCCAAGAACGAGGCCTGAGAATGCTCGGGGGAGAAGAAGTCCCACTCGGTAAAGTGGCTTGTCTGGATCGCGCGGAGCACCGACTACCAATGCTTGAGGGAATTGGAGAGGTAAAAGAATAGCGAGGGATCCCAGAACATAGGGTTTGCGACCGTGGAGGAGCGGAAGGGGCCACGAGAAGAACGTTGAGATGGCTAGACCCAGGTACAGACTGTCTCGTCAGTATGTGTAGCCGTGTCACAGCCGGGCGTCACTCACAACACATTTCCCAAGATGACGATGTGTCCCTGATCTGCAATGGCATATTGGATTCGAGGCACCTCGCCGGCCTATCCCGAATCAGCAAGTGTGACGCGAGACCCTTACGGGTACGCACGTAGACGCCAATCAAATATCCCACCAATGCAGTGTTGATGCATGCAATAGTAGCCGTGATTCGTTTCTTGGCGGTGCCCCAATTTCTCGCAATCGGTTCGCGCCGCTGACGCTTGAATATATCCAGTCCTTCGGCACCACGGAAACTGACATGGGTCCGAGCTGGGTGGCCCATTCCAAAGCCTTCGGAAGATCTTGGATTCAGATCATTCCACGGTTGTGGCTGTGGAAGCTTGCGGCGTCTAGGACCACCATAGCGCTCCGACCTTTCATTTGATCGCTCTTTCCGTCGATTTCGGGTCTCACTGGGATTATCAGAGGACCTGAAGCGTTGGAAGTGTTTGTGTGCGGGAGGATTGGCGTTTCGATGCCTCAAAGAGCTGCTCCTTGGCGGTGTCGGTGGGACTCCATGGCGCTTGATATGGTCATGAACTTCGTCCTTCGTAGGTGGCGAATGGATCGAGCGCACGTGGCCATCAACGTATTGGGAATTATTTGGGTACACCGGCCGTTTCGTGTTGTTATGCCACGCTCTCCAATGCGCACTTCCTTGTCGCTCGACATCGGCTGGTGAGCTGGTTGAAGCAGAACTTGATGATGGGGACGGAGTTTGAGCGCGTGTTGGTGGTGTTCGTCCCTTGACATAGGCCCAGTCCGTAACAATCGAGTTAGCCGACTTACGTTCGTAGAACTGCTTTGGAGTTAGTACTATTGAAGTTGAACTGGATGATCGGGGACTTCGAGGCCGGTTCATCGCATCTGTGCGGGCGTGAGTAGGACTGACCGGATTCGCGTTTTCTGCCGATGATTGTATGGGAAGCGCCACGGTGTGAGAAGAATGGTTGGTCTTTGGGCTCAATGATGCCTCGGCTTCGGTAGGTGTCTCGTCAGAAGAGGTATCCAACGAGTCAGACACTAGCAGAGGGTCCATTCGTGACGACGGGGAAGGGGTTCTCTCCAGAGACCTCGAAACACTTTCCAATACTTCAGAAACACTGTCAGACTGATGGTGATCTGGGGCATATTTTGCCACATCAATTGCATGTTGCGCAGGGTTCTCCATACCACCAATTGCCTTTTGAAGCCTGGTCTTGGCGGGTGTTGGCTGTAACGGTTTCTCGGACTCTTCAGTCGATTCTCGCGGGTTGCTGATTGGGACCGGAGAAACACGCTTCAGTGTTAACGGAGGCTGTAATCTGGGTGTAGATGTCGCTGAGTCTTCAAAAGAAGTATCCGTCCTTCTTGTATTGTGCGAGATATTGTCAGTCTCCGAAAATGCCACTTTCGGCTTCTCAGGCGAGGAAACCAGAGCCTCGTACGATCGATACGGCCTCGGGCTCTCAACAGAAGGGCCAGTGCTCACTCCGCTGACCGCACCTGTACTGTACATTGACGGGGTATACGCTGAACTTGCATTGTTCGGCATGTGAATATTTAGGGGTGGGTTTGGCGACTCAGGCCGTGTTGGCGAGGGCTGGACATTGCTGCTTATGGTAGACCAAGATGTATCATCGTCATCAGAGACAAATTCGCCTGGAACGTGACGATGCTTCCGGTGCCCCTGTTTGTCAGAAGAAACCTTTCCATCAAGCCAAGGAAGTCTCCTTCTTGAGGCATTCAATGAGGATGGCCGTCGAATGATAGAGCGCGACGAAGGTTCGACTGGCGCACTTGTTGCGGAACCAACGTCTTCCTTTTGATCACCGCCAGACATTGGCCCGCTGTGGAGCATCCGACGTCTGAAATTTGTGCTGCGCCGCCGAACATTGTCGCTGCCGTGAAGAACATCTTCAGGACCGGTGCTATATGCCGTGACCATGGCACTTGATGTCGATAATACTTTCCGCGGGTGAACTACCAAATGTAGGTGGGAACTAGTCGTCCATCAAGTTGGTGGCTGTCTGTCGGGCCAGGGCAGAATGATTGTGAGGGGGCAGGACAAGAATGTTATTGAATGACTGCTGCTTAATTCGGGTAGCGCAGGCCGTAGTGGAGATGCGAAAGGATAGTGCGCCTTCCGCGTACCCAAAAGGCCAGGCTTCGACGAGATAGGAGATGGAAAAGAGGAGGGAGATGTGAGGATTTGGGAGATGAAAGACGCGGTTTGAGGCAGACTGGACGCAGGAAGGCGGCCCATGTGAGCTCCCGCGTAGCGGTGCTGCCATGGTTGCAACTACTGTGCGAGGAAACCAGATTCTGGAGCTCTTGCTTCGTACGAAAGGCAGTACGCAGTTGAGATAAACGGCAATTCAAGTCTTACCACTGCGCCTTCCGATATATTTCTTGTCGGGCGCATATTTCGCAGAGCTCGGCAGGCAAGGCTAGTCGCAGGGCGTGGTTCCTGATGCATCAGGCTCAAATGCTTGTCAAGCGACGCGTCTGCTGTGGATAAATGGTGCGCCTTCAGGTCTGCCGCGACGCCTTGAAGACACGCAGCAGCCTGTGGGGGGAGTGGCCATGGATCAGCGTTTGAAACGTGCAAGGTTGAGAGGCGCAAATGTGAGCGTTTGAGGATCGACGTGTGTTGGTCAGCTCGCTCGCTTGGGCCGGTGGCTCCGAGCGATCGCCTGTCTCGCCTCCACAGCACAACAGCACCTCAACACTGATCATCATCCCAGGACGATCCACACGAGGCCGGGGCACAGCGGATCCCGTCGTCAACATGTCTCAGCCGGGGGGAGTTTCCAGCAGCTGACCCTCTCGGCGGGGCCGGATGGGCACGCACAGCCATCATCTGGCGTGGTTGAGGCAAGGCACCTGCGCGCGCGGATTGGCGAGAGTCGCGACACGGTCGGCCTAGGTGACGCGCATTAGCTGCCGCGAAACACAGCCCGCCGCCTTCATTGGCAGGCAGCGCTCCGGCGATACGGTGCGGCTGGTGAGCGAATGTAATGGCCACGGCACCTCTGGAGCTCGCTGGCGAGGCTGATTGGGTGCGCGCAAATGCGCACCCCTGCAGTGGCCGCATGCGCACGGCCCCTCTCGCCATCACCGTCCACCATCCACCGTCGAGATCGGGGGACTGCTCCCTACCGTGGTGACGGGCAAGGATTGTTTTTCTGGAATCACCGAAGACTGCCAGCTAGTCTGATTTCTCTTCTTATGAGCCATGTACCTCATCATTCAGCTCTCCTCCTTTTCGCCCTCACCGGGTTGCTGCTTCCCCATCCGTACTTTCACTTGAATGCCTCGTTGCCCTCCAATGTGCTACCCTCTCGCTGTGCGTACCCGCACTCTGTAATCGTAATCTCCCCGCGCTCCTTCGATATCCCCGGCGCCGAGTCCATCGCTCCGAGTTCCGTCGAACAAGCTGGTCTTGTTCTTCCTTCGCTTTAGCGCGCTCTCGCTCCTCCGTTTAGACCCTCATTTGCTTGACGTCTGTTGAAGAGCTTCGGAAATATTGGGTCGAAGAACATTCAGTGTCGTTCTTGGCAGCCGTGAGTGATATCTGGGAAACGGAGGCAAGTGTAGCGCTGACAACCCGCTCCATGTCAGCAGGTATCCGATGTCTCTCTAAGACTGTACCGTCGCCGCCGACGAGAACAGTAATGCCTTGGTGCCGGTGACTGGTGGACTCCAGCAGGGACTTCTCGCTCTATCCCATAGCGGGCTTTCAAGAAAGGGTCTGCGCACGTGAAGGCGCAGCGACTGCCAAAAATGTCGACCTTTTCGGCGACGCTCCACCAACGCGTCGCGACTCCCGTCACGCCCCACCACTCTCCACAACTGTCACAGCACTCTCTGCACTCCACATCCTCTACCCGCTCCTACACTCCCATCCACTCCCTCTCGCTGCACGAGTATCGCAAGCAGCAAACCTCGCCGAGAACTCCTGAGCCACCCGAGGGCAGACGCCTCAAAAGGAAGGCCGCCGCCACCCGCTTGAACGGCAGCGAGCGCGAGCCTCTTCTTCAACTTCAGCGCACCAACCCTCCGCGGCTCCCTCCGTCTCCTCCGTCGACCTCCCACTCGGAGCCGTACCGCCACGAGCCCGACTCGTCATTCGCCGGCCTGCACGTGTCTTCTTTCCGTTCGCTTCCAGCTCTGCAACAGCGACCGTCACTTGGTCTACGCGACATTGCCCGCCTCAACGCGTCTTCTACAGATCTTCCACCTGTTGGCGCGTCCAACGCGCCGGCACTTCCGCGCGACTTTGGCCTGGGGTCGCGGAAGCGGCTGCCGCGACCGAAAGACATCGAGATCCGACAACCGCTCGCCGCTTCGCCCATCCCAACCGAGCCGTCCAGTCTCAACCTGCTTTCGACTGCAGGTCTTGCCAGCACTTCCACCTTCACGCTTTCGAAGTTCCATTTTCCCAAGCCGCCACAAACGCAGCTCGCCGGCCAAGTCACTCCGCCGTTGAACGTTTGGCCACCAGAGTCGAATCCAGCCCACACACCCTCGCTGCTTGACACCCCACCAGCTACACCAGCTGTTCTTCATTTCAGAGGCACGTCTTTTGATGTTGTTAATCCCCACAACTCCCTCTACCTTTCAAACCTGGAAACCCCCGCAGATGTCGACGAGCCCAATGACTACTTTAATAGGACGTCGCTGGACCAACTGTTGCCAGCCGACATGTCACCCTCGTCCACCCAGGACGAGGGAGCTGCGAAGCAACCGCAGCGGCCCTTGTTCGACGACCTGAGATCCGCTCACGAGTCAATCGCAAAATCCAAGTTCCAACCTCCGACGCCCACGCGCAACCCTCCTCGCGATCATGCTGAGGCAATGTTGTCTTCGGTCGTTCCTGCTCATCTAAACTCTAAGCCCGATCGCCGTGCTTCAATTATAGACCGCGCGCGTACCGTCTTCAAAAAGAAGGAGAGCAGACCAGTGGAAGTCGATGAAGAGCTCAAGGGCATACCTTACGACTCAACCTCGAGCGCTTACGGCGCGCCAGCGACCAACGCTTTCGGCTCTTCTGCGACGATTGTCCCTGGAGATGCCAGAGCTGATTCTACCCGTCCTTCTGGTGACACGTGGGAGACCCTCTCGGAGCCTAACGCGCGTCAATATGACCAAATTTCCGTGTACCCTGACACGGAATTTGACTCGAACTCGCTGTATTTTGGACCACTCAACAATCGGCGTAGCGTTCCATTCGGTGTCCAGAACCAGATTACCGACTACAGCGGCGAGATCTCGTACGAGTTTGAAGACACTCCTCATCACTCATACATGAACCTGACTAGAAACCCCTCCGTGAACGGCCGCGGTGCTCAAACGCTGTCGAAAACCATTGACAATACGCTGGGAAACATTTACGATCAGTATGGAGGTGGAGCGCCTTATGACGCCGCCATATCGACCGACGACCTCATCACTGACGATGAAGATGACGACACCACGACTGTCAAAGGTCCAAGCCTTCGCAGCATGATTCCCACAAGTCCCCGCGATAATCGCATTTCGGGATTCAGCAAGTTCGACTTCGAGCTCGATGATGTTCGTAACAGTGGCCATCCCGAGAGCCCTGTAACAAGCCCTGTGACCCCTCAGGATGGCATGTTTCCGAGGGCTCTGGCTGTCATGCGCGCTTTGCCAGGAAATCCACCAAACTCTCTGCCTCCTCTTGCCTCTGGAGAGTTTGGAGAAGCCCGCCGAGTGTATGCGCCCACATCAGAAGACTACTCTAACCGCGCCTCTTCTTACGGCGATACGCGGAAGCTCCTGGGCCTTTCGGGCAACATTGATGCGACGAACCGGATGTCTGTGATCACCGAGGCCAGCCGCTTCTCCGAAGGTGACAGGTTGCCTCCTCAATCGCCACTGCAAGAGCTCATCGGAAGGTGCGACAGCCAGAGGGGAACTCCGGAGCTCGAGGAATATCGGGAACAGAGTCAGAATAGCTTGCTCAGCTCTGACACTGATGCGAGCAAACAGTCTGATGTGAATGTCGGTGACAGTGCCTTTCAGGTTCCAGGGAAGGAAAACGTTGCGCCTGTGCGTCTTGAGCCCGGTCTCCGCAGGCAAGCAATAGTCAGCAATGCCGAGCGCAACAGCACTGGTAGCGATATTCCTCCAATGTGGATGCGCTCAGCGTCCCCTGGTCCTGCAGCTCAACGCAACGAATCACCAGCAACCCTAGCTACAGACTGCACTGACGGCGATTGGGAGACTCTTGCCCAGACCACAACTGCCGGAGATCATACTCGCCATAACTCAGTTGAGCCAGAACTTCCTACGCAAGACGTTAGCCCTCTACAAAGGACCAGTACAAACCCGTGGCGTCGCAACAAAATCGCTGAGGGAGATAGCATCAGCCCTGTGGTGACTTCACCAACGGAGACCAAAGACATACCCCGTTTCCCACGTGACAGCCAGCTGTCCTTCCTTCGACACAGCCGCCTCGGGAGAGATGTCCGGCATTCTACCTTGAGCGCCTCGAACTCAGCGAGCCAACGTCCTTTCGAACTCTCTGCAGACCAAGTCAAGGACCTTGTTGCCTTCGGGCCGAGTGATGAAATTGTCGAAGAGTACGAAATGTCGCCTTTGGCTCATAGAGCCAAGTCTCAAGGGCTGGACCCCTCGACCTCTCCTATGAATAGGAGCAGTCGTGTCAATTCGTTCGACAAGTTCGCACTTGTGGGTCCCGAAGCCAATCTGACTGGTACCCCGATGGGTACTGGTATGCGGTTCGCGGGCAGTAGTACTGCCGGGTCCTCATCCAGTCCGCCCAGCAACACGAAAGCTTATCAGGAGATCTTCGCAAGCTCGCCGCCAAGCCTATCCACTCCCGCACGGCAGAGTCTTCTAGGCAGGTCCCCCAACACCGATTTCTACAGCCCTACCGGAGGTCGGATTGTCAGCTCAGGCCATCACAATCCGTTCCAGACTCCAACGCCATACAAGTCATCCCCTCTCGCCAGAGGAAGCATTGTTAGCAGCTCATCCAGCAGGATACCGGTGATCAGTTCTTACGGCAAAGAGATTGATAGCCTTCGTGCTGCTTCCTCAAGCCGCGCAGAACGCTACCGTAAGATGAAGGCTGCGTCGGTGGATTCTTCCAGGACAAGCACCCCACGTGTTAATGGCATAGCCATGCCAAGAGCATCAGTCCGAGGCATGACTTCTCCTTTCCCATTGACGCTCCGATGTCAGAATAGCGAAACGTTCGGTAGCGACCGCTCTGAACCTGCCACAGCTGTTCGCCCAAGCTCTACCCTGACAGGTGAGCCCCTCTACCGCCATTCGCCGCATTTACTGCAGCTTTCGAGGCCACAATCGTCCAACATGACTGAAGTAGTCAAGAAGAAGAAGCGCCTGTCGTGGGTGATATTCGCCATCTGCGCCTGGTTCCCCCCGACTGCCGTTCTGATGTTCTTTGGAGCGCTTGACGGCTTGATGTTCCAGATGAGTGGTCGTGAGATAAGCCACGTCGGCCAATTTCAGAAGAAGTGCGCCCTCGTCGCCTTCATCTCGGAAATTGTCCTACTGATCCTGGTCATGACCCTGTGGCTCGTCCACGTCATTTGATGGTAGCCAGATCGTCATGGCCACGCTTGCATACACAATATTGGCAGCGAAGCTATGAACATTGGAGACAATCGGCCCGTACACACTCTTCTTGGGGTTGGATTTGAGAATTAAAGAAGAGATTGATGATTGTGCTGCCGGCACATTGTTTACGACGTCACGTTTGAACGGCCATACAAAAAAAAATTCCGCCAACTGCATCTCTGGAGCTTTTTGTCTTATTGGCCGGAGAGGTTGAAAGCCGCCTCACTGCGAGTCAGTGTTTTGATTAGCAACACTTGTCGATTGAAACACGCTCGTCTAATAGCCGGTCTTACTTTCTCTACCATCAGAAGCCCCCGACTTTTCTCGGCATTTGATCTCTTCCAGCGAGTCCAGAGATATTCTCGACCCTTTTCTTTGCATTTCCCTTATTGATGGCATCCTGCACTTTCCATTTGGAGCGCTAGCGTCCCGGCTGACGAAGACTCCGCCTAATACACACTTGCGGCCCATTCCCCTCTCATTGTCTGCGTTGCATTGCATAGCACGGACTGGTTTCTTGCGATCATAACACGGACAAGGATTTGCATTTCCTTTCATAAAAACGGTTTTAATGGGTGGGAGAAGGGGCAAGGCTTCGGAAGGGATGGCAACACGGTACAGGTTGCTCAGTTGCTACATTTCTTTTTCTTTCCTTTCTTGTGCAGCTAGCAGTCATCCTTTGGTCTTCCGGTATCGGATCCTCGGTGACCCATACCTATGGAACAGGCATACCACTGGAGCTCGTTCGCTGCTTGGGAAACAAGCGTTTCTGAAACAGGGAATTTCGATGGAATGGGATAACGAGATGAGAAGGGTGACTTCCTAGTCAGGATGGAAAGTTGGGCTGGCGACAATTCCCTTTAGCTCTTCAACAACGGCATCGCTCTCTTAACTGAGAGTTCGTCCGGATCGAACTTTGGAGGCTTTGTTTGGGCTGGTCTTATTCTGCTCTTTTCAGGTAGCTATAAACAAAGGATCTTGAAAATGTGAATGTGCACCATACAGTGATCTCAGTGAGCTGTGTTGTTTAGTTCGTATTGGATAGTAAATTCAGCCGCTGGTGAATCAACGTATGAGATAGTAGTTGATTAGCATCACGGAAGCGCAGGCCACTTATCGCGTCATGTCGCAGGGCGCAACGCAGGGGACCTCTCCGACAGCGGAAGCTTAAGTCCGGCACCCATGTCATTGCATCAACACACCATCCCACCTTTCTCACCCACCACGCCTTTTCCCCGCCATTGGGCACCTCATTCCCACCCGCATCTCCTCGGGACGATCCCTAAGACCCATACGACTCGCCTAGACCTATCAGAAACCCACCAGACACGAGAGCGCGCCGTCTCTTCGAAGAAAACTACCCCGCACCACCACTCGCGAGCTTCCGCAGCACGACACACGAAACAACATGTCCAAACTCCTCAAGCAACCCGTTAAGCTCGCCCTCGTGCAGCTCGCCACGGGCGCCAGCAAAGCCGACAACCTGGCGCGGGCGCGCAGCAAGGTGCTGGAGGCGGCGAAGAACGGGGCCAAGATCGTGGTGCTCCCCGAGTGCTTCAACAGCCCGTACGGCGTCAAGTACTTCTCGCAGTACGCCGAGACGCTACGGACGGGCACGGGCACGCCGCCGACCGAGGACGAGTCGCCGAGCTACCACGCGCTGAGCGCGCTGGCGAAGGAGGCGGGCGCGTACATCGTAGGAGGCTCGATTCCGGAGCGCGTGAAGAAGGCCGCAGCAGCAACTACCACCGCAACAACCGAAGGAAAGGACTCGGACGAGACGCTCTACAACACGTCGCTCATCTTCGCCCCCTCGGGGCAGCTGCTCTCGACGCACCGCAAGGTGCACCTGTTCGACATCTCGATCCCGGGCAAGATCACGTTCCGCGAGTCGGACGCGCTGTCGCCGGGCAACAAGGTGACGCTGGTCGACCTGCCCGAGTACGGCCGCATCGCCGTCGCCATCTGCTACGACGTGCGCTTCCCCGAGCTCGCCACCATCGCCGCCCGCAAGGACGCCTTCCTCCTGCTCTACCCGGGCGCCTTCAACCTCACCACCGGCGCCCTCCACTGGGAGCTGCAGGCCCGCGCCCGCGCCATGGACAACCAGGTCTACGTCGGCCTGTGCAGCCCCGCTCGCGACATGGACGCCGACTACAACGCCTGGGGCCACAGCATGATCGTCGACCCCAATGCCGAGAAGCTGGCCGAGGCCGGCACCGACGAGGAGATCGTGTACGCTGAGCTGAACGGCG
The DNA here is from genome assembly GCA_009801085.1 of Lasiodiplodia sp. COLG20. Classification (NCBI taxonomy): domain Eukaryota; kingdom Fungi; phylum Ascomycota; class Dothideomycetes; order Botryosphaeriales; family Botryosphaeriaceae; genus Lasiodiplodia; species Lasiodiplodia sp. COLG20. Next base: position 539,786 of record VNWV01000006.1, on the reverse strand, counting down.
ACAGGATCGAGGAGGTCAGGAAGGGCATCCCCATCTATGGACAGAGGAGGTTCGATGTGTATCCAGATGTCAGTCAGGGGAAGATCAGGTTTGAGGAGTAAAAAGGAAAGTCAGAAGAAGAAAAATCAAAAGAGGGAAGAGAGAAGAGTGGAACAAGAACAGGCGAGATTTTGAACATAGCAAGAGGGAAATGTAAAGTCAAGGCGATTTGCTCCTAAAGACATGCTAAAATGAGGTAGCCAGCCTGTGTAAACACTGTTCATGTCCACGGACGTATTCTCGCCTTGGTCTCCATCAAAGTGAATGGATTGGTGGCAGTAGAGCGGAACACTTCATTCAATCTTATCTATTTCAATGTCTTCACTCCTTAGAAGAAATGCCGAATAACACTAATAGGACGAATTCTCGTTTATATGCCCCTGCCTCAATATTCCTCCTCCAGATTTCCCTGCTGACCCTCCTTTGAGATGAGATCATTTAGACCTACAGTAACTCCTACGAGATGGAAAACAGCTGTGACCGTGGCCAAGCAATTGAAGCAAAGATCGAGGCACCTATGCACCAGGCAGCTGTAGTCAGGTTCTCCAAGCCACGCATCCTGCATCTGCCGCAGGATTAGCCATCTGCTTTCTTAACTTCTCGCATGCACTAATGCAAGCGTGCTTCGACCGTAAATTGATGATACGCCCTAAGCCCGTGCAATCCAACTGATACCAAGACGTCATGAAACAGCACTTTATTCTCAGGGGGAGAAAACGGGGCCAAATTTCCTGATGAAGCATAAACGCACGAAAGAATTGCCTTAAGTAGCTAATAACACCCCGGGTTGCGCCGCTCAATATTCCTCCCTATGTTCAATTTTTTTTCGTTGTCATCCACAGTTTTTTTCACCCCTTCTTCTCCCGTCATCAATACACAAAATACGCCTGCGCCAACGGCAACACCTCCGCCGGCTCCGCCGTGCACAGCTGCCCATCCGCCTCGACCGTGTACCTCTCCGGGTCGACCTTCATCTTGGGCATCACGTCGTTGAACTTCATGTCCTTCTTTCCCACCGTCCTGCACCCCTTGACGGCCTCGACGCGCTTCTTCAAGCCGTAACCAGCCACAGTGCCGTTGTCGATCGAGGCCTGGCTCACGAATGTGACGCTGGTGCTGGGCACGAGGGGCGCGAACATGGGCCGCATGTAGATGGGCTCGATGGTGGGGATGGAGGCGTTGGGGTCGCCCATCTGCGCGTACGAGATCATGCCGCTCTTGATGACCGTCTTGGGCTTGACGCCGAAGTTGGCCGGCTCCCACACGACCAGGTCGGCCAGCTTGCCCACCTCGACGCTGCCGATCAGGTGGCCCATGCCCTGCGCGATGGCCGGGTTGATCGTGTACTTGGACACGTACCGCTTGACCCGGAAGTTGTCGGCGCGCGTGCCCTGGTCCTCGGGCAGCTGCCCGCGCTGCACCTTGTTCTTGTGCGCAGTGTGCCAGGTGCGCGTTATCACCTCGCCGCACCGGCCCATGGCTTGAGAGTCCGACGACATCATGCTGATGGCGCCGAGGTCATGCAGGACGTCCTCTGCTGCGATGGTTTCGGCGCGGATGCGGGACTCGGCGAAAGCGACGTCCTCGGGGATGTTGCGCGAAAGGTGGTGGCAGACCATCAACATGTCCAGATGCTCGTCCAGCGTGTTGCGCGTGTACGGCCGGGTTGGATTGGTACTGCTGGGCAGAACGTTGTTGAGCTCGACCACGGAAATGATATCCGGGGCGTGGCCACCACCAGCACCTTCGGTGTGATAGGTGTGAATGGCACGCCCCTTGAACGCCTTAACCGTTTGCTCAACGAAACCGGACTCGTTCAGTGTGTCCGTGTGGATCAGCGTTTGAACATCATACTCGTCACACACTGTCAAACAGGCATCAATGGCTGCAGGAGTGCTTCCCCAATCCTCGTGAAGCTTCAGGCCGACTACGCCAGCTTCGCATTGCTCCCGTAGCGGCAGCAATTCAGAATCGTTACCCTTGCCAGTGATGCCGTAATTGACCGGTAGGCCATCGCAAGCTTGGAGCATCTGGCGAATATGGGTCTTGCCGGGCGTACAAGTTGTAGCATTCGTTCCCGTGCTATCACCTTGTTAGTATGAGACCACAGCAGAGGTATTAAACCAGAAGCACACCTGGGGCCAGTTCCTCCACCAAGCATACTTGTGATTCCAGAAGCAACGGCTTCATATGCTTGTTGCGGGCAGATAAAGTGAATGTGCGTATCAAAGCCTCCAGCAGTTATGATTTTCCCTTCGCCTGCAATAACATCCGTACAAGAACCAATGACCAGATTGGGATGGACTCCCTTCATGACATCCGGGTTACCGGCCTTACCAATACCTACGATGTGACCGTTCTTGATACCGATATCAGCCTTGTAGATACCTGACCAGTCTACGATCAAAGCATTGGTGATGACAGTGTCCAGAGATTCGCTGTCCCCACGACCGCCTGCCTGGCCCATTCCCTCACGCAGCGACTTACCACCACCAAAGGAGCATTCATCGCCGTAATGCGTAAAGTCATTCTCGACTTGGATCCAAAGGTCGGTAGCACCCAGGCGGACAAGGTCGCCGGTGGTTGGGCCAAACATGGTTACGTAGGCATGCCGCTCCATCGAAGCAATGTCAATGTGAGCGGCATCGCCCGCAGGCTCCGGTACATGCAGGAATCCACCAGCCTTAAGACGCTCCTCCAGACCTTCAGCGATAGAGAAGTCCTTGATATAGCCAGAGGCCAAGTTGTTGCCGCCCTTGATGACCTGGTGGCCATCGATCTGGACAAGCGTGACCGTTTTGGTGTCGCCGGGCTCAAACCTTACAGATGTCCCGGCGGGAATGTCGAGGCGGAAGCCGTGGGCTCTGATACGATCGAACTCTAAGAAAGGGTTCGTCTCGATAAAGTGGTAGTGCGAACCGACCTAAGCCCCTTAGCCACAGGCACTAGGTAAGCAGCATGCGAAAGCATCCTACCTGGATAGGTCTATCGCCCTTGCTCGTGACCTTCAACCTGATCCTCTGCCTTCCCTCATTCAGGACAATTCTACCCTTCACGGGTATGACGGCACCGGGCTGCTTCTTCGGCTCGTACAGGCTCGGATCCCACGAGGGGAATGCGTCCTGGGTGGGAATGGGCAGGAAGCTGCCGTAAAGGGCCTTCTCAAGATCGCCATCCTCGGAGCTGATCGGGTGGTGGACGGTAACGAGATATGTGCCGGTGGGGAAGGTGCCCTCAATCTGGAGCTCGGTGAGGGAGCTTACGACAGACGGGAGGACGTGGCGGCGACCCAACATGGTCTTGCCAATGGCCATGAGGTCAGCAACCGTATGTCTGCCATCGCGGACAAGCTGTATGTTGTGCGGTCAGCGCTCGGAGCGGGCGGGCTAGGGATGCGTGGTCGAGTACTTCTTGAAGGTTGTTCGCTATGAGTGCCTGCAGCGAGTCAGCTTGGCGCGGAATGACGGTCCAATGGCACGTACAGTCGCTTCGGCGTGGTTCAGCTTGACGCCCCGGGCCAGACGGCGCTGTGCGAGCAGGCCAAGCTGCGAAATGATGAGCTTGTCGACCTAGGGAGCGCGTTGGAGCGTTAGCAGGCGCGGGTGCGGGGCACGGGAGGCATTGGCGTTACGTGAAAGCTGCCGGGGGGTCAGACCTCCTTGGGTGCGAGCTGCATAGTGACGGCACCGCTGCGACGGCACGGTATGGCACTGATCGAAAGGGCCGAAAGCTGCCTCGAGCTCGAGGAATCGTGGAGAAAAGACTGAACTCTTGAGACTCAATCGTCCCTTCCTCCGCACGGCCAGCCGCGGCCGTTGACACGCCACCATTGGACGGTGCGCCGTCGCTGATAACGGTCGCCGACGCCAACGATAACACGTAAACTCCGAAGCATATATTCTGCTTCCGGCCGAGCAAGCGCCACGCCGCGGGGAACGCCCGCCGAACCATGATGAGCGCTAGGTTGCTGAGACTCGTCCTCGCAATCCATTCTCCATGTACGTCAACATGGCCGCATCGCACCGCTAGCAACGGTCTGGAATGCGTCAGCGCCTAGCAGCGTCTTGGCCCGCCGCAGGATTGTGGCTAACCGCGCCGGCCGATGAAGAAAGCCTCCGCATCCATGCTCGAACTGCTAGGGCGCGCAAAAGACGCTCAACCTGCAGGCTTCATCCCACGCGTCAACACGTGCTGCGTCAGGTGTTTGGCAGGCGCTGCAGCAGGGATTTCTTTTTTGCCGCTCTCTGCCGCGTCTGCTGGAGAGCAGATGTGCGCGTCGTGACTCCGCATCCCTGCACAAAAGTATTCAGGCGCATTGGAACGGCTTAGCTGCAACCATCGCAGAGAGAAAACCGGCAAGGTCGAGAAAACGTGGACCTGAACAAGTGGGTCGAGATGTCTGCCCAGCCCCTCGCGCCTTCTTCTCGGGCATTCCTCCAGGCATGTTACACATTACATTATACACATGTGTGTTCTACCTCGCAGTCCGGACTTGAAGCCGGATGCTCGAGCAGTGTATTTTGCGTCTCTTGAGGCCGGCCCAATTCCACAAATCGCTTTTTGCCTGCTCCACCACACGCCATCCCAAAAGCGAGAAGCGACGCCGCATCCAATATCGGACAGGAAGATCCCCGCTCTTAATTCCGCCTGCGCCGCCCCATTTTTACGCCAGCCGCTGATCGATGTTGCTGCCCTGACCAATCACTCCAGGACTTGCCATCCTCCCGCTCTCCGATCGCTGCACCGAATCCCTTTTTTCAGCCCCCTTCGGCATCCCCGGGTCCATCTGGGTCCCAATGGCCATTCTGTTGAGGCTCTCAGCCAGTTCTCCGTGGCTGGATCCGGTCATGGGCGACTGCGGCGACGACATGCTCGAGAGCGTATGCGGTGGGAAGACGATTGGCCGGGGCAAGCTCGTCATCGGCGCGAACTGCGGTGCAGCCATGTACATACTAGGCACCACCGTGTTAGCAGCCCAACCGACAGGGAATGCGTACGTCGGTGCAGGAGACGGACGGCCAATCAACCATTCGGCGAAAAGACTGCTGTCAGCGGCCCTACTCGGGCGTGATCGCACTGCAAACAAGTAAATGCACAACCAGTGGCATTCGGCAGGAGCAAACCAAGCAAACATTGGTATAAACGCGCGCAGTAATACACAAACGAAGAGTAAGCGTGCTTGAAAGTCATGAACTCGCAGTTTTGCAATTTAGAGGAAACGCATATGCTCTAAAAAGCATCCTTCCCGCCAAACGAGAGCGCTGGCTCTTCTGCAAAGGGGAATCGAAAATGACTAGCTACAACCCGAGAAAAACCTCCTGTTGGGGAGAAGAAAAAAGCAAAGCAAATAGTGGTTTCCGTGAGAAGGGGATTAGAGTAGCAGCAGAAGACCCTTGGCTAAGCCATGTTGTACAGGATTTTCTCTAGACCGCAGTCGTGAAGAAGAGAAAGAGGCAACTTTTTGGTATTGGGAAAGGCATGAAAACCCGTGAATGAGACCGAACTTGATGAGAGTCGTGACGTGGCATGCATATAAAGTGAAAAAGCGTGACCGAGCCAACCAGTGAAAGACCTTAAAGACCTTTGAATGCACGACGTACGCGAACTCCCGCTGAACCCTCAGAAATGTAAGGAATGTTGCTTACTGTAGCAGGGTCAGCAAGCCTTGAGAATGGGGTAAGCGCCAGCACTTTAGTGCTGCCATACCTTCATGGGAGGAAACCCGCCGTACGCGTTCGGGGGAGGAGGTGCCATGCCCATGTTCGGGTAGACGGGTGGCGGAGGCGCAGGGCGGTACGGAGTGCCCGCGGGCCCAGAGTTGTTCTGGCTGCGGCCCCAGCTGAGACGGACGCGCGAGTTGCCAATCGGGTAACCCTGCATCTGGTTGATGGCCATCTCGGCGGCGTGGCGCTGCACGAACTGCACGAAACCGCAACCCTTGCCCGGAGGGATCTTGACGTAGGTGATCTCGCCAAAGCCCTGGAAGAAGGAACGGAGCTCATCCTCGGTGACGTAGCCCGAGAGGCCACCAACAAAGACGGTAGTATTGTTCGGGTCCGTGAACTGGTTCATGGGCTGAGGAGCGCCGTAGTAGCCGAGCGGAGGAGCACCCATGCCGTACATGCCAACAGGGCCCGGGCCGTGCATGCCACCCATGGGACCAGCACCAGGACCGCCACCGCTCTTGTTCTTGGGGGTAGCCGTGGAAATGCGCATGGGACGGTTGCCGCAGTAGACGCCCTGCATCTCGTTGAGGGCGCGCTGTTGCTCGCTCTCGTCGGAGAAGCGGACGAAGCCGTAGCCGCGAGACATACCGGAAATGGGGTCCGACATGATCTTCGCAGACTTGCAGGACGGGTACTTGCCCTGGAAGAGCGAGACCAGAACGTATTCGTTAACCTCGGGGCCAAGGTCGCCGACGAAGATCGAGTACTCGGGGCCACGGTCATCCCTGCGGTCCTGAAGACCGCCGCCAGAAGCCCAGTTCAGCTTGAAAGGACGGTTCGAGTTCGGGATCATCTGGCCGTTGAGCGAAAGGGCCTTTGCGGCAGCCTCGGGAGTCTGAAAGTCGACGAAGCAGTAACCGGCGTTGTTACTGCCGACGTCAGCGGTGGATTGGCTCCGGGGCAGAGATTTCGAACTTACCCAGAGAACTTGTCGCGGATCATCTTGACGTTGACCTGCTCGCCCATGCCGTACCAGACACTGCGCACAAAGTTCTCGTCGATCCAGGGCTCGAGCTCTCCCATCCTAGGAAACATCAGTATGGTAACGTCTTTCAAAAATGTGTCTAGCCCGAGGCGCAATTCGTCATGGCGAAGAAAAAACTTCATCCGAGGTGAGAGGCCTCCAGGCAGACGCGCAAACGTACCAGAGAGTGGTCTTGGATTCGCCGGGCCCCTGGCTGCCGGGGCCTGAAGAAGGGGCGCCAACGGGCATGTTGCCACCTTGGAACTGGCCGGCCGCGCTCTCAATCGGCTGCCCCATGGGCGGTTGTTGTTGGGCGCCAGCGACGCCCTGCGCATTGGCGTCCTCGGCGCCCGGCTGGCCTTGGAACGAGTTGTCGTAAGGGAAGCTCATCTTGTTCGTAGATCGCGGGGTTCGATACTAAATATTCGGAAGAGCGGAAATGTGGTGGGAAGAAGTTGTGGTGGTGAGTGTCCAAGCGTTGATGACGGCAGAAGTCTGTGTCGGACCGGCACTTGTCAGCACGGACGTTCTGATCGCACGGTTGACGGTTGACGGCATATGAAAAAGTCGGGCCGCGGCAGCAAGTGAGCTTGGGACACGAGCGCAACGTACCTGCGATAGCACTGCTGCTAATTGGCTATGGCGTCGGAGCTGTGAGTAGCTTGCGTGGGAGGGACCGTGTGTGAACGACCAGGATCGCGCGCGCGCAGTTAAGACCGAGTGAGCCGGCGAGGCAGTCTGGAAGCGGGGCAAGACTGCGCTGAGGAAGAGTCCGATGGAAGGTTTGAAATCCTAGGAATACTGAATGGACGCGGAGCCCAGGAGATGATGACGCGCAATCGGGGAATGAACGGTCGTTTGCCTGAAGCTGGTGAAGCAGCAGAAGAGGTCACCCACGAAATCTGCGGTGCTGGTCAGCGACGTCGCACTTGCGGAATCACATGCGCAGGTGCAGGCGTGGCACGAGGACGCTGCAGCACGGCGAGTGGTAGGCGCGACGAGCCCGCGGCGCGCGCTGGGTTGGCGATGCGCCGCGGACAGCTGAACCGCTGTCCCGCGCTTCACCTCAGGCGGGCGCAGCCACGCAGCCCGGCGGCAGCGCTGGTGATGGCAGGCGGCGCCGACGAGGGGAGCTGTGTGCCCGCAGCGCGCACCGGCTTGGCAGGTGGTGATGGCTGGGGGGCGCGGGCGGGCGATGGAAAAACTTGACGTGGACTTACCAATGACGACGTGAAGCAGAGCCGCAATGCAGAAAGGCGAGGGACGTGCAGAGGGAAACAGGACGAAAGGACCCAACACCCGCAACGCAAAGGGAAGACGAGAGGAGAGGCCCGGGTGAATAAATAGGCTTGGGGGCGGTTTGTCGAGGTGGAGGTGGAGAGGACGGTTGCGCAGGACGGGCGAGGTGGAGGGGCATTAGAAAGGCGAATCCCGTGACCGGGGCCGCTAACAGAGTGCGGCTTGCCTCGCGCGGTCTTTGGGGAGCAGTTCCATGTTTTGGGCGCCGCCGTAGCTGGGACCGCCAGAGTCTATCGCGCATCGCGGCCTCGCGGCGGCGCGCCCAACAGCCCGCAGCGGGCCTGCGTCCGGTTGCGACGCCGCCGCCAGCCCGCGCCTGCACGACATGATCTCCGGCTGCCTCCATAGGGCTGTTTCAGCAAGATTGAAGACGATCGAGCGCGCGCACACGAGCGTCCCAGGGCCCGCGCGGCGTGCGCCACTTTTCGCGCGGCCAGCTGGGCGATCTGGAGAGGCCGACTTCAGCACACACCGCTTGCAGCGCGCCAGCGCCGGCCGCCATCCAATCCTCAGCCAACGCTCAAGCAATGATCTCCCTCATGCCGGTCCGGAGACCCGCGGCGCCGGGCCTCTGCAAACAGCCAGGCAAATGAGACCAGTCGCATTCTTCACCTCAAGAGCCTCACCAGCGCATTGCGATGCTCCACCGCCCGCCACGTATCGCCGCAACGGCTGCGACGGCCAGCGAACCGCTGCCGTGCCTGCCCGTGCCTGCCTGTGCCTGCATGACCTGAAGCCGCGCCCGGGCGACGCGGTGACGCGACGGCAGCGCACGCCCCCCGCGAAGTGGGGGATCTCTTCCCGTCGTCTGTGCTGGCGAGCATGATGTGCATCACGGAGAGATCACGTTGGCGCTCGTGGCCTGGTAGCTGCTGCATCATCCATTCGCTGCTGATCCTGGAAAATCTGGACATAACGTAACCGCCGCCCACCGCCCGCCCAACTCCTCCCTCACCTCAACGCTCACGACGCCGCAGCCACCTTCGTCTTCTCGGGCGGGATGCCCTCGGCCGCCTTGGTCTCCGCCTCGCCAAACTCCTCGCGCCCGCCGGCAAACACCTTGTCGAAGTCGTACTCGCCCCATCGGATGTCGGGGTTGAGCCCAGCAAACTTCCACACGCCGTTGACCTTCTTGTACCAGTGAGTGTTGGTGCTGTGGGCGTGTCCCTTGACTGCGACGGTGGTACGGGTCTCGTCGGTGTACCTCTGGTGCGGCACGCGCAGCTGGTGCACTCCAATCACCTCGTCGTCAGAGATCTTCTGCCACTTGGAACCGCCGATGAAGTGCTGCGTCTTGAGCAGCGGGTCGCCCAGCACCGCCGGTGACGAGATCATGGCGACGAACTCGTCGGCCGGCATAGCCTCCCAGATCTTGTCGAGAAACGAGCGGTAGTCAATCTGTTCCACGTCATTCGTGTTGCGCTTCCTCAACAGGGACCTATGGACTGACCCTCAGCGTTGGCGCGATGCACTTGCGCAGCCTGTCCCAGTCCTTCGCATTTGGTCAGTTGCCGTGGCAAAAAAGGGCCAACATGAAGTGGGCTCACCTTGGTATCGTAACTGTCCGCCCACTCAACAACAGCCTCGCAGAGGCCCAAGTAGTCTATCGCGTCTCAGCAGCGGTTCCACAGCAGTGATCCACACTATTGGATACCGTACCCTCGAAGGTAATGTTGCCTGCAGCCATGATGATGCGCTCGCTCTTGAAACGATGGGGTATTTTGCTATGCTTTGGTTGACAGATTGAATTGGGTACGATGTGGAAATGTTGAGCTCACGCTTGAATCTATTTAAGATATATGCTGCCGATATGCAGGGCCCGGATCCCCAAGGTGGATGGCGTCCGCTCCGGCAAGTGCGGGGGAGCCCGATATTGATTCCGACAGTTCCTGGAACACCAACACAGTCTCGCCAGTGCTTGCGTTATGGAGTAGGAGTGCCGGGGCCCTTGCTACTTGTCCGGCTGCGTCTGTGGTCCGGAGTTTTGACGGCTGGTCCCGAAGCCGTCCGTGGTGTGCAGTAGAGCCCGGATCGTCATCAATGGTCTGACCTCCACCTCCATCTCAACAAATGAGCAGTCAGTGATCTCACCGAGACTACCAAATCCTCAGGGTACCGGTTGTCTACACATAAGCCTAGATTAAAATAGCATCCGAGAAGGAGAATACCAAAGGATGACGACGGCAGGTTTATCCAACCGAACTGCACCCCTCCGGGCCGGGCGCTCGGACTAGCCTACAACTGCACCCAGCTTCTGCCGGAAATCCATCGGGGGCCAATAATAAACGAGCAATAAGTACTGCTAGTCCATAGCCAAGGTGCTGATTGTCCGGGCCTAAAACTAAAGCTCTCCGAATTAATAAAGAGCGCCACGGTTCCTCTGGACCCTCCTCAAACTTCACACATCGTGCCAGAGCTTGCACTACCAAGCTGTGGGTAAGGTATGCATAATCGTGACCCCTGCCACCCACTCTTCCTCCTGATGCAAGGACTTTTTCCTAGCCTACCAGGCGCATCCCGCGGTAAGCTTAGTCAGTGTGGGGGATAGCAAGGTTGCCCCTTCACCCGCTGTATAAGGTCGCCCTAGCCCCGCGACCAAGCGGCGCGCACAATCCATGTTTTCGCAGCTATAGATCGCCCATAAGTCATGGCCATGATCGACTGGAAGTCGGGGAACTATTTTTAAATCCGCGTCGGCCATGGCCGTACTGGCAATGAGCCTTCGTATTCAGTGGGGACGACCGGCGCATGTTCTGCTGCATTCGTCAAGGAAGACGATGAGACGAGGTGCTGCCGTTTCCACTGCGTCGTGCATTTTGTTCCTGACCATTCCTTACGCGTCCTCCCTCGCCTCGTTTGCACGCCCGGAGGCACCGCCGCCCAGCGAACCAGCGAAGCTCCCCTGCTCGGAACTGAGAAACCCGGCTGCCGTTTGACGCCTGCCAAGGCGTTAGTCCCGCAGCGCCCTCCCTCCCGCAAGCAGATCAAGCAACTCCCGTTACAGCAATTGACCCAGAAAACTGTCACGGCAAAAAAAGTTAGGCAGGACAGGGAAAATCCCCAGGAAACTATCACCAATGCTCCGCCGACTCACCATGTCGTTCTACAACAACGACAGCGGCAATTACGAAGCCGCACCCACCGAGCCGCCGCCCTCCTATGATTCCGTCGACAAGCAACCCGCCCCCGTCTCCGGCGGGGCACCAGCGCCATCGCGACCCGGACAGCCACGCGCACCGCTGCCCCTCGAGCTCGCCGCCTTGAGCAATCTGCGCGGCAAGAGAGTTATTTTGGCCTCGGGTTCTCCACGACGGAGACAGCTGCTCGCTCAGGTGGGTCGTACCCCCTTCCCCTCTTTCCCCCGCCGCCGTGGAAAAGCCACCACGAGAATTCGCCACATGCGAGATCGCGACGATACTTTTGTGAGTGATGCTTTTGCAACCACGTAGCTAACACGAGCGTGCTGTGCTTCTGCAGATCGGCCTCCGCGATCTCGAAATCATCCCGTCGGCGTTTCCTGAGGACCTGCCCAAGAGCCTCGCTCCCTTCGAATATGTGCTCGAGACTGCGACGAAGAAGGCGATGACGGTGTACGAGAAGGAGATTGACAACAAGGAGAAGGGTGAGCCCGCGCTGATCATCGCCGCCGACACCGTCGTTGTTGGCCACTTCGGCGAGATTCTGGAGAAGCCCCGCTCGGAGCGTGAGCACATCGAGATGCTCAAGAACTTGAGGGACAATGGCGAGCACAAGGTCTTTACAGCGGTGGCGTGCATGCGGCCGCTGGAAAGCGCAAAGGACCCGGGCTACGCCATGAAGACGCATGTGGAGGACACGACGGTCAAGTTTGATAAGTCTGGTATGTATAGGGATAATGCTGGTGTGTGCTGTGGATTGGGCAACGCTAACCTCTGCGGCCATAGTCACGGACGAACTGATACTCGCGTACGTCAGAACAAGGGAAGGTGCCGACAAGGCTGGCGGTTATGGTATTCAGGGAATCGGCTCCATCCTAGTCGACCGGATAGAGGGCACATTTGACAACGTGGTTGGCCTGCCGCTGAGGGCTACCTTGAAGCTTATTGAAGAAGTCACGAAGTCTGAGGAGGAGATGGAGGAAGAAATGGCTGATGCTGACGTGAATATTATGTGATGGAGCTATGCCGGCTGGGACTCTTTCCGACAGGGCTGTGTTGATGGTACACGCAAGATATACCCTATCTTCAAAATGGCATGGACGACTGGGCGTTCGGGGGTTTTAATGATAGACGGTCATATGGTTGCTCAATAGACGTTGAATGGCACATTTTGAATATTTGATTTTTACAGCACTTGCAGTGATTTATAACAGATATTTCCTCGAACCGCAAACATGTAATACTTCCTCGATTTAAAGTCTATTGCGTTCGAGTACATCAGCGCATACTCTACGAAAGTCAACATATACGAACTTCTACAATAGTTTTATAGCACTAAGAACATATCCCATCTTAAGCGCATATAGTACCTGGTGTTTTCAATTTTTTTTTTAAAAAAAGTCCCCCTTGCCGCCCACATCATAATACAACTGGCTCCTACGTGAATAGCAGAGGTTGACATGTTCCTCGCCGAGCTGGCCTGGGCGTTGGGTTCGGCCATCGTGCCATCACTTTCATGCTACTAAAGCTTATAATATGTTATGCCCGGTACGTAGGTGATAACGGAAATAATCCCCTGCAATTGTCTTCGAGCTCTCGACTTACATAGGTAGTTAAAGCTACTACCCGGACGTAGATGTATATTCAATAATTTCACATCCACGTTCGGGTGGTAGCTTCAACTACCTACGTAACGAGTTCAGATGCAAATGGAAATGGTTCCGATGGCTTATATCTTTCGGTACCCACTGTGCCCAGCAAAATAACTTTCCTTTGAATGGATGGAATAGGAAATGACGCGGTTTTCAATTTTTTTTGTGATGTTCAATCCAAAAAGAGTCCGTAAAATTATTTATCCTTGAAAGGGCAGAGGTCTTGCAGAAGGCATTGCTCTACGGGTTGCTAGGGTGTTTCAGCCCGATATGTAATCGGTATGGTCAGTGTAGTATCGCTATAGTGTATTGGGGTCTAAAATATATCACCAAGCATAACTAGATCGTCGCTCGAGTACTAGTCTGCAAAATTCAAAAAGTATATGCATCAGGGGGAAAAAAGGATAATAATATCGTGGTCAGTGTTTGGATGTTTAGACTTCTAAGCATTTACAACCAAATCTCATGCCCAGGATTGTCTTTCAGCAGAGGTACTTCTGAACCTTCTTAAGTCGATCTACCGTCAGAAGGCTAAGTCTACGACTTCTTATGTATTAACAATATCATCAGTTCATGACATGTCAGGCCAGGCACTAATAATCATCATCCAATATTACGCTAAGCATCGGTTGGATTTCTATAGACACATACTATCATTTCAACAGACTTGACTCACCCAGCGTTTCTCATGATACAAGTCTTTATATCTCAACGGACGATGAATATCTCTATCATGTTTCAGTCACTCGATGACATGAGACATCACAATGAGCGGCAGCATGCGGAAAATATTCTTAGCAAGCCATATCGCCCTGTGATCATTTGAAGGATACATAATAGATACGAGCTATAGGGACAAGTCCTTGCCATCGTTCAACAGAATCCGGCTGCACAATGTATTTCATGAGTGTTCACCGCTATCAGGAGATGGAAATATCGCGCAATGACAACTGGGAAAACAATGGAGCCGGAGGAGGGTCTCTACCGTCAAATTACACAAATAGCGAGAAGAGGATACAGTCAGGGACTGTTGGCGTCGACTGTACTTAAAGTAGTAGTGGATCTCCAAGAGTGGTGGGGACTTTGATTAGCCAGGCACGTGTACTGCACCTGCGTGGACAGCTACGGGCTATAAGTATCGGCAAACGCGTTGAATGATGAACAAGAGTGTATAGATCCTGGGCGTGGGGAACCTTATCAGAGAGATGCATCCCACCTCCAGCAAATTCACGTGAGCGGTGGACAGCGGGGCGTTGGTGAAACTATGCAGTGAGTGGTGGGCAGAAATCGTAGAGATAGGCGGGCGGTATGCGTGCTAGAACACCAGACTGAGGGCCTGCGCAATGGGGGTGTGTAGGCTAACGATGGGGGGCCGTCGGGGCGCCCTGGGCGCTGGGTGAGCGCAGGCGCGGGCGGTCACAGCAAGCGCTGAGGCTCGGCATGGGAGGGCGACGAGGGGCAGCGGTTATTGGGCGACCATCGAGGCCCGCAAGCGCTGAAACAGGCCTGGGCGAGCCTGTGCAAGCAGTCGGGACCCCTGTGGAATAGGCCGGCAGAAGCAAAGTGCTGAGCCGTCTCAACGGAGGCTGCACGAGGTACCCGTACCGCCTGCAGCCTCTGCTCGGGCGAAGAACAGCGGCCCCAAGAGGCTGCGGGGCGTGACAAGGAGCGACAGCGCTTTAGTTTTACGGCGCTGCGCTGCAGTGAAGAGTGCACTGCATTCGGGGCACAGGAGTCGAAAACAACAGCTCGCAGCAGGCTGTGTTCGTGGGCTGGAGGGGCCTGTTGCAGTGGGCGGTAGCCTGCTGACCGACACCCGCCGGGCCTCATAAGTGGCCTGGCCGCCCATCGCTCGCGTCGCCGCTCCCACACCTTCCACCCTCTGCCGAAATTTACCACTCCATCCATTTTTCCATCTCCAACGCGCCTGCATCACTATGGGTCGCCCGCGCAAAGAAGACAAGCAGCAGAAGGAGACTGCTGAGCTGATGATCAGTGTGGAGGAATTCACCAGGACGCGCGATTCGGTAAGTCGCGCTTTGTTTTGCTACGCGCGCCGTCTGCCCACGCGCCACCCTCAAGCCGCCTTACCCTCACGCCGCCCTCGCCGCCACTGAAGCTGCTTTCCCTGATGCTTGCTGTCTATTCTTCCTGTAGCGCAATCATGCTCCCTCTATGCCCGCTAGCGCATTCCTCCCTCCAGCGCAGGCCCTCCAAGCCCGCACCGGCATGGGCGGTATGTCACGCCAGCTGCGCGTGCTCATCAGCTCCATCCCACTCATCCTTGCCCAATTGAGACTGTATCCTGACCCTCAATTCTTCGTCCAGGTCGTCACCGGCTTGTCCACCCTAAAAACTGCCGTCAGCGACCTCCTCGACTCATATATCAAGCACACTCACTCTGTGCTGGGTACTACGCCCTACCGCCTTGACAACATTTCGAATCCCTTGAACAACAATGATATCCTTGCCGGTACTACCTTGCGCGGGTCCCCTGCTGCTGCTGCTGGCACTGCCACTGCCGCCGCTCCTCAAGCCGCAGCGGCTCCAGCCGTTGCTCCCGTGGAAGAGGAGCCGGTGAAGAAGGGCAGGAAACCCAAGAAGGAGAAGAAGGAGAAGGACCCCAATGAACCCAAGCGTCCGTTGACCATGTACTTCCTGTACTCCGCTCAGGCGCGCCCCATTGTTAAAGAGGACCTGGGTCCCGATGTCTCCCCCGGTGCAGTTGAGGAGGAGATTAAGAAGCGCTGGAGGGAGCTTGACGAAAAGGACAAGAAGGTCAGTCACAATCACATTCGCATGCACGTCTTGCGCTGACCGTCAATACAGGCTTGGCAGGAAGTCTACAACAGGAACAGGGATGAGTACCTCGTGAAGATAGCTGAGTACAAGGCTGCCAAGAGCGAGGCAGAGGCTGCCAAGAGCCCGGCCATTGCTGAGGGCGACGTCGAGATGGCTGAGGGCGCGGCTACCGCTGCTGGCGCTACCGCTGACGAGGCCACTCCTGAGGAAGAGAGCGAGAAGGAACCAAGCCCTGTGAAGGCCCCCACACCTCCGGCCGAGAGCAAGACTCCCAAGCCCAAGCGCCGCAAGACTGGCAAGGAGAACGGTGTCGCTGCAGCCTCCTCTGCTGCTGCTCCTGCTAACACTGCGAGCCCCATTCCTCTTCCCTCTCACCCTAAGAACGCGGTCGAGAGTACTCCGGCTAAAGCGAAGGCCGAGAAGAAGGGCAAGAAGGAGGAGCCTAAGGAGGCCCCCAAGGAAGTCGTCGAGGAGCCTAAGAAGAGGCGCGGCAGGAAGTCCAAGGGCGCCGAGGAGGTTGCCGCCGCCGCCGCCGCCGAGGCTGCTCCCGCTGAACCGGAGAAGAAGAACAAGCGCAAGCGCAAGAGCGAGGCCACCACTGCTTGATCGATGTCAAGTATCTGACGTTACGCCCCGCCATGTTATCTTGCTTCTTGCTGCTTCTCTAGCGAATGACCAAAATGGGGTTCCGGCGAGTGCAAAGGCGACATCAGGGTCGCTCTTGGAAAAACTGAAGATGAGATACGGATATGCTCGATTTCTCTGTGTCTTTTTTTCTGGTTAGGCACGAGGTTTTACACTTTCGGTCGTGGGTTCTGCCATCCGGGGGTGTTTTGTTTGATGTCTTCCCCTCTTCCTTTCTTTTTGACTTGGCACGGAGAATGTCTGTTGCTATTTTCTTTTTTCTTTCTTTCCTTGGCTGACTGGGTGGACACGGGACTGTATGGTTATGCTTTACTGTTTACAGTGTTGCAGATTATCATGGCGCTCCGCGTGGTTTATGGAGAGCACGAACTATCATTTATGTCCTGCCTTTAATCCGCCGTTTTTGCTATTTTTGCTGTCTGGTTGTCTAAAGACGTGAGTCATGCCGTTCGGAATGAGTTACGAGATCACTGACAGGTTGAGGCTCTCTGTATTATCGAGCATTCGACGGGGTGGAAATCATGGCAGCATCGAGTTGGTGAGTTTTGGCTTTTCAAACGGTCAAGCGTGTCGACCGTATAATGATCGAGCAATTTCAACCTCTCCTTCGCCGAAGGTGAGATATTTGCTAGAAAGTTTATTGTTGGGTTCTCTCCTCAACCCCAACATAAGAGATTCAGATGGTTCAGGGACACTGATAACCCTACAAGATACGTGGAGCTCATCAGGACGTACCATTGCATGGCGTAACATTCATTAGATTCATCCTCCTGGTCCGAGAAGACGACAGCGATGGCTACCAGCTTTCATCCTTTCGATACCACACACTCTCCCTAACATAACCCAAAAGAAGACACGCATCCTCAATCCTTGCCCGCGCCCTCCGTCTCGGCAATCCTAAAAACATACTTGACCGCACTCACCTTCCCATTCTTCAAGTCCTGCAACGCTTTACTCACGCCCGCCAGCCCGCCGGGCACCACCTCGTGCGGATGCGGCGCGAACTTGCCCTCGGCGATCTGGCGGAAGATCCAGCGGAAGTAGACGAAGCCGACGTCCTTGTGCGGGCCGTGGACGTCGCCGACCATGGACCACGTGGCGGTGGTGTAGGTCGAGGGCCAGGAGAAGCCGGGCGGGCCGAAGCGCTCGGTGGGCAGGACGTTGGTGACGGAGGCGTCCGGGGCCAGCACGGCGACCAGGTTCTCGTGCGAGCCTTTCTCGGCGACGGCGTCGAAGGCGTAGCGCAGCGGCAGTGAAGTACCTGAGGCCGCGAGGGCCGCCTTGATGCCCGAGACGAGCGAGTCGTTGCCTTTGCGGTAGTCGATGACGGCGTCGCCGGCGCTCTTGTCGATGATGGTTTCGACGTAGGGGATGCCGTTTCCGGCGACGGCAATGATGCTGGTATGGGTGGGGGAAGATTAGTGGGCGGGAAGGGGTTCAAAGTGCGGTGCGCTAAAGAGAGGGGGTGGGTGGTCGTAATGATACGTCGGGGGCTTTGGCTTACGGGTGAATATTGGAGAGGCGGGCCAGCTTGATGGCGTAGGCGCCCACGGCGGACGCGGCGCCGTAGACGAGGAAGGGGAGTTTCTGGTCTTTGGGGAGAGGCCTCCATGGCTCTGGAAGCGAGAGGCGGACGTAGTTTCCGATGGCGGCGGTCAGGGCCGCGAGAGGGATGGTTGCGGCGGCTGGGATGGAATCAGACGTAGATCGAGGCATTCAAGAGAGCGGGGGACAAACCTTCGAAGCTTAAATCCTCAGGAATGTGAGAGGTGGTGTACTGCCAGGCGACGGCGTACTCGGCGAAGCTTCCGTGTAAGGTACGCATTTCGTGGAAGGCGGCTACGCGGTCTCCCGGCTTAAACTCGTACACTCCGGCGCCGACGCTGTGGACGATGCCGGCAATGTCGTCTCCCGAGTTGAACTTCATGCTCATCCATTCGGGGCCTTTCCTACGCAGAAACGTAAATTTGTGAAGCTAAAAAAGTCGATGGTAGGAGCCTGTTCATACCAGTCTTTAGGGTTGGAGCCGCTCTATTTGACGCATTAGCGAATGCACTACACAGATACTCTCCCTGATCACTTACCACAACGACTTTGATGACCACCTGATCCGGTCCGGCAGTCGGGATCGGAGAGTCGATGATCTCGACCTGAAGGCAGTCAGTATTTGCCAAAGTATGAGTGCGTTTAGACAGACATTCTCAGCATCGGTAACAACGGCTTCCTTCATAGTTCGTGGGTGGTTATGACTTCAAGTAGAGCAGAAGGGTAATGTTGGATTCGAGATTGGGACATAGCTCCTTGAGTTTAACTTTATAGCCTGACGTAATGGAGCCGGGTGGGGCATTGAGATGAGGGGCAGGCGGTCTCATGCTTTACAAAGCAGTCGGACCACGGGGAAGCACGACATCCGCGCATCGCGGTCGTGATCAAAGCCGAGATATGTGGGAGCACGGCGGAGATGTCGCACTAGCACTAACTCCGTCCTAATTTTTTTCTTTTTCCAGGTTTTTAATGATATGCTTACCTCATCCATGAAAGTTGGTGGATATACCATGGGGGAGCTATGGCCACTGCGGGCCGCCTGTGGCTGCCATCCATCTTGCGGTCCACAGCTCTGGCCCGAGGTGGCGTCACTGGTCAATGAGGGGTGGCCTGTCAAGATGTTGTCTGAATGTTTGCCGTTCGCGTCTCCAGAACAAGCGCTAACGTCCAGCTGTGAGAGAGATACGCGACGCATTAGTAGTAGGTAGCGATCAGCGCGCCTCGACTGATTTCAAAGCTGACGGTGGCTTTGGCCTGATACGTCCACCGTCCAACCAATTGAAATAGATGGACGAGCATTTTAGGATCGGGGACTCGAAAAAGCCCATTATGCCTCCAGAACTCGGCAGTTGTGGTTGTGCCGCGGATGTGCACCCATCGCACCTGCTGTTCTGTGCGCCTTCCCGCCACCGTGGCTGCTGCGTCAGGGGCCTTCAACCCAACTCCAATCTTGACGTCTCCCCTACACACCTTAGATCTCACCTAGCGCAACTTTGTCCATTGCCAATCCCGCCAACCTTTTTTCACGCCGTTTTGCGACACATACCTGGCGTTACTCCCACAGCCGAAACGGCTACCGTGCGACTGCAACCAAAGACGAAGTAAACGGCAGCCACTGTATTTGAATTTCCAGCTCGCCTCTCTCCTTGCATGATGGTAGGAGCATCGATTCAATGCCTGGATTTCGAAGCGGACGGTAGGTAAGGTGGTACTTACTTCACAGGCCCCCTCGGTTGCAAACAGCGCCCAGGGACTCCGTACGGCACCTCACAGCAGTCTCGATGCACTCAACCTTGTTGCAAGCCTCTATTTCAGCAAATATCTGTTCCTACTACCCCTAGGAAGGCTCAAGTCATTTGCGCACTGCGCCTTCCTGAAACGCCCAATACATATTCCGCAAAAGCAATTCCCCTTCCAACAACCACCAAGTTGGTTCCCTAACAGCTCAGTTTCTGAGTTGTATAGGCCGCATGGCCCAATGGCAAGGCGCTTGACTACGAATCAAGAGATTCCAGGTTCGACCCCTGGTGTGGTCATCTTTTTTGCCTTTGGACGGTCTTGCGCTGGGCAAGGACGTCTGGGGCAGCATCTCTTTTGTAGAACTGCTGGAATGCCGCTGTCGGAGCAACGAGGGAATTTTCGGTGCTGTACGCAAAGGCACGCAGCGGCGAGCTTAAGTTTTTATGGCTGAAGGCGCTGCTCCGACAGTCTTAACTGGCTGGACAAGCGAGGGCGGTGGAATCCCAACACATTCCGGTGTGCGGAGATTTTCGTCTTCGGGGTCATTTCATTCCCGGAATATAAAGTTAACATGCAAATTTAAGTCTTCAATCGCAGCTTTAGCTCACTTGGGAGAGCGCCAGGTTAGTAGTCCTCAACCACTCTCCCCCTCAACTCATCCACTAACATTGAAACAGACTGAAGTCCACTTCAGCCAACAGCCATCTGTGCGGTATCTGGAGGTACTGTGTTCGATCCACAGAAGCTGCAAGGAATACATCCTTACCAGTCCAAGACTGGTCAGCAAGCCTATCTTTTTTTGCTATTTTTTTTCTACTCGTAGGCTGGATTAGTCAAAGAGTGGATGTGCTGCTGGGTGCGCTTCTCTTAATTTTTTTTTTGGATACTGATGGAATAAAATCAAGCAGGAAATGCTATAAAAACCTTTCTTCATTGAATCTCTGAATAGGTGGGCAACTGCGCTTGGCCTTTCTTTCATCATTCTGAGACAAACAGTGTTGAAATAAAACGCCCATCATTAAGCCAAACTGATACTCTGCTTCATTACATGATGATACCTAACCGCAACAAAAATGACTATTTTAGAGGCATAAATGGCTACTTTGCGGCTTGGGGTGTCCGAATTGTCGCTTTCGATGTTCATTCCAAGCGCTGCGGAAAGAAGAAACAAGCGAAAGTATGGGACAAACCTAGTTCCATTTGCACTGCACGTAGCAGTACAGTCTTTGAACAGCAAAAGAGGACCAGTAAGTGGAATCATCTGAGTTAATATAGAAGACTGCCAACTCTGCTAGAGCTATTGCACATGATGTCGTCTGGAGGATAGCTTGCGTGGTCAAGCATCTACAGCGTTTGTTGCGGCTATCAGCTGCTTCAATATGTGCTCGAGCCACTTTCCTAGTGAATAAAACGACGACTTACGCGAATGGATGGAATTCCTGTTGTAAAGCGATATTGGACTGCTTCAATGCGCCGAAGAATCAAGCTACTGCTGGTGCTGTTTGGTTTGGAGCATGGGATGAACGGCAGCCGCGTCTGGGCAGGGTGAGAAACAACCTTGACGATGATGTACGCCAGTGCAACACCGCAACGCGTGCCATCAAGATGTTCAAATACTGTAGTTAGTCATGAATGGTAAGTGTTGACTGAGAAGGAAGCGCGACTCAACAATTGTTTACGTTGTCTTACTCTTGTGAGCCGAAGAAGTTCCAAAACAGGGTTGACGCCTCAGATGTATGGTACGATGACACTAGCCGCCCCTAAGAACCATCGCAAGATGGTTGAGGAAGCTCGAATCGAAAAGAGGCCTCAGAAATGAGCGGACCTGCATCCAATAGCCCGCCGATGGCAGCGTTGCGTCCAATGGTGCTGGACAAAGTATGCGACCGAGATCAAAAGTATCGCTTTGCAGGGCAATCCAAGCCCATACGAGGTGAAAAGTATATAAAATTACAGAGCGTCCTTATCGAAGGAATAATGGTATCAAGCAGCCCCCCTCATACAACCTTAACAAGCCCAGAAAAAAAAAAAAAAAACGCCCGTCGAAAGGCATGTCAGCCCCAGTAGAAGTCGTGTCTCATAATTACGGTGCAGACCAGTCCCCTCTCACCGTGCTGCAATACGAAGGTCTTGGTCCGGGTATAACCGCAAGCACATGACAAAGTGTATGCACCTGAACCTCGCTGTACACCTGAACCTATGCCGACGGGGCCGCCAGTGTTCTATTCTGCACGCGGCGTCTCGGCTGCTGCCTGGGGTATCCACCAACGCAGGAAAAGAAAAACATCAGCAGGATGAAAGGGTAGGAACGACAATGAGGCTAGGCATGATGGTCGCGCGCAGACTTTACTTGTACTGCGGATGCTGTTGAGGCGGTTGGCCGTAGTTCTGCATGGGATGTCCGCCGGCGCCGCCGTTGACCTGGGCTTGGACGTCGGGACGGTACCTGTGAACAAGGGACCGAATGTCAGTCTGGGGGGAGCAGCGAGAGTGGCGTGACGGGCGACGTACTTGATGTCCTGGTAGAAGTTGCAGATGTGGCAGCCGACCTCTTGCCATGGCTTGAACGAGAAGGGAATTATGGGCACGAAGCAGAAGGTGAACCATTGCCTGTTGGAAATTGGTCAGTGGGCTTGTGCGACATATGTGGTTTGATTAAGAGGACAGGCCGGGCGCGCGCAACGCCGCGAGCGAGCACCAAATGGGACGCACCAGCGCTTGTAGACGTGACCGGAGAAATTGCCGCAGTTCTGGCACTGACACGTGACATTCTCGTAGCCCTTGAGGCGCGAGGAGAAGGCTGGGAGAGTCGTTAGCTGTAGGCAGCCATGGGCGCCGCAGCCGGAGGCGGCGCGGCGCGAGCGGGAGCGCTAGGTACTCACTGTGTTCGCCGCAGGTAAAGAAGAAGAACATGGCGCAGAGTGGGGGAGCTCCAGGTGGAAGTGACGTGGGGGTTCGCGCAGTCAGCAGAGCGGAGAGGTTCAGTTAAGAAGTGTTGGCGAAGGAGGCACTGCTCATTGCTCGCCATGCCTCGGCGCTTGGCAGTGACGACGTTCAACGCTCAGCCTCGCGCCCAGCCCAGCGGCGCCGCGCCCCGGCTGTCCCCAGACGCGTGTGCCCCGCCCGAGCCTCCGAAACACTATCATCGCAACCACCACAACGCGCTCAAGCTGCGTGAAAAATGCGCTGCGTCGCGGCCTCACGCCGCTGCTCGCCCTCCATTACCAGCCTCCCCGCCCGCCGCCCGTTGCCCTGTCAGCACGCACCCTCTTTAGCTCGAGCTTAGCTCCCTCGTGCCCGCCCTCCGGTCATGTCGCTAGCCCTCATGACCATACCTACCCGCGACACCTCCCAGATCTGCTTGCCATTTGCGCCCAAAACGCCGCCATGACGCCGCAATCGCTTTCAGCCCTCCGCCATGTCGCAGAATCAGAGATACATATACGTCCTTGGTTTCCATCCATCTCTTCAGCGTCTCTCTTTCCTTGCAACCCGTGCCAGTCGCTTGTCCGCTTGACCTGCCCTTGATGGATGCCCGTCCGATAAGGCTGTGAAGCTGCTCCGCATCAACCCACGCCCTCCAATAGACGTACGTAGCATTGCTCTCGCATCTGCTTTAATTCCATGGCGTGGCCCCAACTTACCCTTTTCTCGGAAAGACACACCTTACATCCTTCCCGCATCCCTGCCACCATGGGCGTGACCATCTCCAAAACCTCGGAACTCTCGCCAATCTCATTCGTCAGCACCCTCTTCGGTTTTATCGGCTTCGCCCTCACCATCGCAACCTTCCTGCGCGTCACGTGGGAGAACATCCAGACCTTCCTCGGCGCCTCGACCCAGATCTCCGACCTGCTAGGCAACCTCAAGCAAGGGTTGTACGAGGAGCGCGCCCACCTGCGCAAGGTGCGCCGCTGGCAGCGCCGCCGCGGCAGCTTCCAGGGCAGCCCGCGCGGCGGCCCTGACGAGAAGAACAGGCGGCGGAGCGAGCACTGGTACGGCGACGGCCACAGCTACCACGGCTACTATCCCGACATGAAGGACCTGCACGACGACGACCAGAGCACCCGCGTCATGCGCGAGGCCGTGCGCAACATGATCCGTGACTTTAGGGTCCTCGAGCAGCCGTTCCTGAGGGACGACGTCGAGTCGAGGTTCCGTGACCCGCACGTGAGGAACGGCGAGGGCTATGCCCCGTCCGACGACGAGGAGTATTACAAGACCGAATATCGCACGACCGGCTACAGGGAGCGCTGGCTGTGGTTAAATCGGAAGGGCGCAGTCGTCGATATGATGTCGCAATTGTCGAGGTTGGAGACGAGAAGAATCGCAAAGGAAGTCGGAGAGGCTTGCTTGTAGGTTTTCAGCGTCATTGGGAGTGCGGTCAGCTAACTTTTCGTGCAGAATTGTAAGAGGCATGGAGAGGGACTTCCAGGTCATGGACGACCGGATTTGGAACCTGGAGCAGCGCATGTCAAGAGTGGTTGGCCTTCGGCGAGTAGATCCTCCGATCCAGTGAGAGGACGCTGAGATTACGAGGTGGTGTCGGGGCACAGCTGTGGAACTGACGAGAGCTCCTAAGGAAAAGATATTAGAATTTGCCCAAACCAGGGGCCTTTGGGGACAGGGCCCGTCGCTATCAAAGCCGTCTTGTGTGACAATTATCGAGAGTATTAACCCTGGTTCCGTTGGACGGTGTCATTCGCCCTGTGTATCTTCGCAACCCGCGCAAACGACCGGCTGCGGCAAATTACCAACGTAGCAACACTAATGATTTTCCCCACGTACCAAATATACCCCAGATGGATAGACTACCATCCACAACTGGCGCACGCTTGCACAGGTCATCAGGATCTTTGTACCACGTTAAACAGCCTCTAGCAAACAACAATTGTCATCCACCATAAATGTTCCCAGCCGCCTGATGCAGAGTCCACGCGGACAGTGTCTCATTTTCCTCGGCCTATTCATCAATTGGTTTCACCATCATGTTCGTTTTATCAACTCTCGCTCTGATGTCTGCAGCACTCCTGGTGCGAGCGGATTCAACAACATCCTTGATCAACTCAACCATCACGAGCACGAGCACCCGCACCCGAACGGTCGAATTAGCAACATCTTCGGTACAGCAACACCCCCTCTTCAGCACTTCTCCAACACAACCAGAAACGACCTTCCTAACCACTACCATCTCACCCTCCTACACCTCCACCACAAGCGTCATCCTAACCATCACCCAGACGACGCCCATCAACAGCTTCACCGGAACCTGCCACACCATAATCACCACCATCACCAACGCCCCCACCGTGACCATCACGACCACTCCATCATCCCCTTCCACAACCCTCATCGCCACAACCGCCGACGCCGACGGCGCCACCGCCACCGCCGCCCAGAACACCACCTCCTCTTCGGCCTTGCCCTCTTTCTCCTCTCCCTCGACCACCCCGACGCCCATACCCCCGATCACGACTACCGAGACGTCCGTCGAAACAGTCTTGCCGAGCACGAGCACGAGCACGAGCACCACGATCTACACGCCCGCGTCATACCCGCCTTCTAACGGTACCCTGACGGCGGCGGCTGGGACGCCGACCGTGCAGACGGCTGGTGGCGCCATGCGTGTCGTCGTTCGCTTGCAGGGGTTGACACTGTTGCTGCTTCCGTTGGCGTGGGCGGCGGGGCTGTAGGGCGGTGGTGGAGTGGAGTGACGGTTGGTTGGAATTGATCGTTGGGAGTGAGCGTGAGGGTGGGCCAGTTGAGGCGTGTTAATATGGTGGGGAGGTGCGAGTGCTGTGTGGTATGGAGGGTTGTCAAGGCTGGGGTGTTTGTGAGGGTCGCACGGAGAAAGCCCTTTTCTTTTCTTTTTTAATTATTGGACCGGTTAATGGAGAGCAGAAGTGGTGTAAGTTTTCTTTCTCTCCTTTGCGATAGCTGTTGCCTTTCCTTGGTCATGCGGGGGGCGATGCTGGGTGTTGCCTGGAGTAGGCTCTTTTCTCAGTATATCATATTAATTCACAGGCTGCGCTATGCCTACGTATGTGATCAGGATGAGTTTAGTCTCACTAGAGGCCTCCACCCAAGATCTTTCCATCTGTGATGGACAAGGCAACAGATAGCTGCAATGCGATGGGGCGCAGGTGGAAATTCCTGGCCTCTTCCACTAACCGCATGACAGAAACTCTGTGCTATTATCTTGTAGGTCCCCTTTTTAGCAAGTATGTAGATTATTTTCCCCTTTCCTGTTTCTAACGTAAGTGCAGCTGGGCTGTGCAGCGCTGTTTACGAGCTGACTGTGCCCTAATATATATTGCATGTGTTGGCTGTCCGACGCTATTGGCGGCGGTTCGAAAGGATCATGCACGACTTCCTCTCAGTATATGAAATGTCGCTCTCCTTCCACATCTCTCTTTTCCCCCTTGAAAACCTTTTTAATCCCTTTCATGAGCGTGTGTCCTGCTAGAAGGACCGGTACACCGTTCCCAACACCGCTCACTCTGTGTCGCGGTGATTTTCGGCAAGTGAATTTAAGCCCCCAATCTATTTATTATTAATCCTGGACAGCCTAGCCTTGCGAGACGGCCATCCACCCTGCGACTGTTCGGATTACCCCGCACGGGGCTGCCGTTTCGTTGAGCCGTCCCATGCTCAGGATCAATAACTACTTTTCAGAATACGTTTCGTGGTCCCTGAAACCTGCCACTCTGTCTTTCGAAGGTGGAACTGTAACTCCGAAATGTCGGGCTTGGAGGCTTTCGGTGCTGTGGTCGCCGCTATCCAGCTATCTACGTCGTTTTTTGGGCACCTGAATACCATCAGAAATGCACCAAAGGAACGGAGAAGACTGTTCGAAGAGGTCGGCAGCCTAATAGGTATCCTAAATGACGTTAGAGACGCTTTGGATCAGGAAGAGAAGCAAGATGCCACCATCGAGACCAAGTTGAAGACGTCTTTGGCCGATTTCAGTCAGAGGCTGAAGTCAATGGAGGAGAAACTATCCAAGAAGTCTCGTCTTCGAGATCTCGGATGGCCGATTGAAAAGAGCGATGTCAAAGAATCACTCGAGGCTATTGGGCGTCTCAAAACCACGTGTACTCTGGTTCTTGAGTATTCTAACGGGTATTTTTCAGTCGAGCCTCTTTACACGCTAGAAGCTGATTGGAGTCAGATTATTGACAAAAGAGACTAACGAGAAGATACGTGGCGTGGACGAAAAAATCAGCCCTATGGTTAAATATGCAGCTAGCGAGTCTCCCTAGGGTAGCATTACATTTTGAGGCATAGGCTTACTCTGAATTAGAGGCCGAAAGGAGAGAAATGCTTGACTGGATCTGGCCTCCCGACTTCCACCACAAGCAGCAAGACAATCGCGACAAGAGGCACACAGGTACAGGGTCAGCGTTCCTCAACAATCCAAAACTTCTCGAATGGATTGAAGGCCCTTCCAATATCCTCGCCTGTGTTGGTGGTGGTAAGTTGAATTCTTATTAGGCTTAGAACTACCGCTGACGTCGAACCAGCTGGGGTTGGCAAGACTTTACTTGTGTGAGTCCTCAAACAACTCGGGTCTGTCCCCCAATGCTGACTCTACCCAGCTCAATCTTATACGATCATCTGCAAGAAAAATACTCAAGTCTGGATACCGCAGTGGTTGCAGTCTACCTTGACTTCAATCAACCTGACCACCAAAGCTGGTCGGCGCTTTCTGCCAATTTTGTGCGGCAAATGGCCGAACTCGGAAGAGGCCCCTCCACTGACCTGATCGAAACATATCAGTCAAAATATGTCAATGGCCTTAAGCCTACAGGAGAGGATTACGCAGCCTTTCTGATGGCTCAAGCGTCTTCTTTCTCCAAAGTATTTGTGCTGGTAGATGCTTTGGACGAGGCAGATGAGAGATTGCGTGATCTGTTGCTTGAGAAAATGGCAGACTTGCAAAAACTATTGCCAAAGGTCAAGGTCAAGTTTTTGTCAACTTCAAGATGTTGGCATGCCATTCCAAATGCAACGAGACTAGATATCGACACTGACGAGGACGACATGCGCAAGATTCTTGGGAAAGAGCTGGAAGAGAATGATCACTGGGTCCGCGAACGAAGTCTTTCCAACGAGTTCATCGATGATATGCTGAACACAATTGTCAAGGCTGCCCAGAAAAGGTGAGTGTGGGGTAGACTCTTCTGTAGAACCTTGACCAACCTTTGCCACAGATTCTTGATGATCCGTCTCTCTCTTGATGCTCTTTTTGAAAGCCAGACTCAGAGAGAGGTACGAAGAGTACTGAAGGAGCTTCCAGACACCATGGACAAGGCATATGATGATATGATCAATCGCATGCAGAGATATCGGAACAAGAGCAGAGCCTTTGAAACTCTTCCTTGGTTACTCTACGCCTTCGAACCTATCAGCGCAAACGGTGTGCGACACGCCCTCGCTGTTGACTCAAAGGACAAAGCGTTCTTTGAGGACGACCTTGTTCCAGAAAAGCTATTGCTGAGTTCCTGCAAGGGACTCGTGGCCATCGGACAACAAGGCGGCTTACTACATTTCTCTCACGAAACGGTGCACGACTACTTGAGGAAACACGAGCACAAACTTTTCTCCAACTGCCATACTAACCTTGCTGAGAAATGTTTGATTTACCTTTCGCATGGAGAGGTTCCCCATAAACTGGAAGGGGAAGGTACATCGTTTTTTGAATATGCCTCGCGGAACTGGGGCTCGCATGTTCGAATGGCGGGATCCGACAGCCATTTGTCAAAGATGGTCGATGCATTTATTTCTGACCACACGAAATTATCGCGCAGCATCAATTGTATTGATCGCCTCCAATCTCAGGGTGCATATCACGCAGTTCACATCCTGGCACACTTTGACTTGCGGGAGAACTTCGAGAATCAGATCCGCATCGACCGGTCGCGAGAATTATTCAAAGACAAATATGGGCGAACGACATTATACTTTGCTGCCAATGTCAAAAGCCTGGCCATTGTGGAGCTGTTACTAAGCAGGGACATCGTTGACGTGAATCTGGCAAACAATCAAGGTTTTACTCCCCTTCTGATTGCAATTCGTCAAGGCTACAACGAAATTGCGAAGGCTATCATACACCACCCTCGAATCGACTTTGAACGATTTGACGGCCGGGGGTCTACGGCATTACATGAGGCGGTTGGGCGGCAGAATCATGAAATTGCGCGATTGCTCCTAAATTTCGGAGCTTATGTCAACTCTCGAGATTTCGACCTCAATCGGACCCCGCTTTTCAGAGCCTGCCTCAAGAACGATCTTAAAATGGCCAATATCTTGATGAATTACGGTGCTGATCCTGACGCGCTGGACAACAATGCCACACGTCCGTCCGATGAGGCCACCGACGAAAAAATCCGCAAGATGCTGCGCGAACGCAGTGCCATAAAGCATGGACCCGAGCGCCTCAGTGCCCTCCACAAAGCTGTCCGTGATAAGGATGTCGACGCAGTGGGACGGATCATTGAATGCAGAGATCATGTAACTCAGATGTCATTCGATGGATACGGAAACACGCCGTTACACTACGCAGCCATCAACAACATGGATCAGATCGTCAGCATAATGGTGACTAAGGGAATTGACGTGAACCTAGTCAACCAGTACGGCCAAACGGCTTTGGACGCAACTGTGTCTCGCCGAGCTTTCCACAGAGCAGAATCCGAGACTTCGTGCCGTATTGTCGAGATGCTCGGGTGGCCGATCTTCCGAAGGGACGGGGCGCTGAACTTTGTGCACCGCATCGGACTGGAGTTTCTCAAGATACCTTTGCATTGGGCGGCTGAAAAGGGGAAGCTGGCACAAGTTGAACTCCTGTTGGCCTGGGGCAGTGACCCTAACCGTCCCGATACCTTCGGGGACACTCCTCTGCACTATGCAGCCGCGAACAGCCATACAGAGATCACGAAGCGCCTGATACCAGTCACTGAAGTAAGAAAACTAGGCTATCGGGGATTCACTCCGCTAAGGAAGGCACGAGAGAGAAATAGGGCGGCCACAGTGCGCTTGATGTTTCCTTTTTGGACAGAGGCAGACGTACTGGCCACGGACGCACAGAAGAAATCATTCAAAGACTGGGCTATTGAGCTAAAACTCTATGATGCCCAAGCCAGGGAGTGGGTGAATCTACCGTCTGACATGAAAGAGCTACCGGTGTTGGACTGATACTGAGAAAGTGTGCAGGTTTGTCTGCATCGTTCTTTGATTTTTTTTTTTTGATTAGTTTCTCTGATGCTTGCAATAGACCGTTTTCTGGCCTCTCATTTTGATATTTTAAGTAAAGCACATGTATACTCTCAAGAATGAAAGAACTGATCATGCTTCATTTTGGCACGAGGGATGTACTAAATATCACGTCGAACAGAAAAAGCACCCAGCTATGATTGTGGGAATCTACCAGCAAGCTGTTGAAGACTATACACTATCTAACTCTTACAATGGAAGTCATGGAGGATATAGAGCACTGCATTTAGCTCCTTCGGCGTTGGTTTTCCCGTGGAGCAATACCGGCAGAATTCGCAAAGAGCAAAACAAGGCCTGTGCTTACCCGCACAAAAAAAAAAGCAAAACGTACAACAGCCGGGATTCCCCAATGGTCACCCACTTGAGTACTAATCGGCCGGTTCGCAGCTTAAGTACGGCTGAGCGGACGGGAAGCCCTGCATTCTGCGACCTATGGTCGTACGTGGCAGAGTAGATGACCAAGATGTTATAAGAAGGCCTTACTGACTACTAGTTGACTGAGGATGATGGTACACCTGGTCTTTGTCTAATAGTATCCGTTACTACCTGCTAGTCTATATATGCCGTGGTTCGTTATACAAGCTCCAACTGTGCGAGCTTCCAGCCCCTGCATCACTGGCTTGGTAATATGCGTAAGCGCCAAACAGTGGGGCAGCAAGGCTTTCAGCATTACTCGCCCTCCTCGTTTCTTCAACCTGCGGTATCCTGCTGCTTTCTTCGTCTACGTTCCGACTACAAAATGCTTTGCGAGCAATGCCTAGCCTTTTGGAGAGCTGTCGAGACTGAAATCTCGAGCCCGGATTCTCAGCGCATCCGGCATGGTTCGCCAGCTGGCGGTCTTCAAACGAGAAGTACTACTACTTTCTACTATATATTTCTAATAACGTACGCTTTTAAATACTCGTTTTATATATATTTTTACTTATAATATACTATCTAAGCGGCGATTTATACTATTTATTTTATAAAATACTCTCTTATTCTAATTCTGCTTATCAAGCGCTTGCAATTAAGCGGGGTATTTTTCCCCATTTGTAAGCTCAAGCGCTTAAACTTGGCAAATCGATCAAGCGGGCCTAAAATGCCCGCTTGCAAGCCGATTGATTGATCGCTTGTCAAGCCGCTTGCGCTTGCTGGGACCCCTGCCTTCTTCCCGCCAACCCCGAACACGGCGCCCAACCTCCCCAACGTGCGTCCCGCCGCGGCATCTAACAAGACTTCCTGACCCAGCAGCGCCTTGCGGATGCTGTTAACGCACGCATTCTGCCCGGTATCGATGTCGTCCAGCCCGAGCAGGTCGGCGAGGCCGACGTCGCGCGCGCATGCATCGCGGAGGGCGTGTAGGGGGATGTCTTGTATAATAGCTACGCCTTCGATGGCGCCCCAGATGAGGAATTCGCGGTGCCCGCGGTAGCGCATTCCGGGCAACAGGCCGCGCTTGCGGGCTGCGGCGATCAGCGGGGCGGCGTAGAAGATGCCGTGGGTGCTGGCGCTTTCTACTTATTGAATAATACTCGAGGAGGCAATAATGAGGGTAGAAGGAAAGGAAGTAAGTTAACTATTACACTCCTGGATAACGAGTGAATATATATACAAAGACTAAGGCTTGAACACGTGACTAGCATATGACTTGCTACTTCAACAAATCCATTGTGGTTTCAACACACTGGTAGGCGCCTCAGCTTCTGTAGAAAGTGCCTAGGTGTTGGAATCATGGCGCAATAGAATAACATCAGACAGCTATATCGAAAATGGGAATCTATAACCGGTTATACATGCAAAGCCTGGAGTCCATTTCGTCCCGCTTAGCTTACCCGGCGGCCCGACCCGGCGGAAACGCGGCTACTTTAATGAAGGTCTGCAAAACGTTAGCACAGCCCTATACATGCTAGATGACGGGAATATATTGAGGCTACGCCCGACTCCCGTATTTCCGTGCGAGATTCCCTGCCCGTGCGGCTTTGTCACATCGGTACAATTGCCTTGCTCGTTTGCGATCAGCCACTTAGATATCCATTAGCACCCAGGTGGGGACGTGAAGCGCAAGGCTGAGGAAAACAACTGCAGTGTGACCGCAACGAGGCTGAGCGGGGTAGTAAAGCTGGCGGCAGGGGGACCAAACCTAACGGACTGTCGAGCTCTCTCGGGAGGCTAAGTCCCGTCTAGCCAATAATGGTGCCGATGAATCCGTCCAAGTTATCAGCTGCCCAGATCTCGGCCGACTAGGCGCCTTGGATCATCGACTGCGTTCTGCAGATGATAATACGTGTTCCAACCATATACGATAGCCTTATAGCCCTAGTAAAACCGGCATTAAGGTAAGCGGGGCGGAAGATAGAAGAGCCAACAGTCTTATGCTACGTTCGTCTTACTTCTCTTATATAATTCTATAATAGGATAAGGTCTGACTAAGCCTCGTGCAGCTGAACAACAATTTCAGCCACATAGAGAGTTGTCATCTCCTAATTGGCATACGATTCTTTTCTACATATCATATACTCCCCAATATTTCTTGGCGAAAAAGTGGGGAATTTAACAGTCTCTTATGCCAGCCTCGTCTAGTATTAAATCTAACTGAAATTATAAATTCCTTCTATTGCCTACCTCTACCGTAATTACTTTCTCTTATCTTTAACTCTAAGTCTTTTTTGACTACTATTAGCGCTACAATATTAGCACTTACGTTAAAACATCTAATTTCCTCAAGTCCTGGACCTTATCTATACCTTCTCCTTCAAAAAAAATATGGGAAACAACAGTAGTGTTGACCCGACAGCAGTCACAGGTGTTGCATTGACGGGTGCCGGTGTCATATTGACAGGCGCGGGTGTTGGAGCTACAATCTACCATTGTAGGAAGGGAGGTCAGCAAGCAAGTGGAACTCAAGCTCAAACTCCACAGGTTCGCTTTACTCCTACAATTCTACAGACTTGAACTATAAATAACCACAATTGGACTACAGATCGAGCTTGGCACATTCAACTCGGCGAATAGGAGCAACTCGATCCCAATTCCAACCCGAACCTTCACCGGCTCCAGTAGCACTGGTGACTCATCCCACACTGCGCAGGGATCATAAAAAACTAGACGGCATTCCACTACGCCGTAGATGTTTGCTTGCCGATATAGAGAGTAGGTAAAAGTAGCAACCAAAGCAGGGACAATCGAGAAGACTTGAATATAAATGTTTCAGCCTCGGTTTCTTTTCATCAACCGGAATCCCCTCATTTTTCAGGCAACACTTGTCGTTCAGTTTACCAGTCCTTACAACCTCTCGAAGATTCCACTGGAGAAGAGGAGGACATCAATTTGCCAGTGATCATGCCCAACACCCTCGGGTGCCATATCCTCGGTTGCATCACTTCAGTTTCATGTAATTAAGACACTCGTTCTCAATCAATTCCTCTGACCTCACAATGATCGGATGTCAGGGTCCCAACCCACACAGCTTGGTCACCTGACTATCAGTACATGTATGAATCTGCCGTGAACAGTCTTGCTAATTTATATCCGCCTTCTAACACTGAATGCTATCCAGAATGTTGACCACGTTCCAGAAGAAACCTTTCTCAAGGCCAATCTCTCGCCATCCAGCATGGCCGATCCCTCCGGCCTTCGGCGGGTAGGCATGCATTGTTTTCACGTAGACGACGCGGTTGCCAAAGGGGAAGCAGTAGATGAGCTGACGTATTTCGAGGGGTAGCTGGCTGAAGAAGGGTGACTGGAGCTGTGGGAGCGCCACAAGGCCGTTGTCAGGTGTGGGCGTGACGGGTTTGGCAGCGTTGGGACGCGTACCAGAGCCGGTCCGTCTTCTCTCTTCTTCTCCTTCCGCCGACGCCATTTCTGGAGCCAGCTTTCCAGACGGGGGTGCATGTTTGCTGCGAGTGGAGTGAAAGTACTGATATATCTATGGGGTACAAGCGGCGCAACAGGGGGCGATGATTAGCGGGACCCTCCTGCCCTGTAATTGATGCCCTATTTGCGGCCTCTACTTTCTCTATCCAAGCTGCAATGTCCGTGCCTCCCTCAACAACACGCCATTCTGCGTTTCGAGGAAGGGTTTCGAAAAATACTACCACCACGTAATCTTATTAACAAAGAATTGCTTTCCCCATTCTCGGTATTAGCGATACTAATATATACTCCGAGAGATTTGTATGAGAACAGATGATCGTTCCGACGGCGGGTGAGTAATCCGTCGTCTTCGATCGATCTCGATCAGCTTCGACGGGCCCAAGCTGAGGTGGAATTGCTTAGAAACCGATGGCTCCATGGTGGTGATTTTGGACGACTATTTCATGGAGCCATTATTCTATGCCAAGGTGAGGAGCCTGCTAGCGGATGGAAAAGATTTCTTCACAAAGAGACAAGGTTACAGTCAATGGTACGAGCTTGTCCAAGAGTACACACACACAGAGGGATGACCATACCTTCTGATCGGCTTTTCGCCTTGGCCGGGATTGCAGTAGCTATCGCTAAGACAACAAAGGCGCAGTACTGTGCCGGATTGTTGGTGGAAGACCTCTTCCAAGGACTCTTGTGGCACATTCCACACGTCGACATGGCGCCCACTACATTCACACAAAAGGCATTCGACCTCAATCGAAACAAACATGTTCGCCATGAGAAACCACTGGCGCCAACTTGGTCATGGGCTTCGGTAACAGTGCCCATCACGTATCCCGGTCTCCTTGATCCTTTTCCAATGTCCTATATATGGATGAATGCCG
This sequence comes from Lasiodiplodia sp. COLG20, assembly GCA_009801085.1. Classification (NCBI taxonomy): domain Eukaryota; kingdom Fungi; phylum Ascomycota; class Dothideomycetes; order Botryosphaeriales; family Botryosphaeriaceae; genus Lasiodiplodia; species Lasiodiplodia sp. COLG20. The sequence continues at coordinate 505,232 of VNWV01000006.1, read as the reverse complement.
CACGTAGCACATCTCCCTTCCTAAGCGACGTCATCACTATTAAAGGACAAACCAGAACAGCTTACGTCAATTCTGTCTATCCTAAATCTATTCCAGACGCTCATGACTCGGTTTCTGATATGGTGCTCTGGGACAGAGTTGGGGAGCACCGCTCTTACTTCACCTTCTGCGAATATGTGACTTTTCAGCCTTCAAACTTGTTCCTCTTCGCGGAAACGCCGGCTGTCCATGAGGCCGAATGGCAATTTGTACATGGAGAGTGGTGCCCGAATGAGGTTCTTGATCCCTCGACATCTATCATTTTCTTGGCTATGCGTAACAGCACATTCCTTGGGATGAGGCCGTTGCTGTCTATACCATTGGCCTGATTCCCACAGGGGGCTCTTCCAATAAATTTCGCCGCGTGGGTTATGCGAAGTGGGATTCCTGTGCATGGTACGGGTACTCGTGCGGCGACGGTACTGAGGCGCATCGCCATGATTTTGTGATGGAGGGTCCTCCGGATATGAGCGCCTACCATGAGTCCGTCCATGTGCGAACAGGGACTTTTAATATTGTGTGATTAAGGGGAATACCGAGGAGTCCTCATTACAAGGTATAGCCGTACGTAGAAGGAGATTGAAAATGGTGGATTATAAGGACTATGTAACCGAAGGGGATCCTTGTTCACTCTGGCATATGTATCGCTAACTGGCGCTTTCGCTTCGGCGATAAAAGGTACGGAAGGCGGGGAATGCAAGAGCATGGAAATGACTATCTCCTCGGCCGGCTTCAGAATGTGAATTATTCGCCCCTTAATTCAGAAAAAGCTAAACTTGAAAAGGTAGCTGGTCGAGGTGCCGGTGGATGAATCTGGCCGAGGAGATAGTAGAGTGTCGATTACTATCTAGATTCTCCTGCCGGTATATTCCTTCCGCATGGCAAGAAACACGAACAGCTTAGATCACTTCAGGCCACGTTCCAGTTCACGCAATTCATACTTTCACTAAAACGCCGTCCCGGTTGGTAGCATGACCATTCCTATGTGATGCTCTTGGCGACGGCCGAGGATAAACTTCGGACTACACCGAGCTGCCGGTATAGCAGCCAGGAGTAGCCAATGACAGGACTGCTTCCTCTTGAATGATATGAATGTTTACGGCTTCGAGGTGGCTGTGAATTGCACTACCACACTTTGTTCGATCTTTCTTGGCCATAAGTGGAGAATCGAGCTTCCACGGCCGAGAGCAACAATGGGTCAAGCCGTATTGAGCAGGAGTCCAATTCCACCAAGTGATTTCAAATCAGCATTTCCTCTCAATGGAAGCGACTAGATGATAGTCCCAACGTCATCGTACGTTCAAAGTGATGGTCAGACCAGACCTTCCGCCTTGGCAAAGACAGGCCTCCGAACTGGCACGCACACTGGTGCTAGGAAAAGCCGCGGATGGTGCTGAAAGAGTGCAATTCCTCGGCACTGAGCTCACCGCTGCCCAACTTCTGTAAAGCCAAGACTTCATTGACACTAAGCACTATGCGCTATGAGGTCCCATCCCCTGCATACCATGAGAGACAAGCTTGGCTTATCCTTCTTAGAGATGCAAGTATCCGAGCAAAGATCTCGCGATTACGCGTCAACCCAGCCCAGCACGAGAGTATAAATTGGCTTGGTGTCTGATACATCCAGTTTCCATCCACCGCTCATCCTCAAGAACACTTTCAACTCCCGGCTCTGCACTTGCTTCACTCGCTCCCAAACATGGCTCTCAACATCTCCGGCGCGGCCGCCATCATGCGTGGCGTGGTCTACAACGGTGTTCCGTTCGAGATGAACGTCCAGGACCTGCCCGTCCCAACCATCGGCAACGAGACGGATGCAGTCGTGCGAATCACAACGTCAGCCATCTGCGGCTCGGACCTGCACGTCTACCGCGGCGTCTCCGGCGGCACGCCGCCATGGATCGTAGGCCACGAGGCCATCGGCTACGTCTCCGAGATTGGCAGCGCCGTCTCCTCTCTGTCCGTCGGCGACTACGTCGTCATCCCGGACACGGTCAACCACGGCCACCTCGAGATGGAGCCTGGCGCCACCGAATACTTCGGAAACGGCCAGGCCGGTCTTCCAGAGGGTCTTCAAGGTAAATCCATCACTCGAACAGTCCAATTCCATGCAAAAAATCACTGACATGCCGTCCAAGCCGAATACACCAGGGTCGCCTTCGCCGACAGCAACCTGATCCCCATCCCCCTGACCGCCAACACGACCAACCACACCATCGAGCAAGACTACGTCACGGTCGCCGACATCTGGGCCACCGCCTGGACCGCGCTCGACTACTCTGGCTTCACACCAGGCGACAGCGTGGCCGTCTTCGGCGCGGGGCCAGTCGGCCTGCTGGCCGCCTACTCGGCCCTCCTGCGCGGCGCCTCAGCCGTCTACTCGGTCGACCACGTGCGCGAGCGGCTCGACCGCGCCGCCTCCATCGGCGCTGTCCCCATAAACTTCGTCGAATCCGACCCCGTCGCGCAGATACTGGCCCACGAGCCGGCGGGCGTGGCGCGGTCCGTCGACGCGGTGGGCATGGAGGCGCTCGGCGCCGATCTCGAGCACCGGGAGGACGCTGTCATCACCAACGCTGTTGCCGTCACTCGCTATGGTGGTGGTATTGGTGTTGTCGGCGTCTACATCGCCCAGCCCGACTCGCCCGGCGCGCCCCGTGGCGGCACCATCAGCCCGAACATCACCTTCCCGCTGTCCGATTTCTTCAGCAAGGCGCTGCGCTTGGGATCCGGTCCCGTAGATCCGAAGCGTGTGGCTCCGGAGCTGGTGAGCCTGATTGCTACTGGTAAGGCGCATCCCGGTGCTGTCATCAGGGATGCCGAGATCAGTGTGGAGGAGGCGCCCGAGTATTATGAGCAGTTCAACCGACAAGAGCTGCTGAAGGTGTTTATTCACTTCGATTAAGTCTTACTCTTTCTGTGATGCTTAACCCTTACATACAACCAAGTAGAAGATGACGTTTCACGTTTTAATAGCCGTGGATGATGTAATGGAGATATGAATGTTGAGACGTTTTTTGATACATGTACTGGAATCCTCTCCTACTGCGGAATTTATTCTAAACAGTGGATGTATTGTCCGAAATGTTCGATGGGAGAGAAGTGCCGCTTAAAATGAACAGCGACGTTAATGAGCAGGAGAAGGAGAGGGCTAATGAAGAGAAGGGACTCAAGGGTTACCTACTTATCCATCTCCAAAGCCCATTCCCCCATTGAACATTAAAAACACGCTGTAGACACACCTTCCTGGTCTACAGCAATAGTAACATTTGGCCGATGCACGTTATGTCGTTGTTCGACTAATGACGTCTTCCCGCTCATGCGATGTGCACCATGATGGCCAGACAAAAGTGACCAGTGACCCATCCCACGTCACAACAACACACCATCCACAACATCCCCTTTTCACCCTCCGCATATTTCACACTGCACATAGAAACAGCTTCTACGCAGCACTCTACGAATCACACCGAGGAGAAACGCCGTTTAACCAACCCGTACCGATCATTCTTCATTGCACTCGTAAACTACCTACGTACCTAATCTCGTGCGTGCAAATCCACACAACTAACATTCTTGATACGCAGTCTCGTGAAGAAGGGCGGAGATGTGAGAGGAGGGGGGCATCTAATATCCGCCGCCATAACCACCGCCACCGTAGCCGCCCTGGCCGTAGCCACCGCCGCCCTCACGACGAGGACGGCCGTACTCATCTTCATCACCGAAACCACCAGGCATGCGTTCGCCGCCGCCGTATCCACCGCCATACTCGTCACGCGGCGGAGGGGGGCGCTCACCGTAGCCGCCACCACCATAGCCGCCGCCGCCACCGCTGTACTCCGAGCTGCCGCCTCCGTAACCGCCGCCGCCGCCAGAGCTGTACTCGGAACGGCCGCCATAGCCGCCGGAGCCACCACCGTAGCCACCAGAGCTGCCACCATAACCACCGCCAGAGCTGTACTCGGAGCGCTCACCACCGTATCCACTCTCCTGGCCGTAGCCGCTGCTGCCGCCGTAGCGCTCGCGAGAGCCAGAGCGGCGACGAGAGCCGGAACGACGACGTGAACCGGAACGACGACGAGAGCCCGAGCGACGGCGCTCGTACTCGTTCGAGCCGCGACGCTCCCGAGAGCCGGAACGGCGCCTGTGTTTTTTACCATCGTCAGAATCATCCGAATCTTTATCGCCACGCTGCTGCTTAAGACGCTTCTTCTCCTCCTTCTCACGACGCTTCTTCTCCTTCTTGCGGCGTTTTTCCTCGTCGGAGTCCTCATTATCCGAGCGACGACCCTTGTGCCTACATGCTGTCGGCTAAAAAGAACAACATGCAGAAATAAAAGTTGCTTACCTGGACTCGTAACCACCGCTAGAGTACTCGTAGCTCTCCTCAGTACGTCTCTCGTAGCCGCCCGAACCGTACGTGCGCTCCTCGGAGCTCGACTGGAAGCCGTAGCTGGAGCCGCCCTGGTTCTCGCGACGTGAGTATTCCTCACGGGAGCCGCTACCATCGCCGTACTCGGTACGACGGTACTCAGACTGGCCGTGGCGGTCGCCGCTACTATAGCTCTGGTTGTAAGATCCGTCACGGCCGTAGCCGGACGACGACTTGTGGTAATCATCTTCAACTTCTTCCGACTTCTTCTCGTTGTCCATGACGTTGCTGATGGTGCTGCCAACGAGACCTCCCAGCATGCCTCCAAGGACACCACCGCCAACGGCCTCACTGACGCCTGAGCCAATGTTGGAGGCCACCTGGTTCTGCTGGCCACCGGAGCTGCTGCCACCGCCACTGCCGCCACCGATCTTGGACATGCCAAGCGGCTTGCCGCAGCCGTGACCAGAGTCGTGAACGCCCTCCTTGTGGTTACGACCGTTCTCAACGCCGTCACGAGACAGCTTGTCACGGAGGTCATCCCGCTCGCGGTCGCTCTTGTTCTCCCACCACTCCTGGACAATGCGGAACATGAGCTGACGGCCATCACTGACGCCGTCGCGGCCCTGCTCGCGCTGAGCGGGGTGGTGGAAGACACCGTTGATGATGCGATCAAGCGTGCGGTCGACATCAACACCTTCGTCGTCCCAGCACTCGACGATCTGAGGTACGACCCACTTCAGGACCTGAGAAGCAATCTTGCCAGCAGGCTCGTTCAGGACGTTGCTGAAGTGGTCCTTGGACAGCATAGAGTGGGTGGGGTCGGAGCAGTCGTCGTCATTGAAGACAATGTGCTGCTTCTCGACCGAGGACTGAATGACCTCAGAAGAGCCGGTCTCAAGCTCAGACTTGACCTGCTTGAGCAGGGGAAGGATGAAGGGGGCGATGAGAGAGAAGACGAAGATGTTGATCTGGTTCTGGAACTCCTCGATGAGGTCGGGGAGAATGGGGAGCTTGTCAATGGCCTCGGAGATGGACTGCATGATCTCGTCGTGGAACTCCATGATGGGGAGGATCTGGCGGCGGATCTGCTCAGCCTGCTCAACGAAAGCCTCGGGCTCCTTGGGCGTGATCTCCATGTTCTCCATCTGACCAGCAGTGGCGTTGGCCTCGAGCTCGTCGACCTTGCCGGCCTCATCCTTGCCGCCGAACATGCCGTCGGGAAGCTTGCTGAGGAGATCCTTGACCATGCTCTTGGCTTCTTGGTTCTGCTGAGCGTCGCTGATGGTGCCCTCGAGCTCCTGGATCTCAGACTGGGTAGCCTTGTCGTTGACCTCACCCATGACGGAGTGCAGGAAGTCAACGCCTCCGAAAGTACCGGTAACAATGGGATAGACCTCCTGGTCGACGCCCTCGATCTGAACCTTGGCGTTGCGACCAACGTGCGGGAAGACATCGCGCTCGCCAAGCTCACGCAGAGCAAGCTCGGTGAAGTTGGAGTGAGCAGAGTAATCTGGAAGCCGAATCAGTAAGCCACAGGGAAAGAGAACTGCGGGGTTCAAAATAACATACCCTCAAGACAGTGGCAGCCAGTACCAAGGAGCCTCAGAGCCTCGTACAAATCGGCCTTGTTTCCATTCTCGTTGTAGCGGCGGGCGAGCTTGATGGAGCGACTGAAAAGCTGGCGAACGAGCCCCGCAGAGGTTTCGATGCCCGCGTTCTCGTTGGCAATGTAGTTCTTCAGGCCGGTGCGCTCATCAATGGCGAGCTCGACACTCTCATCGACCGGACCACGAAGACGTTGGTCATACTCGCGGGCATCCAAGTTATCGGCGTAGTCCTTGGGGTTATCAATGTGCTCTTCAGGGCTAGTTTATGGGTCAGCGTATGTCGACAAGCGGGGAAAGGCCTCAACGTACCGGTAGCAGCCAAGACGTTCCTTGGTGACTTCAAACTCGCCGGTGCCGTAACCGAAGGTCATGAAGCCGAGAATCCAGAGCAAGAGCCTGATGGCCTCTGCACTGACCATCTTGAGAGCACCAACCTGGAGAACGAGCATGTTAGCGGGGTGTCATGCTGCCTATGCGGACGAGACTTACGTCAACAGCCTGGGAGTAGTCGCGGAGCCAATTGCCAAAGTAGACACGCTTGACGTCCATCTTGGTGAACTTCTTGCCGTTGCCGGCGCGGCCCATCAGAAGGGCGAGCAGGGTGTCCTCGATATCGCCATGACGCCAGTTCTGGCCCTCGATCTTAGCGGTCGAGGCGATGTTGCCAGCGCCGAAGGCATGGCTGGGGCGCGCCAGGAAGACGAGCAGCACCAGGCATGAGAGAAGGAAGAGAGGGGAGGGCCGAAGGGTCGGCATGGTGGGCGCAGCCAGTGCGTCAATGCAGTGATAGTAGATAGGTGTGTATGCAGGTGTTGGAGCTCAGGCAAGACACGGTCTGGTGAGATGGAGGGGAAGGTGAGGTGGAAAAGTCAGGCGCTGAAGTGGTAAACAGCTGAAGGAGGGGCAGAAGCACAAGCACAGCAGGGCCGGATCGACCGTGCTGAGACGCTTGCGTCTGGCCAGCAAGCTTCCCACTCGTTGACGCCGATTTCACTTGGCATGCTTGGCACGACGTAATGACCGCGGCTTGTCTTGCGAAAACTGCACCTCGTATCTCGAACACGTCCCCGACGCGCGCAAACGGACGCGCCCGCGCTGCTGTCTCGGTGCCTGGCTAGCCCCCGCCTCCAGTGTGCCGCTGGACCCTTGATGAGGGCGCTCTCCCTCGGTCGTGCCCCGCGTCGCTGTAGTCACACAGCTAGCGCGACGCGTTCTGGCAGGGATGCTAGACACGAGTCAGCCTGCTGCACTCGCCATCCTGCCACATGCCGCGCGCCACACCGGTGACGGATACCCGGCAGCCGACAGCAGGCCTCACGACACATGCTCTCTTCCATTGCATGTCATTGTGCGTGCTAAATTTGGTCTGCCACAGCCACTATTGGTTGGGCGAGCTCCAGTACGCCCATCTTGAAACATTTGCAGTGACGCGCTTGCTCTCTGTCTCCACAACGCGACCCCCCCTGCCCAGCTGCGTCGTGATGAGACCTGGCTGGGTGTACCTGCGCGCCCACTCACGCCAGTTGCACCGCAAACGTAACCTTTCCTGCCGACAGCTGTGCCAGACACCCCTCCAGCTCCTCTTACCCTGAAATCCTTCCCTTTGGCTGATCTTGACTCCCTTGTTACGCTGTAGAATCTTCGCATGGCCTTTTGTGTGTTTTTCTTCTTTTCTAGGTGACGAGCGCGAAGTCCATTTGGCATACAGATTCCTCTCGCTACGATGTCATAATTCCTGGTTACGCGTAAGCATCTTGGGCTATATGTGACGAACCTTGAACTAGTGGAATTCGCGTTTACTATTGGTAGTTAGTACCCGCCATCTGGATTGGAGCAGGTTTCCGTGGACTACGGTTAAGTGATTGTGGTAGCATGAAATTGACGGTGTTTCTAGAAATCCGTACATCGACCTCCTTGTTCCCTTGGTCGTACACCGGACGCCGTCTTGGCCCTTAGAGGAAGCGTACCAAAATGTGCTGATGGTGCTTTGGCGCGACCCGACGTTCGGCCGGCCTTTCGAGATAAATATTTTTGGTAGCGCGGTTTGCCGATGATCACGTGCTCTAGGCGACCACCTTGCTTCCCAAATAAGCCACAGCAGGAGGCTATTAAGCGACCTGGGAACCAAGCAAAGGCTTCGAAGCTGGATTCTTGCTGCCTAGTATGTGGCGGTGACGACTATTTTTGTTTACTACCATGCCAGCCTATCAAGTCTGATATCAACCTTGCATAACAGCCAAACTTGAGACCGATTGCGCCCAAGAAGCTAGGTTGCGCGGGGCCTGTAGGCTGGTGAAATCGCACTTCTGTTCTAGGAAAATGGGCCGTTAACTGTGTCTTGAATTACCAAACTACTGAAGATATACATATGGAGAGGGTCGTGAGAAGTGAAGGAACCAAGGCCGATGCATATCGCTGATTTACTAGGCTCGCCAGGGTGGAAAAAATCCCGTGCGGAATGGAGATGCAGGTTGGTGGGAATAACGCTTCCTCCAAATCCAAACTCCTTGCGATGGATGAAGCTTCTACTGCGTCTTGAAGAGCAAGATCGCGCAGTGCCCCAAGTAGAAGTAAATGAAGTGCTTCGTTTCTGCGACGCTGTCAGCTGCAGGAGCATACTAATCGTAGCCTTGGAGCATACCATGCGTAACGAAGCTTCCGAAATTCCTGCCCACGATGCAGTGCCAAGTGGCTCCTCGCTTGTCGTCGAACTACTTCGTGTTAGCGTATGCGTTAGGTATAAATCGAAGGTGGGTTCCTCACCTCCTTCTTAATGTACTGGGCAATGTCCTGGAGCTGGATGAGCTTGCAACGGTCCTCGTCGGTAGCATGTGCCCAAGACCTACCTTCTCGATGTTGAACTTTTGCATAGCCTCGGTTGCTACATACGAGTCAGTCTTTCGCATGCAAGCGTGGGAAGCACAACACTCACCGACCTCGATAGCCTGCTCTTGCATGTCAAGAGTCTGGGCTTTGATTAGCTAGGAATGAGAGCGCTCCAGAACATGCGGTCCCTCACCATGTCCGCAGACTTGACCTGGGCTAAAGAGAGTCATCAGCGCGCGTTGTTGGGGTGCGCAAAAAGGGGCAGCTTACCCTCCAGCTTCTCGGGGTTCTTCTCGTTGGCCATGGCGTTGACGCACTTCGGTGGGGAGCGGATGCGGAGGGTCGAACGATTACGGACGGGAGAAGAGCAGCGCTATGAAAAGAGATGGAGCAAGAAGGTGGAGCTGATTGGTCAAATATTGCGATGGTCTCCGGATGGGGCTGTCCGGCATGTGAGGGCATAAGGGAAAGTGGCCGCAGGGGGCGGCGGGCTCTGGCGATGCTTGGCGACCGAGTCGGTCGGCGCTTCCGCTGCAACGCTAGGGCCAGCAGCCAACCACCGCGCCCAAAAAAAAAAAAAAAGCCTGCAGGCCACGAACTTGTGCAACTGTTTACCTCGCTCTCCGCGCACACAAAACACACGCTTACCGCCCGCTCTCCAGCGTGCCCGGCCCCTCATCATGGCTTCCTCACGTATCTTCGTGCGGAACCTGCCTCCGACCCTCAGCGACGCCGACTTTCGCAAGCACTTCGCCCAGCAAGATGCCGTCACCGACGCAAAACTGCTGGCGAACCGCCGCATCGGCTACGTCGGCTACAAAACCCCAGAGGCCGCTGAAAAGGCCGTCAAGTACTTCAACAAGACATTCATCCGGATGTCGAGAATAGGCGTCGAGTTAGCCCGACCCGTAAGAACTGCCTCTCGGCTCCGCGCAAGATTTTGCTAACCACGCCCCAGGTCGATGAAGCACCACAGCCCAGAAATCGCAAGCGCGCCCCGACCGCAGCACTGCCTGTAGCGGACAAGGTGTCTGAGGAGTCGAAGTCGCAGGTGGAGAGCTCATTGAAGCGCAAGAGAGGCGTTGACGATGCCGTCGAAGCCGATCCCAAGCTCAGGGAGTTCCTGGAGGTTATGAAGCCTGCCACCCAAAGTAAGACCTGGGCAAACGACGACATGCAGATCGACCAAACGGCGGCTGCAGAGGATAGCAACCAGGTCGAGCCGGTCCACGTCCCTGAGGCCGATAGTGATGACGAGTATCAGACAGTCCAGAAAAAGCCCAAGCATTCTGAGGCGACATCTGTGGCTGAGACTTCTGATGTCACCACACCAGCCGCGCAGCCATCGGATGAGAGCTTGTCTGAAGAACAGCAAGCCGAATCTGATGCAGAAGAGCCGGTCGAGTCAGGGCCAGTATCTGACGCTGACTGGCTGCGTTCCAAGACGAGCAGAACGCTGGACGTGGTCAACGATGATGACGAGGAGCTCGCACATCGTCCGAAGCCTTCCGAAAAGGAGGTATCCGACGCGGCGGAAGACGCGGAGCCGGAGTCGGCCGATGATGCCCAACCGCCAACTTCCGGTGGCGGTGCAGTTGTCGACAAAACCGAGTCCCGGGTCAGCTCTGACATCGAGAGCATCCGGCAGACTGGGCGCCTATTCCTCCGGAATTTACCCTATGATGTTTCGGAAGATGATCTGCGTGGCCATTTCGATTCCTTCGGGGTCCTGGAAGAGGTAAGTTTTCAACATTCCTTTATACCCTACATGCCTCTCTCGTGATGAACACCAGATAGGGACAACCGATGCAAAGCATTTGAGGAGACCCTGGGAGAATATTTTAGTAGATGCTTCTCATTTTCTGATCTTTCAATGAGGCCTCACCCCCTGCATTGCTCATTAGCGATCCCACAGTACGGGTGCTAATACTGAATAATAGGTGCACGTCCCCCTCGACCCGAAGACGGGCAATGGCAAGGGCTTCGCCTACGTTCTTTTCGAAGATCCTGAGAACGCCGTCCGGGCTTATGAGGAGCTGGACGGCAGGATTTTTCAGGGTCGTCTTCTCCACATCATTCCTGCCACCGCAAAACGAGAGAACAAGCTCGACGAGTTTGCCATCTCGAAATTGCCCATCAAGCAGCAGAAGCGTCTCCAACAAAAGGCGCAGGCCGCTACTGCGACATTCAACTGGAACTCCCTGTACATGAATGCCGATGCTGTTATTTCATCCGTTGCGGATAGGCTCGGCGTCAGCAAATCCGACGTGCTTGATCCTACGTCTTCGGACGCAGCGGTTAAGCAAGCCCATGCAGAAACGCACATCATTCAGGAGACCAAGGCGTATTTCTCACAGAATGGTGTTGACCTCGACGCCTTCAAGCAAAAGGCTAGAGGAGACACCGCCATTCTTGTGAAGAACTTCACCTACGGCACCAAAGCCGATGAGCTCAAGAAGATGTTTGAAGAGCATGGAACCGTTACCCGCTTCCTGATGCCTCCCAGTGGCACCATTGCCATTGTCGAGTTTGCTCAGGCTCCCCAGGCTCGCGCTGCATTTGCCACGCTTGCCTATCGGAAGATTAAGGATTCTATCCTTTTTCTTGAGAAGGCTCCGAAGGATCTGTTTAAGGCGGGTGTCACACCGCATGATGGGCCCACCGCTGTTGCCTCCGCCCCAGAAGGCAAGGCTAAGCTGGCCGCCTCAGACCTGCTTGCCGCAGAGGCAACGCCTGAGCAGATCGATACTTCGACTCTTTATGTGAGGAACCTCAACTTCTCCACCACAACACAACGCCTTGCAGAGGTCTTCCGGCCTCTCGACGGGTTCGTGTCTGCACGCGTCAAGACCAAAACAGACCCGAAGAAGCCAGGACAGGTTCTTAGCATGGGCTTCGGCTTTCTTGAGTTCCGCACCAAGGAACAGGCCCAGGCTGCCCTCGCCGCAATGGATGGTTACAACCTCGATGGCTACAAACTATCGATTAAGGCGTCCAACAAAGGTCTCGATGCGGCTGAGGAGCGGCGTAAAGAGGACAAGGCGAAGAAGGCGGCTGGTCGGCAGACCAAGATCATTATCAAGAACTTGCCGTTCGAGGCAACTAAGAAGGACGTACGCGCCTTATTTGGTGCCTACGGTCAGCTGCGTTCGGTGCGCGTACCTAAGAAATTCGACGCCTCAGCGAGGGGTTTCGCGTTTGCCGATTTCACAACTCCTCGCGAGGCGGAGAACGCCATGGACGCGCTCCGCAGTACCCACTTGCTTGGCCGCAAATTGGTCCTGGATTTCGCTTCTGAAGATCCGGAGGATGCTGAAGAAGAGATTGCCAAGATGCAGAAGAAAGTTGGCACGCAGGTCAACAAGGTCGCCCTGCAAAATCTCACGGGTGCCGGAAGAAAGAAATTTAATGTCGCAGGCACTGATGAGCTCGAAGGAGCTTAAGACGGTAAAAGAGAAGGATTTTGCCTACGCGGTCCTTAGCCCGCTGCCCGCGTCGCCCCCTTGCTTCTTCGGCGAAACGCGATGTCGAGCGCGCCACTCTGGTTTGCTACCCCTTTGGAGGACTGCCATGGCTGATTCCCATTGCCTGGGCCCGCCACCCGCGGACAGGACAGCACGATCTCGTCTCGGTAGCGTTCGGCCGAAATTCAGTGTGCAGGTGGGAAACGTCCTGAAGTCTTCTCTTACCGCGTCCGTGAAAACCTTGCTGCGACTGATGTCTTAGGCGCGCGTATCGTCCACGCTAAACAGAAATCAAGGGCCATGACGCCCAGCAAACCAATTTCTTTCTGATCTCACACGCTAACCTCCGTCGCATTCCTGTCGAAAGACTCGGCTCAACTGCCGCAGCGCTGCCCGCAAGTGGGTGTGAAGAACATTCCTCGCATAGGCTACATCCCTGGCACCGCAAGAGGGGTCTCAACTCACCAGAAAGACGATGTTTGGGGGCGAAAGGCCCGGCCAGCCCTTGCTTATCAGGCTAACATGATAGAATAGAAGGAAGTCAGCATTCTTCTAGTAGTCAATCTATGAAAATCAGACAAGAACGAAAACAAACGCTCATGAAATCCAGCCAATCCCGTCGCGCCGTGAATCTTGGTTAGATTTGGCTTTCCTTATGTCATTGATCGACCCACGCCTCTCCTGCCGGCCGTTTCCATGGTGCCCTGCGGCATTGTTCGACAACGAGGCTCCTTTCTGAGTCCAACACCCAGCCTTCCTATAAACAACGGGGCACTTCTCTTACATTCCCACCTCGCCGGCCACATTCTCTTTCTCCGTCAAGTCATTCCTTTGGTCCAGCTCTCTACGTTCCTTCGTCTTTGACTGCTCTACTCGAAAGAGCGAAGCCCAGCACCCCAGACATTCTTACTTTTGAACCCTCATTCTTATCCTTCGCGCGCGGCATTCCCGAAACCACATAATGGAGAGAAGCTCATGCATCCTACCCTCAAACGCGCCGGCCCTTAACGACAGTATCATCGACGACATAGGAGTGCCGAGACCGATCTTGCAGGAGCGTTGCAACAACCGGCAGCAGGACTTTCTAGACGGCGACCACCGCAAGCATGGCCTCTACCAGCCCGCCGAGAACTTCTACAACAGCGCGGCACAAGGCTATCTAGCATCATCGCAGAGCTCGCATACGGGCTATGCTGCGTCGACATGGCTCGCCGACGAGGACGAGCGGGTCAGACAGGAGGCGGCTCGCTTGTGGCGAATGTTGTCGCGGTCGGACGCGTATCGGAAGTATCGAGCGCGGCAGCCGAAGGACTGCAGAGAACAAGACCAGAAATGGCCCGAGCACATGGAGTTGGCCTTCTTCTCAGGTAGGACCACTCTTCTCGCGGCCGTCCCGACCAATGAGAATTATCGTGGCACTGACGTGTTCTTGCATTGCAGCGCTGGTCAAGTACCCGCCAATGGGCCGCCGCAAGCAGATGCATGAGGGAAAACCCCGCGGGCGGAACGAGCTCATAGCGTATGCCATCGAGAAGTGGACCGGCGAGGCTCGGTCGAGAAAGCAAGTCTCGAGTCACATCCAAGTGTTGAAACCGCTCTTCAAGGAGTACCCGAAGAGTCAGTACCGCGCCTGTTCAGCCTCATCTGTCTCTCCAAGCACGTGCTGACCGCTCCAGTCATGAGATACATGTCCAAGGAAGATCTCGATCACCGGCGCCATCATCGCCACAATTCTAATGACATGCTCCGGCGGCGATTTGGGGCATCTGCGAGCATGCGGCCGCTGGATTTCAACTCCATCGACCAAGGCTCAATATACGCTCCCCAGCAACATGCCGCACTGCCACCTCCACGCCAGATGCTCTCGTCAAGTCCCGCATTGGTCCCGGCGTGCTTCGAAATGAACGCTCGGGACACGACTTCTGACCCACCGCGCTCCTTGCACTGCTTCACACGCTTTCATAAACGAGCCGAGCAGCAGCCGCTCTATATCTCGGACCTGCAGGACGAGTCCTCGGGCATTCCAAAACACCTTCGGGATATGCTAGGTGATAAGGATGCGCTGATAAACTGCGACGTCATCCTGGCAGAGTCGAGCATCGAACTAATGGCAATGCATGCCCCCGGTGACAGTACTGAGCTCGGCATCCAGATCGAATTCAATAGCAGCTACGAGTACGCGTTGTACGACCACTTCGAGTCTCATACTCGCTTCTACACTGGTGATGAACTCGCAACGGAGCCAAAGAGCGTACTAGGCTACGATCAGCATTACAAACGGCTACACGCCGTAGCGGGCACGTTCGGCAGTGGCTTCTGGGCAGGCAAGCTGGGCGAGCTGTCACTGATCATGCGGAAAGCGTACAAGAAGAAGGGTGATCTGGTTCCAGCACGCGGTGCCGTACAGGCTGATGACGAAAGACTTCAGCAAGCCCGCGAGCACGCCAACCAGACGTTGGAGGCGCTCAGTGCCGTCCAGGAGATCTTCGCTGTGCCCCGTGGTAGTATCGCAGCCGCCAGCGGGTATGGGACCGAGTCTCCGGCCCCGGAACGCGTTCTCATTGTCGGGTGGACATTCCGGCATGCAGACGCAGGCGAGGTTGGAGCGACGACATGGCGACGGGTTGTTCTCCCCCACCAGCAGTCCAGCAAAGATGACTCCTCTCTCAAGCAGGAGTCTCAAACTTCTTTTCTGGATACCGGAGCTGGAGCCTTGAAGCAAGAAGCTAACAATCCCTATGGCGGGCTAACGCTCGAAACCATGCCAGGCAGCGGTCTCATCACACCCACCACTTCTACCCACCCCTCCTTCGACGCCTCAGCCCACAACGGCGGCTTTGACCTCGACCCACTCTCCGCTGGCATTGGCGGGCCTTTCTCCGCCGGATCCTTGGCCGCAATGCCTCTCTCCGCCGGGTCATCGTCAGCGCCCTCACTCTATCAACAACCGCAGCAGCACCACCATTCGCAACACCACCACAACCCGCACCACGCGCACCACCACCACCAACCCACCCCGACCATGTCCGCCGCTACCTCCGACCTCGTCTCCACCCTCACCATCCCCCACGCCGTCGACCACAACGCGCTCGACTTCACGGGGGGCCAGATCAGCGTCTGGATGGAGCCGTCCGTGTCGATGCAGGGCTACTACGACATCACGGCCGCGCCGCCCTCACACCACGCCTCGCCGCTCGAGCAGCAACACCCTTCCTCGGCCGCCCATCATCACCCGCAGCACCACTCCCAGCACCATCCTCACCACCATCACCACATGGCCCAGCACCCAGTCCCGCCGCCCCCGCCGCACACCCCGGTTGGATACGGACCGGGCGGTGGCGATGCGTACAATCCACGCGGCGGCCCCTCGTCGTGGGGTGGATACGGCGCGTTGCTGGAGGACGGGTGGCCACCGCCGCCGCCGCCGCAGTCGCAAGGAGGGTCGACGAGCGGTGGTGGTGGTAGCAACGGCGGGGCTGGTGCTGGGACGGGTAATGGCAGTGGTGCTGGTGCTGGTGGGGGGTATGGAGACGGTGCTGTGAAGGACGGGGTCGTTATCGAGGGCGGGCAGGGGAAGCATGGGCATTATCTGGATGAGCCGGGGCAGGGTGGTGGTAGTGGAGGTGGTGGGCACGGCGGGGGGTACCATCAGGGGGGACGGAGGGACAGTGGGATGTTGGGGCTGTAAATGACGGGTTTGTGTCTTCTTTTTTTTTTTCGTTTCGTTTCGTTTCTCGAGTTGTGTCTTACTTGCTGGCTTTTTCGGTCGACGCGAAGGATTGTCGTCAAGAGTTGACGATCAGGACGCGGACTGGTATGTACGAGGAGATGAAGAAGGGGAGAAAAAAGAGGAGGAGAGGGCAACTGGACGCTCGTTGATTTGCCGATGGCTGACTGACTGATTGACTAACTTAGCTATTGCACCTGTCTATTTTGCGCATCGTGCATGACCCGGTCATGCCACTACTGCTGGTTTTATATACCCCACCGACCATTCCACCGGAAAAAAAGTTTTTCTTCGCGCAGTCGCTTCCTTCCTCCACCGTTCGGCTTGTTCACATTCACTTGTTCTTGCTCGACAAAATGCTTGTTTTATTTTACCGTAGGTAGCTTTGAGTCCCCCACCCTAATTTGAAAAATATCGTTATTCGCTGTCATTTTTTTTTATATCAAATTGGACTCGTGTCTGTATGCTAGACGTAAATGCTCATTTATCTTTTCACCAATACTTTTGTGATCATTTTGTGATACTCGGGCTGCACTATGTTGCCGTCCGCATGCAGAACTGTTGCATTGATGAATCTCCTAAAATATCGGACCTTTGCGGCTTATCCAGATGCAGGTCCCCCGCATTCCAAGCCATGAGACAACATCTGAATACATTTGGTACGATCTTGATCTGCTGTTACCCACCACATTTGGAGGTGTCACGGCCAAGCCACTGGCTCCACGTCCCAATTGAGTCAGGAGATGGGTGGACATTAGGTCTCATCAGGCCAAAAAGGGAGGCTCCTTGACACAACGGTGCAGTTTCGAGGTGGAACGTTGGCCCACTGCCGCCCCATCCGGCCTGATGGAAAAAAGAGCAAAAAAGAAAGGCTTGCTAACCAGTCTGAGACTGGTAAGGATGTATTCCTTGCAGCTTCTGTGGATCGAACACAGTACCTCCAGATACCGCACAGATGATGCTGTTGGCTGAAGTGGACTTCAGTCTATTCCAATGTTAGTGGATGAGTTGAGAGAGATGAGTCGGTATGGTGGTACTAACCTGGCGCTCTCCCAAG
Source organism: Lasiodiplodia sp. COLG20 (assembly GCA_009801085.1). NCBI lineage: Eukaryota > Fungi > Ascomycota > Dothideomycetes > Botryosphaeriales > Botryosphaeriaceae > Lasiodiplodia > Lasiodiplodia sp. COLG20. The sequence continues at coordinate 488,137 of VNWV01000006.1, read as the reverse complement.
TGAGCTAAAGCTGCTGATTGGTTGATGAGGGCTGCAGTGACATGGTAAATTTATGTTCCTGTGCAAATTGCCAGCAGCGAGCCAAAAGAGCAGAGCGCGAGCCTCACAAATTTTCGCCGTGCGGTAGACGATCTCGGCAAGAGCCAGAGTCTTGCACGTGATCTCGCCCCTCGTCTTACCGTATCTTATCTCGACGCGTCCCTGCCGCGGGAGAGCTTCCCGCGCGCGCTCGTAACGAGGGAGAAATACTTCGCGTCGCCGTCCAACCCCAGCCGCGCGTTTTTTTAGGTTCGTCCATCAACGCGCGCAACCGGAAGTCGACAAACCGCTTTCTGTCATTCTGATCCCAACAAGAAAAAAAGAACGGGAATACAGCCCAAAAATAAGAAATAAAATTAGAAACTGAAACATGGCATCCGGACCCTTCCCGCCGACGTTTCCCGGCCTCGGCCACGACCAGTTGGTTGCGCAACACATCGAGGACTTCGAAGCCCAGATGGCGGCCGCGAAGGCGCTGCTTCCCGCCGATGAACCGCCTGCTTACAGCAGCAGCAACAGCAATGGCAACAACACCTCAGTCCCTTCTTCCTCACAGCCATTCTCGGCGGTGAGCAGCAGCGACAGCAGCAACAACAACCCGCCGCCGCTCCAAGTCGGCCGCGTGTGGTCGAGCGAGTCGGTCGTGTCGTTCAACAACCTGTGTCTCAAGAATGCCGTCGCCAACGCCTTCGAGTACGAGCAGGTGCAGGATTCCCCGCAGCCGGGCTGGGCGGTGCGGCTGACGTTCAGCTTCTTCAGCGGCGCTATTGGCGGCGCGGATGATGATAACGCCAGCGCGGACGGCAATAATGGCAGCTTCGTTGTCAACCTTCCTGGTCCGTACGGCTCGAAGAAGGAGGCTAAGGCTGCGGCGGCAGAGAGTGGGCTTCAGGTGCTCCTGGAAGCGATCGAGAAGAGGGGTGCCGCCAGCAAGAGGAAGATGCCGAGTGGTGCCGGGGAGGGTGGGGAGGTGAGGGAAGCGGCGTCACAGGGAGGGCCATGGGACGAGGACGAGGAAGTGGAGAACTGGGTTGGATTGCTCGGAGGTGAGTTCCTCAGCCTACCTCGTTCGCTGTCATTTCCCCCTCCAGCGTTACTGTGATGGTAATGTTCGGCCCCGTGGGGTGTTCATCTTCGCAGAGTACTGTCAGGCCGAGGGCAAGCCACGTCCCATGTTCCAGGAATTCAGCCTGGGCGCCAACTACTCGATGGAGTGCATCATGCCGCCGGACGGCCGCCCCGTGCCTGACGGGGCGCCGCCACAGCCAGAGGCCTTCGGCGGCCGCAACATCCTGTTCAACAGCAAGAAGGCGGCCAAGACCAACGCCGCGCGCGAGGCGGTGCGCTGGTTGCGCGCCGCCGGCTGCATGCCCAAGAAGGGCCATCCCACCAAGAAGAAGATGAAGGCTGCGCAGATGATGGCCGCCACGCCTGCTTTCCCTGCGTCCACCACCGGCAACGCCAATCCGATCCCGCTCCCAATCCCGACGCCCATCAGCGGTGACCAACAGGGTAACAATGCTAGCGGTTCCGACAGCGAGGGCGGTAGTAGCAGCTCGTCCGCCGGCGCACCGGGCCTGAAAGACCGCAGCCTGGGTGAACAAGTCATGAGTGAGTTTTCCTCTTCCTTCTGCCCTCTTCCTCCATCCGCCACCATCTGCGAAAAAGCAGAGAAGCCAGCGAATCAAAAAGCGTTGTTCACACCATCCTCACCATATTCATCGTTTCCGTCACAGTTCTCTGCAGCAAACTCGGCTGCGCCCAGCCCATCTACAAGATCCTGCCCGACCCGCGCGTGCCGTCCATGTGGTCCGGCGCCGCGTACTTCCCGCACGACCCGGCGGTCGGGTCGGTGCAGCCCATCGGCGAGGTGCGCAACGTGTACGGCAAGAAGAAGGCGCGCGAGGAGGTGGCCAAGAAGGTGCTCAAGCACCTCAAGGCCATGCAGGCCGAGCGCCAGAAGGTCGTCGACGGCGTGTTGGCCGGTACTGCTGCCGCCGGTGGTGCTTCGGCCTAGGTGTTGGTTGCCAGGAGAATCGATTGGGGCCTTGGAGGTGGGCGAATTTTGGCGTTTCGAGATGGTTGGCTAGTACCCTCTCCTCTGAAGTTGTCAGAGGGGGGACACCGGAGATTGGGTCTTGGTATAAAGGGAAAAAAGGGGAAAAGTTTTTTTTTCTCCCCGGGCGCCGAATTGAGGGGTAGCAATTGGCGTCAAAGTTTGTTATTGCGGCAGCATATTTTCTTAGTGCCATGAGGGAAAGGGGGGAAATTGTTGTATACCCGGGATTCTTCACTTTGACAGAATGATTGAATGCTAAGGATTTTGGATATTCTTTTCCCCCGTCGTGCCCCGCCTCCACTGAACTTGGCGCTATCTATGCATGTGAGGAGGAGTGGGGGTACGTACAAGAGAGACTGCATAACTTTGCAGGTATGTACAACGAAGTGATTTACTTCCAAAATGTAATTCATTAGGAGTAGTAGGTAAGTTTAAAGCGACAGTAAGGAAATGCAATGTAATTCGGATATGATTGGGGCCAGCCGTGTTCTGGCGACAAGAGTCGAGACGGAAAATGTTGGGAAAGGGAGACCACCCACAATCGTATAAAGTCAGAAAGCGAAATTCAAGAGAGGGATGGCTAGCAGTATCTGGACTCTAGATAGACAGTTCATGCATGCAGGGAGGGTGTTTTTGTGTGATAGTCAATGATGAACGTGATCGCATTGACACTTCTGCACCATCCTTGGCTCAGGCTTCATGCTCGGTAATTGGGAGATAGCGTAGAATATTGTGTACCCGAAGACTAGTTTAAGAGGCAGGACGTGAAGCTACTATTGGTGCAGCCGCAAAGAGCCCGGCGAGAGGAATTTGACCCGAGCACCATTCCTGGAGCGCCCTAGCCGTGTTTGCTTGACTTGGGCTCCCTGACTCCGGTATGTACAAGATTTCAAGCACATTTTCACGGGAAAAGTGGGCGTGTAAGCCGCACATCCGAAGATAGATATACAGAACCTTACAATAGTCGACATCAGGGTGCCGATAGGTCAAGTGATTGGCGGCGAAAGGAGAAGCGGGCGTTCGTCCGAGGCGAAGGAGGCGGGATATGAGACCAAGACGGAAGTGTTGCCTCGGCCATAATCCTTCCCGGGGCCTCGAAACAAAGCTCAAGCCACGGACAACTCAGCAGATCTGAGCCAGGAGGCGGAGGTGTTGGTGCTGGGAGTACGGGCGGACTTTTTTGAAGACAGCAGGACTTATTACTGAACTGGGTAATAAGTCCTGGACAGGTGGTCGTGTGAGTCGGCAATGACGCAGGCGGGCTGGTCGGAGCTCCAAGACCCTTGGCTGCAACGGGCCGCATCGGCAGAGGGCCCAGCTCCGACGAGGCACGACTTCGCGTCTGAATATGCCCAATCCAGAAGGCTCAGAGGGGCGCGGGGCGGTGCGGGTGAGGGGCTTGGGCTTGGAGAGGTCGCCAATGCTCTTGTCAGGTCCAATGGAAGCGGAGGCGAGCTGGATTGAGCCATTCAGGACATCCCTCCGCGTGGCCCCGACGACGCACCGACACGGCCGTAGTGTTGGTGTTCTGCGTTATTCTTCCGCGCTCTTTTTTCTTCATCAGCACACCCTGACGCAGGTACATGCGTACGAGCCGTGGAGCCGCAGCGCACTGGGATCACCGGCGAAAGCGACGGACAATGACACGGCTCGCATCGGCGCCCAGCTGGTAGCCTCGGGATAGGCAGTCGGTAGCAGATTAATAATTTGGATGCTGAGCAAGCATGGCGGGATGTTGGTGTGCAGATCTGCGGCGAAGCTTGTCCCGACGGCGCTACCGTCAGAACCGCAGTCCGGGGCGACGGCTTCCAGAAGATCAGGCTGACGGAGGGCCGAGGGAGAGATGGAGGAGAGGCCGTTTCGGGAGTGGAACCGACGAAAGCTAGCGGGGCTTCCGCGGCGATCGTTTCTTCTGATCTAGCCGCCTCAAAATCTTCTTCACCTCTCCTCTCTCTCCCTCAAATCCGATCCATCATATCGCCGTCCCGACTCTGCTGCCGCGGGCCTGTTACTGCATGCAGCCTCCGCCCCGGCCGCGGATGCACGCACTGTACCGCGCATAGCCCTATGCTGTCTCAAGCAGGTCGCGCCGACAAACTTCAGCGCCGTACCAGCGCGGAGCGGAACCCCAAAGCGTGTCGCCGGCCGGCCTTATCGTGCGTATGCACACCTACGACTGAGGCGCTTGAGCGCTGAGTAACACGGCGTAAGTTGACGCGATGAGGGGCTGAGTGGCGGTGCGCTAGACATGACCTCTACACGGCCGTTTCGGCTGCTCGAGCTCAGTAGTCTCGGCCACGGACTGACGTGCGCCCGCCTTACGGCCGCCACCTTCATGATGCAATCCTTGACCACTGTCCGGTCCTACTGATCTCCAAACTCCGTAATATATTCCTCTCCCGCCCTCTCGTGCAACCTTCACTCTCTGTCCTTTTCTTGCCATTCCTTGCTCTGCTTTCCGCTGCACCACCCCACATACGTCCTACCTTCCAAAATGGTCCAGAACAAGAGCTTCATCTTCAAGAACCCGCCTGTTGGCGTCCCCAAGGCCGGCGTTGACCTCGCCATCGAGGACCGTGGCTTCGACCTGGACGCCGCTCCCCCGGCTGGCGGCATCACGCTCAAGAACTACTATGCCTCACTGGATCCCTACCAGCGTGCCCGCATGAGGGACCCCAAGATCAAGTCCTACTTCCCCGCCTTCCAGCTCGACCAGCCCATCGACAACAACGTCGTCGCCAAGGTCTTGAAGAGCGACAACGAGAAGTTCAAGCCCGGTGACATCGTCGTCGGCATGATCCCCATCCAGGAGTACAGCGCCCTCTCCGCCCAGCAGGCCCAGTCCGTCCGCCTCATCCAGAACAGCCACAACCTCCACGCCTCCAACTTCATTGGCCCGCTCGGCATGCCCGGCCTGACCGCCTTCAGCTCCTTCTACGAGATCGGCCAGCCCAAGAAGGGCGAGACCATCTTCATCTCCGCCGCCAGCGGTGCCGTCGGCCAGATTGTCGGCCAGCTGGCCAAGCTCGAGGGTCTGACCGTCATTGGCAGCGTCGGTGACGACAAGAAGCTCGATTTCATCACCAACGAGCTCAAGTTCGATGCTGGCTTCAACTACAAGAAGGAGAAGCCTTCCGACGCTCTCGCCCGCCTGGCTCCTCAGGGCATCGACATCTACTACGAGAACGTTGGTGGTGAGACCCTCGCGGCTGCCATTGAGGCCATGAACAACCGTGGCAGGATCAGTAAGTACCCGTATATCCCTTGCTTCGCCCAACACTTCCGACGATGAAAATTTTCTTCCAACATATCGCAATTTTTCTGAATCACAATGTCGACGACAACTTCACCAACGCTGAGGAAGATAAATCACTTCTGTTCCCCCAATCATGCACTACTTCGCGGAACGAGGTAACTAACTCCGGTTACCAAACACAGTCGCCTGTGGCATGATTTCGCAGTACAACCTGCAGCCGCACGAGCGCTACGGCGTCAGCAACCTGTTCCACATCGTCAGCAAGCGCATCACCATGCGCGGCTTCATCGTCAGCGACCCGGAAATGGGCCCCAAGTACGCCGTCGACCACCAGAAGAAGCTGCAGCAGTGGATCGCCGACGGCTCCTTCAAGGTCAAGCTGCACGTCGACGCCGGCATCGACGCCGCTCCCGATGCCTTCCTCGGCATGCTGTCGGGCAAGAACTTTGGCAAGGCTGTGCTGCAGATTGCTGATATTGACAAGGAGTAAAGGATTGAAGAGACAAGAGATACCCCATTGGATTTGTAAAAACGTGTGAGGTAGGTGCTGGGGGTGGGCTAGCTTTGAAATGCCTGGACATGTGACGTCTGCAATTGAGATGACGGCTTATGATACTCAATAGAAAGGCGTAGTAGACGGTTCGGGGCTTAGACGGCCACCGGAACTTAACGTAAATAAAATATAATTCTTAAGCACCTCCGAACATCATGCCGTGGTAATGCAATGTCATCCTTTACACTTACATAGGGCCCAAACGCTCCCAAAAGAACTGTCCTTCCGGCCCTGCAAGCCGCTGCACATTCCGGGGCCGGGAATTATTTGGGCGCTCTTCCTCTCATTGCACCTTGCGTGCTCTCCAGCAATGGCTTTTATTGGTGTTGACACTTACCACAGCTTGCTGAAACTGTTGTGCATTTATCCTTGTGCTTGCTTACGAGTGTTCATGTAGGCATCATGCGATTCTTACGTGGAAAACAAGGTTTAGTCCGTCGCGCATGCTTACTTTGTAGCCCAAAACGCACGCAGAACTCTCCCAGTAGCCAAGGGGAGAACTTTGGTTTCCGTTTGGTTGTCCTGACTGCTGTCATTCAGAAGGATCGAAAAAGACGTTTCTTTTATGTCAACGAAGATCATTGCTGAGATGCAGGTGAATAATACTCCAAGAACATAGGCAGGTCACCCTCGTGAACATGCACCACGCGCGGGGCGGGGGAGGTCAGAATGCATCACCGGAACATACTTGTCTAGTCTAGGAGCATCTTGAAATTTTTTTTTTCAAAAACTATCCTCTTCTCGTGTAGCCGTGTGTACCACATGCACTCCTTCCCCTTTGTTTTGACAACAGTCAAACCGGTATCGATTCGTACTTTCCTAGTTCGGAGATGGCCTGATTTTTTCGTACGATGTCCTGCCTTTTACAGAGTATGCGGCAAATGTCCCAAAAATGGCCATTCCCATCATTTCCCACTAAAGCTACCGTACAACCTCGTTCAAATGATGTTCAAGACCAGCAATGAATGTATACTTGCTCAAAACTAAAGATTGGTCTTCGTTCTCCATTGCGTCACTATTCCATCGCCCCCAAGCCCAGAGTAGTATGTGGCGAGACATGGCCACTTTAGGTATTGCTCGAAGTATATCTGTTTCTGAAGGAATTTGAGAAAGATTTTGGCGCTTTTTATATCGAGAAAGAGCACCGGTGAGGCGCGTGTGGACGTGATTCTTCCGGGCACGGGGGAATTATGCTCCCCAGTATAGCAATCGCAATCGGATGCGGTCAGGTGAGTCCGGTTTGTGGGTTCGGAGGTTCCTTTGCGGGGGATCCTTTCTCAGGTTAACATTGTTGGGTTTATATACCGGGCCTTGCCGGCAAACCTTGTTGAGGAAAACACATCATATGGATAGAAGGATAAGACACCTGATAAGACAGGCCCTACTTTGGCTTCTTTCCGGTTTAGGCAAAGTAATGAGAGTTCAATGATCATGCCAATGTTGGTATTACCCAAAAGTTCTGATGCGTGTCAGTAGAATAAAAGCATGCTGGGTACGACCAGCTTTTCGTCAACTTGTCTAGAACCTGCTTCAACATCCTCTCATGCACCGTGATCCCCACTGCCACCGGCACCAAGGCCATTTCTGTTGACATCCGGCGCCACCACTATAGCTGCATCATCGTCGCCAAGTCTGGGCGCAGCAAACGTGCTCAAAGGTGACACATTGCCATCCTGCTCGACCGCTTCCACGCTGCACCTCGTTCCCTTCTTCCCACCACTACCATCGTCTGTGTTGCTCCCCGTATCAATACCCTCCTTCCCCTCACCACCTTTCCCTTTCTCTTCCGCAACAGCAGCCGCCATCTCCTCCCACCCGAGCGGCCTCGCGCGCAACCGCGGATGCTTCAAGTCCGACACATCCAACACGGCCAACCTCTCACCTTTCTCTGTCACGGGCACATCTTCGTCGCAGCCCTCCCACTTACCCATCCCGAGTTCCTCGTGCGCGAGGCGCTGCAGCTGGAGTGTCTCATTCGTGCACCACTCAAGCCGAGAGTAGGAGTCGAGGTTGCGGCGCTTTTGAAAGAAGGCGACTATGGTCTCGAGAAACCAGGAGAGGAGGATGATGAGCCCGCCGGTGGTGAAGATGAAAGCGAGGAAGAAGACGGAGAAGTTGGAATGTGCGGTTGAGAGGATTCGCTGTTGGGGGTTTCGGCGTTAGTCACCGTGTAATCAACTTGTTCTTTTCTTTTTGTTTTGGCGAGGGAAACCGGTCATGAGGCTGGATAAGGCTTGACCCACCTGTCGTTTGCACAGCTCCCTCTCCCTCTTGTTGCTTGGTTTGGCCAACTCCGCCCGCAGTTTGGCATCTGGAGGCCCTTCAGCGACGTCGACGGCCTGCCCCTGCAGGGTGGCTAGCATGATTGAATGCCAACGCTCAACATCAAGCTGCCATTGGTTATCTGGAAGACCTTGTTGGATGCCGTCGTATAGACTGTCCCCTGAAGCCAGAGAGGCACTGCCGAGAGTCCGGAGTATTACCCAAAGCTCCGTGCTCATATAGAAAAGCGCCCATAGTTGCCATTCGAGTGCGAATCTTTCCTCTTCGCTCTCGACAAGTTTGGCGGCGTTGGCGTCTCTGTCGTAGGCGCCCGCCAGAGGCGTGCAGCGGCGGTCCTCTGGAAGCCTCGGGTTGCAGATCTGCTCTTGAATCGCACACCCGAGGATGGAAGCCGGCTCATCACGGAAGTATGACATGTTCGTTTGATTTTGAGAAGAGTCTCCTGAGTTTCCGGCGTCCACTTCGAAGTAGGGAGTGTGGGACGAGTACCAAGGGTCGTCCACTTTTGTGTTATATGCGATCTCGTTGGCCGAGAGAAACACTAGAACAGTGTCCGCATCTACCCGCTGCAAGGATCCGATTGGCATAAAAGATGAGCCTGGATGGATCGTACCATTAGCCCCAAAAACTGCCCGCACCCTGCATGACTTATTAGCGAATATTACTGTGCAATGGATACCTCGTACACACCCTAGACTGTAAGAAGTCGATGCTGTCTTCATTTTCCATAATGCATCGGCGATTTCGGTGCTATATTCGTATGTGGGGTCGTCATCTTCAAGCGAATTCGCGCCGTAGTAGTACTTCGTGTGCGGCGGTTTTGTCCAGTTCAAAGGGGGATACGGGGGCCGATACTGTCGCTCTTCTGATGCAGGGAATTCCTTCTTATACCCTTCGGTCTTCAAAGGAGCGCAATGCAATGTTCTTCGGTAAGAGAAGCGCAGGTCAGGAGGTATATTGGCTCCGAAATCCTCGTGGGTATCGAGGAATCCCGAATCGAAAAGTATGTTTTGCGTTGAACTCCGACAAATCTCGGGGTCAAACGGACAGGAAGCGTTCCGATCGACCGTAGCCTCAAGCCTAGGCTTGACAAAGACGCTGCAGTCACCCCTCTTTGTTTCGTTCGTGTAGCATTGTTGTGCATATGTTGAGTAAGCTCTGTAGCTTCGTGACGTGTAGGGATAGAAGATTTGTAGAAACTCTGGAGATGCAAGGCTGCTCCCGGTTGAAATTCCTATGAGGGGGCTAGATATCAGGACTTCGTTACCCATCCCAGTAGATACGCGTGATGAGAGCCCGCTGGCTGCCGCGAAGAGGACCAGGCATAACGTCGCAAAGGTGATGACGGGTAAAATCCGCTGATAAGGCTTGACTCCTCTTTTCCGCCATGCGTTCAAAGCCCGCAGGAGATGCCAGAGGCCACTTGCACCGTTGGCGGAGTTCCGCAAGATGGCTTGTCTTTGATGGTATATGCCGTCGCGCGAGGCTTCGGAGGAGAAAAGGCCATGGAGAGCGAAACAGGCAAGTCTCCAGAAGCTAGTGCCGACAATGGTGACGAAAAGTGCGACGAAGGCAATGAGGAGGTCTCCATCCCGCCGTTGGAGCGTGAGGGTTCGGCCAAAGATTGACCCTTTGGACCAATTTGTCCAGACTCCGGTGTATATCTCGTAGTATGGGTCACTATTGGAGAGGTCGGAAGAATCCATGTCAATGACTTGTGTGGAGTAAAGAATGAGCTCAAGAGTATCACAGAGACTGGAATGCTAACGCAGCTGGGCCCAGTGGATTTATATATTCGTGGATGGCTGTCACGAGTATTATTTTTACCTTCTGGGCTTATCCAGGCGCTCATGGGACGGCTGTATAAGTGGAACGCTGGTTTTCCTTGTAGTTAACTGGAACATTCCGGTCCAGCTGAGTGAAAGTGTGAACAGCCTTGCTTTGTTAATTCTGTAAACAATAGCATATTGGCTGTCAATTGTGGCTGGGTCCTCAAACCGACCTACCCGGTGTTCTCGGATGCAAGGCTGAACTGACTGATCTGCAGGGTGGGGTCGCAAATGTATTGGCTCTATATTTACAGTATCCCTCGTGGTTGCCTCATTTTCTTCTTCGACCCGAAGAAGGTTACCGTGGTTTTAGGCAACCGTTGATGTAATATGACTGAAAGAGACGAGTATTTCTTTTCTTCAAATCTCCACAGAAATACTCTTGTATGTACATACAATGGAATCTGATGAGAATAGTGCGGAGAAGGCCATCTAAATAGACGCCCGTGGAACCAATTGCAAGATGGTTTGGTCCTGCGTGTTGGAGATGAGCACGGCGGCGATGGGTTTTTGCTGGCGAGGATATGTGTGGGGGCGAGAAGGCGGGCGTGATGGACAAGGCGTAAGTGCATAGAGAGGTTGCAGGGGTGGGTCGACTTCTGCAGGGGTTGCCTCGAGTCTTTGCAGGCGTCATGTGGGGGCGGGGACTATGAAAGGCCCCATAGCTGATATGTTTATTTTCGATTGGTGAGGTCGGCTGTAAGTGTTTAAGGCATCAGCTTTGGAGACTAGTGATGATAACGAGGCTGACATTTGTGTTGAATAGTGGAACCTGGTGTAGCGGAACGGATTAAGCACGTCGGGTGTTGCGGCAATCGTGCTGGTGGGAGAGATAGAGCCGCCTTGCGATGATCATAATAGTACTCTGGCATTGCACCTGCGCGAAGATACTGAGTCCTTACGCCAGATTGAAATGGCAGATAACTATGAGAAAACGCTAAGCTTAAGAGTGCACCAGTCGGCATTGGAAAAGTTGACAGTTTGACAGTCGATGCTGGCGCAAAACAATCAAGACATACTCCAAAGTGATATGAACAACCCTGAAGACGCTCCGCGAAGCGGGATTGGCCTCCTGACCGCTAGACATCGAGAAGTGGAACTCCAGGTGGAAAGGGAAAAAAAAAAACTGAGACCGGAGCAGAAAGGGTCATCGTTTTTTAATGCGACCAAGGCTCCACCTACGAACTCATCTCATTGGTTTCCTCAAAGGCCACGTTGCAGGCATACCTACAGGACTAACCCAGCCCGCAGCCACCTTACTTTTATGGGCCTTTCAAAGCGATTTAGCCGCATGGCTTTGTGTATAATCCTTCTCGTTCTCCAAATTCCTATGGATATGCTCCACAAAGCATCAGCTGTCCGAAGCCGCCAATATTCCCGCAAACGCCACGTACGACCAATCCTGGTTTCTGCAAAGTCAGTACTATGACCTAAAATATGGTCCCAACACCCTGTCGCGGATTGGTCTGGGTTTCTACCAAGAAGTGGGGTAACAAGGTAATGTCGAGGCTAAAGACAGGCCAAGAAAGACTTTGCTTTTGGTGACGAGCTCGCGGCCAATCCTCGTGGTCATAATGAATGTCCAATCGAAAACAGAAATGGGTCGCACAGATCTTGTGGTGTGTCAGCCAAGACTCATATCTATGAAAATCGGCGATAGGAGGAAGATGATCGATCTCGAAATTTGTTTGACACAGCGCGTGGCAACGAAAAAAATTTAAAGGTTGGTATGGTAGATCCGTGCGACCTTGAGTCCTTGCAGACCCTTTCTTGTAAGCAAAACACTTCTCAATTCTACAACCAAATCGCTTTCCCCAGATATCTCACCCCAAATGATGTATGCTCTAGGGTCCAGCTTTGCAGTATCTAACGGAGACATACAATACTGACTAGCTAAGACGATTTTAAATTAAATACTGCGTGGCCTTATGTGTGTAGATATGGTACCAGACATCTTCTATTCTAAGAGCGAGATGAAAATCTGTATGATTGGTAGGCTAAACGTTTAGTAACTAGTATGGCGAACGTTACCCTTTATTATTTCACGTGGCTTTATGATTTATGCGATACGCTACAAGGACTTATTCGCCACTTACCAGAAACGATAGAAGGGACCCGAGTGCTGATGATGGGTGGCTTATATCTCGTATCACTAGGCATAATCACTCATTCACTCATGCGAAGGATGATGAATATGGGATGGGGTCCTTCTCCAAAGTTGCTGGAAATGTGTATATATAAAGCTCCTTCGACCAGAGTATCTTAAGCCATCTCATCCATACAATTCACGTCTTGTTCATATACTACGTTCAGAGCTCTGTTATATATGAACATGATGTACAGATATTTCGAGGCCGTGTCCAGCTTCTTTTTCTCCATCATGTTTTTTGTCGGAAGTGGGGATATCGTTGCTGCTTTGCCAGCTGTCCAGGTAGTTATCCTCCCTCTCATACCACCTGATCAAGCCGGCTACTGCTGAAATCCTCCAGGAAGAACCCCGTAGCAGGTACGCAGAAACTTCCGTTTCCACTCATGTAGCGGAGGCTACCCCTCGGTGGACTATTGCAAATGCTTATGAATTGTTTCTGGCTGAAGCTTCGATTCAACCGCCACCGCCCTTGTAGAAGGCATTACAAGTGCCACGCCTACAATCGAAGTCTCCTGGCATGAGCTCAGGTCGGACGGTGTCGCCGCCGGCGTCACCTCGACTAGAACTGTTCTCGTGGTACCAGGACGACCAAGATCGAGCATGACTTCTCGCATTCTGACACCTAATATCTCGGAGTTCGCGACCGCTGTCGTAACTCAATGGGCAGCTGTGACCGATCTGGAGGGCGTTTTTTCCGATCAGGTTTCTGGGGGAACTGTGAAAAACCTTGCAGAAGACATTGCCAGTGCCAAAATTACCCCTAACCTCTTCAAGAGCGAGCCAAAGCCGACTGCGAGACTTCAAGAAGCAGAAGCTTCCAAGCACTTCAAGCAACACACAAATGTTAAGTATTCATTCCCTGTCCTTATCCTTTCACTTTATCTCAAAATGTACCTCTGCTGACTGCTAGTTCCAAATCAAGGTTATGGAACGGCCACCAGATGACGAATGATGAGGTCACTGCCGATTTGTTGCGTCGAGATCGCGCCAGTGCGAAAGAGAAGGATGCCAAACAAGCTACGTCGTAAGTTCTTTGCCTACTCCAATGAGCCTGCTATGTGACGATAACTGATTGAAGACAACGACAGTGCTGTAGATGTTACCAACGAGATTGACGACGATGTCAGCGTCGATGGTGAGGATACGCTGCAGATTACGGACTATTGGCCAAGCACGTAGCTCTTACAGTATTTCTGAAACTTGTACTCTTTTCGGGCAACAAATCTGGATTTTTACTGTTTGATTGTGTCGGCATTCGTTCGCTCAACACCGAAGTCGTTGCCAACTGCCATTTTCCTTTGCTTTTTACTTCGTAGGAAACCTTGTCAAGTTTTAAGCGAGATATTTACCACCAGAGCATGGCAGATGCAGATTACACTCATTTTTTCTGACAGTCGTGTATATAATGCGGTAGTGCCTCCCTTCAAGGGACCGTACTAGTGTCAATTCACAATCACCTCCGCATCTCCGTTCAAGATTGCCGTGCATTGCGAACCTCATGGCACAAGGATTTTATTGAGAGTAAGAGACATCGTGAACTGGACTGGAACTCAACTACATGCCTTTTGCGCACGTCAATTGATCTCTTCGCAATGGACAGGCAGATAGCTGTCTGTTGACTGAAACATATAATTATTATTTGCAGTCTCATCTTTCACGTACGACCATAGGTCGCAGAATGCAGGGCATCTTCACCGCTCCCTCGAAAAATATCTATAACGTGTTAACAGATTTCATGATCCTTAGAGTTAATTAATGGAGTTACGAGAACATAAATTATGCTCTTAGTGTTCAAGAATAAAGAAGAAATAGAATTAGAAATACGAATTCGTTTTTGCATAAGCTATTGGTTGAAATGTAAAACCGTGAAACGAAATCTCGTTTCTGTACAAAGCTACAGACCAATAGAATAAAGTGTGCTTAATGATTGGTGCTTCTTTAATCCGGCGTCTAGTTTCGCATTCTTAACCAATCGCGCGCTTTGAGAGCTCTGACCCCAACGATTAATTTTCCGCGGCTAATAATCCACCGCAGATTATCTTCAACTAGAAGTGGAGACAAGTTTGTGGCCAATGACATTGTGTTCGAGAGACGTCATTGGTCGGAAAAGACGAACTTCGCCAATTCCCGAGAATTAAGAAAATAGAACTAAGAGGCTACAGTCTTCCACCAATAAGATGTACTATTACATAGTAGGCATATCTTAGCTCTTCTACTACGGTAAAACGTATAAAATACCCCTTCTTTAGAATACTCGTTCCTCATCCACTCAGAAAGACAGACTAAATGCCTCTAAGACGCCGTGCCCCATCGTCCCGTTCGACCAAGCAGAAACAACTCGGCAAACAACCCGGTTCGAAAGGCGACTCAACACAAGATGTATCTCAGGATAGCTTTGTAGCTATATCTCTTAGATCTCAATACTTAAGGATAAATACGGAAGTATTATTAAAGAGTTCCGAGTACTTCGCACAATATCTCCGTAACGGTCTCTACAGCCGCTTTATACTCGTTCCTAGAGAAAATATATAGGCTGTAAGCGAGTGGAATATCTTTCCAGAGCCGGTAAGTTCATATTAAATCGACAAATACTTGTTTTCGCTAACTTACGCGGCTCTAGACTTCCGGAGCAGGACAGGGAATAATTCCTAACGCTGACGCGTTGAAACGCGCAGCGAACGCTCATAGCGCCGCTCTTCAATTCCTCAATACATCTCCCGAGGTTTCTCCACCGCGCTTTCAAGATGACCCCCAGTTTATTGTAGATATGGCTGCGGTCATTTCGAAGTACGAATGTACCCCGGAAGTACGCATCAAGTTCGAGGATGGTTTGATTCCTTAAGGACGCGATATCTACAAAACGTATACTCATTCTATCCTCGTCATTGCATCCTACCTGCGAAGCGGCGCCCTCTACCGCGGGGCAATGCTACACGCGATCGGACAGTTTGTTGCTCTCGCCTTAAACATCGGACAAGACCCTCATCAAGGCAGCGATCACAGCAGTGATGAAAGTAGTGATGAGGGCGTGGAGCAAGACAATAGGCGGGACGTTCGAAGCATTGCAAAGCTGCCTGAGTCCCTGTAGAAGCAAATTCTAAGCGCCACACGCTATCTTGATAGACTTCAAGCAAAGGCTATATACGATGTCGAGAATATCTTTCTACGCAGCGAGGACATTTCAGTCTTAGTTATGGTGCAGCTTATGCGCAGGCGCATTGTTCGGATCAAAGAGACTCACAATTCAGTTCACGTCGCGCGGTACCAGAGCTTGATGCTCCTGTACAACCTTTCTCATGAGCAGGAGCAGTTTCTAAGGGAATCTAAAGCTGTGGATTCACTTTTAGACGATTTATACACCTGCACTCACGGTATCTTCTGCCACGGCAGTAATCAAGCGACTACTATACTTATAGATGCGGGCTAAACGCTCCTTAGTAATGACGAAAGAGTCGTAGCCGAAGATAACAAGAAAGTAAGTAATTAAATAAACTTTAAGTGGAGATCTTATTAACACTACCTTTAGAATTTTTGACAAGCAGTCCTTTGGACATATTTCGCTATAAGGTCAAAGACCTACCCATCTCCAACTTACCTTTAATTATTTCCCTGGTTTCTTTTCTTTATTACCGTAGGGCCATTGTTTCTATCCTATTAAGATCATTCTAGCTCGTTTAGCAGTAGTATATTACCACCTCTCGCTATATTTATTAGTCGACATCATGTCGCATTCTCAATTTTATTATATATTGTAGCAATATGTGATGAATATTAATTATGTTAGATGTACTAGAATGACTAGCATAATGACTAAAAGGGCCGCTCGCCCGGGAAGCGGCTTTTTATCATACTCAGCTAACTAAGATACCAACGAAGCTACGAAAGTATATTTCGTAATAATTTATTATTACTTTTTATATAAGTGGCTTCGAATATCTCTTTGCGCTTCTTCTACCAAGTGTCATATTCAAAATCCGTAAAATCTTTATCTATCTTTCGGTCCGGCCAAAAACAGTCATTAACTTGAAGAACTTGAAGGGGTTCAAGCGATGAAGGCTTGTCTATACATTGTCATTACTGATAAGTATTAAGTAGTAGATACGCTTAAGCCTTACCTTCTCTGTCGTTGTGCCTCTGGATTCGATTGTCCGGAGTATGGGAAAAAGTAGGTTGATTTGGAGATCGTTGGAAAAGGAGTAAGATGCAAGCGCCTTTCGCTTTAATGTACTGGAGGACTCGTTCCATCTTTAAAGTGCTACCATCTAAGATTTTGTGACTTTTTACTGGGACCGCAAAGCCTTTATACCTCGAATTTGTTGAGGACTTGTCAGATTTGCATTTATAACAGCACCAGTAGGTTGAGCAGAGCCTTCTAATAGGTCTACTTCTATCTTCTCCACCGTTGTCCTCCCAGGTTACCTTTCAGGCCACCTCCCAGGGCACTTTCCGGGCTTATCCATTGGCGAAAGGATTCATCGTCGTAGCAGATTCCCGATTCACCCTGCCAAGATCACTGATTGGAAAAGCGATGGGGCTTGAGTACGTGGCCCGGGAGGTAAGCTGGAAGGACATTGGTAGAGGAGATAAAACATCATTTATAGCAGAAAACATTAAACTCTTACTGGTGGATTACCAGATCGGCATTGTGAGTTAAGATCTTAGAAACAAGACATAGTAAGTTCACTCTACAGCGTGGTATGCTCTTTTCGTTGTATATAAATATTAAACCAAGTATCTCCTTGTAGTCCAACACACCAACACTCCCCAGCAAGCTCCGCAGAAGCACAATGTCCTTCATTCCTTACGTTCCTCGCATGTTTCCGGAGTCCGAAGACTTCTTCGGAATGTTCCATAGGGCAAAAAATGGCTTTGTGTACAGGATCCTAACCGAGAAGCATCTGATTCCCGAGGTAGCCGACGACGATCACCTTCGCAGCCCTCGAGCTAAATACACTCTGGGGGCCTATCTCATGCACCTTCTGGACAAATACATTAATCGAAAAGAAGAAAGTCTCACGGTCGCATCCTTTCTTGACGTATACACGTTCTATCTCTCTTTCCTCGATGGACAGGAAACTCTTGGAGGACCATGGCGATCGGACGACGCACGATTCAGAGGCATCCAGTACTGTGGTCCTGAGTTACCATTGTACGATCCGAGGGAGATCAAAGTCGATGAAGCATTCAACCAAGGTGCCAACGTTATGTTGATTGCCAAACTTCATGGAGAACCTGTCACCTGTGTGGTCCCTGATATAACAGGACAACATTCGGGAGAATTGGTACGCGAGATCGATATATTCGTCAAAAATGACTACTCAGTCCTTTCGATCCCAAGGCTCAGAGGTGCTCTCGCATTTCCGTCTGGCAGAGATCAGAATCCGTACGTTGTGGGTTACATCCTTCAAAACTCTACACACCAACTGTCTGATGGACTCATCTGGGGACCCGCACTGGATAATATTTACGCCAAGCTTGAAAGGTCCTACGAAGAGCTCTGCAAACTGAACCTCACGTGGGGAGGTAACGGACCAGAACATATCTGCTTGGACCAAAACATGGAGCCATTCTTCGACGGGCTTGTCTTTGACTGGGATCGCCGGAGCCGTTTACAAAAGGGGGATGATAGCCAGGGATGGGAGAAGGTCATGTCGTTTCTCAAGAATCCCAAGCCGAGACGATCACTGCGGATACAAGAGAAATCTAAGCAGTCTGAAGAAGTTGCAGATGCTGAGGATTGTATACCTGTGGCACGATCCGAAAGAAAGAGAGCCAACTTTCCCTATTTGCCAACCGAGATCCTAGAAATGATCCTCAAACCTGCTGGCCTATTCCCAGGAGAACTCGCCTGGGAATACGATCACTTTATGATTCAGAAGGGAGGGGGCAATCCGAGAAGCTCGGACAACGATGACGCCTTGAATGACTCCTCTAAATGCGAATGCAGACGCTGGACCGACGGTGG
Source organism: Lasiodiplodia sp. COLG20 (assembly GCA_009801085.1). Lineage (NCBI taxonomy): Eukaryota > Fungi > Ascomycota > Dothideomycetes > Botryosphaeriales > Botryosphaeriaceae > Lasiodiplodia > Lasiodiplodia sp. COLG20. The sequence continues at coordinate 470,004 of VNWV01000006.1, read as the reverse complement.
CTTCGCAGAGGTCCATCCTCTGGCTCGTTCCCTTTTCTATAGGGAAAACCATTTCGTTGTCCCTGTCAACCGTCTGGAAAGCTTTTTTGCGGAGCTTAGACGGAGGCCCATCACGAGACATGAACCACGCAAATCACCCGAAATCTTGTGTCCAGAGGACAAGATCGAGATCTATCCCTCTCTGAAATCCATTACTGTCCGTGTAAGTGCTGAAAGACAGGACGAATGCGGCATCGGTTGGCAGAGTGGTATTGAGAAGCTTTCTCAACATTGTCCTCAGCTCAAAGAGGTTCAGGTAAGTATTTATGGGAAAAATGAACGTTGGGATGAGTGGTGGGAAGATCATGAGGTCCTTCTCAAGCTTCGAAGGGAATGTCGAACAAAAGATGGAAGTTATTTGACAAAGGTATCACTCGCAGAGTACCAGTACATGACCCCTCACGGTCAAACGGAGACTGAGGCTTTGATTCTTGAGTGGCTTCGGTCGTAATACCTGCTGCACCGGCGGGCATTACTGTCCTGTGACGGAGGGAAGATTGGTCCATGTGGGAGGATGGCTCTTTGGTGTATTAAGGCAATCTCAGCTCTTCCTAGAATATGAAGTTTTTCGTTTATTTTTTTTTTTCGTAGTATGCTATCAAATGCAGCTATATCTTTCCTTAAGGGCAGGTAAATTGGCTGAGAGTGTGAAGAATGCTTCAAATATAACCTATTACGAAGGTGTAGATAGGAGTATGGAGGACCTGTAAACGTAGCTCGGCCGCGAATAACACCCTCTCTTGACTGACCTGCCACCGCCAATCTGCCCCGCTTCCGACGTTTGCAAGCGAGTCGCAACACTCAGAAAAGGGGTACGCGGATGACAGCGCACTAGCTCTACCCAATAAACGGTACATGTCCTAGGTATATTGTGGGCCGTGACCTCGTCCGAGACGGCCCCGAGGTCTCCGAGGAATTTTTGCTCGAAAAATTCCTCGGAGACCTCGGGGCCGTCTCGGACAGAAATTCCTCGGAGGCATCTACCCCTTTTGGAAATTGCTCTAACACGGAATGATGTAGCCTTGGCAACGTGCGATTGGCCGATATGAGTGGAGCATGTTCCGCGGTACGGCATTTACCCGTTGCATGGTTTCCGCAAATCAACGAAGCCGCGCGCTTGGAAGATTAGAGCACAGCGCCTGGAGGTACGTACCAAACTATATCTCATCGAGTAGCTCGCCGATTTCCAGTTACACAGGCAATGGATGGCCCACCGAGCTACACAGAGTGCCACGTGCACCCAAGTATCGAAGACTGTCTCGAACATGCGCTCAGAGATCCTATTGTTGTCTTCCGATCACCGGTACGCTAAATTGCTGTCAAATAAACATTTTCGCTGACTTTATATCGGTAGCGCATGGTGAGCTGCCTCCAGAAATTCATGTCCCGTTGCATGTCAATGGAGAAAGAACTTTTCCACCAAGTTTTCATGTCAACTGAGGGTGAACCCGTGAACATCGTCCCTACCAAACCGCAACTCCGACCATTGGCACCTAAACCTGTCCTACCCCCCGCCGAATCTTCCTCCGGACAACTTGGACCTCTACAGGGTACATCGGATGCGGCGACTTCCCGAAATGCCGCTTTGGGTTCCACACAGCCTGCTTCACAGCCACCAGTGCCTCAAAACTCTACGCCACCACCACTGCCACAACCACTGCCACAACCACTGCCACAACCACTGCCACAACCACTGCCACAACCGCTGCCACAAACACCTGAGCAACAAACACCTGAGCAACAAACACCTGAGCAACAAACACCTGAGCAACAACCACCTGAGCAACAACCACCAGCGTCCTCAAACCCCGCCGCACGGAATCCAGCATCTAAACAACCCCACGACAAGCCAAATAAGTCAAATAGGAAAAGAAAGCGAAGACACTGTGCTTCCCCTACAACAATCGCCAGCAACAGTACCGAGCAAATTGAAACAGACAAAGATTCGCGGGCAGAATTGACAGACACCGAGTACGAAAATGCCCCCTTGAGACGACGGAGAAACCCACCGCCCGCTCCGGAAGAGCTCAGAGGAAGTGACGAAGATGATATCTACTTTCAGGGATTTGATATCCGGAAGATTAAAAGTGTATTAGGCGCATTCTCACAAGATGACGTCAAGATACCGGCCGCAGATAAGTTGCGCCAAGTCACCCTGGCACCAGACCTTCAATCATCGGTGCCAGACCCTCAATCATTGACATCAGAAGATCGCATGAAAAAACATATCGATATGCTGCAACGTCTACGGTACGAATTAGGAAAATCACGGACGATCATAGCCGTTTACGATCGAATACGGGTCCTTTTAGTCAAATTCGAAGTCGATATGTTTGTGTCCAGCAAGCCTGATGATTTTTTGTTACCACAGGGCATGACACTCCAGGCATACGCAAAAATGAAGTTTGTAGAGTTATCGGGGAAGAGCGAAAGATGGGTGTCAGACAAACTCAAAGCGGCAGATAAACTCATGATCCTTCTCGAAGGTCAACCGCGTTATATATCAGAGTTGATGCATAACCAGACAACCAAGTAAGTCATTGTCTGCTCACTTCTGGACTTTAATAACACGAAACAGTTGGAATAAATTGTCGAAGAATGAAGCCAAAACAGTAATCCGATATTTGCAGAAAAATGATGCTCGAAAAAGCCCAAATCACCAACAAAAAAACTTCATAATATGCAAACGGATAATTCAGAGTCTCTGTTTTCTAGGTTGGACGCTTCCTGAGATCGCTCAGAGTAAGAGTGACCTTGTCGCAGCCTTGGGCAAATACGTGGACTTAGAATGGTCGAGTGAAAAAGAAATCCGGAAGAAAGGCACTGACGATTGGAGTTTTGGTGGTGGTGAATGGAGCGCGATAGCTTCTGAATTGAACCTCTGCGGCTTGGAAGGTTCTTTCACCTTCGATCCCAACGACCAACCGGATGTTTCAGCGGATGGAGAACCTTGGGGCGGTGGCGGTCCTTTCACCTTCCATCCCAACAACCAACTGGATGCTCCAGCGGATGGAGACCCTTTGGGCGGCAGTGACTTCACCTTCCATCCCAACGATCAGCCGGACGTTTCAGCTGATGGAAATTTTTTTGGCGGCGATAATCACTGGACCTTCAATCTCAACGACCAACCGGATGTTTCAGCGGTTGGAGAACCTTGGGGCGGCGGCGGTCACTTCACCTTCCATCCCAACGATCAGCCGGACGTTTCAGCGGACGATCTTCTTGATGGTGGTGATCCCTTCGCCATAGACCTTGATCATGTCACAAGCACTTGTAATCCAGAGGAAGGAGGGCTTTCGTGAAGCGATCATCTTCATTTCAACATAGTAGACTTGCAGACATAACACCAAAATCCACCGATCTGTCTTATTCCTTGGGAGATCCCAACCATAGAAGGACTACGTCTGGTTGTATGTGAGCAGACGAGTCCTTCAGCCAATACATATTTCCAACGACAAGCTCTTTGCTTGATAGCTCTTTTGCTGATAGCACCGGTTTCGTACCCTCCAGTACACAGAGTGGTATGATGACATCAAGACCACTCGGAGAGACCCTGTTAGGTTGCTTGAAACGATATATGCTGCCGCGCAAGCGGCGTTGGAACTTAGAAACAAATCAGCTTTGGCTGAAGTTCAGGGGTGTGAAGTATGGTGGGGGTAGAACCTTGCATGACTGGACCAAAGACTTGATTGCCGGTACAAGGCTTCCCAGTTTCTCCTCATTGAGCGTGTCCATCGTCGCGCCTTCGACCCACCCGTGCTCTCTCATCGACTCGACAGCTTCACATAGATTTCTCAGACTGCTTTGAGCTTCAGGCTTCAATTCGTCGTGATCCAGATGCTGCCTTTGTTCCTCCATCGTGTTGTATTGTTGAGGGGTTTGGTGAGGAAGGGGATGTTTTCTTAACGGCGGGGCTGCGTCTACCAGCATGAGGCGGATTATTTATTATCCTGCGTGGTCCGAGCGTAGAGCCGCACTGCCCTCGGCCCCCCGGAACCGGATCCATGGAATACAGCAGATGCTTCCCAATCACAAGTTCGTGCGTTTTAATTGCTCAATAATCCAAGTATCCACATCAAATAGTATTACTGCGGCTCAAGCTGCGCATATGCAGCGCATTGCTTGCATACATAAATGCCAGAAAATACCCAATGTCTACTAGGCACACACGACTCTGAAAATGTTACTCTGGCCTTTGTTCAACAACTACGGTCCAACTCGAGACGACTACTTTCTACATGAAAATAAATGTGCTACTAACGACCATGCAGCCAGTTGTGCAGTTGGGGGACGAGAGGCTCCAGAACCGTTCGATAACGGGTTCAATAATCTGGAGGAGGTTGAGGCCTGCAAAATTCTTGACGCATCATTGCTTCCTCAAAACTCGGTGAAATGGATCATCGACAACTCTATACAGCATGATGAATGGAAATTGTGGGATTTTGTAAGAGGCTTGACCGCTAATGATTGACAATCTGGCTGATACCTGTTTTTCAAATCTCTTCTAGGACCAACTTTTGTGTCGTCTTTCCTTGGGTTCAACGGATCAAATACATAACGAACTCAGTGCAACTCTCGAGGGCTCGGATCACGGCGTCGAGCGTCAAAGAATTATCCAGAAAATGGCCCGTGACGACGTCATGAAATGGTATCATCTTCAGGTAATACTTGATAGAGTCCGATTTTGTTACGTTTACTAAAAAATTGCTAGGAGGATGCCAAAAAGGCGCTCGTGGACTTCCGAGCTTGCGGGATCAACGGCGTTCAGGACCTGCCAGAGAAGTGTCTACAACAATATGAGAAAACGATGCTATGGGGTGTATGTAGTGATGTGACAAAGTCAGTCCTTGAATGGACTTGGGGGCGTCTTCCAGAGGGAGGGTACCAGAATTGGGGCTGGAGAGGTCTCTTGCGCATTGTCGCAACCTTTCCTAAGAAAGATATTTCCTTGTCTTAGCTTGAGCCCATATCGGATCGGACAATGCGACATCTTCACCATGCAAGACTGGACGAGAGTCAAAGAGAGTTTCACACGATTCTCATGTCTTCCCCATTTCATTATTTTTCGTGGAATATTAAGTAATGCATTTCACCATTGAGGTTTCCTCCCCAGCACCTTCTATTGAACGCCAATCAGTTTCAAAAGCAGCCCGAGCAAGAAAATGGTGGCGCGAAGCCTCTGGCCTCCAAGGTGCGATAAGTCCTACCTACACAAAAGCCGACGAAGAGAAACTGCCAGCGAATGCACGCGTGGCCTTGTGCTGGCTCAAGGTGTATGGGCCCGATGAATTCGCAGCCCTTTCAGAGGAGCGTTTGCAGGAGCATGAGCGAAAAGATTTGTGGCAGATTTGTAACGGGGAGTCAAAGGCAGTTTTGAAGCGGACACGGTGTCGTTCCCCGAACGGAGTGATTCAAAACAGTGGTTGGAGAGGCATTCTTCGTTTCGTCGCAACCCATCATAACGACGAATTGATCTTGCCAGATATTCCGTAGATTTCTGTTTTGGGCCCAGCTGTTAGAGCCAATAGCAACACTCGCTTCACTGTCACTGGTGGTACGATCATTATCAAGTTCACACGTACGTATATATATCACACGTATCTTCAAGATCTTGAGTGTCTACTACTGCATTCCCACCATGTTACGCCTCAAACTAAATCCCGATCTCTACGCTACCATGCAAGCAGCCCAGGCCATTCTCAGTATTTCACGAGAAAACCAATTCTCCCCTCCACCGATCTTTGAGTCTACCACAGAACACAACCAAAGTGTGAACGAAACGAGATCGAGTCCCACCGAAAGGGTAAGGAAACCGAGTTGCCTCGAATGCCGGAAGAGGAAGATACGCTGTGTACACGATCCACAGGCCTTTGAGTCTAGCACAGAACGCAACCAAAGGATGAACAAAAGAAAATCGAGTCGCACCAAACGGGTAAGGAAACCGAGTTGCCTCGAATGCCGGAAGAGGAAGAAACGATGTAAACACGATCCACAGGCCTTTGAGTCTATCACAGAGAACGACGAAAATATGGGAAAACCGAGTGAGCACCATCAGGTACTGAGTTCCACGGAGACCATCCACAAAAAGGGCAAGCAACGTCATGAAAGGACAGTCAATCCTGAAAGTCCGTCCAAAGACCCGAAAGCGCATGGCTACATTCAACCGGCCAAGTCCTCTACACCCGTCGACATTCAAGAGGAAGAACATGCAGAACATCAAGCTCTCTCCCCTGGGGGATGTGATTCCATCCAGTATATTGGTTCTCCTGGCCTTGTCTCGGAAAAGCAGCTCAACGGCACTGACGCCGGTCTTTGCGACGCCGACGAGAATATCTTCAGCTCTGACCTCTCCAATTTCCCAAAATATCTGCATGATACAATTGCGCAGTTTCGTACCCGTATCAGCGAGCCGCACATATTGATGCTCAGGGAGCTCTGTCGGGAGAATTGGAGGGATGTCAATTTGGTAAGCATTCTTTTTGATTGATTTTGCAAGAGTCGATGGTAACTTCGGCTAGCTCAAGTATTACGAGGCTCTTGGTATCGTCGCCCTCGCAGACCACGAGCAAGCAGCGATAGAACGGGCTTTGTGGGATCCTGCCTTCACACCCGACGTATTGGGCCCAATTTTTGACCGGGTTGAGCAGGATATAGTCAGATTAGGCGTCTTCTCAGTACGTTTGAAGAGCCATTTCGGGTATAATAACTGACGATTCTATAGAATGATATTGAGGACGCGGCCAAGTTCGCTATAATGCGAGGCCACAGTTCTCTGCAAACAGCCTCGCCGGTCGCGCAATTATGGTTCTTGGAGCATTGTAACACGCAATCCCGCGAGTTGGTCGCAGACACATGGTGTGTTGATCAAATTAATACCAACTGGGGGATTCAAAGAGCGATCAGAGAAATCTGGAAGGGAAATCGTGTTCAGAATTTGGTCTCTGGAAAACCAGGCGTCCCTACGACCGGGCCGGCCGCTTTAATATGAGACTGGATTTTGGGGTGCGCACCCGCGGCGTGAAAAGGACCCACGTGGAGTCAATAGACTCACGTGACGCCAAGGGATCATGCCCTAAGCCATGGCGAGCATACCCAAGCAACTTCAAACAAATACTAGATTGTATCAACTCTTTTACATGTATGCAAAACACACTCCTTAGGCAAGTTCAGGGAGGGACGCCTTCGTACACGCAGTGTTTATAAGTCACGTTACTTTTGCCACTTGTTTTCTTCCTCTTCTTCTACCTACCTCTCTTTGGTGCTTGAATCCTTAGACGAAGAGGCCGATGTTGCATGGATGGCTTAGGTATAGAAAAATCACACATGGGATCTGATAGTGTTCAAAATATTGAAAAAACTGAGAATACTGAAAATACTGAAAATATTGAAAATGTTGAAAATGTTGAAAACTTTGAAAATGTTGAAAATGTTAAAGATCTCAAATGTAGCGGAGCACGGACTCGCGTATTGTGGGCAAATTTAAATGTTATGCGGCATGCAAGCGCTGGCCCTGTCGATCCTCAGGCGTCCGTTTTCTTGCGTGTCGATCGTCCGAGCCTTATTGGGACAGAACTGTTGTCGCCGTAGTACATCTTCAAGTATTTAGCACAATTTTCTCTCTTGCATTTACCTTCATCATCCACCACCTCTTTTGAACAGACATGGACGACGATTTTCGTATGACGGCTTGGCGGTCGAAATCGCCTGACAGCACCTACGCTTTCCCATGGTATCTCGTTGTGGGAAAATTGTCTGACGGACACGAAACAGGGCAAATGAGTCTCCCATTCAGGCTTGGCAGCTGGCATTTCGAACTTTTGATTACCAGATCCCATTTTCCTGATCTCCTCTTTACCATGCAAGAAAAGTTCGACGCAGACATACACACAAAAGTCGAATCCCTCATCCGACTTAAAGTCAAGGATAGACTCTTGGCAAGGATTGAAGAGCTTGGTACGAGTGTGGGGTCTTATCGTCGCGTTTGGCTTGTACGCTACGATAGGATCAAAGACGCCCTTCTGGATATTCGGCCTGGTAGTACCATCGGTGGCAACTTGGGACCCTCCGTGGATATGCCGGACCTGCCTTCATTTTGGTGGAACGAAATTCAAGTCCTCACTCCTGTCGGGCCGGACAGATACAAGGTCAAAATCCAGGGAGCTGTCTTCGAATGCTACACTCCACGGCATGATGCTCTGTTCTCAGAAGAGATACACCTGTGGCGGAAAATAACACTATCCCCGGAAGCATACGATATACGAGCCCCCAAGCTAAAGGGTCTGGTTCGGGCAGATCGCTGCAAACCAAGGCTCCGCGGAATTCTCTATGACTGGATTGAGCCCTGGCCAGAGGCGAGAAGCCTCGCGGACGTCGCCGTAGGGCAAGTGAGCCGGGGTCAGAGAGAGACATGGTATGAACAGGTTGCTTGTTCTATCGACGCAGTCCATAAGCTGGGTTTGCGGTGTACGTGCCTGCAGCCCTATTGGACAGGTGACGTGGTCCGAAGGGTAATTATTGATGGCAACCTGAATGCGAATTTCTCGATGGTTGCTTTTGGTAGCTGGCGGGAGGTAACAAAAGAGGACGCCATCAAGTCGGGAGGTCGTAGAAAGTGGAAGCTTGACGCCAGCCCAGAACCTGACTTCGCCTTCTTGGACATTCTTCGCGAGTTCCTTCGACTCAGGCCCAAACATGACACCGTTCAACTCAGTGCTGATCAGGCCAACCGGAAACCTACTCGGTCAAATTTTGACGCTCTATCTGCCGAAATACGAAACATGATCTACGAACGCGTTCTGGAGGATGAGGACCCTGTCATGTATAGACACGGGGGGTTCGTTCGTCAGGTTCCGCGAACATCAAAGCTTTGGACCAAGTCGCTTACCAGTGAAAGGCCGATTCCCGGGAAAGGGCTCTTCCTTGTATCAAAAGGAATGCGCCAGGAGTCGCTGTCCTTCTTCGCCAGCAACAACCGTTTCTACGTGGAGGCCATTGAGATTTGCAACTTCATTCGGAGCTTAGAACCTTTTGTAAAGCTTCTCAAAACAATTACCATCGTCATAGTACTGTCTGATGAGGATGCACTCTCGAGAGCCCAGAGCACGGGGATTTTGGAGTTACAACAAAAGGCCACTTCGTTGCGTTGTGTGAACACGATGGTCCGTAGCACTACGAAAAAATCCTTGAGGGAGCAGCTTCCTGTTCTTGCTCTTCAGAGTTTTCGTGGCTTGGAGGAGTTTGAGGTAACTCCAAGGAGCCGAGGTCTTGATGCGCGAGATCGTAAGGAACTGGAGGGATCCATTAGACACAAAGTACTCAAAGTCTCAAGTACGGCATAGGGGGAATTCCCTATTTTATTAATTGTTGATATTCTTCATTGCATCATTGTAAAGCCCATGGTGGGCTGAAACGTTGCTATAATCTCATCCCACACTTTCCTGATCATATCACCAAGCACGAACGAAGGCGTAAAAGAGAATGCATAAGTGCTTTGCATCAATGTTTGCATATGAAAACACTTTGTTGAAAATAATTATAATGATGATATTAATAAAAGAAATGGCGCTTAGGCCAATTTTATATGCATCCATGGAAGCTGATTCGATCTTGTTAAGCGCTGGTCCCTACTTCCAATCAGCACAGTTATTACTGCGGGTCCGCTTTACAAAATATATATGCTACCTACTCCTCTCTTTGAGCACTTGTCGTTGCATCTTACTCTCCTCATTTTTGCTGACTTCATCTCTTTCTCCATCTGAAGATGGCGGAAGGCCCTCCTGTTCCAGACTATCAGTCATTTTTAGCAGCGTGGAATCTAGAATGGTCCCTCGATAGGAGCTGGCTCTACCCAGTCGCAACCATCGAATCTCTATACTATGCGTCTACGATCGACGAGCTGCGTCTTTCTTTCAGATGGGGCAGTCGACACTTCGAACTCCTAATGAGAGGAACACATTTTCCGGATATCCTCCTTTTTGGAACGGATAGAGACGAGCAACTGAAAAAAAGTCGCCTTCCAGCAATTGTCAAGCTGATCACGAGTTCCACACGGTTCGAAGAGACCGAAGCATTTGGAGACAACCTGGAAACATACCGCCACATATGGCTCATCTCTATCGATCGGACGAAGGAGGATCCCTTTACCGAAATATCCAGAGGACCTCCGATTGGCGGATTGCGCGGCCCCCAAATCGACATCCCCGATCTACCATTATACACGTGGGGTGAAGTTGAGGTCGTTGCCCCCTTGGGACCTGACAGATACAAAGTACTGATCCAAGGCCGCCAATATGGATGTGTTACACCTCGAGATGTTGATCTTCTCGGGAACGAGCTCCCAATGTGGCAAGACATTAGTGGATCTGAGGTCTCCTCTCGTATCCGCGCTCCAAAGCTCCGAGGCCTAATCCGGTCCAATCGCCTTTCACAGGAAATCCGCGGGATACTTTACGACTGGATCGAGCCGGCGCATGGTTCAAGTTCTCTGACGTCCGTTAAACTTGGAGATCTCAGCTTTCAGAGAAGGTGGAAGCTGTACGTTCAGATCGCAAACACCGTTGAAGCTGTGCACAATCTCGGTTACCAATGCATCACCAACTGGGTGGAATCAGAGGCCGCCGTTTCTGAGAGAATAATCCTTGACCAGAAAGGCAATGCTCACTTTCGCTTGATTGAGTTCGGCTTCTGGCTAGGGCCATGTCTCGACCAATTCAAGTTTAAAACCTACTCGGCCTATGACGACCGTTTCCTGGACTACCTGTGGGATTTGCTTCGAATTGGTCACGGTGCAATGCCAGAAAAGGACTTCCTTCGACTTGGTGAGGATGCAATCTTTAACAGAAGCTTATCTCTGCCTTCCTCTAAGCCGGTTGACGGCAGCAGTGAGCCGGATTACTGGAACAACTTGCCTGGAGATCTGCGGAATTACATCTATGGCATGGTCCTACTCAACGAAGAGCCGGTCATGTACAGGCACAGGCAATTTGTACATCGGCACGCACTGGTACCGGGGACATTGGGGTCGGCCGTGGATGCCCGACCTTCATCACACGCTTTGTTCGGGGTCTCAAAATCAGTACGCGAGGAGGCCAGATCTTTCTTTATAAGAGAAAATCGCTTCTACGTGGAAGCAGTTGAGTTGCCTGCATTCCTTACTTATCTAGGGGATGAATATTTGGGATGCCTCACGAGTGTCATCGTCATGGTGGTCCTGAGTCCAGATCGAAAGATCTCCAGTGTCCAGAGTGCTGGAATTAATATGCTTCGAGAGAAAGCTACAAACCTGCGTCATGTGGAGGTCATGGTTCATAATCGCCTGGGAAGTTCTTGGTTTGAGCACAAGCCTTGGTACGAGCAGATGCCTATTTTTGTATTTTATAGGTTTCGTGGGCTTCGTGGTTTTCAAGTGAATCGAGATAGCGAGGGATTGTCGGAGACTGAGATGAACGACTTTGAGCAAGATGCTAGGCAGATGGTGTGCTTATAGCTATGCAACGCTGCGGGCGGATTTCATAGGTGGAGAAATTTTTTCGTCGACTTGTTTACCTTAGCACAGAAAAGAATGTTTCTAATTCCTAAATAATCCTTAATTCCTACCGTTTATACGATTAGCCAATTTACAGCGTAAAAGTCTATATTGCTAAGTGCTGATTAGTAGTAAAAATAATAATGATAATTATAATAGTGGTGATGACAGTGATAAGAATGGTGATAGTAATAAGGATGGTGATAGTAATAATAATAATAATAATAATAATATTAATCTAACTGGCCGGCCCAGTAATATTCTCTTAGCAACTAAGCCTAGTATCGGCGGCAGGCAGCGTCTACTAAGAAAATATATCTACTTATTATAAAGAGTAGTATATAAACGATTACAATATCCTTAAGTCGGTAGAATAAGTAAAGTGCGACTATGTCTTCCTTAGAAAAGCGTCATTACTGCATTCATAAGTGCAGTCGAACCCATCTACAAAGACGTAAGTCTTGGATTTTTATAAAGAGAAACATACTGATACCGTATGAGACAGTAACGAAAAGGCTACCAGATTATACTCTTGCAATGCGAGCAACTCGAGAGCTTAATCAGGTTATGAAGATAGAGGAGCGACCTAACAGCGAGCAAATATGGGCACCAAGGCTGGCGAAATCAACGGAAAACATCAGACTTCCTCAAGACACACGCACCCTCTCTGCTCATCATCTTTCCGACTCACACCCCACACGAGGTCATGACCAACTTGTCTCGTATCTACAGAGTCACATGGGTGAGATCACTTAAGCATGTTACCAGATGCCTTATACTAATCACACATAGATTGGCCATCTCTGAAGGATTTCTACCCGCCATACGAATTTGTAACACCGGAGCAACTGCATACAAATATAGAAGAGGAGGCTAAGCCAGTCAAAAGCAAGCAAGTGAGGTTTCGCCTTCCCCACCAGCATGATAGTATGACCGACTTTGTGTAAGTTGGAAGCCGTTGCGGATTGGATTGGGCAATGAAGTTTCTTAAGTACAAATAAAATAGCATGGAATCCTATGCCGAGGCAGGTCTGCATGCTTCCCGACATAAATTCATTCCCGTCTTAAGGCGCTTGTTCTCCTCCTTTAACATCTCCACTTCTTCTCGAAGCAGCTCATTTTCCTGCATCTTTTTCTCAAGAGCCGCAGACGTCTCTGACCACGTTGCATGCCACGCACGAATAGCCACACCTTGATGAACATAATGCCTTTCCAAATTGAAGATTCGTGTGCCCTGGTCCCGCAGCATCTCTTGCGTTTGCGCGTGTGCTTGGATCTCCAGATTCAGCATATAAATAGCACACTGGCCATAGTCTGGTGGTAGTATAGAGGATCCCTCTTGCTCGCTGAAGACTGTGTAGTTGTCCGTTGAGTTGGAATTGCTGGGCTGGCGTGGCTCTCCTCCAACGAACGACCCGAAGCTTTCTTCGGATGGGGCTACGTTCTCCGACAGGATCGATGCGGTTTGGCTGTCAACTGAGTTGTTCATATTGTGTCGTTTGTATTGAACCTTTTGTTCTAGTTGTTGCTGTGAGTTAAAGTGTAAGATGTTTGATTGATATCAAGAGTCTGCTAGCTGGCTGCTGCTCGTCTATTTGTATGCTGCAATAGCAAATTCACATCTCCGAAAAACAGTTTCGTTATTTTGTGTTTTATTTTTAGGAATTTGTCTAATTTTAGCAACGCTGGTGGCGCTTATGCCGGGATTTCTAAATCATTTTCGGGAATTGGTTGAGAAGAACAGTATTAAAACCTCACTGCACCCACCAAGACCAACCTAGTGCCCAACAGTTGTATAAAAGCCATCATGGTTCTAAGAAAAGCTTCAGCCATTTCCCTTTATTTGGGCTTCTCATCTGCACACTCGTGGGTGGAGCAAGTCTCCAATCTTAACGTAAACGGCGCTATCGTTGGGTCACCGGGATTTCCTCGCGGCAATGGTACAGTATGCGTTACCGAAAAAAGCACAACGGCTGACACGCGAGACAGTGCTTCGGGTAACCAACGGACTACCCAATGAAGACTTCAATGATGCCGCAATGACCTACATGCTACCCCCAAATGGCCGCAGCGACGGGCTAATATATGAGACGGACTATATTTGTAAGTCGACGCAACAACAGTCTAATCAGACAACAGGAAGTGTAATACTACAATCCTCTCCAGGGAGCCATGTACTACTTAGGTATCAAGAAAATGGTCACGTAACGCTTCCCCAAACTTCACCGGATAAGCTTTCTCCTGGAAATGTGTGGGTTTACGGAACAGCAAACCCGTCCCCGGGCGATACTTTACTGGGTATCCACCGTGTGTGGAACGAGAGCGGTACTGCTGGAGACCAAAGAGGTCAACTTCTTGGTAGTTCTCCTTTCGATGATGGGGGCTGCTACCAGATTAATACTAGTGCGGAGTCGCGAAGGCGGCAGCAAATGCCCCAACGCCAGCACACGGAGGATGAAGGAGATAACCTGTGGTGTGGTACGACCGTAGTGCTTCCAGAAGACCTACAGCGTGGGGCCACGTTCACTCTTTACTGGGTTTGGGACTGGCCTTCAGAGAAGACAACTGGTGAACTGATAAAGCCACAGATCTATACCACGTGCATTGACATACTTGTAGTCTAGGCCTCTTCAGAGCTGCTTTAAAGATAAAGTGATAGTAGAACCAACATTTCAAGTGTTAACCGACTTCGACTGTCCTTCTTTTCCACAATATCATCCTACCCCGTCCTCACGCTCTCACTCGTCCAGTTGATAACCTTGGGTATTAGCGCAGGACAAAAATGGTAACTTCTCAGATGGAACTGGCTGTAATTTTCCCTAACTTTCGTTGACAGGATCAGTCAACTCCGTCGAAATCGAACCAAGAGTTGCAACGTCCAGGCGACAGTTGCGATTCAGCGAATCCCAAGAGCGTATCTTATCGCCGAGACGTGGAGCTGAAGGATCTCATGCAGGCTCAGATTGAAGCGTTACAGAGTGCGGCAGCGTTACAGAGTGCGATCGATTCTGCTGAGGTCAGCGATGACAAGTCTACCCATGAAAATCTTGTTCAAAAAAATATAGCCGCATTTGAACTCTGGAAACGGAGCAATGAGATGATTGAAAGAGTTAAGGCGGACCTCGAGAAGAAACGCAGTGAGGAGAAATGAGAGCATGCGAGGAGGGGGGTGGTTCTTTCTGTAGCAGATACAATATTATCTATTTCTTAAAAAGTAATGAGCTACTAAAGCCACCGTCTTCCTGCTTTTAGCCGACAATACATGGGAAGAATTCGAAAGTATGTCTTATCGGAAGCATTCTATATACTATTTCTAAGTGATTGCCGGTAAAATATTTGAAATGTGCAATTTATTCATGCAACAGCCTTTCCCATCCTATTCCGTATAATTAATACATGCTTGGGTGTACAATCAAATTCGCCTTCCCCAATATTAGCACCGATTACACTCGTCACTGTGCCGAATGGATTAAGAGCTCACTGGTTGAATCGTTCACGGTACACTAAATTGGCGGTGAGCATTTGTTTGGGTTACTTGCATTAAGTGGATTCCGGTGATTTGGAACGGAGGATTTAATTCGCTAGCACTGAGGAATCGTGTGTTTATAGTTTCTCCTCCATAAAGCTTCCGAAGTAGACATCACATAAGCCAGTCAACTTTGTCTTTATATTTAGCGTGCTCCGCATAGTAGTCATTAAGCTGAAGACAGCCCGCACTTCTGAAAACACCATGGACCCGCTGGACCGAAGGAGATATCTCTATCATTCCACAGCTACCGAAAGTCTTTTCTCCGATGTTCAAGTTTTGTACTTGCATGGAAAGTTCGAGGGACTGGCCGTCACGGTCATAGTTTCAACTGAACTGGCGCTCGAGTTATTCCCTGAGCTTTGCAAAAGGGGCAAGGACCTGAGTACGGAGTTCCTTCAAAATGATTTTCTTCGCTACATTCTGAGAACCCACTATTCCACTTTCCACTCCTTCTTTGACAAAAAACCGACTCTTCCGATGTTTCTCCGCCGCTGGATCTTCAACTACGATATCATTGATGGAAATGCGACACTTCAAACTCCCTGGACCAACGACCGTCTCTGTATGCACGGTGCAATACAACATAGTCGGGACCTACCTATCCACGACCCTCAAGACGTCTACGTGAAAAAGTTCATGTACGACTGCAACGGGTCAACTTTCCGCGCGGAGATTGGAGGGGAAGAGTTCGACTGTTACGTTCCTGACACGCTCCATCCGGACATGCGCCATTTCGATAAACGTATTGAACAGGGACGATCCCAAGCGATTATAGGCCAGAAGAGTTGCATGCCTACATTCAGAGGCTTTGTCGGGTATCGGGAAGACGACCAGGAAGACGATCACGAAACCAGCCACCAAGACAAGTTCCGCGTTGTTGGGCTCCTCTACGAGCCCCTTAATGGGAAACCCTTATCCAAACTACTCATTCCCGCTTCCGTGCGGCCTCAATTACGCGCTCGACTTCTGGAAGGGTACGAATACGCTGGTGAGAGCTGGTATGGAAAAGGCCCGGAAGATATTTTCGTCACGGAAGACGAGCAGCTGTTTTTTGCACCCCCTGGGTACCCTTCGGCAACAGTCAAATATGACTACGGCATGGGTACCAAAGGGATAGACAAAGTCATGTCATTTCTCGCAGACGGGCGGGGACCAAACCTGAGACGCTCAAGACGTACCACCTCATGGACCACGAGCAACATCGAACTCCCGTATCTGCCAACAGAGCTTTGGGACCGGATTTTCGATGATTCGTTGATCATTCCTACAAATTTAATGTGGGTATGGGGCAAGTTCTATGAGGTCGAGCGAAGAAGACTGTCACAAGTTTTCGGGCTACGAGAATGCTTGGTTGAGAACCTCCTACGTGGACGGCCCGACAAGCGACGTCTCTTTTTTGCAAGAAACCATTTCTTTGTCGATATCACTCGGCTGCATGATTTCTTGACTTCATCATCCAACACGATTGCGATCGAGCAGATCACAATCTCGGTAAACGTGGGATTATGGCGTTGGGATAAGCGACCTTGGAAAGAAGGCATTCGAAAACTTGTCAACGACTGTCGCAAGCTTAGAACAGTTCATGTGTACATCTTCGGCACACTTGGTGATGACGTCATTGAGCGATGGTTTGAAAGGCATTTGGTGCTTTGTGAGCTTAGGCGGACGCGCAAGGATATCTCGAAGCTTGAATACGAAAAAAACGTCCATCGCTTATACATAGATTCGACGAGGGAGATTGAGGGTATCAGGAGATTCTGGGGGAATCCAAACTTGGAAGTCGAGGTGCTATGAGCCTTTCCTTTCCCGTTTTCTCTTGTTTCTCTTGTTAGACTTGTTCCTTGTTTCTTTTTTTTTCTTCATCCGCATTTAATTACCGAGCCACTTTTCAAAATAATAGACATCTACTTTAGTATAATTGTTTGTGTATTTACTACTGCCACAAAAGAAAATCGTTGTGTATCAGCGTAGTTTATTCAATAGTTGTGTTTTTAAGAAGGTAGTAGTAAGCAATCCGATCAAGCCTTGCTATTTAAAATTTTATTTTATTTTATATACGCTAATAATAGATTGGAATGGTTTACCCTATAGTAGCCTGCACCATGTGGCAGTACACACACGCGTCAGGCTGTTTTCTTAACAAGTTTTTTATTACGTCAAGCTGCTCGCTTCTACCATTCAGATAATAGTGTTAATGTATTGGTTGGTTGGGCATGTAGATCGAATCATACCTACGGCCCAATTGGATATAGTAAATAGCCGCTCAGCAGAGCTTTCAAAAAGGCCGACTTTCACATATATATATGTATCCTCTCTCGTATGCCTAAGCCATCATCCACTTGGTAAATAAAATCCCTCTACTTTTCTTGGAGGCGTCTATATTCTCAAGCGCCACGCCTTATTATTGCTCTAGAATGTCGACTCAGGTAAGTCTGGTATCGTCCATGCCAACTTTTGACGGGCACTGACTTTGGTATTAGCATGTTTCGCCAGCCAGGCCAAATTACACCGATGCCGTGACCCTCACTAGGTCTAACGAAATCGCCAGAACTGCCAGATTGAATAAGGGAAATGCACCATTTGGCGGTCCACCCAAAGAAAAACGCTGGAAGGATTACGAACTGCGAATAAACCCGGAAGAACCGGTCTTCTCGAATGTATCAGAATGGCATTCTGGCATGCAAATGGATGTCTTGGAATTCAACCTCGCGAGACGGGTGGGAAGTGTTCCAGTCGAGATCAACGAGCGGGGCCTCAAAGTCGACACCGAGATGCTGCTACTTTCCGACCTGGATCAAACTAGCTTGCAGCATACCGTCCTTGTGCAAGCCAAATCAATAACGGTCACCATCACAACAAAATGCCCGACCGGAGAATACGAACCAACGGACCGTCTTGTCTTTTCCAGAATCCTCGCCCTCATTGAGATTATGCGAAAGAGCGGACACCAAAGAGAAAGCACTACTGTCATCCTCAAGATTCATTCGAGGACTCCTAATGGCAGCTCCAGTTTAGACTGCAGCCGTCTCGTCAAATGCGCGAGAGCGTTGCTCAAGCCTTTTGCCCTCCTCTCAGAACCGGTCATCCTTCACTCGGCGATCGGATATCATAGCCACGCGGGCGGAAAATCTATGCACAACCTGTCTTTCAACGCAGATTGGCTAAACTGGACTCCAAGCATCAATCGTACCGTCCTTTCGTACAAGCCTCAGGAGGTACCGGTCGCTACCTACCAGCGTTTCCTGAAGATATCCATGGCTTTGGAATCTGTACAGCTCAGATACGGACTCGATTCGCAAAGCGAGCAATCGGTTCTCGAGGTGGGTGGCTTGGCCCTACAAGAGATCAGTCGGGTTGTTTTCCAGGCGTTCTTCCCTTTCTAGTCTTGATTTGCGACTGCGCATAGTTTGTCTTTTCTTATGTTGAACAATAAACATAAATTGAATTAAACACTGCTAGCCTTCCTAAAAATATTATGATTCTTTATAATACCAATTCTCACTATGATTACTATTCCAACTGTTAATTGCCTAAAACTTGCTGCTATAGATCCTGGTGGCCGCCGACCTATGCCAGCAAATGGAACTACCTCTTCGGCGACTGAATCTGAAACCTGTCCCTGCTGAGGGTGGCAAGTATGAGCAGTGTGCTGTTCTGGTTGCCTGCATGCAAATGGAAAGAGATGTCTGTGTCGAAGTATTTGATGACGAGTTCAATAGAGGAGCAAGGAGAGCGGTCACCAAACGTGCCCCGCTCGGCTATTGTGACCCGTGGCATGTTGGCAAGGAACTTGACATGCGTGGTGTGGGACCACAAGCATAGATGGAGAGCATTAGCAGAAGCGCGGTCCAGGGCACGGTGTAAAAGTTATGTTCGAGTTGAGCGCGCTTGGGATATTTAAACTGCCTGCCTGCTCTTCAAAATTGCTTAATATAGCGCTCACTATCTCTCTCGGTGCTACTGCTTGTTTTGTTACCAACCAATTCTCATCGACTCATTCTCGCTATCTCGGCGTTCATCTACTGCTTTTTACTACACCGCGCAAACAACTCGAACACGATGACGCCCCCCGAAAAACATACCGGCCACCCCGACACCAGCGTGTCACTTAAGAGATCGAGCGAAAGTGAACCCGTTCCGCCCAAAACACCCAAGGACAGCAGCTTTCCTAGATTTCCGGACGGGGATGTTACCATCACACTGCACGACATTTCGTTCGAACTACACAGCGAGAAGCTACGCGAAATCTGCGACTACTTCGCCAAATTTGACGAACTACCTAAGAATTTCATCCTTGGGTCCAGCCGTTTTATCAAACCCGTCGAGCCTGAGACCGTCGAGCCTGAGACCGTCGAGCCTGAGACCGTCGAGCCTGAGCCCATCCTGACCATCCTGAAGCCCATCCTGAAGCGCAACCAAGACGCCAATGAAAACATTTTCCGTCTTTTGTACGAACGCCCTCTCGTATGCAGCAGCCTGCAATGCCTCCTCGATACTTCCATACTCGTGGACCGCTACGGTTGTGTGGGTGTGGACAAAGTCCGGGACCCCTTAGCTTTAGCCACCCACAGAGTCTGTACCGGAAGCGAGCTCTACTGTCAATATCCCTGGGCCCTCCTCTACCTTGGATTCAACATACACGAAAAGCCTATCTTCTCCGAGGCCTTCACATATGTCCCTGGCCGCGATGAAGACATCCCTAAATGCCTGCCAGTCAAGGTGGCAGGCCTGGTCGCTAGCTACACCACGAAGATGAAGACCCAAATCGAAAAGCGCTGGAAACTCGCTTTAGATGGTTGTAGCTCAACTGATTGTGGTATCCCGAGCACGATCGCGGCGGCAATGATGGGAGGCTACCTGCGCAAAAAAGTCGCGTACTCGTTCGAAACCTCACTCGCGCGCGACGTGTACGACAGCTTGTTGTACATTTTCAGAATGAAAGACATCGGTCCAATGCTGGAGGGTCAAGCCGCCTTGTTGAGAAATGTAGACTGCGTCGATGACAGCATGCACAAAGCCTACAATTTCGCTGCTGACATGTCTAATTCTCACGATGAGGATGAGGATGACTGGGGACCCGCCCTCACGGCAGCTGAAAATGGGTTGGAGATGGGCGTGAACAGGATGAGCATCGAGGAGTCATTATATGAAAAGCTACAGGATGTCCAGGATGCTCTTCGGCCACTTTTTCAGGGCGACAAAGGAGCTGGCTACTTCACTTTCATGAAGTTCAAGGATACTTTTCCATGGTAGATCTTGTCTGCTCATCCTTCGTACGAGGGACAACCTAATTTTAGCCTTGTTGACCCGTGGCCTTCCGTTTTTTTCCCCTTTGAAGCGCAGATCGAACATATAGATCATTCCCTTAGCGTCACGCAAGTCTTATGACTCGTCGTGAGTCCTTTTCACGCCGCAAACCTATGCTCCATTTGTTCGTTCATCCTCCTTACAACAACTGGACTATAATACTGGTATGAACTTTGCTACATATATATAGACCACGCTCCTTGGGTAGCTTGAACCCGTTTGGTTAATATTCTTCTCGTCTACGGGTTTACCTGAGATTACCACGCCTTTTTCACAGGACAAGAAGGATAGTAATGCAGATTTCCTCTCACGTAACGTGTATGAACCTATCGGATATGAGACATGCGGAGATGACTGACTGGTCGAATCAGCTGGGTACGAGATAGTAGAACGAGACGTTGTATAAAGCTACGCGGAATGCATTGTGTCTTGCTTTCATTTGAATCACAATATAATATTCTTTATTTCCTGCCATATAAGCTTACAACATGGAAGCGGATCTGTCGACCAAGGCAAGCAAAGGGATTGCCGCAAGCCATCCCTTACATCGCAAGTTCATCGACCCAGCCGACATCGAGGAAAGAAAGGAGAAAATCTTACACTCTCTGTCGAAGCACACTTCGAAGCACACTTCGAAGCACACTTCGAAGCACACTACTTCTACGAAAAAGAAACACCAAGCGCATGTTGTTGCAGAAGCGCGAGAAGACCTCTTTGAGAACACTCGGCGTATCCTTCGCCACGGCTCTGTCAACGTTATCCTTGACGACTGTGACAAAGATAGAAAGGCTCCAAGAAAGGGTAAGACATACAGATAATGCGATACCAGGTAGCTTACTCATTTCTCCAGATGGCAAGACGCGCAAAGCCAGCCACCCCAAAAAGAATGGTCCAACGAGGGAACTGAACATGAAGCAAATGTGCGGTCAGAAAAGACGAGAATAACTATTGAGCATCTTATACTAGGATCTAATTTCACTGTTTCGCGTGCCTTCGTTTCGCTCGCTTGGATCCCTGTGACAATGATGTGTCTGGCGTGATGTCAGGCTGATCAACGCTGTTCGGCTCGCTTTGTGAATCTACGAATGACCTCGAGCCTTCAGATTGAGAAAGATGGATTCTCGAAGCCTGCGAAAGACCTTTAAGATTGGGGGACGGTAGATCTGATCCCTGGGAAACCGAGAAGTCCAAGTCGATGGGTATTTGGTCGATCGCCGAACCAATTCGGGCCAAATGGCTCGGCGCCCATTGCTCGTAAATGCTCCTCGTGAATTTGTACGCAGTCCATTTCTCTTTTCCTCTCTGCTCTGTAAAGCTAAACTCGCGAAACAGGTGGCGATGATATGTCGTGTTTTCCCCATCGATTGCAGGGAAATAACCGTACATTCGGACAGACCTGTCATTATGAGAGACGGAAAAAGCAAGAATTTCTCTGTGGAGCTCATTCTCGCGTTTGACAAGCCTGAAAAGCTGCACTACCGCTCTGACCGCAACAGCTGCGCTGTGGGCATTTTGCCGGTCAGCAACGTCGAGAGCTCCGGCGCCACATTTGACTTCGCATGTTAGAAAAGGGAACAGCATGTAATACGTGGCCATGAAATATGATGTGTCGGTCAGTTCACCCAAGAATGGCTGAAGTCTCCGGCGTTGCTCGTCTGAAAACGCAGTCTTTTTATATCCAACTGAAAAGTCGGGCTGAGGACGAGGGGATAGAAGTGGGATGCAGTTGTTCCATCCTTCGTTCACACTCTCGATGAGGCATCGCAACTTGCTCATCCCGGTCCTCGCCAGTGCCTGGGGAGATGGGACGATAAGCCGTGCAATGTCTTGAATGACTTTTGCTTCATTCCTATCCTCGATAATTTCGCATGTTTCTTCAAAGAACTCGTCGGAGAAAGGACAGTCGGGACAGGTCGGTACTGATGGATTGTTGTTGAGGAGTTCCTGGCACAAATCTTCGCTCGCTGAAGTCGGACCTCGTTCAAGATCTCGGACATATTTGCCCAAGAAAATTCCTTTTTCTTCCGCGTGGAGCCTGAAGCGTGGATCTTGATATTTCACGCTTTTTGACTCCTCCTTCTGGTCCGATGAAGTGTCGAGACCCGATGGAAGAGAACCTGAAGCGGACTTCTTCCGACGCAGAGAATTGGACGAACGCTTTTTTGCTAGAAAGTTTCGCATGTTGTCCGATTGGAACAGGAAGCCTGGCCAACGAAAATTATGCTTGCACCAGTAATCGATCGGATCGTTCGTAACTGTTGGGACGTCGGCGTCGTCGGAATAGTCTCTTCGGGACGTATGGCGTGCCGTATGACGTGTCTTCTTTCGCTCTGGCTCGGTCGGACGATAGTCGGATGGGCCGGAATCCGCGCGCTTTCGCTTTCTATTGTTTGGTTGTTCGTGGATCTTGCGCTGTGGTCCTGTCAGCTCATAAACGACACTTAGTTGCCACCTAGGCCTTTCTCAAAGGAGGAACTAACAGCAAGGCAGATACTTCGCACCTGATGATGATCTAGTTTTGCCTGAAGCTCTCGTAGGCGCGCACTCCTGCGAACAGGTTCCCGGAGAACCTTTTGCACGCGGCCTCTCCCTGTGGCCTTTTAGCATGATGAACCGACAAAGGGGGGAGACACTGGTACGAGCCTCTTCTCGCTGTCGAAGCGCAATCAACCTGAGGTTGGATGGATTTGTGCGGACCGTAAGCCATTGGCACTGGAAGTGGCAGCTCGTGGAAGTAAATAGGTGCGGAGGAGAGATGCGGAGGGTTCGGAGGCTGGCAACATGATCTGCTGACTCAGGTCGGAACGAGCCGCCAGTGACGTGTTTCAAGTGGCGGAAGCGACAGCCAATCATGCTTTCGCCAAGCACACGTACTTGGCTCAAACCTCCCCAACCCAACCGCTACATTCCTCACTGGCAGAATGCAACGCGTCTAAGCACAGCTCTTTCCCCCTCCCTTTTTTTTTTCTTGCCGATCCAATTTATTTAAGACCAGCAAGTGAATCCTCCATAAAGTTCATATTTATTACTTTTTATGAATGTTACATGTACACGGCTTCTTTGATACGAAGTAGTACAAAGATAATATATGTCTGTAGAATGGATGATTGATTGCCCTGCTTTAACAGTTATGCATCGCAAAGTCTCTGACAACAAAGCTCAATAAAGGGTTCAGTGCAACAGTGAGGAGGTTAAATTACTTCGCAACGTTATTGTTTAAGAATTATTCACATTAATAGCAGGCGGAAGGGGGTCCAATGGGACATATTTAGAAGAACTCCCCACTCTCCAAGCTACCCAGTTTACGCTTCAAGGGAACATCCGGCAGCCTTCTCCCATGTGAATAATGGTCTGCTCTGCCGAACGGGGCGTCTAATCTTTGTTGTTTGATCAACATGTCTAGTGATTTAGGAAGCCCGCTTATATATCTTGGGTTAGATTTGCCTCCAATGGTAATCGAAACCTGTTGACCCATACTAGAAGCGTTGAACTGAATGCGTTTTCGATAAAGAGGGAAACCTTTTGGTATGCGGTCGACGCAGGGGATTGGCTGGCCATCTAGAAGAAAATAACATCGACCTTGGTGGAGTTCCTCGTAGAGTGCCTTCCTCCCATCTCTAGAAAGGTTCAATCGGCAGAAAATATTTCCAACGCATGCATGCGTTCCTTCTTGATACTTGGGAATATCTTCGAGCTCGAAATAGAATATTGAAGCAAAAAGAGAGTCTCTTATAGCCTTTAACGTTGGTGTTGCTTTTAAATGAGCTTCCGTTTGGGTCTTTAGTTGTTGCATTGAGGATACATCGTCAATTCCAGGTTCGGGGCCCTCCAGATCAAGATTGAACCTGTGATATCTACGTTTCTGATACTCGGGGATTGCATTCATGAAGTCTTTCCAAGCCTTCTCTCCGTCAAAATTTCGCATGAGTGCTCGATATAGGCGAGACAACGCTTTATCACGCACTGGCGAGCGTGGTCCGAAAGCAGCTTCCTCAAAACTGGTACCGCTGCCAACAGACAAGGCGACGTCGGGGTCTCCTCTTTCAGGCCAGATGAACTGACACTCACGGAGGGCTATTCCTAGCGGATTATTGTGCTGCAGACCTCCGTCTTGGAATGTTCCAAGATTTTTTATAACTTTTGGCTTGAAGAACCTGAAAAACGTTAGCCAATAGTAGTTTATGGCCGCGAATTACCCACCAAGGAGCAGCCGAAGTGGATGATGCTCTAAGCGCAATTAGTGCATGTCGAACAGCAAACATGGATATACATACGCCTCTTCAATGGTCACATCATGTTGATGTTTTTGTGCACGAACGATTTGATATCCAATTCCTGGTGGTCTTTTATTGCCATTGTAGTTTGAGAATATGCAAGGGTGTACTTCGCGAGCTGTTGTCGTGGTGACTGCTACTTTTGTCTCTGTCCTCAAGGGATTGAACATTTTTACCGGGTCGTTTGTGTGCTGGCGGAATGCATCTTCGATGGTCGTGGATTCATATTTAAAGTCTCTTACATATGATAGAATTATCTTTTGTAGTTGCATAAGAGAACTCGGCCGTCTTTGAGGTCGTTGGAATGTCCTGGCTGCCAAGGCTTCAAACTGGTTGAGACAATGCTCAACTGACCATTCCATGAGGAAAAGTCCAAGGACTATAAGGCCACCTACTCACCATCAGGATTTAGAGGGGATACTCTTGACGTCTTGATGTGCAGAATAACATTCAATAGGGATGCAACGAAGGGATATAGAGAGAGTGGGGAGGCCGAAAAACTGACCTGCAGATGTACCACAAATGAAATCAAAATATGATCTCAAGGGTACCATCAAGCTGGGTAGCTGCTTCTCCAGGTTCTGGAGGAATACGAGCTCGATTATCCCCCTAACCCCTCCACCGTCCAACGTCAGTATTCTTACACCAGCTGTTGGTGGGATGAAGGTAAATGTAGCGTCGCGGTCTGTCATTCCACAGATTGTACAGCTCTCCAAAATAAACGTGTTTTTGGCTGTCATTCCCGGGCTCCCAAATGTTTGGACACAGATATCGCAGAATGCATGGCCGCAAGTAAGGACTCTTTCCGGCATTCGCATGAGACAGCAAATGCATGACCTGTGACTCTTCAGTGTACCCAAGGAAGGGCGGATTGATGCAAGTTTCTCCGTATGAAGAAGTCGAGACGTGTTTCTCCTTCCACTACTGACCAGGCGATCGAACAGTTGGACAAATTCGCGTTTCACACCGTCGACGAACTTTTCCCTCACGTCGCTGTGAATCGTGTACTCAATCATCGCGATATCGCACGAGCCACGGTATAGGCGTGAAAACAACATCTCCGGATCAAAATCTTCGAGTAGTTAGCAGCTGTCGAACATGAAGCTGGAAGTGTCTTACAATGCGACTCCGGAGGATAGCTGGCCAGTAACATCGCAGACCCCACTAAAGGGCATATTGTATGCCATAGCCAGGCTTGGGACGGCATCAGATCGAATAGCTCTTTCAGATGTGTGGTAAAATCCTTGGTTGAAAATCCGACAGGGCGTGAGGCTTTGATGAAATCAAAGGCGGTATCTTTCTCGGAGCAGAAATTGTCGATGAGCAATTCGGAGAAGGCTTTTATGTGCCTAAAAGACAGAAGCATCCTACAAGACCTACGGGCTAATGAGGCTGAGTGGCAACTCGAGTTCAAACGATTGCGCAGGAGATGCGCGCGACGAGCAGGACTGTCGAGCTTTTGCACCGCTAAAACGCGCACTTCGCGAAAGTGGTCAAGGATCTCCGCCCACTGTTCCTCGCCAGACGAACTGACCTTTAGCCTACGGATCGCTTTACGCACGTCCTGCAGGAGTTTTACTTCTGCAATTCCGGCATCGAAAACCGGGGACGAGGTTTCTATGATAATAAGTGCTCCCGGTAGAGCTGCTGGCGGGACCCTACAAGCTCTGCCTGCAAGAATGTGCTCTGCTAGCAAGCTTGCAGTCCCTTGGAGCCCGCCGAGATCGGACGCAAAGTAGCACACGACCGAGGCTAGTGGAATCAGGATCTTGTTGCATACCGTGTGAGCTATCGCGGACTTGGCGTGGTGATCACTGAACCAAGATATAGTTTTCTGTCGATGTGGGGCGCGCGTAGAGCAACACTGGCTGGACTGGGGCCTCTCAAGCTGCAGCCCACAGTCGATGTACACTCTGGGGTTTATGCCTTTGCGTTGTTTCGGATCACTCCAGAGGTGGACCTGGTGGTGAGGGCTGACTAGGCAGACGGGAGATGCGTCAATGAGCTGCCGCAAATACTTTGACTTAGTGTGGCCGCCAATGAAGGTGACAAGATCTGGCGTTTGAGAGTCTGTGAGACCTAATGATGGAAAGGCTTGTGTGTACTCCTTAATGCTCCAGCAGCCCTCAGAGCCGGAAACGGAGAGCCAGGGACAATCGAAGGACATTGTCGCAATGGGGTATTCTGTCGCTGATGGGTTATGCGTAGTGCGAAGGTACCGCTGGCTACTTATGGGCAACTCCGTATGTCGGGCCGATTCGTGCCTCTTTTCCGATTTGCGAAAACCGGAACTCGCTTCGCAATGCAACTTCAAACTCCGGATTCAGATATTCAGTAAATGTGCATCGGTTATTCTCGACCAAACCATCGGCAACGCCTCGAGTGAATCCTCGTCATTAGCATCGACCACGCTGCCTCGCATGCGAGTCTACATTCATATTCCCAGCATGAACAGCAACACGGATGATTCACGTGATTTTGATCTGGCTCGCTACTTCAAGGGCGTTACACGAGTGCAAATATCGGCACTGGATTTCGACCATGGCTTGCTGAAGCAGAAACATCGACCGCTATCCGAGAAGGTTGTTGTGCGACTAACGGATGTTTTCCGTCGGGAGGGCTGTCGTCGGAATGAGGAATCAAATTTTATCGACGCTCTTGTCGACGAGGTGGTTCTTGAGCAAACCCTCAGATCGGCTCAGCTTACGAGTACCTCTCTTGAAAATGGAGATCTAGGCCAGGTTCTGCTGCCATTACGGAAAGTGCAGTGTCTCCATGGGCTCCATCGGATTGTTGCAGCGCAATCGGTACTGGACCAGAATGATCAGTGGTGGACGGTCAGACTCTATTCAGGTGTGTGGGTAGTTCTCTGATATCCAGTATACCTTCTCTCATACGAAGCAGGTCTCCCGGATAATATTAGCATTAAGATGATCGAGGGTAGCATCAATGAGCAGCCTTACTCTGATGGGGAAATTCTGCGGAAAATTCTACTTTATCGCAGATCCGGCAGCGAATCCCTGGAGAGTAAGTGGTGGGCTCGCTTGTCACCGACGAAACAGAAAGATCTCAAGCAGCTACTGCGGAAGGCGTCGTTTATAAGCGTTTTAGATGATCTCCTTGACATGCATGGGCTATGGAACCAGGTAAAACTTGGAACATTACATAGATTGCTCACTTCACGTTGCGACGAAGTAAGTTACTTTTACAGAACTCGGCAAGGATGCTAACTTCTTGCCAGGAGCTATTGCGTTACCTTCGTCACGTGTCGGCTGTGTGGAACTCTTTGCTCCAGTGCGGTCAACACCGGATCTCACCTGAAGCTGTAGACCGCGAAACTGTCGAAAAGCTCGAACTACTGGCTCCAGGAGCATCCGAGAGGGACCGCAGAGTCATCGATCATTACATTGAATCAGATATTATTTTCTCGCAAGTATCGGACCAAGCACTGAAGAGCCGAATAAAGGAACACATTTTCTCGATCAACGGTCTGATTCCGACACTACGAACCTTTTTCGAAAACCTCAAATATATTGAGCCTTGCTCTCTTATACTCCGGAAGCTGATCGCTCCTAACGAAAAGCGTAGTTTGTATCGGAGCTTACGGGCAGCATACTTTAGTCCCGATGGTCAACTCGTGGAATTGAGTGAAGGGCGAGTTCGACTCCACACAAAATCCACCGAGGATCAAGACATTTGGACGTCCTATGTGCAATTGTGGGCATTTTGCATGCGAAATTTCCCGCATATGACTTCTTTCCAGCCAAGAAAAGAGATTGGAAAGGAAAAGCCATCAAGTCGCGCTAATCCCGCACTGTGGCATCATCTGGGCAATTTGGCTGTCAAGCTAGGGTTCCGTACACCTCAAGCATTGCAACTTCAGCAAAAGAATCCGTATGAGGAATTAGCACAGCAGATCATACAGAGCGCTCACCCTGGTCAGGCGGCTGACACCGGATTGGTCTCAGAGATAGTGGGAGTCCTTCAACGCGTTGGACGCGACACTCCGGACAGCGGAACACCTACTACGACTCAGGACAACCATCTTCCGGTGGAGAGGAGATGTGGTCGACCGTTTGATGACGACCACGAAAGCGATCGCTCATTTCTCTATCTGCCTATTATATACCGAAGCGAGCCCTCCAGAGGCACCGACATTAGTTCATTTTATGTAAAACAAGATTTTTTCAAGAGTTTCTTTGGTAACAAATACGTTCTGGTAAGTATCTTATTAGACTCTTGGGCGCAAACTGACGTTCCTCAGGACCGGGATGTAATGATTGATGATGGGGAATTGCAAGAGGCCTCACGCACTGATTCAACAACACTTGCGATGGAAGAACACTGCTTGGGGAACTGCCAGGTAGCCAGGGATGCTCAAGCAATGTCGCAGCAGGCCGATGAGAAGATTTCGGGTCTGGAGAGTCAAATACGAAATTTACAACAAAACGAAAGTGCACTAAATCAACAGAAAGGCCGCATTCAAGAGCAGCTGTTGGACAAACAGAACGAGTGCGAAAACCTCCACCAACAGATCCAGCATTCCCAAGCAATGGAACAAGACAGATTAGCAACGGAAATCAGAAACAGGGAAGAAACCGAAATACAACTTGCGAATATTTCAGGGCAACTGTTGGACAAACAGAACGAGTGCGAAAACCTCCGCCAACAGATTCAGCATTCTCAAGAAACAGAACAAGACAGAACAGCAGAGGACATCAAAAACAGGAAAGAAATCGAAATACAACTTGCGACTATTTCAAAGCAGCTGTTGGACAAACAGAACGAGTGCGAAGATCTCCGCCAACAGATCCAGCATTCCCAAGCAATGGAACAAGACAGAACAGCAGAGGACACCAGAAACAAAGAAGAAATCGAAACATATCTTGAGACTATTCGGGATCTTGAAAGAAAACTTCTGCGCTTAGAGTCCGATCATTCCCTGTGTCAGAAGTCTATTGAAGACGTGCAGAGACACTACAATGAGAAAGTAGCTGAGTTGCAAAGCCTCAAGGACCAACTCGAGAGCTTCAGACGAAAAGACCAAGAAATCAAGGAACTCGAAGAAAAAATACTTCAGTACAAAGACAAAGCTTCAGAAGCCGGTGAGCTACAAAGAAAAACAGAAGAAAATCTACGAGCAGAGTGTTTAAAGAAAGAAGAGAGACTCGCAAATGAGATATCAGAAAAAGACAGAGCAATTAATAATAAGGCACGGGAGATCACTGAGCTTGCTGAAAAATTGGAAATCGCAACCGCTTTGCTTAAAGAAAAAGACGGCCAGCTCCACGACACTCAAAAGAGTCTCGAAAGACAAGTGATGCTCTTCTCGCAAAGCGAACTTCAAGAAAGCAAGAAAACTATTAAAAAACTGAAGGATGAGCTTAAGAAAAAGGATTCCGAACATCAAGAGCAAATCGCCGAGGCATCTGGATACACAGACCAATCGTACCAAAGACTGTATATCTTATCAAAGAGAGCATATGCTAGTCCTCACCCACATAAGTACTGTTTCACCGTAGTAGTGGGACATAAGAAACAACCAATTCACATTCCAATCAGACAGGATGAGCTTTCGGAAAGAGTAACAGAAATAAACCGCATTCTCTCCAGCATCGAGAGCGATACGAATGAATGCTGGGAAATCTATGTGCTTGAAAATCATATACCACGGAAAGTATCCTCTAAAACAGATGAAATAAAAAATGCATTCTCTAAGAACAAGGATGTATATTGCGGAAAAATGGAAAGTATGTCTGAGTGGAAAAATTACCAGTTGTCTAGTATCTCGGAGGATGGAAAGAAACAAAGGGTAAGGAAGAGATTAGGTAGCGGATAGGTGAACAGAGCTTTCCGGTGAGGCGTTCAACCGACTGATGTGTATGTGGATTGATCAATCTAAATACTCTGAATACATAATCACTTGCTATTTGATCATTGGCATCTACGCATTTTCAGCTGTTGAGTTCTCATGTTCGATTATATATAGGAAAAACATGACGCTGCGTAGAAAATCAGCACCGCTCAAGTCTAGGTATTCGGAGCGCTGTTTGTCTGCGTCGTATTGGCTGCATACTGTGTCTAACCTATGACTAGTGCCTCGCACGTTCATCTCCCGCCCATGAGAACGGACTGTGCCGAGAAAAAGGAGCTCGAGGAAGAGGCCTGGGGGGATTTACGTTGAAATGTCGGGCTGGCAGAGGACTAATCCTGCGTACCTGGTTCTGCGCGTGTCCGTCTGGTCTATGCGTGGTTTGGTCGTGATGATAGAACTCTGGCGGAGACGCATGCTCAGTAATCGTTTGATGAGGGTTCCTGGCCTTGTCTCTGTTATGTCCGGGAGACTGTGTGCGTGCATCGAACGTGGTTGGCTTTCGGACACCATCGTCGCTAACCCTTCTTTCAAAGGCTGGAACGCATCCAGAGTGACTGGTATGCCCTCCCCCATGTAAAGAATGGCATGACATTTCTTGGTGTGGCACGGCTGTTTTCCCCTGTCCGTCCGCCAGGCCGGTCCTTGTGTCCATGTTGTTATGAGGTCTGTAGAATTGCTGCGTCAGGCCATTTTCCTGAACCAGTATCGGGCCAGAGCACGTTTGCTGTTGCTGAGCCTCAGTGCCTCTCTTGTCTTCGCTATCAATGATCGACGTTTGACAGGGGGCCTGATTTTGTGGCACAGCTGGGGTACACAGCTTCTGAGCCCACTCGGAACACGGGATGGGACCTTTAACCTCCCCACTCTGCCCTAAAGCATTGCTATCTTCACCGCCTTGTCGCGTGTTTTTTGGCCAAGGCCCCGAGATCAGAGGATCTTCGCCAATCTGTGGGCACACCATCATCGTCTCAGTGTCGGAGGAAACGGGACCACTGGCGTCGGCTTCGCGAACCGTTTGGAAATCAGTCGGTAGGGTAACGGCGGCGTCTCGCATTTCCTAAGTAGGGGTTAGCGGGAATTTTTTCCGCACTTGAAACGAGTCATACGGGAGCTTCCGCAGGCGGTGGCCAGCTCGTCTTCTTTGAGTTGCGATAGACGTAGTAGCTTCCCTGGTATTCCATTACAATGTATACTCTGGCTTGACACCTTCTTTGAATCTCAAAGGCTTTCTTGAACAGGCCATTCCTGCGGCGTTCGAACATTCGCCGTTGCTTGATCCAAGAGGAAGCCATCACTGATCTGGGAAATGGGAAATGGTTGCCATGATCCGGCTTCTTATCCATTCCGGCCAAGGCGCTTAAACGTGGTCCAAGCTTTTGCGGATGTGCGCTCCATACTTTCCGACTGCAGAGCTCCACTTTTCGTAGGCAACGGTGGGCGAGCGGCTCGTGCGACGGTGGGGCAGCGATTCCAGGCAGTTACCCAGCCGCTGAGAACCCGGACACAGCCTTCACACCAAGGTAATCGCGCGCTAACGCAGCCACGGCGCTTGTAGATCGCACAAGCACGGTGTCCCCATTGCAGTGTGCATCGAGCAAATGGAACAACCAAAGCAACAGCCAATATGCACATGAACCACCGACGCATATCACAGAACTCAGTACAGGTAGTATTCCTCGGATGCTTTCGCCAGCAAAAAGGGCGTGATAATAGGGGGTGAAGAGAGAAGGCCCGAAAACATGATCATTGCAAATCTAGCTCTTCATCGCCACTTGCTGTGCCGCCGGCGACGCCGTACTGTTGATTCCCTCGAGTATTGGCAAGTGGGGGACGTCTTGGTGATTATTCCATTACCTGACCGGCTGTGCGAATGGTCTTTGGAATAAATTTATAAGTAAGCGCTGTGTTGCCACAGAATAGCCAAGCTGCATTCAACGAAACCGCCAACCCTCCGCAATATCGTTTCTGTTTACATCATCCACCACTCGTTCCTGAGACGTTTTCGCCCTCATGGTTCACTACAACTCTGACGAGGAAGAGCTCCTTCGAGCAATGGCACGAGCATTCAACATCAATGAGACGAATCTTCACCATGAACCAACCTGGGAGGCCCTCAAAGTCGAGTTCAATAAACACGTGCCACCCGAGAGGATGAGAACGACTGGCATCGCCATGATGCAAAAGTTTAAGAGGATGATGCACCAGGGGAAAGCCACCCTGCCTGCAAACAACTTTATCTCAGGCACAGCTTCAGTATGATACTTGCCGTTTCTTGATAGGATTATCCATGACTGACGCAACTAGATGAACATGCCTCTACGACTCGATTTCAATATGAGGCCGTCCCGAGGATTTGAGCCCATTGATCCAGCTCTGTACCAAACCCATAATTCCAGTCCAGATGGCCGTCAATCGAGTATGACAGAACCTACGGATCATGGTCTTGGTATTGTGAATGAAACCAACACGGAAAGTCAGAACCGAGTGCCTTTTCCGTCTGAATTGATCCCGAACCGGGGGGGCTCTAGGGTCTGAGTTCGATTGTATCTACCCACTGGGACTGTTTCTTAACGGGCTGTATTGGCTCGAGGATTCCACACTGCCTATGATCTATGGCATTAGTTTAATACTTCAATTTAGACCTTTTCTCATACCTGAGTCCTGCTCTATCGTCTGCTTTTCCTCTCCAGGCGTTATTCTGAGTCCTCCCCCTGCGTACCACTGGTTGCCCTTTCCCACAAAGATTGAGTGCTCCAGTTCCCGAATTCTGAGTTTATTCTGTTCATTTTCTTGGACCAGATTCTGCCAACTGCGAGGACAGTCGATAGGTGAGTTGGATTGGTCGCGGAAAATCGCTTGGATGATTTCCTCATAAGCTCTGGCCTTTCCACTCGCTCGATCGCACTCGCGCTGCATGGTGGATAGACTGCTTGAGGTTTCGCGAGTGGTTTTTTTTAGCTTCTGTAGCTCTTGCAGAGCCGAGGCTAGTTGAGCCTGTAAATTTTGGACTTCGTTTCGGTACTGTAGTATTTGAAATTCTAGACCACGGGCGTATTGAATAACTCTGCTTTCCTGTGGCTGTATACCTTTGTTGACTTTAGGTCCTGATTGGTTTGCCGAGTTCTCTTGCATGTTTCTTTGATCGGAGTAAAAGGTTGCTAATGTGAAGTGGGAGTCGTGTGTAGGGGCCCGAAGCCTTGATATAGAACATTCTTGTTTAAAACAATTAAGTTTAATAATAACAATAAACTGCTATTAAAAAGAAAGTTCATAGTGTAAAGAATAATAATAGTAATAATAATAAAAGTCACCGCCCCGCGGCTATTTCATATTATGGTTTTCGATTTTCAGATCGCGAAAATCAACACCAACCTGTCAGGGCATTTATTTCTTATAAAGGTAGGCTTCCCTACCAACTATCTCTGTGGTAAAAGCAAAATGCAGGTCTTGTATGCATATTCGATATTTTTTGGTGCCTTGCTGGGAATGCTTGTGGTTCGTCGATTCTACCGAATGTTGGCTACATGCATAAACCTTTACCTCGAGCCCCTAGTACGAAAATGGGTCTTGAACACTCTCCTGTTTAAACGACCATCAGGAAGCAGTGATATAAGCATCTTTGCGGCCCTGGTACTCACTATATACATAGTGGCAAACGCGTTCGCTTCTTTTCTTGGTGTGTCTACCATAACTGATGTTAGTAAAAGACTGGGAATGCTTTGCTTTATCAACCTAGTCCCCTTATACATCGGAGGGCGCACGAGTTACATGGTTGATCGAGCCATCGGTATGAGTCTTGATCGTTACCTTCTTGCGCACAGATGGATCGGTCGAATGTGTCTCATCTACGCATTAGGACACGCTATCACACATTACTCCAAGGACGCCTCGAACATGTCGACAATCAACATAACAGTAAGTTGAAGTTCCATACCTTGGAAACCTTTCTAACAACCTCAAAGCTTCTTTCTATATCCCTCTCTATCGCCGTAATATCTATCCTGTATATCCGTCGACGGTTTTACGAGATGTTTCTCCTTTCACATACCTGTTCAGGCCCGGCATTTCTTGCTCTTCTCTGGATCCATACTTCTCATAGAGGTATACCACTTATTTGCCTGACCATGGCTTCTTCACTATGGCTATTTCAGAAACTTATTTGGTTGGCTTTGTTGATATATCGAAACCGCGGACTACACGCAGCAAACTGCAGCACAGTCGTTCCTCTTCAACGTGGCCTAGGTGTAGTAGCGGCAAGGCTTGACATCCAACTGGTTAGGCCATGGAAAATTCTCCCCGGACAGTATGTTTACATAACCATCCCGGAAATCAGTCGAAGAAAACTAGGGTTTCTCCAGGCCCACCCATACACGGTATCTTGGTCAACCAAAGAAGCACAGAAGCAGTATATCACGATGATTTTAGAAGGAGCCGATGGCTTTAGCCAAAGTCTTCTCGATTCTAGAAAAGATATGGTTAGAATTATGATAGACGGCCCTTACGGTAGGCAAGCCAGCCTTTACACGTTCGATAAGGTGCTGTTCTTAGCCTGTGGTATTGGCATCACTGCACAGTTGCTTCAAGTCCGACAACTTCTCGAAGCGCACAACCAAAGTACAGCCCGCGTTCGAAGAATCACCTTGATATGGTTTCTCTACTCGCGTAGCGACGTCCTATGGGTGGAAGATTTCTTAAATGAGCTCTTGGATATGGACCACCGCCACGTTCTCAACATCATAAAGTACGTGCCGCAGTCTCACGGCTCCTCTGCAACCGAGGCTACTGGGATTGAGATGGAAGTTAAGAAAGAACGCCAAAATTCCTACGTCACCAATGCACCTTTCGAAATCTCCTCAGTCTTGCAAAAGGAATGGCAAGCCGATGCCGGAAACATGGCAATAAGTGGTGAGTTTGGTCAATATTATCCTTTTGTTAAATCTGACTTACGAGACAGTATGCGGACCCCCAAGTTTCGAAAATGGCGTTCGAAGAGCCCTGCGCGGTCTACCATACAATATATACCTTTCTACTCCTGCGTTTCGGCCTGATGAGTCATATGATAGTCGTCTTGCCGTTGCACGGCCAAGATTTCTCCCTTAGTCAGATGTATAAATTAGTAGCTATATCTATTACAATTTTAACCAGTGTAGCATTATCGTTTTAATAAATAAATAACTATAATGGTAATAATTGTTGAGAAAAACAGTCTACATATGCGTGTTGCTACCTGGTATAGGCTGCTGCAGGGTGAACTACCCTGTAGCGGCCCGCTGCAGGCCAAAGCGGGCTGGAGAGTGAGGGGCGCCAAGCATTCTCGGATAGGGCTAGTTCAGCACGTGGCTACGGTAGGTAGAAGAAAGTAAACGTCTTGGTTAAAATTATCTCCACACCGCTGCATTCGCAACAGTAATAAAAATAAAATTAATAAAATTCGTAGAGAAAATAGAGATGTTAGAAATGATAAAGATTATAAACTTAAAAAAAATAATTAAAATAATAAAGTTGATAAAGTTGATGTTGATAAAATTAATGTTGATAAAGTTGATAGAACTAATCCTACGCGCCCCACTATAGGCGCCACAGGCGCCTAGCTGTGGTTCGGAAGAGCACTGACCAGCACTACGTAATATATATTATCTGCTAAATAGCAAACAAAGAACACGCTCAAGCGATCGGGGAAAAAATGGCGGAGGGAATCGAAAGTCTGACTGATAGTTGCTCAAGCGCAGTCTCAGCACCTGCGTTGGAACAAGACGCAGAATGCACTGCGTCCAGGACTGGATCCGTGGAATGTTTCACTGGCGACAACGAGACCGAGACAAAAAGACAGGTATGCACATCGCCTCACGACGATCCTCAATTGTTAACCCAGCGCAAAGTTACAGAAACGCACAACGTCTGGCTGTCTCAGTTGTCGGCGCCGTAGGAAGAAGTGTGATGAAGAGCGACCCATCTGTATTTTATCTACTGAGACCTGATTTAACTCACATCGCTGACTAGCTTATTAGGTAGCCAATGCCGACGTTTCAATCTCTCGTGCGACTTAGATTTCCGACCCATTGATATGGTGTCAGCTCAATTCAAAGTTGGCCCAAAAGAGACAGGCCCGAAACGATCAGATCATCCTACAAACAACAATGCCATTGGCAGCATCACGAATCCCATATTCATAGAGGAAAAACCGGGCAGCCCGTCGTACCTAACAGATGCCCCGAAAGCGACTATGGCACACCTGACTACGCAAAGGTATTTCGAGAAATAGTAAGTTCCACGTCGTAAAGTAATTGTTTCAGAAACGTACTAAGAATGAGTGAAGCCCAAATTTGATCCCATACCCAACTTTCAATCAGGGAACTCCATTACCATTTGGCATCTCTCCCGAGAAAGCCAATATGCTCTCTGGAAGATCTTACAACTCAGCAGATCCCCAGCTGGTCCAGGACAGAGAAAAATGCCGTAGAGTGCTGTGGCGGCTGAATAACACTTTCGGTGAGCCTGACCGTTTGAATGCCATGCGACAACTGGTCAGCTGGTTGGGCTCAGATACGCAGATTGATACCCCTTTCACTTGCGAGTATGGGTACAATATTAGCATTGGCGACGAAGTTTACATTGGACCGAATTGCAACATTGTTGATCCATCAAGAGTTGTCATTGGCTCGAGGTGCTTCATCGGGCCTAATGTAAACATATTCGGCAAAAAATTCACCTTCAATCCCAAGGGCCGAAGAGGGTGCAAAACGGGTGCTTACGGAATGGATGTCTACATCGAGGATGAGGTGTGCATTGAAGGAAACGTTACGATTTTTCCAGGTGTGAGGATCTGCCGGGGTTCAACGATAGCAGCGGGCTCGCTGGTGAGAAAGGTAATCCCATCGACCAAGCGCCAAAGCTACACGTAATAGAAACTAACTGATGGTAGAATGTTCCTCCATTTTCCCTCGCCGGCGGAAGTCCGGCTCGTATTATGGACTACGTTTGAAGAGCTTCTGAAATGCCTCTCCACCTTCCATGTAGGCTAGACGGATCTCGGCGTCTGTCTTCTGCTCAAGCGCAAGCTTAGCTATGTCGCCCTCTACGTTCCGAGTTTTCTTAATCAGCTGAGGGAGAATGGACAGGTCCACATCCCGTAGCTCTGGGCGTATTAGCTTAAGGATTCCACCCAACCAAGAGGCTAGAGTGAGCGGCAAATTGAGTATTCTACAACATTAGCAACACATTCCTGAATCTCCATGTGACCATGCTTACTCTTTCATTGTGACTGCGTTCATCAATGAGAAATCCGTATCAAGAGTTTCCCCGTACATGGCCAGCTCCGGCTCTTCTCTGGCTTCACCTGGGAAAAGCATGATGAGCGCAGTGCTTACAGTCATTCTCGCTGACGTCTTGTTAGAACCCTCGACGTTCTCGTAGGCGCTTAGAATTCGGCATAAGACTTCTCCTTGTTTCAGAAAGACGTTCACGCGTTCGCGAGTGTCGAGGCGATCGTATGCGAAGCCGACGTTGATCAGCTCTTGAACGATACCTGTCCTTAGTATCTCTGCGGCATCTC
The DNA here is from genome assembly GCA_009801085.1 of Lasiodiplodia sp. COLG20. NCBI lineage: Eukaryota > Fungi > Ascomycota > Dothideomycetes > Botryosphaeriales > Botryosphaeriaceae > Lasiodiplodia > Lasiodiplodia sp. COLG20. Next base: position 431,904 of record VNWV01000006.1, on the reverse strand, counting down.
TTTGCGTACCAATTCCAAGTTGCTGGCACTCACGGTCCAGCTCATCTGTAATGGGTGTGGCCTTTTGTCTGCTCCGTCTCGCCCTGTTTTTTTCCTGTCTGCTTTCATTGATTCTCTCTCTTAGCTTCGCGCGGGCAGCCTCGTAAGTCATGAAATAATGAGCCTGTGCCACAGCTCCACCAATGACCGCTGCGTGAGGCATGAACCCGGTTTGGTTGCTCGCGGCCATGTGCGCATGGGCGAGTCTCCTAGCCCACGGTCCTTGTGTTTTCACATCTCCTATTATGATTCTGGAGTTGGCTTCGTGATGGCGTAGCGCGGTCCTTATATCTAAAAGGACTCTTGGGTTGGCAATATCGACTGCAATCTGAAAAGCTCTGATGGCTCGACTGGCCGGGACGCCCGCTGGTCTCGAATGCCAAATCATGTCTATGGTCCTCTCATCAAGACGGTTGCAGACGAAGGCAGAGGCACGAAGATACCTCAAGACAACATCTTCTACTGTATGGTTCTCTTTCTCAAGACTCGTGTGATCCACGTGATGTGCAGCACTCGGAACGATATCCATGTCAGATCTTTCCGAATGAGCTTCTTTCTCGTCTTCACTTTCCCAGGGTGGGAGTGGTGTTGTTTCTGCCATATGAGGCTCTAGTCCGTATGCATCCAGCAATTCCTTTTGTAATGTCTCTTGATTGCTGCGTTGAGTGGAGAGTGACTCTTCAGATACCCCCACCAACTTGGCTGCTGCAGCAACGCCTCGTTCCGAGGAAAGCAGTGGACTCCTTTTCCGTTCTGGTACCGCCGGTCCAGGCTCTGTGGAGAGGGGACAAGGTGGCTCGGATTTCTGTCTTTCAAGCGGCCGCAGAAATGGCAGGGCCGCGGCTCCTAAAGGCTTCGAATGCTTGTTTCGTGATACATGGGCCATGTTCGGCGATGATACATTACTGTGGGTTGACGCGTCGGGCGAAGCGATATTGTCGACTGAATCTGGCGGCACGGGGAACTCTTTAATTTCAAGCATGTCTGAAGTGATTGGTTGAGATGTGCAATGTGTGTTGCAGTATCTGTATTCCTTTGGTGGCCGCCACTCCGGGTCAAGAGTGAGGTTGATTGCCTCGGCTCTGTTAGGTCCCAGGTTGAAGCCAAAATGGTATGCGAATGGAAGAGTGATGACTAGCTCTCCAGGTTGCTGCACAACGATTGAGAAGTCTATATCCCACTCGGCGAGTTTTCGGGGTGAGATTATTGGTGCCAAATGTCGTACGAACTGCGCGCAGCTCTGAGTCGAGCAAAACATATCTTTCAGGTTCTTCTCCAGCTTTGACTGGTGGCAAGGCGACACAATAACCCATACCTTTGCATGGCCGGCGTAAACGATGTTCGCAGAGGCGAGGCCGGCATCTTCGATATGCATGCTAAAGGTCGATACGGAGCCGCTGATGTAAGCGTATGGCGTGTGTATCCCAGGTATCTGATCCTTCGTCTGCATCATTCTTGAACCACAGCTAAGGATTGGTTCAGGGAGGTTAAGCTTCTGCCTGCTTGCTGCTTCTTCGATGTCCACAATCAGATACCGCATGGGCTTCAACGGCAACGCACCGTTTGGAAAGTCTTCTATCAGGCTTGATAGCCAGGTGCACAGGGTTTCAGCTTTCTGGTCAGCTGGGAGGTGGAGTATTGACCCTTCGTCTGCGTGTTGAACAATCGTTGTACCCCGGTGGGCTGACAGGACTTTTCGAGCTTCCAAAAGATGCGGCGACGAGGGTTTCGTCAAATTTCGACATCGCGATAGTCTAAATGCGGAGCTTTCAATCTCATCGGCACTTATCTCGGCTCTTCCAATAGCCTCATCTCGAGAAGGCAAGCCGGAAACCTTCACTCGCAGGAACCCTCGGGCAAGATCGGTCTCGGTAATCTTGCCGCTCGTCTGGAATGAGGTAAACATGGACGGCAAGTTTCGAACGGTATCGATATCCCAAATTAGGGAACATCGGCCAATGGATAATTTTGTAGACACATAGCCCTGCTTCGTAGTGGGCGGAATAGTTGTCTCTTTCTTCTCTTTTTTCCCGTTCACACCCTTCTTACCCTTTGCTTCCTTCATGTCATTCTGCGATCGTGAGGCGACTCGCATGGCATTTTCCGCGAAAGAAGCGATGGCTCTAGCTGAGTAGATAGCAAGTTTCCATTGTTTCGCGTCATTTCGTGACAGAAAGAGTTGGCCTCCCGCCAGGGAGTTCGAATGCGCAGCCTCAAAGTCGAGCAGCCAAGCCTGCAGCAGTCAGCTTCAGTACCTGGCAAATGTAGGTAAATCCCCACTTTGACACGTTCAACGTGTTTTGAACAATCTTTGACTCGACTGTTCAACGATGGCTGCTTCATAGTTTCGTGTAGATGGAGATGGTGAAAGCATTCTCACCAAGCATCTGTTGTTGTTCTGCGCGCTTGAAAGAGAAGGCGACAGCAGTTACGCGAAGGTGCACAGACCTCACCACAACGGCCACGTCATGAGTACTCTCAGGGCTTACGCTTAGCTCAATACGGTGTACACACCTTCGCCTATTTTCCCGCCCACAAGTGTGTACTTCGTAGCACGTGACGGAAAGAACGAGCAAGGATGTTTATTGTTACGGTTGCATTCTTTTGTGCATACATTTTATACACTGCTGAAATCTAGTACAGGTATTTATGAATCCTCGTTGGATATCACGTGATACTACGGGATCCCGGCCGGTGACCGTGATCACCCGATGCCGATGCGCCTGAAACGATCAACCTATTTTGCCTCAATCCGAGCCTCGATGGGCAGTGAAGCTTTGGGTCAACTCTCACATGAAACCCAAGGTCGCCGTCTTCACGGATAACTCTCATAGGAATATCTCATGCGTGAGCAGCAGGGGCACAGTCGTCACTGCCCACTTATCACTCGTTGGCAAGTCTGATAATGGAGAAATTATGTTTGCAGAGCTGGAAACAAGTCAACAAGCCATAGAGCGGGTGCATGCTGCATCTACATGCTGCGTGAGCATGCCGCGTAGCTAGCCGCAGCGGTGGCAGAACTTCCTACCGAAGCAGTCAAGGATCAAAATGTCATCCACACCGTCAGCTACTCTCTACCTCTTGTCTCACCGTGACAAATGCTGCGGCACGCAGTAGTCAGGCGCATTCTTCGGCTACCAGCCTAAATCAAGTCCAGCAAGAGATTGCCACTCGAGTTGATCCGATGGTTTTGAAACATGGCTTCCCTTATTTCAGATGTTCAGCAGTAAATTAGTTATTACCACGTTTCTTTATACTTCAAATTGCTTGAAGGAAATTTTCAACGGCATAAGTTCCCGCACTCTAAGGCTACTCTATCCCGCGGGTAACCCGTTGGATGATGTGACTTCTCCCTATTCCGGGGACGAGCAACTGTCGCTCCAGGGTCGCGTTGCGAACGATGTATGGAAAATAATATTAAAGACAAATGAGGGATAAATGCGCATACGAACATCTAAACATGCTGGTGCCCGCACAGACTGTAACCATTTTGATGGAATAAGGCGGTTTAGGTATTTGGCTATACTATGTACAGTAACTTGATGTTATTGGCCTGAACACTTAGTGATCAACACTCTGACACGATTACGAATACCTCACCAGGTGCCATCTCTGGGTCATCCGTAGGTGCCTTCGTGATGCATCTGACGTCTGCCTGGATGCTGCTGGCGTCCAATTGATATTGATGATAGTTTGAGTCGCCACCGTAAACATTGGCTATTGCACACGATGTTGCTGCGGGTCCGAGGCACTCCCTAAAAGTTCCTTAGTTGGTGCCGAGTGTTTGCTGATATATAAATGCACTAACCATTTGACCAAAACTCTTCCATTAGGAACGCTGTTTGGAAGAGTGATGTACGCATCTTGATCACCAGCACAGCTGCGCGGCTTCGCAATAACAGATAGCGAGAGGTACTTAGGATCTTCAAACTCTATTGTCGCTGCACACGTAGTATTTTTATAATTGAACAGCCTACCGAATTAGCCTTATGATTGCCGTTTAATGGAATTACATACTGGAATACGAGATCTTCCCCTGCCCGTATCTCAGGAATCGGTGCGATCATACATGGTAGGGGTTGGTCAAAAGGAATAATTTGAGCAATGGTGAGTACAGATAGACTCAGAAGAAATACGACGTCGCGCATCTTAGAGGAGACTACTGCAGGTGGATTGGCTTTTGCTTCGGGAATCAGGCTTAATGGGAATCAGGTTTCTTTTTATAACGTCGCGACACGGAATCCGTTTTACAAAAAACTAAACTTGTTTTCGTCTACGCGCTTTACCGAACCAGTCTTAAAATAGATACTGTATGAAAACTATATATCTCTCGATCCCACTGTGCCTCGAAGAGACCAAAAATGTCTTTCCCTACGTTTACACGTTCCGGCGATACTTTCCACTTCACTGTCCCATCTAAAGGCATCGCTATGAAAATCCAAGATGACGCAGATCTTGATGAACCGCTTCGTATCCGCCTTGCTGGCAAGATTCTCTGCCGACGTATTGAAGCGATCGCTTTGCTTTTTTCTCAGAACCGAATTGAGATAGATGCAATCCCGGGACGGAGGGATGTAAAAGTTACCATGTACCCCTCGTCGACCTCCTCTGACTGCAAGCGGTCTGCGCATGAGATGCATATTCAAAAGCACGACTTTTCTACTGCCAGACGCCCAAAACCAATACGAAGCTACGACATCTGCAGGCTACCTACCATACCAGAAAATAGTAATTTAGAGACGTCTTAATATTCGTGTTAGCGTTTATAGCACCTTAAAGATAGCTTCTATAAAAAAATATAAATAGACAGACGTCTAAGAAGTCCCCATCCGTTTTTGTTTTTTTTTTTAAGGAAAGAAAAACGTTTAAATTTATACTGACTCTCCTTTCTCAGTATTCCATTGTTTAAGAATACACTTAGTTATCTACGGTTCTTTTTCGCCTTCCCATTGGCATGTACATCCTGGCTTTGTACAAGTGCTTTGCGTTTCTTTCTGATCTCCGAGCAAAACCCAAAGCTCATTAATAGACTCGCTCCACTTCTCGACCTGGTACATCCAAGTGTGAACATTTTCCATTTCCTGTCGGAGAGAGTTGAGCTCGTCCTTGGTTCGACGAAGCTCGCTGCTCCTGTTAGCTGTGCAATTCAGCTGTTTGACTATTTGACCATACCTTTTCAGTTCCTCTACAGTTTCATCCCTCTTGTCTTGCCCACCACCCTGGAGAGCATTATTTCCACCGGGTGATTTGAGTGCTTCTTGTGTCCAATCGACCTCGGATGAGAGCGCATTACAGAATCGAGCGAATTCGTTGGGAGAAAATGGGACCATAGTATTGAACTCTTGGCCGAAAAATTCGTTCGAGGGGGACCACGCAACAAAGGTCTCCGTTTCAATGCGAGGTATAGTCTGTTCTCCAGAATTTTCTGAGGGCTTGTCGTTCTTGGGATTCTCCATTGCTGTACCGCTGGCTCTTGAAGATACAATCTGGTGGGTTGATAGCGGCGTAAAGTCTAAGTCTACTTACCTTTATTTAACATTTCTACCCTTCTTTAAATATACTTTACAAATATATCTGCCACGTAGTAAGCGCCGTCAGGATGGGTTTAATTGTTGATAATAATAATAATCATAATAAAGTTGACGGTAATGATAATGATGATAATAATGATAATGTTAATAATGATAATGTTAATTATTATAATAACTATATTCAGAATAAATATGATAATAAAATTTTTAAACTACGCTTATAAGCGGCTATACAAAAATAGATAGTTCTACGACGAGATAGTTTATACGTTATAATTAGAAACAGGCTGAATAAATAACGAAAAACGGATTTCTCTCTACGAGTATATAATAGAGAATAAATTGACGCTTAAGATACATTATATCAACAGCTATATCTGCCCGTATCAACCGACTGTGATTCCTCAGCTGCTATTATACGATAAAATCAGCTCGTTAATTGTCTACTATGCAAAATTCGCCGGATGATTCAGACCTCTCCACTAGAATTGAATTCCTAAAGACTCGACTTCATCCAGTTATCGGCTTACCAATTGGGTGCCCCCACCCACGCTTTCCAAAGACTATACTCGAATTTTGGCTTTTAAATGAAGCCGACATAGACAGTATGGCACTGTTCTACTCGCAGTCAGAACCAGACATGTTTACTTGTCTGTATTCTCGTCGTATGAACTGGGACGAAGAGGCGTTTCGACAAATGAGCGACTCAAGGCGACTTTTTATGAAGCGACGCGAACTTGGTATCTTCATAGGACTGCAGGTTGATATGGAATAAAATAACGTACTTTCACTGTAGTTGCAAATGTCAATTACTTGTACACCTTAAGATTCGCAGCTAAGTTCTATAACATACAGTGTCGATGGCATGCTGTGTATTCTCTCGTAGACAGGCTCTCCCACTCCAAGGGAATGTAGTTTCAAGTATGCTGGAACTGAGAGTGAACGACAATGGCTAGCGGTGGATCTTGGATGTAGAATTCGACGTCAATAAAGACGTACGCAATGCAGTTTCAAGTGCTACTTGTGAATCTCAATTCCTCATAGATGAGCCACCTAGTACTAGCTAGACAATATCTGACGTTGTTTGCGCTACTCGGGGTACAAACGTTTCTGGCTATGCCGGTGTCCAATGGGAAAAGCATTCCAACATGGCCAATTCAATAAAATGAGACATGTCCACCGGTTGACTCTCGTTCCGAACATATGGATGCTTCTTTGTTTAGCTGAGGTTGTGAAATTGGTCAACGCATTTGGACTTACTGGTTTTTCAATCTTCATCATGACGCTTTTATCCTGGTTGAACAGCTCGTCCAGGAAGTCTACCAGCTGCTTGGAGCCACTCCAGGGCTCAGGGTTTCGAAGGCCAAATACCTTGTTTGCAGCTCTCTGCTTACGGACGCTCTTCACATCTCTTTTGAACCTGTCTACCTCGCCATCCATACACTGCAGGAGGACCAGGCCAAAATCATCGAAATCAGTGTTTGGGAGTGTACCGGTATACTCTTGAGCTTGGTTGAAGTCCGCTACAAGCTAGTCAGCGTAGTAATTTTCACTTGTTTCCAAGTTAAGATGATGAATTACTTACAGAGGACTATTCTCATGCCATTAACTAGCCTCACTGCTCGGAGGGTAATATTTCCATGTAAAATCGCCTGGGAGCATATGTGTTTCAGTGCAGAGAAGAGCTCGTACGAGTTAGCGCATTTCTTATCATACACAGAGAGTACTCACTGAATAGGCAATGAATTTGACGTGAGGTTCCTCCAGGCGCTTGCTGACACTCAAGATATCCTCCAATGTAATTCTGGAGTATTCAAGCTCAAGATAGATATCCGATTCATGGCGGAAAGCATCCAACAGGCGAATGATGTTTGGATGAGCGGATTTTTGGACTATTCGGACCTCTTCCAGAGCTGTACTATCGCAAAGCACTTTTAGCATCCTCAGTGCTTGTGGAGCGTGTCGCGTAACGCAAAGAATTAGCTTCAGATTTCCTTGCATTAAAGTTCCCAGACGTTCGAGGCTCGTCCACGGATCACGGTTGCTGACGGTTTCCACTTCAGAAGATGGACTTGGAATGTCTAGGCTTTTGGTGTATTCGCGTATGAGCACGGCGGATTCATCACTAGAAATTTTCGGTGGTATGTATGCCACAGGGGGGTTTTGGAGAGCCTTAGGCGGTTCGGAGTTTACCTTCTGGCGGAGAAGGGCACTGTGTGTAGGTACAGACGGAGCTTGTGGTCGAGGATGGCGACTGAATGCATCTTGAATGACGGTTGAATCCATTGCAACAGAAGACTGGCGTGGAAGCAAGAGAACAGTCGGGGGGCGTGCAACACAAATTATCGTCGTGCTAGAGGCTTATCTCAGTACTGAAGGTGGGTATCCGGAAAGCAGTGTCCCGCTCTGTTCTATGAAGCCGCGCGGTACGTGAAAGACTGGGGGGAAATCGGGCGCTTGGGGCGATGGAAAGTGGGGCCACGGTTAAAAGCCGCCACGGAGCCCTGCAATCTCGCCCCAGCGCTTAAACGGCGCTACAAACTAGATGTTTAGTCAGAATCATTATTATTATACTAATTATTTAAGAGAAGGAAAATCTACGTGCGCACAACAGGAACACCGGTATGCCGAGGGCAGAGATTCGATTTCCGCAACACCCTCATCTCCACCCACTTCAGCCGAGCCGCAGTTATTCACGTTCAAGCATGACCGATGACACCGAGTCGTGCCCTCTTATCGGGTCTCCACCAGCATATGACCATCCATACTCGAACGAAATGGCATTGCCGAACGGTCTCGCCCTTGGAGCGGAGCCTGAAGTGTACAGTTCTTGGTTTGATGCGTCTTCTTCCTACTCCCTGTCTGCAGAGCTTGAGCTGGAAAAGGAGTCGCATGCGAAAACACTGCTAGCTCTCCAAGTAGAGAACCAGAAAAACAAGGAACTGGAGGGGGAATTGTGCTACCAAAAAAGTATGGCGGCCAACTGGGCTGCGGCATACCAAAGATGCAGTGGCCAGCTGCGGCAGTGTTATGATGAGAAGAAGTCACTTGAGACTAGACTCTTTATATTGAGTGGTAGGATCCAACGGCTAGAGAACAAAGTAAGTCCGCAACATCCTTAGCGACCTATATTTTAACGTCTGCATAGGAAAAATTCAACCTGGACGCATCTGCACCTAAGGAGCGCCAGATACAGGTCCTTCGACGTAAGCTATCGCGACTTAATAGGATCTTAGAGGGCTCTTCTTCAACGTATACCAAGCTGCAGAATGGCTCAAAGTCCTCGGTCCGGTCTCCTACATCGGAGTATTCTCAAAGCTCGTCATAGAGACTATGAATCGTTGTTTTCATCATATTTCTACTGCGGGTTAGGCAATGTAGCTTTGAATGGTTTACCACGTTTCGCATCATGCGTTGTAGTACAAATTTATGTACTTGCATATATCATTAGTGTAATGTGAGAAGCAATTGCTAAAGAACTTTCTTTTTTTAATCATAGTGGAACGCGCCATGGAACGATAGAAACGAAAGACTGTTTCGTTCATGGACAGATCAAGATTCCGGTTGGCAGAACTCATCATTTATACTCAACTACATAAATGGCGCTCATTCCTCTTTCGTATCAAGGACGTCCTTTCTCAAAGCCTCCATGCTGGCATATTCCCCATTCCAGCACCTTTGTATGACATTCGCGAACGGGAGGCCATCTGTCGGACGTAGCTCTTTGGCTTCTGGAAAACGCTCGTTCTCGTAATAGTCGTACATAAAAGGTTCCCAACTGGCGATGGAATAGAAGACGGACCCTACATGAAGAATCTCAATTTGTGGCGTGGTCTGGCTCGCGCAAAAGCGTGACATGTCGGTATCCTTTGGTAGTAAGGAGGAGTCGCCGAAATCGCAAAGTTTTAAAGCGGCATGATGGACGAGAATATTGCGGAGGGCGACATCTTGGACAACTACCCTGCATGCATGCACGTAGGCAAAGGCCTCTGCCAGTGATCGGATCCATTTCTGTCTGAATGACCGAGATGGCATGGGCTTGGTTCGGATATATTTCTCCAAGTCGCCATGAGTTGCCAGCTCCAGCTCGATCGATCCGTCCAGGGCTTTGAAGCAACGAATGATTCCATCGTGATGCTCCAGGCGCTCGTAGATTGTCTTTTCGTTTTTGAGTTCTTCACGGTTTACGAAATTGGAATAGGCCAGCTCGGGATCGTCTTCGGGATAAATTTTCGGTACCTTTCGGACTCGACCATCTGAGATCTTTACGACATCCGCAAATGATCCCATGCCGACGAGGCGCAAACGTTGAGGGGAAGCCATGTTTGGAGAAGAATGAAGTACAAGGTCGTGTACCTGCTTGGTTTGCCGCATGGTGGACAAAGAAAACGCCAGCAGATGGCGCTACTTAAGCGGTGGCAGGTCACCTCGGATTAATATTCCTCCGAGACAGCTCTTGGGTATTTGCGGGCAACGGCGCGTGCGCAACGCCCGAAAGTCGTTTGGCGCTACGACGGCGTGCCTAGCAAGCATCTGTCATCACAATCGCCTCTTACTGCGCTTATCCATTGCTGAGTACTTAAAACCGAATCCTGGTCTTCCGTTGCCTGGGACCGCCCGCTCTGTTGATCTTTCGCGTGACTGGGAGCTCGAACGGTAATTGCGCCGCCTAGAGCCTAGGTAGCTTCCAGCTCGGCGCAAGGATCCCCTTGTCCCCACCTAACATGGCTGGCTGATCCCCAAGGAAACTAGTCCTAACGCATCTCACCCTAAATCAGACCACCTGCGCACACTACTGCAGTGTCAGACTTCCCGAACGACTGCCTTGTTGCCTGTAAGAAGCAGCGCGCATATGTTCTCAGACTTTAGCCGACTCTCTACCAAGGTTCTTCGGCTTAGTCCGCGATTGGCCACTCGTTCGCTTGTTTGCCTCATTTTCCTAGTACGTGCAAAGCGAGCAGTCACTTGAAATGAAGCCAACGCACATGAAGGCTACGAGCGCTTTAGATTTCTACACCATGCGCGATATGCGGCACATGTGCGTGCTACAAATCTGTACTCAGGGTCTGAGAGCAAATTGAGTTTGTCTCTTGCTTTCAGCCCCTGCAGTGCCGCGTTACTCTCCAAACCCAAAAGACAACGACTAGTATCAAGTACTGGTTTGTAAAAATGAGATTTAAGACTATGGAAAATATTTGATAAAGGAGCGATGTAAGTAAAAACAAGAAGATCCGAAATGTCCGCACACTCGCTCAAGTAGACTCAATTTAATCGCCTTCCGCTTGACTGCACTGTCAAACACTTCTCAGGAAAAGGAAAGAAACAAACGGCCGAGAAATGGCTGTCAGAGTTGAAGAATATCGATCTACATGATTCTTGACGTAATATTGTTAGCTTGGCGCTGTGATGATCCGAGGGTTGCTATACCTGGCAAACTAAGCACTAGAGGTGATTCCTGGCTGTTGCACCTGCATGGTGGAGGTTGACCCGCCCGAACCCGTGCCTTCATTGTCATCTTTGGGGCCAGGCTCCTTTTTGCTGGGGCGACATCCGGGACAATAAAATTGACGGGTATGGCTTGAGCCCTTGCTCGCCCTCTCGAACGGACCTTCACACCACGTGCCTCTTGCAATGGCATCTTGGCACATCCTTTCTGTGTCTTTCGGTGGATCGTTCACGGTGTGTCCGCACTTGTAGGTTCTTGGTGTTGCTGGCTCTATGTAGCACATGGTGAAGGCTGTCGTGAAAATGGATGAATTTGAAAGCGGCAAATTGAGGGAGTTGTTATCGAAGGTGCTTGAATGAATAGATTTTTGTCGGGTCTGGCCGTCCTTATATATCAGCGAATCGAGTAAGAGGAAAATCAGAACAGCGACAAAAAGCAGCCAGTTACAGATGGTGTACCGCAACATACTGCAGTACGATCAACCACCCTCGACGGTGCATTCAATTCTTCATTTCAATCTACCGCTTTTTTCTTTTAGTGTCGTTACATGATGACAAATGCTGTCTTTATTTCCATACTAGTCAGAAATGCGAATGTTGGCGTTAATATAAGACATATACTACGCCTTATTATCTAATAGTCTCGAATTCGTACCCGATAATACTTACAAGATTAGAGAAAACATAATTTCTTAATCGTTAGAATAATAATTAAGGACAAACAAGTACTAAACAGGTAGCGGCTAGGGACTAGAATGTGGACTAGAATGTGGACTAGAATGTGGACTAGAATGTGGACCAGAATGTGGACCAACATGTGGACCAACATGTGGACTAGAATGTGGACCAGAATGTGGACCAACATGTGGACTAGAATGTGGACTAGAATGTGGACTAGAATGCGGACCAGAATGTGGACCAGAATGCGGACCAGAATGTGGACCAAAATGTGGACCAACATGTGGTCTAAAACGTGGTCCAAAATGAGGCTAAAATGGGTACGAGAATGAAGGGTAGACGGAACGGAACTAAAATCTATAATACAACGGCTAGAAGTTTTCCTCGCAAGCTATTTAATTAATTGCTAAGATTTAACCTCACACGCCTTGCTACGATATCTACAACTATGTTTCTTTTGATTTTACTTGTTTGTACGCTGGCTACTTCTGCGTGGCTTGAGAAACGCAAGCACCCGATCGCTACTATAGGCTACGATCTGAACATCAGCTTTCTTGTAGTCGCATCAATTACAAGTGCATGCCAGCCGAACGTTGATGGACTTCTATTTACTCTTCTTTCCTTGCTGATTAGTACGGCCGTTCTTGCTCAGGTATTCTCCATCTATATTATCCGTAATACAAGCTAATTGGTGCAGTTCGAACAGCTGAACCAAATGTTTGTTCCACGGAAATACTCGGCGCTCATCTTCCAGCTTACTCAGACCGCTCGTCTACTTACTGTCACGCAATTCGTTTTAGCATTCCTACTCGGGTAAGGCAAATGCATAGAAACCCAATAATTGGTCTTCGAGTCCTGCTGAAATAACATGACTGACGACGTATAGAACGCAACCCTACCATACAACTTCTCTAATGGGCGTCTTCCTCGCTGAAGTCACAGCACAATATCTCTCGCTTACAGTAGTTTCGTCGGTTCTTCTGGATAGAAGCCTGTATCAATGCTGCTTCTACGTCATCATGACGTGTGGGTCGCTGATATCTCTTCTTAGCTTGCCCTTTGAGGAAGCTTGGTGTTCAATACGGCCACTTTGGGTGAGTACGAAGAACTGGAGAAAGGGCAGTGCTGATGACTGTAGGCTTTAACTTCTTTGATTTGCTTGGTTCCAATGTTTACGCTTATACTATATGAGTTGAAGTTGTTATAATACCGGATGGATGAAACAGCCGTTTGTTTTCTGCTCTTGTACTCTATATGCTTTTTTTTTTTTTAGCTGTGTTTATTTTTCTTTGACCTGAGTGTTTACGCCTACTTCTATTTTCCTCCCCGCAATAGTATCTACGAAGCTTCTGGGAGCGCAGATTAACTTCGCCAACCGAGCGAATTACGTAATGTGAAATTCTCTTACCCCACTTCTATAGCCCCCGCAACACCAATACGAGTTTTGATCAGGAAGCCCCACGAAGCAGACACTCACCAAGTGTAGAGAGCACACATGGACTTAAAGGTGGCAAAGCTGGATGGAGAAGAGATCTCGCTGAGAAATGATCTGAAGGGAGTACTGCGCGCTTTCGAAGCCGATGGCTGCATAGTTCTAAGACAGGCCACTTCGGTGCCAGGTAGCGTTCTTTGGGATCGGGACTCTGATACGCATGCATCTGGGATAGGGACCCGTCGAGAAATCATACTGAACGAGGTGAAAGCTGGCTGTTTCCTCTTCCTCCTCTTTTTTCTTTTTCGTTTTTACATATTGTGGCATCAGAAGAGCTGACAAGGCTGTAGGCGGTTCGAGTGGTTCTTTTTGCGGCTCGTAACGATGATTTTTTGATTACCGGCAGCTACCCGTACGAAGCTGGTGTCGAAAACGGACAGATCGGCCGTGATGGTTCATGGAAACAGATGCTTTCAGATGAAGGGTTCGTTGGGGCCATGTGCGTTCACCTTGGAGGCGATACGAGCGTCTCATGGAGAGTCGATGTCGACAAGAGTTCTCGCAACAGCTCTGCTAGCGAGGTAGTAGCCGTGAAGGCCAATGGAGGTGATATGTAAGAACTCCCGAGCCGAGTATTTCCATTTTGCTAACAAACGCTAAGCTTCATGTGTCACCATTGGCTCCTGCGATCAACGCCCTTTCTTGAGGGAGAGCCTCCCATGAAAGCCCTTACAGTCCATGTCTCCTACATATGGACCGGATATTTGAAGCGTGTGTATCAACCACTTGATGGCAAGAATGAATTGGCAGAAGATTGTGTACGAACAGGCGATTATCTTGTATGGAAAGCAAAAAAGTAAGAAAAATCAGTGAACCAGATCGAAAAGGTGGTTTCCAAAAATTCTAAAAAGGAGCAGTAAAAGTCCTTCGCCGATATAAGCTACGAAGCTGTGTCCGCACCATGATACCGCATGACTGGAGCATTAAATGGGACTGCACTGAACGTGTCGAACGACTGAAAACAATCCTGAAAATTGATGGGGGAGTCTGACAATGCTTGGGCGGGAGAATCATCAGATGATTGCGAAACTAGACACGTTTCCGATACCGCGGCGAACAGCCTGTGTGTAGGTGGCCAATTGTTGTGCTCTGTATTGCTGAGATAAGGTGCTTGTGACCCATGTGGCTCACAAGGTTGGATGGATGCGAAGCTGACCGATGGGCTGAACCTGTTTGAAGCTATCTCAGTGCTGTGCGGAGGCGGATGTACGTAACGAGGTTGTTCCATCGAGCCTCCACCGAGGAGGAAATGGTCCGCAGCGTCCGCATCGATATCCGAAGATTGAATGACGGAATCATCGTCGACGTTGTGCTCATCTGCAGCCGTCGGACCAAAGTGAACTTGGTCCCTCTCGCCCTCATCAAAATCTAGCACCGGTACGCCTTCTGTTGAATGTAATGTTTCCACGTCGAGAACTTTGTCAGCTTCACTGTACCAGTGATCCAATCCACTGTAAGTAAGATCCGTTCGATAATAGATATCGTGTACTCACAGCGTTTTTCTCCATCAAGGGCTTCATCTAAGTCAGGAGTTGTGTGCCTTTGCCGCTGATGGCGAAAGTAATCACAGGCCCTCTGATATTCTTTTCCGCAGCAACGCCTCTTCTTCCATCTTTTAGCAAACTCTTTGTGTCCTCTGCCGGAGTGCTTCATCACATGTCGAAAAAGAGAATCTGAGCGGTTAAACGACTTTTCGCATCCCTGGACTGGACAATCGTAGTTGGCGCTTTCCTTCGTTGTGGCGCTTTCCTTCATTGTAGCACTTTTCTTCATCGTAGCCTTACTGTTATGCTCTTCGAGTTTCAGAACCCTGTTCCTTAATTCTTCTATCTCTTGACTCATTGTGCTGATTGTTCTTTGCAACCAATGGCACGCAATGTCATTTTGCGACCCTTCCATTCCCCTTCGTCTCTTTCTTGGGTTGTAGGGTTCGCAGACAGGGTTGATCATGGATTGCGCCAAGCCGTCCCGGTAAGAATGATTTTCGTTCATGTTGTGTAGCGACATCATCGAGCTCAATGGAACCCAAAAACAACTGAATCAAACTGATGTTCGAACGGGATCACACTGAAGGAAATGGGAATGTTTCACCCCATGGGTCGCTTTATTTGCCACCATACCCCGGCAAGTGAGCTCCTCCGCATTTGTTGGCATCATGTCGTTTGCGATTGGGTGTGCATTATCGTCGGCGGCGGAGCCCTGAGTCTTTGCCGCCTGCCGCATTGGGACGGCGGTGCGTGAGAGGCACCCCCGGGATCCTTACATGACACTAAACTTTATTGGGACGAGGTTGTCTTGACTTGACAACCTCACCCCGATAAAGTTAGCTCCACGATCCTCAGATAAGCTGACATGATGAACCGCCCCGCAGTCTCCCCACCCATCCACCTTTTCACCTTTCAATGGTTCTCATCCGACGCAATAATGTCCTGTCTCTGCAACAAATTGAGGAAAGAGCAATTTAGTGACATCACTCCATCGGAGGTAACTGTCAAATATTGGTTTGATTTCGCGTCGGCAACTGATACCCATGACACAGGTGGCTGTCCTCCAGAAAGCCCTTGAGCAAGCCCCGCACTTATTTGCCGCATCCGACGGCAAGAAGCGAAAGCGACAACACAATTATGCAGCCCTCTTGAAATCCTACCCTGATGCTGGACTTCATCAGTTGTGGAGATCAGAGCCGGTTCCTCAATGTCCCATTCCGATCAAGTGCACTGACGTCGACATCCTCATTTATTCAACCCTGGAGCAACTCAACCGCAAAAGCACGATGAACAAGATCTTGAAGCGGGCGTGGTGTTATGCTTTCAGTTCATTGCACCCGAGGAACACAGACATTACACCCATCGTTTCTAAGATAAACCCGCTCTTTGAAGAGACTCCCAAGAAAATCAAGGAAACGGTTTACAGAAGCCTCCGTGTCGGCTATAAATGGCAGGACATCGTCAGCTACTCCAGCAAAGAGTCTTGCATACCTGAGCAGGATCTAACCGGTATTATGTGCCTCCTCGGAAAGGGGAATGTGTAAGTGCAATAGATGCGCCAGAAATCACCTCTCACTCATCCAGCAACAGATGGGAGAACTCGTCAGCGAAAGAGACGCAAGCTGCAGTAAAGCAACTGGGAAAAGCCACCGAGCTGTTCCAAGAGGCCAAAGATCACAGTTCCTTCATCAACGGCATCCTTGATGATGTCAAGTCAGGTATGCTTGGTATGGTTAAATGACCTGCTCCTTTTAACAAAGATACAGGAGCCTGCTTTGTCAACGAATCTGTTAGGTCGGCACAGGAGGGAGGTATGGCGACCGCTTGGCGGCCCAGCAAGTTCGACCATCAATGGCAAACCTCTACGTCGGGGAGTACCACACGCATAGGCCACAGTCAAGAAGCAGGCAGCCCCACGAAAGATGCAGCAGTTGCAAACCCGAATGGTATGAAGGGCCAAACAGCTGGTGGTGCGAAGTCTATTACGGCAATGTCGATCAATGCACTTAGCACCAAGTCGGTGCAGCACATGAGACCATCGGCATCCGAAATCGACTGGGATTCTATTAAGGAATCTCTTCCAGGTATCACTGGATTGTCCTCGTGCGACTCCAACATGCTACTGATTTTTATTTATTTCCTTGGAAAATCGGAGATTGCGAAACACCTGTTCAACATCTCTTCCTCTCAGATATCGGGCAAAACTCGTTGGAACCGGATGGGAGAGCCGGAGGTGCTGCCGCCGCATCTCTTTGGGCTGGATTTCTGTCTTGAATCACTTCTACTTGATGTTCCAAGGCTTTCCGGTGCTATCGACGAACTTCTTCAGTCATCTCTTCTTTGGACCAATGACAGATCATCAGCAACTTCGCCATTTGTAATCGACGAACGTGCCAAGACTCTCGCCATGGCCCGTCTCGATTATGCAGCACATAACGCATGGAGAAGACAAGCTCTTATTTGGGCCGCATATTGCTTCCCTCGAAAGCATCTTGTACCGCAGTAAGTTGTCGGGCTCACCAACTTGCCATGATTCAAGCTGACGTAGCTTTTAGATCAGGAGACCTTGGGCGACTACTCGCGGCCAATTTGTTCTTCACGCTCCAAGAATACCGAAACCACGGCGAATACCGAACTCTACCCATTGCTTCACGACATGATATTGCGCTCGGCCTTCTTGCAGCATCCGAGCTTCCCGGGAATCAGAAAAGTTTTGCGATCAACGAAGCGAAAGATGTCCTCCTGCATGACAAAGACTGTTACGTTCAAGCTTGTATGGCATACCGGGAGAGTACTTTTCTGAGAGTCAGGAGAGAAAACGAGGCCTCAACCCAAGTTCTACACAACTTCTTCCACAAACTCCAGCGCGGGGAATACGATGATCACGAAAGCCCACGAGCTCAGTCACAAGTTGGGTTTCTCAACGTCTCGTCAGCTCTCAATAAAGTCCAGCGAGACGAAATTGTGGAAGCAAAGGATGCACTGTTGAGCTGGAAGCCAATCAACCATGACCTACCTTCTACACTTGGACGAATCGTTCTTTACCATGTTGAGGTAGAACACGGAAGGCTTCTCCGCTATGAAGGCCGTTTCTGTGAAGCTTTGACATCCCTTCAAAAGGCTCAATCGAGAGTGGAGTCAGTGGACCAAAACTTTTACCAAGAGGTTCGCGATGATGTTTTCTGCAACCTCGCCGATGTCTACTCCGAGTTAAGAGCACCGATTCAAGCCAGAAAACTGCTCGATCCAGAGATAGAGAAACTGCAAAATGAGGGGAGAGGTCGTTCTACGAGCTCTGCACGTCTGAAGTTGGCATTGGCAGAGGCTTTACTTCAAGAGGAGAAATTCCACGATGCAGAGCAGCTTTGTTGTAGCGTACTCCATAGCAGTACCCGTCTTTCAAGGTTTGCAAAGTTGCGGCTTACCACAATTCTGGCCCGGATTCATCACCTTCAAGGCCACTGGAGTCAAGCGCTTGAGCACTGGAAAAACGCGTCAGAGATATTGTCCCAATTTGATCTAACTAAAGGTGATACAACTGAGGTTATTAGCTACTCCATGGCTCAGGTTCTCCTCAAGTCTGGGGACCCTAAGGCTGTTCAAGACGGCCGGAAGTTGCATCAGTCTCTTGAAAAGGTGAGAAACCGTTCTTTGAGTGGAGGCTGTAAGTATTGGATTGCTGGCTTGGGATCATACTGGTCGGACTTTGTACACAGCTCTTTCCGCTCCAACCTCTAGATTAGTTTTGGTAGTTCTCACACATAACTTCGTTGAGCCCGGGATGGTTATACCGTTAATATTCTTGATCGTGGCTGTCTCTTCCTATAGGGGACGTTATGAGAAGAGATAATCTAATATTATATCTATAGACAATTGAATATCTAAATCGGGTCTTTAACATCTAGTTACTTCTTTTGCTCGGTAGCGGAGTCTTTCAAAATGCTGATTTTATCTAGAAAATTATGTTGAAACGCTAAGAATGGTTCAGTATATCTTATCGAAATGCCGCTATTAAGTCTTTTGCGGATAGTTTGTGCTGATCCATCAACTCCTTTAATTGGAGGAAAGAATTTCTGTTTTTAGCTGCCTTGACTCTTGGAGGCGGAAATGCTTCCTCTTCTTCCTCTTCCTCTGAGTTGTCACTTGAGAGGTCATCTGAGAGGTCATCTGAGAGGTTACCTGGGCCTTTTCTCTTTCGGATAGGAGGGCTCCATACCCGTCTTCCTCCGTTGCTTGCCCATGGGTTGGGAGCATCTGAGAATAGCCAAGGCGTCTCCGACCTATCTGTTTCCGAAAGCGGTTCACCCGTTTCTGGGTGTTCGTTCAACTCTCTGGACTTAAGAAGTGCCTCCTTGACCTCCTCCATTGGCGATTTTACTTCGTCCCTCATTCTCCTTGCCTGAGATTGACCTATTATACTTCCGAGACCAGAAATAGTCGTGAAGTAATCTTTATCTGGATTTTGGATAGTACGCACGGACAACCACTGAGGGGCAGCTCGCTTTCCGCTTTCAGGGGCCTTCCCAACCATCAAGCATGTGGCGTATATTACCTCATAGGAAGTTGTGTCCGGAGGCAACTCATTGACATTTCCGAGCTTAGGGTACAATTCCTCGATTACTCCTTTTGGGAAGTCGGAACTGGGCCTCATGAAATAATAAGGGAGCTCGTCCGTCCCAACGTTAACGCAGGCCCTGTACAAACCTCTTCCTGCTTTACGAATTTGAACAATCTTTCCATATGGGGTAATTCCATTCTTTATCTCAGGTCCGAAAAAGGCAGAGTACTTGGGCCTAAACTTGGAGCTGACTAGGGAAGCCGAGCCTTGCGTTGGATTGCGCGTTTGTTTGCGTGTCGTGTTAACCGCTGGTTTGTCTACGACATCCATGGGCTCGGGCTCAGGACTAGGACTCCGATGCCGTTTTCTATCATTTGTTTGGGGTTCCTTATTCGTCTCAGCGCTGGTTTTCCTGGGTTTTGCCGCTGCCTCCCTACTCGAGGCTTCTTCAATCTCAATGTCCACAGTAGCATTCATTAGCTTGTCTGTGTAAGCTTTTTTCACTGAGTCCGACAAGTTAGGATCTATGTCTGGAATCCATGCGAAAGGGAAACCAGCGATAGCGTTCCTGCCTTGAGCTCTTGCCAGGTGCTTGCGAACGCTTTTCTCGGTATCCTCTTCCGTTTGTTCTTCATCGCGCAGGTCTCGCATGATTAACTGGAATTCATACTCAGGAAGTGTATGATCATCAGCAGCTAGACCATGTTTTTTGTTAACACCCCGAAGAAGCTTGTTGAGCTCTTCAATCTTTTTAAGCCCATTGTTTGCCCTCTTCGCATTCCCGTCCAAAGAATCTTTGACGAACTTTGGTACCAACTGCTCGGCAGGCTCCAGTACAGATAACTGGTACGGGGTAGGCCTAGTGAACATGCTTCGAAACTCCTCGGGAAAGTCTTTTGCTTCTGGAGTTTGTAAAACCTCTATGAATAGGGAAACGATGTCCTTGGGGATTAGCATTTTAAAAGGGATCCCTTTCTTTAGTAATGCAACCTCATACTGCCTTGTACCATTAAGGATCTCAGTCGCCGCTTTCTTTCTCGTCTCGCCTTCAGAGTTTTTGAACACGTTGTACTTCATCTTGAAACCTTCTATGAGACTGCCTAGGTCTCTCCAGGGGAATAAATAATAATCCTCTGCTTGGTCGGGATGGTTGTTTTCCGTAATTTCCTTGATTTTTTCGTTGATATTATCGAGCTTTTTCTTGTGATCCTCGGTCAGGCTGTTGTGCCAAAGTCTACGGATGATGGTATATGCTTTCCGGTACTCGTCAAGGAATTCGGGAGGAGTTTCACGGAAACATCCTTGTATGTTACTAATCGCGCTCTTGCCACCACTCTTGAGCATTGTGGCACGTTTCCAGTCCATTTCATCGGCTGAGCTGTCGTCTCCACCTTTCTCAGGCTCCCAGTTGTCCTTCTCCCGACCTTTTAGAACCTTCTGAAGCTTCTTTATTTTCTTCCGTATTTTTTCCGTTTCAGACAGTTTTTTGTCTTCTTCATCGGTTGATACAGCGTTTGGGCCCCATTGACTGAGAAGCTCGTCAAATTCGACGTCTGACGCATTTTTTGCCTCCGAGTAGGCGTTCGCCTTTTTGTTACCATTCGATGACTTAGGTGGATCAGCTATCGCCTTCTTGGCTTCGGGATTCTTTGACGGTTCGCTAAGTTTGGGCTCCGAACCTCCGTGGCTTTCGAGCGTATCCTGATGGGGGTTTTCGGTTGCTTCAGATGCCATTGCGAACTAGAGGCACGCGTGTCGTCTCTCGAAGGTAGTAAGGAGTAATAAAGTATGCTGCTGAGATCCTGCTCAACTTGAGTGTAATACTGCTGATGTTCTGCTTTCTAATTGCAAGTGATGGGCAGCTGCTTTTATATGTATGTTGGGTGTGAAATAATTCCGTAAAAAGGTTGTACTGAATTCGAAATCCGGTTTCCGAAAACACGTTTCCGGTGCCGCCGCACGTGCCTTGATGGCAGCTAGCACTGGCTATAAGGCGAAGACCAGCCAGCTCAATACCTTCACATACGCCATGTTGCCTCTTGCTGTAACCGTGCTGCTGATGTCGGCGCCGGTCAAGTCTTTCGGTGCCATCAACTCTTTTGATATGTGGAGTGGCCAGCGCAGCTGGAATACCTCTAATTCAACGACAACATCCCTGCAAAACCAAAGCACTCCTATTGGAATATGTTACGGGGCTCCACAGGCAAGCAATGATGCTCCAAGCCTATCGTCAACCCATTCCTCCATCTCGTCGATCTCAATTGCCCTGAGCAATGACCTCCAGTCTGTTATGCCTTCAACCTCAACAGATTCAACGCCGACAATTTCCACGCCATCAGCTTCCACGCCATCAGTTTCCACGCCATCATTTTCCACGCCACCAATTTCCACGCCATCTTCGACTCCAACATTCCCAACCCCAGTGCTATCGAACGATGCAATGAACGCAAATCGTTCCCGATATCTATTGCTCAGCTGGATGTTACTGGTATCTCATTTTATGTAGAACGGGTGTAGTCTCGGAGAGGACATAGATCACATCGTATATAGAACAATGAAAATCATGGCTACTCCACAAAATTGGAGATAGTCTATACCATATTTTACAGACCAGTTAGAGCGTGTGAATAAGGAATATTAAGAATCTTCATGAGGATGCGGTTAAGCCTAGCTACCATTCCCTCTGTGTGAAACTAGTGCCTTCCTATCATATGCTGTCCCAGACTGCGAATATTCCTGACCGCTTTCAAATGCATTGATCGGCATGATCAGGACGTCTGAGATTAGGAAAGGAGAGTCCAGTCCAGATATTTCGTCACCAGTCATACTTAGTCCTATAATCTCCGAGAGATGCTCAAAAACAGCTTTAGTGAAAATCTGGGGCCCTGTAGGGCGGATTAGATCGTCGAAAACAATTTGAGGAGTTGCTTGCATAGGGTCTCGCTCCCTAATAAATGCAGCAACTTCAACTTCAACCTCTTTCACCATGCGCCGGATAAGAGGATGATTGGGCCTTGCCATAATCGTGGACTGTGAAATCTGTACTGTCCATGGCATGCCCTCCCACAGAGGTCCCAGACCTTTGTCAAGCTCGATCCCAAGAACTAGGTTGGCTTGGTCCACATATATTGGAGGTACCCAATCATCGATTGGCTGTATCGGTCGAATGTCTACATCCACGTAGACACCACCTTCTGCAAGGAGGACCAGATATCGGAGCAAATCGGCACGGGTCACTGGGTCCCGCTTGATGATATCGTACGTCTTGCGGATCCCCTCCTCGTATCGGAAAGCTTGACGCACAAAAATGTCCTCGGTGTCTTCATTTAGACACTCATACTGGTAGCCGGGATTTGCCAGCGCCCATTGCGCCTGGCCATCGACGAAATCCTGCTTGTGGCCTTGATGATAATGGAAGATTTGCCAAATCTTCCTGGGGACTTATCGAAGTTAGCCGTACGGTAAGATGATGTGCTTCATTCTTATACTCACAGTTCTCAGGATGCCCACTGCTCTTCTCAGCTGTGTAGTCGTTTAAGAACAGGAAGCCGACTTTGATCCAGGATAACAGGGCGCAGGCTGCAAGGATACACTTATAGGTCTTCGTCCGCCGGAAAGTTCGACGCTGTCTGAAGTGAAATAACATTGTTTTCTGAAGCGGCTTAGACTTCTAGATGCGCTCGTGTAGCATCGCACTGCATTTTAAAGTCGTGCACGACACACGTGATGTCTGATCCCGCGCGGTTCAAGAGCCCGCACGGGCTTCTTCTACGCCATAACCTCGATGAATCAGCAGTCCACAGGGGATCGGATGCCGCACGGCGATTGGGCCCGTAGGGCTTGTCTTCCCGCACGGGACTGGAATTTCGGCGAAGACGAAGTTTTGCGGGATCGATTCCCGCGCGGGAATTCGTAGCGCAAGGGACTGGAGCCCCTACCCGCTGCAGATCCTACCTAATTGGAACCTCGCGCGGGAACAATTCCCGTGCGGGAATTCAGAGAGCATGGGATCGGGGCCCCTACACGCCGCGGATCCTACCTAATTGGTAGCCAGCGTGGGAGATGTTCCCCTACGGGCCAACGTACAAGGATGATTAGCGGCAAATGCAGCAAAATGACTGGGAGACTGGGTTCCCGCGCGGGAAGAAGGGCCGCACGTGCAGTTGGCGCTTAGAGCTGCAGATTTTCTTCAAAATTATTTTTATTATCAACATTATCAATATTTCCAACACTTTTAACATTACCAACGGCATTATTACTATTAACATTTATTCTAACAATTTTTCCATTGTTAACATCTAAAATTCCGGGGCCATGCTACTCGCAGAGAATTGCACCTCCAACCATGTTAGGGCTTAAGCGTTGGATGCATCCTTGTATCACGATACGGGGAACTATTACGCATGAGCACTAAAAGCGCATATTAGGAGATAATAGGCTAATAATTGAAGGAGTGATGGCGGTGAACTAGTTGTTATGCTAAATGGTGCTTACGCGAACAGGATGTCCTCTGTGCCCAGCGTTTATCTAGCTGTCACAAATCTGTTAAAACAAATCCCTGTTTACTGATAATGACGGCCCCTTTTATAGAGCCACCATGGCCACAATGTCAAGTTTGCAACAAAGAAAATGTCAAGGGGACGGTCACGCTCCTGCAATTCCAGCAAGCCAACCTCTCCAGGTAATGCCTACCTTTAGATAGTAGATGGCAATCTAACGCATTCTAGGAACGCTTGAAGCTCATATTGAGGAGCTCGTCAAACTGGAGGAGTACCGGCATCAAGAAATAATGTTCCAATTTGAAAAACTACGCCAACAAATTGTCGACAGCATCGCAACCAACAACAAGGTCGTCGGAGAACACTGCAATGCCTCCGACCAACCCACTAGGCCACGTGAAACAGATGATGCCATTTTAGGCCAGTCAACGACCGTAGCTTTGCCATCCACGAAAGAGCTTGCCAGAGGACTGGCGTTACAACTCACTCACCGCATTGTAAAGGATTTGCAGGGAAGAATCCAAGGTAAGTGCTATGCGACCCGTTAATCCCTCATTGCTGACTTTACAGCGTACGGATGGAAGAAGATTGCTGCAACTGGTTTGCGTCACCTCAGAAATAGTCAATAGTTTCTTATGGCGAGTTGCAACCTTACATCATTGGGCTGTATACATAAATACAGTTCAGTCCCAACTAGATAGACCAATAAATCCTTCTAGCGCTCTGCGTTTAGCTAAAAGCCTTTGATCTTCATTTACTAACAGGAAAGTCTCCTGATACAAATCCATCGCCGTTGACTGCAAGAGCACACAGCCATCCCATCCAGTTTGTTCACTCAGCAGCTAGAAATAATGATTGTTTTTGGAAATTATGGGAGAGAGGACCCAGTTGGTATGCGGTAGGATGCGAGAGCTGCATACAAAATCTTATAATTTCGCCGAAAAACAGTGTTGGTGGTGGGATGCGTTATGGTGAGTTGCATAGAAGGAAGGAGAATGGAATGTACGCTCAAAAGTGTGCCATGAGCCTAAGAGCATGAAGCAAAGGAAAAGCGGTCGGATGCATAAAAAAAGAATAAAAATATGATTCCAAAATCTTCCAGTAATCAATGATCAGTCTTCGTGTGGTAATGAAAAACTGGCGGTCATCCCCGAGAGCCTAAATCCGCCTGCTTTCGAACTCACGAAGAAGAGAGGGACTAATGCGACCTAACCGTCTCCGAGTGACCCAGCTGTTGAACTCCGGACCGTATCCCTTCCACTGAACGTAATAGCTACGTACTCTTCGTTGCCCTCCGGGACGCTTTCGAGAGCGATATTTAATCAGGCGTTCAACCTCACTCCCGTCTGCGTTAGCCTTAATTGTTGACAACTCCCGTGCCAATTCAGTGGCTTTGATCAGTCGAGGCTCCTCGCCGGCAATGTCCGTTAGGTCCCATATATATTTACCCCGGCTGAGGCCTTTATTGGCTGCGGAAGCGACAGGGGTCGGAGCAGTCCACAGTGGGGCATCGGAGTGAGAAGAGACAGCCGCGCGGTTGCTGAGTAAGGAGGCATCCGGAGAGCCCTTTCTGTGGTCGAATTGAGGTTCTCTAGCGTCGTACTTCCGCCAGTCGAGATCCGGACCATCTTGAGTGATTGAAGGTAGTGCAGATTCCGTGAAGGGGTGCAATCCTACGTTGGAGCTTTTGGCATCCGCTTCAAGCATTGAGTTTTCAGATAAGCCATTTTTATTTCTGCGCATGGACGCTAATGCTGTCTTAGCATTCGGTCGACCATCAAAAGAAGTAGGGAAGAGGCAATCCTTACGGCTATGGCTTCGTACACTGCGGTATAACGAGTCGGGTTTCATAGTGGGATCCTTTCGGGCCTTGCATTCCCGGATAACGGTACCAATAGACGGGAGGGTGTCATCGTCTTCTTCGGCATCGACACTCGCACCAACACCCAAAATCGCCCCTCTATGATCAGGAGTATCGTAGACCGTCAAGTCTATTACGCCTCTATCGGAAAATGGCTTCTCTGCACAGGGTAAGCGGGAAGAATATTTGGAAAGTCGCTAAACGATAACAGCGCGATAAGCTCGAGCTGTGGTGGGATTTTACCTTGGAATACCGTCTTTGTTGATGGAGGGGAAAACGTAGGTTCAGGCTGATATACTGGAGCTGTAGAATGCGCAAAGAGAGGCTGGGAACTCATTTTGAGGATGGGCTTGGTCGGTGATGTTGAATGAGAGAGAAGTCTTCCTGATCAGATGAGGGTGTGATGGAGAGTGAATGTGGGAGCCACGAGGCCTTATATGTTCTTCTAGTCCGGGCCGTGCATGCCTTTGACATGAGTACCAATCTGGCTATGAATGGAACGGTCCTATTGGCCGGTTATCCGCCAATAACAGAATGCGGCACAGCGGATAGTGCTGGTTCGGAGTGCTCTAAGGAGATTACTGGTGCTTTGGATGGACCCACTGTGCATAATCAGAGTGTGCTGCACGAGTAATTATTTGACAGCATGCAACTCTGGATGCGTACTCGGCCTTAAAACCTCGGTCCCCTCCACAGAACGCCGAAAAACCTTGGACAGTATTACCACCCATCACTAGCTCTAGTGTTTTTTTTCTCGGGCACTTTTAAGCAGTTCAATGTTCATTGATCGATTAAATAGTCAATTGATTGGTTTATTTGTTGGCGTTTCTGGTATACGAAAGGGCTACCTATGCGAGCTGACACTGCCTAGCACTCTCCATAGAATGAATCACTTGGCCGTGTAGTATCCAGTTTCACGAGGAAGGCTGCGCCAGAGATGCAGCTTATTAATGTCCAACTCATAATTCTTAGGAGTAATCCCTCGAGTGTCAGTATCACTTAAAAGATGACTCCACTCAAGACGAAGAGCCTTCTAAAATACAGATCTGTCCATCACATAAATGAATACAACTAATTCCTATTGAAATTCACGGAAGTCTCAATCTGAACGCTACTCTACGTCTCCCTCTTCTTTCTCAGACCCAAAAACGATCCCATGCACCTCCGTAAAATGGCTGAAAAGCTCGTCGGTACTACTTATCTCTGTCTGACAGCGCGGATGGGGGCAGGTGAACGCCTTACAGATATGTCGAAGATGGTGGTTCTGAAGGTGCTCTTTGAGGCTTGACCCACCGTCTGGAAATTGCCTGTAGCGGTGAGATGGCCTTCCAGGAGCACCGAGGCAAAAAGGGCACAGCGCTGCGGTGCTTGTGATCCCGTGCCTCTTGACAGCTCCACAGAACATATCCCCGACGTCTTGGACATGGCCGTGGCAGTGAGAATCCCACTCATAATCAGACTCATACCACTCCGCACACTGGTAACAGTAGTATGCTTTAGAGTCCAGCGTATACTCTGAGATCATACCATGTGACTTGAGCATGTGGATACTCAAGTCAACGTGGGTCGCAGTTGCGGTCCAGCACCCGGACCACAGGCAACGGTAGCTCCGTGAGCGGTGGACATGGTGTGAGATGTGAGATGTGACCGCATCGAGTGATTGGCATATGAAGGATTCCGTGCACCCCTGCCACTCACACCTGTGCGACCCACGAAGTTGTGTCTTCTGGTCCATAGCCTCCGCGCTGAGCCTAGAGAAGGTCTTTGGAGATGCTTCCATCGGCCGTAGGTAAGGCTGGGTTCTGAGCCTCTCCTTTCTCTTCTTTTCTTGACTTCGCTTGCAGCACTTAATAAGATGATCATTGAAGCTCCACCTCCCCTGCCTAATAAAAGTTAAGATGGTCTCATTACAGCTAGGATGGTGCGACTTACTTCGGTCGGAACTTCGTCATGCAAACAGGGCATTCGTCATCTTCTGCATTTGCGCGAGGATAACAGGCAAACCAGGCGCCGGGCTTGGCTATTTCAATGAGTGGTTTGAGAGCCTCCCGGAGCGGGAGAGGCCCTTGAGACTCTCTCCGGTAAAAGTTCTGTACAACAGCGTCTCTGGAGTGGTCGTATTTGAGAAGGGCGGCGAGGCACCTCGAAGGGCGCGGGCGTACGTAGTGTTTGGTTTCTTCAACATCCATGGCCTTTTGAGGATCCGGAGATGGACTACGAGGAGACTGTTTGAAGAACTGTTGCCGGATGTGGACCATTTCCTTCTTTTTACGAGCGCGCTGTAGCTCATACTCTTGACGAGAAGCTGCTTTGCCAACGACGCGAACGCCTGATTTGATAAGCTCTGAGCTGGGCTCACCAGGTGCCCGCCGGTCCCTCGTTAGCTCCATAGAGCGTAGTAGATTCATAGTGTCTTTCTGCTGCTCTCTTCCGAGGATGATCGATTGCAGATCCCCACCAAAGGTCCGCGAAATGTAGTATTGGAAAACAGCTTCGTTTGCATGTCCCATCAGCTGCTGCCGCTGTGCAGAAGTGACGTTTTCTGTCCAAGTAAGTAAAGAGCAAAGAAGAGTATATAAACAGCGGCGTTCTTACCATCAAACTGATTTCCAGCACCTCTCCGGAAGCAGTAAGAAGTCAAGTTATCCTCATATCCAGCTCGCTTACCCAGTTGGCCAAGGAAGTGGTTCAACGAGCTGTACTTGAGTATGCGGGTTGACGAGATTTTACACTGATTCTCGATCGCACGGAGAATCGGGACCTCTGCCACAGCTTCCTTAACATGGATCCTCTCCGACTTCATGCCAGGCGCAATCCTCTTTTCGTTCAAGACGTCCGTTTGATCGATCGCCCCATCAGCAATAGCTAATGCGAGGAAGTTTGTGACTGGGCATACATCACGCTGCGTGGGCTCCTCATAAAAGGAGAGCGATATACTGTAAAAACTCGTGTCAGCCATGAGCGGTTTTTCTATGGTGTTTTACTCACTACTTGGATTCATCCCGCCGTTGGTTCTTCCGCAGCTTAAAGGTGATCTTGAGATGGATTAAAGGGACCCCCTCCTTCTCAATGCGAAAAAGCTCAACATCACCGTATTTAAGGCCTTGATTTGTGCCACGATAACGGCTGGATTCGATGAATTCACCGGGCCGCACGCCCGCATATCCGGACAGTAGGATGGACCATGCTAGCTGCAGGCGCATGCGAGGATGTTTGAAAACATGCTCGTCACATGCCCATAGATAGTATAGCAAATCTTCAACTACTGCCCAGGTTGCCATAGGCTTCGGTGCGCCTTTTGTTACTGCACCCTCCTTCACGTCTAGGCCGTCGATGAACTAGTAGTATGTTAAAATACGTTCGCCGAGCAGGGTAGCCTTCTTACGTCGTTCATAATTGTGTCTTCTTTCTTAGTATATATGTGGTTCGCGCGAAAGCCGATCACACGCTTCAAATCACACCACCATTTGCGAAGTGTCCGAATACACAGCTTGCCCCGGACGCCCCTCTTCTCTCTGACGAGCCATGTGAAGAAGCTTTGCAACTGGCCGAGGCTTGGTGGTTGGTAAAATGGCTCAGATCCTCCCCGGGAAAACACGACGCTCTCGAATCTGTAGAGGTCAGCAGATAGCAGTGTTGCATGAATGCGAGAGCACCGTACTCCTTCCATCGTTTGACGTGTACCTTGACCCGGGAGGAGTCAAGAAAGGCCAGCTCGTTGGAGTCTGCAGGCTGTGACTGGTTTGCAAGTGCAATCAGATCACTATACTTGTTGTCCATGTTGGCAAAAAAAAGTGAGAATTCAACAAGAAATGCTGGAGTGATGAGTTTGGGTAGCATCGTCGGCGGCGCGCAAGCTATATATACCTGAATACCCGCTGTAGTGGATGCTGACCGCCACTGTGGGAGGCGTGGACGGCGAAATGCGACACTGACCGAAAATTCGAAGACCCGAAACAGATACTCGAGGTCTGGCAATACGGGAGCGGGATTCCATGTTTGGCGGCCAGGATATTGTTGCACGTTTTACGTTTTCCTAAAACGTGACAGATCCGTTTCGCTAAAACGAAAATAATGTTCGCTAATTAGCGGACTGGGGGGTGACTAGGGTTCCCATTTTCGGAATTTATGCGCGCGACTAATTGACCATATACGGATCACAAAAAAAATCAGTATGACCGGACAAGAGAATGCAGGGCTTCCCGTCCGCTCAGCCGTACTTAAGCTGCGAACCGGCCGATTAGTACTCAAGTGGGTGACCATTGGGGAATCCCGGCTGTTGTACGTTTTGCCTTTTTTTTGGGCCCGGGAAGCACAGACCTCGTTTTGTCCTTTGCGATTATTATCTTTTTTTTTTTTTTTTTTTACTATGAGCATTTTAGTACCCAATGAACAGCGATCATTTCAATTGCCTGAGGAAGGCATTAGAATTCACTGTTGGTAGCTGACATGGCAATGAGACCGTCGGCTGCGCCGTAGGGCCGGGGTGCGACGCTGACGCAGCGCAGTCGGGAAGCAGAAAAAAAGGTAGATAGATGCAAGACGCGTAATCACAACTTAGTCCTAACGTATTGAGAAAGAGCAATCCACAGTCTTGAATATGGCAATGCTTGCTCATAATAACATCCAGGGCTATGGAACTTGAGGCCAAAGCAACCGTTACCACCCCTCAGTATTACGAATTTGAATTCGAGTCTCTGTTCAAACTGGTAACAGACCAACCTCTCCTCAAGCCCGTCTTTTGAAAAACGAGCTACTTCACCCGCTAGAGCAACAAATTTCCCCCAGAACCGGTTCGAGAAAAACGCTCACATCGCGATTGATAGCCTGAACTCTGTATCATCGTTATATGTAAGCCTTGAAGGAAAAATACAGCTTGCCATGTACCACGCGCACTAGTATTTAATCCCCGGACGTATATTTCCGAGTTCAAATTACCGAGCCATTCGTTGTCGAAGGAGATGAGTAGGAACTGAAGACTCACATTAAAATAGCGCAACTGAATGCGCCGAGCTTCGGTATCCCTCTTCTGTAACCTCCATGCCTGGGTCGGATCCGTTCTCACCATCAAATTGCTCAATCAGAAGCCGACCGGTGCTATCTCCGTGCTTCTCGACGCCAAATTAGCGATCGGAAAGTCGATAAATGACGAAAGTTGCAGGGATGGGGCGCGTCAAGCGTTCATTGAACGAACGTGCAGTTTGTGGCTTGATTGATCGGTTGGATACATTCTCCCGTTCTATCCTGCATGATGTCGTGCATGTAAGCTGCATTGCATCCCCCACATATGTGGCAGCAAAGAAAACAATCGGCCGATGGCCATTCGTGGGACCGTCGCCGGCCATGCTTCAGTGCCCGGATTCTTTGCAGCCTTCTTTCTCCTCCCATGTGAAAAGTAGAAAGGACTACGCCAGACTCGGGAAGATCGGATAAGCGGTTGACCGCATCGTACCGTTTTTGTTTTCTTTTAAGCTTGGCTTGCACTACGCAAGGCGGCTAATAAGGGGTTGCATACATGCGATGAGTGGCTTTCGTGGAAGACTATGACCCATGTTCACATGCGTTTCTGTCCTTCTATGCAAGTGTACGTCAGCTTGAACTTCTGCCACCATTTCGAAAATATATTTGGGTCTCTCAAGCCTGTCTGACCAAAGATATTGCTCCCTGATTACCTCGGCAGTTGAAGAATCTAGATGCTTCTATATGCATCTGGATGTTTACTTCAAATGCCAATGTGGAGAGCGCCGTCTCTACCGAGCCATGGAGAGACAAAACGGTTTGACCCTTCTCTATCTCCTTCCAAAAGAGAGCTATCACAAGAAGTTAACATAAGCATGTCGGACGAGAAGAGTCTACGCCACATATGCAACCTTGACATAGTAATACCAGTCTCCATGACTTCGACACGGTTTGAAAGACAAATATTAACTTTTTTTTGTGATTCTCTCCAACCACTCTCTTACACACCTATCCTTTACTGCCCCTCCATATCTAATCATCGAACCCCCCAAACTCCCCCTCACTCTCTTCACCACCCTTCGCTAGTCCTTCCCTCTCCTTCCTCTTCCTGCTCGCCTGCACTGCCGCCTTCCTGTTGTGTTCGACCTTCCTCTCAAAGCCCGGCTTTGTGCTGATCTGCGTGCGCCATTTGCCCCTGCCTTGCGTGAGCTCGACGCCAGCCCTTCTAGCCTCAACGCCCCTCTTCTTTAGCAGCTTCTTATCGCGCTTACTAGGCGTGGGTAACGCATCTAGCATCCATTGCTGAATAGTCGCCTTCTCCGCGCCTTCCTTGCCCCTCAACGCTTCGCTCGCCTTGATGATGTTCGCGATGTTCTTGATGTACGGGATGTCCTCCTCCGTGTACAGCGTGACCGCAACGCCGCCCTCGCGACCTGCACGCCCGGTGCGGCCGACGCGGTGCACGTACGCCGCGCCCGACGTCGGCACGTCGTAGTTGACGACGCCGTTGATGCCGCGGAAGTCGACGCCGCGCGCCAGCAGGTCTGTCGTGATCAGCACCCACACCTCGCCGCGGCGGAAGCGCGCCATGACGCCGTCGCGTAGCGACGACGACAGCGACGAGTGTAGGACCGCGATGCGCGACGACCCGCCCGCCTCGGGCGGGATGTCGTACTGCAGCTCCGAGTAGAGCGCCTGCGCGCGGGGGATGGTTTGCGTGAAGATGAGGAAGGGTGGGCGCAAGGTAGGTGTCGTGTTGTCGCTCTTAGAGGTGGTGGGGTGGAGCAGCTGGCGGACTGCGAGGAGTTTGCCTTGCTCCGTGGCGGCGTACGTGAGCTGGTGGTGGATGTTGGGAACGGCTGAATCCTTGAGGCCAACGACGAGACGGACAAGATTGGGCCTGGTGACACCTGAGGTCTGGATGGACGACCAGCGGGACGTGATAGTGTTCTTTGCTAGTTCTTCGATGCTAGATCCCATGGTGGCCGACCAAAGGCTTACCCGTAGAAGCGGGTTTGTGCAAGCGTTCCAGATATCTAGAGTTTGTTGCCGGAATAGAGGGTCGAGGAGTACATCTGCCTCATCTAAGACAAAATACTTCACTGAGGGAAGAGAGCCAGTTCCGTCCGCGATTTGGAGAGCGTGTAGTAGAGTAAGGGGCGTTGAGACCAAAATGTCTGACTTAACCAGCTGGCCTCTCTTGCGCTTCTTTGTCTTGGAGTTTTTGTCGCCTTCTGAGGCAGAATCGCCCTGACTCTCACCGTCGCTTTCTTCGGAGCCAGAATCATCGTCACTTGGCTTAGACTCCTCTTCCGCGGATTGCTCTAGGACCTCCATACCTTTACGCATGAGGGAAACCTTGATTCCTGTCTTTAGGCTGAGTTTCCGTCCTTCGTTGACGATTTGACTGGCCAACTCCTTGGTAGGAGCTAGGATGATTGCTTTGATCCCTTCGTCCTCCTTGGCGGGTGAATCCTCTCCGTTCCGTGCTTTACGCCTCCGCAAAAGTGACTCAACGACAGGAATCAGGAAGGCCAGCGTCTTCCCGCTACCGGTAGGAGCCACTGTTAGAAGGTCAACTCCGTTGCTTTCTGGGTCCGTAGCATCCAATAGCAGTGGCAGACTGGCAAGCTGCACTTCCGTTGGCATGGTATAGCCCTGCGCATCGATATTTTCCGCCAGTCTCCTGGAAACGTTGAACCGCGACCTCAGTTGGTTAAAGGACGTGAGCGGTTGCGGGAAAAGCTGAACCTTTGCCTTCTTCTGCGGCACCTCCTGCTTTTTTGACTTCTTACGCTTCTTGGACTTCCGATCCGCCACCTTCTGATCTGCCTCTTGTGCCTTGTAGTCCTCCAGCAGAGTGATCTTGACCTTGTGCGAGCGCAGTATGCGCTTGTTCTCCTCTTCTGTCACCGGTTCCACACCATCAGCAGATTCAGCCTCGGGCTGATCCTTCTTCGCCTCGCCCTTGATTTGTTCTGCGCCTGCATCTGCTACTTCGGGCTCCGCCTTCTTGTCCTCCCGCTTCCCATCGCCGAAAAAGTCGAGTTCGGGCGGCAGATCAACGGTCGCTGCGGAATGGTTCTGGCCCCTTTTGCGCTTCTTCGTCTTCGATTGCGTAGCCGCCGTCGAACTCTGGTTCTCGTGGGTCGCGTCGCGGCCGAAAAGCTGCGGATTTGCGTTTGCGCCGCTGGAGGGCGTCTTCAGCGCGGGCGCATTCTTCGTCGCACCCTTGCCGACGTTGGTGCCGCGCGACAGCACCTTGAGGAAGTCCATGTCTCGAGACGTCGTGAGGTCAGATTTAAGCGTGTCGGAGTTGCGGGAAATCAATGGTGGCGACGCATAGTTTTGCGGTACCGACGAACGTTGGCGGCGCAATAATTCCGCTATCGAAAAAAATACTTATCGGCGCTGTCAAAGCTTCACGCCATCACGTGCGCCTATATCACCAAAACTTGAGCACATACAGCGATTGCCCTATTGGGGTAAAAGTACAAAGGAAATGGATAAAATCTAGAAGCAGCATATGTGCATGTAGTACAGTGTCTTGCTCCGTGGAACAAGGTGTGCTCCTCTAGTCAACGGCTCCCTCTACAGCTTTTGCCGCCTGTTTTCGACCTCCATCCGTCCCCGGCCCCGTCTGCTTCCAACTGACAGCTGACTTGTCTACCATCCATCGCAGCCGGCTCCATCCTTTAGTGGTGGGCAGGCGCGCTCGACCTGTAGCCGACGATCTTCATGCGGCCAATCATCTCGCCAACGGTGAAGAAGCCAAGGACCTCGGCGGCAACGACACCGGCAGAAGCGAGCTCCGCCCTGTTCACGTTCCTGACGCGGGCCAGGAGGTTGGAGGTCTGGCCGGAGAGCTGGGAGGGGTTCTTGAGGGCGTTGAGGAGGGGCTGGAAGTAGGCTTGGAAAGTTTGCGTGGACCTGCAAGGGTCAATGAGTATGGCCCATCTCGGAGATTGTATCCGGGCATTGCTTACGGAGGGCTCATCTTGCGGGCCTGGAAGACAATCTTGCCCAGCTCAAGCGCGACGCGCGAGTAGTAGACGGTCGGGGGGATGAGAGCTGCGGGGAACGCATGTCAGTCGGGTTGACGCAAGCATGCGGGAGCAATCGCGGCTTTGGACGCGCCTGCAGCATTGCCGACGGACAGGCAAGCTGCAGGCATCTAGAACACTATCGAAAGCGCCAATGATCCAGCGGCCGTGGCATCATGTCGTCGGAGACGAGCCGGCCAAATGGCACATGCCAATTCGCACGCTGGGGCTGTAAAACACAGGGCGCACTTACACTGGACGAAGCCGGCAACCTTGGCGGTGCGGCCGCCGGCGGAGGCCAGACGCTGCAGAGCGGCGCCGCCGAACTGGGTGGCCTTGGAGAGAGCAGCGCTGCCGGTCGCACTCGCGCGGGCAAGGCCCTCAGAGGCCTTGGAGGTGGCTTGAGCGGCCTTTTCCTTTGCGGCCTCGGAGGTGGTGGAGGCATGGCGCACGGCGGGGCGGCGCACGGCGAAGCGGGATTGCCGCAGCACGGCGCGAGAGGCAGCGAGGGACATGGCGGCGGCGATGGAGGAGCGGAGATGGGGTGGTGTCGAGGGTGGATGAGGCTGCGTGCTCCGTGGGCGTTGAGGTCAACTCTGCCGTGCACGCCCGAAGGGAAAACCATTCCAGCGCCTCGGGCGCCAAGACCCTAGCTGAGATGCCGGTTCTGCGCGACAGTCACCATCGCCCTTCGACACACCACTTTCACGCTTTTTGCTTTCTGTCACAATGAGCGCGCTGCAATTGCGCACGCATTTCGCTAATGGAGTCCCGTCCGCGCCGCCGTTCACTACCATGTCTCCATCCATCCGGCCCAACCCCAATGCAGCCCAACCTCGGATGGCAGCCTCTGACCTCCAGACAGGAGGTACGCAGGAGCAGGTCACTAGGTACCGCCGATGGCATGCTAGGTCCACAGACTGGCGGCGTCGGGCGCTCACCAACCGCTCTGCATCCCTCTCATCTTCTCCGCATCATCCCGCGCACTAACCACCCTCCATAACCCCTCGGTGCCACCCTTCACTCCTTCAGGGGCTGGGGGCCCTGTGCCGGACGACCCTCGTCCATGTAGCATTGCATCAGTCGAGTATCTCAGCCATAGCGGCTTGAGGAGATCATCCAGGTGCGAGAAGATATCTGGCAGGCTGTCGAGCCTGACTCAACCTCCAATGGAAAACGTTCAACCGTTGCGGTACTCTTCGCGCCGACCCCACACGCATGCGGTACGGAACCCACGCCGCAATATGAAAGGGCTGGATGCGTCCACTCGTCCTGGTCGAGAACGAAGACGACCACAAACGTCGAACGGCATGGACAATGGCTTCTGCACCCTGTCGTGTCCACCCATCCGTCATCCCCGCCGGCCAGACCGTCGTACGCTTCCGTTGACATCATACATGCACTGCCCCAGGCTCTCTTCCATTACCCGAATCCGGGTACTGCGTTGCTCGTACGGCTCTTTTGCTGTCTTTCCGGGACGCGCAACCCCTACTTGGTTCGGGATTTTGACCAAAAAAAGATACCGAGCGTTCAGTGGAAATTTGGCAGTTGACAAATAGGGACCCGGAGAATAGCTTCTTGTTCATGCTCCACCAAGTACCGAGAAGAGTGGGAAGCGAAATGGACCAATAAGACCCAAGCGTGCAATTAGAGGTCAAAGGAAATAGATTGATCGAGACGAATAGGCCCGCAGTCGACATGGAACCCTCACCAGGGCATCGAAAGTCTGGCCGAACGGCGTTGCGGACCGGGAAACGAGGACTGTTGGTCCGAATGTCTAATTACCTCTGGAGTATCAGCAACCGCATCGAATAGTAGCACTCGACGTGGAAACATAAGAGAAGAGTATTAGAAGCGAGAATGAAGATGTGCCGGAGAGACGTCATACCGCAATCTCGGCAATGAGTCGCGGCCTCCTGTCCCCATAGTACCGCCATGGAACGCCAACAACGCATTTCCCTCATGAATAGCGAGCGCTTGCGTTATTCACGGGTGGCTGCCGAGGGAGCAGAGCGGGTGGGGGACCAGCCATTGCGAGGTGGGCTAGAGCAGATTGTCATCAGCTCCGTTCACAGCGACGGGGAGGGCCGTTGTGCGGTCGATCCACATATGCAAGCGCCTACGCCGCACCAAGGAGAAAAAGGCCTGGCCGGCATGTTGAGTCGTCGACGATGGGGTCGATACGAGGCAGGCATCTCTGGAACCACGCCGTTGGCAGGCAATGTTCTGGGCTCAGGGGCAAAGTACAGCAGTCGCGGTGAGGATGCTATTCTCGGCTTGGCACTGCGGAGTGCTCAAAGCGCGCGGGATTGTCATCGGTACTTTCCACAAACTCCTCATCTCCGCGTCGGTACAGTAAGAGAATGAAATTCTGCTAATTTTGGACGGCTTCTACGAGAGGATTAGCAGAGGACGGGACGCCGCAATACCCGATGTGGATGGATGGGTCTCCAAGCGCTATCTCCGGAGTGGAGTGACGGGCGCACATCTTCCAATTCTCGACGCGTAACCTCCCCAGGGACCAGCAGGCGAAATAAGGGAGCCCAGGGGAGATGAGTTGCACCAACTGAGCAGACGGGAAAGTATCGAGCTAAAAAGACATGTCCAGCACACCGCCCACGCCGCCCCCTCCGGAACCCTAGCCGGGCTGAACCTGATTGACGACCTCTGTCGGTAGATATCTCGCAGCCCCGCGTCTCGTACAGAATCCTTCTATTGGATGGCCTCGAGGGCACGCCAGCCGCGGGCATGGCGAGTCGGATCAAAGAGCGGGCCGCATGCCCTGAGCTGCAGCCGCCTTCGCGCGGGCTTCTGGAAGGAGGAGCTGCCGCTGGGCAGGTCACGCTCCCTTCCGTCGCGCTGCTGAGGGCGCAGCGGCGAGCCCTCCGGGCGGCATACCATTGGTCTTATGGCCCAGGACCCGGAGATCGAGGGCGCACCCATGTCGCGGCGGGCAGCGACAGCCTGCAGCAGCAGATCGATCTCGTTTCGTGCCTGCCGATAGGCCCGGCAGCCGCGGGCGCGGAGGCGGGCTGCGGAGAGGGAGGGGCTTGGTAGGCGCTCCGCGATGGTCGGCAGGCAGCGCGTCTGGGGACGGTGTGGAGGCGCTGGGCAACGTCGTCCGAGACACGGTCGCCTGCAAGCCCTTCACACGGTCGTGGGGTTGATGAGGCTAGAGCGGTGGTACACATGTGGCCTTGTTAGAAACAAGCTCAAGACGAAAAAGCAATTCTGGAGCATGGGTGCCACGATGGAGGACGTCGATGCGGCTCAGCCCTATCTCGACCTCCAGCCGCCGCATCGAGCCGGCGCCTGGCCGCCCCGGGCCGGCGAGCTCGCGCGCGCCCTCTGACTAAACACGGGCTTAGCGGTCGAGGGGGCTCGTCGTGGTGCTTAGCAGACGGTGGAGCCTCGCTCGCTCGGGGCGGCGGGCTTTGGGGAGTTCGGACGATGCTCATCATATCCGCAGCAATGGCCACTTGCCCGTTTCTCTCTTGCGCAGGCCTGGCTAAATAACCTGACATGCATCGGAACGGGAGGCGTCGTTCCCCCCGCTGCCCCCGGGCAGATCATTGCTGCAGCTCGACGAGCGTGCGGATAAAACGCAGCGGCAGGAGATTATGCAGCCCGCATGGCATGATGACGGCGCGGCGCACGTTGCGTGCAGGCTGCGGGCTCGCTTGAGGCGTGTGGGCGGTCGCGGAGGATGGCCGGGAGCGAGGACAGCAGGAAGGGCTGATTTGCGGACCCTAGTAGGGACGGGCAGGCAGGCGCGGCGCGGGCGCTGCATACGAAGTTATCGATGGCGCGAGCATGACATGTAAGACTTTGATGTCAGCCACCGCGGCGATACGCTGCTCGTGACGGGCTAGTCGCCACAGCAATTCGCCATGTTCCGGCGTTGTTGATCGCCGGCGTGTGGAGAGAGCTGGGGCGTGTGCGCTGGGCTTCGGCGGCGGAGCGCTGGAGACAGGCATTAGCCGACGGCGCGCTGGTCGGTCTCCATCCAGCATCACACCACGGCGGCCACGAAGCGCACTGGGGCGCTGCTTGGGGGGGACGCGGCGGCGCTTGCAGAAGGCTGGCCGCGGAGGCAGTGGGCCGGCGCAGCAATCGAGAACGAGACACTCGAGGCTCCGGCCTGCCTATTCTTAACGCGCCTCCACTCGCGCGGGAGCTGGCACGAGCGTGGTGCATGATCGGAGGCCGCGCGATGGCTGCCCGCCGTGCCCTCGCCTAGCCGGCGCGCGTTGGCGACAGTGCCCCCCTGCACCTGGGCCCTGCCTGACCTGCAGTGTGTGGGTGCGGAAATATGTCGATCGACTAAGATGGATGGGTAAAGCGCGCTGCAGGCAGTTACAGAACTGCTCAGTGGCCTGGTGGGCCCGGGCTACGGGCCATGCACAAGGACTTATTCTTTGACGACATGCTGCTGCGCTATTCAAACCCATCAACGGCGTACTTATTACCAGTCATATTCCACTCCCAGATGTGGCTGCACTATTTAGTCCCTCCCCTCCCCAAGTGAAGCGCCGCCTGACAAGCGCATCGACGCGAGCAGTCCCGCCGTCTCCCCTACACTCGTTGCGTCCCTCGTTTGGCGTTGCAATGGAGGCTCTCTGGTCCTTTGTCGACCAGCATTGGTGGCTGACTATCTTCGCCCTGACCTTGTAAGAGCTCCCGCGCCTTCACATGCCGCCCTCCCCGCTGACCGTCCCCGAGCCTGCTTAAGGGCGTGCGCACCGTCGTGAACGCCATTGCCTTCTACGCGCTCTACAGCCCCACGCCCATCCCCGAGAAGCCCACGTACACGGCCGACGATGTCACCGTCATCCTGCCCTCCATCGACGGCGATGGCGACGAGCTGCGGGAGACCGTCGGTTCGATCCTGCGCTGCGCGCCTGCAGAAATCATTTTGGTGACGATCGACGCCAACGTCAACCGGGCCAATAAGATGATAGACGCCATGGGCGGCGCCGCCCAGAAGACGATCCGAGTTATGAGCGTCGCCCAAGCAAACAAGCGCCGCCAGATGTGCGCCGCAATCCCGCAGGTCAAGACCAAGATCATCATCTTCGCCGACGACGACGTGACCTGGGGCGAACGCCTGCTGCCGTGGATCCTGGCCCCCTTCGAGGACCCCAAAATCGGCGGCGTCGGCACCAACCAGAAGATCAAGAGGAACCCCGACATCCGCTATCTCTCCCGAGAGTACCTGTGGCAGTTTCTCGGGGAAATGTACATTCGGCGCCGCAATTTCGATATCACGGCCTGCACCCAGATGGACGGGGGTCTCCCCTGCCTGTCCGGCCGCACCGTCGCCTACCGCGCGCGTATCCTGCAAAACGGCGATTTCACCCACGGCTTCCAAAACGAGAAGTGGAACGGCTACACGCTCAATGCTGACGACGACAACTTCATCACCCGCTGGATGGTCTCGCACGGCTTCGACACCACCGTCCAGTACCACCACGAGGCCGAGGTCCAGACGACGCTCGAGTGCAACCCGCGGTACTTGCGCCAGTGCCTCCGCTGGGTGCGGAGCAACTGGCGGAGCAACCTGACAACCATGTTCGTTGAGCGCCACACCTGGACGTAAGAGATCCCTCCCCGAACGGGGCGCCGTCCCCCGATATTGTCTGAAGTGCGCACCTGCTGACCTGACCGCGCAGACGCCAGCCATGGAGCACCTACGCCGTGCAGCAGACCACACTGACCGCCTGGGCCCTGCCGTATGACCTGACGCTGTTCTACACCTGGTACCGCGCCAGCCTCAGCGAGGGCTACCACTACGACACCAGCATGGCCGGGGCAATTGCCCTGGCCGCCTGGATCGTCTTCAGCAAATGCACCAAGCTGATGCCTCACTTCGTGCGGCACCCCGAGGACACGATTCTACTACTGCCCGTCGTCGTCGTGTTCGGCTACGTCCACGGCCTGATCAAGTTCTGGGGCTTGGTCACGCTCAATGCTGTAAGTTCATGCCGGTACCCCGCACCGCCCTTGCTCGTGTTGCTAACGCGGAGTCGCAGACCACCTGGGGCAGCAGACCCGCCGCCGATACCGACGACGCCATCCGAATGGAGCGGCCCAAAGCGCAAGCAGGCTTTGCGCATTCGGACAACGAAAAGTTATCACTGCATTCTTCAAAATAGACACCATCCGCCTTTTGTTTTGAGTTGCTTTGCTTTGGTGGTCTTCTGTCCGCATAATGCCGCGCTCGTGCCCGCTTCTGGAAAGGGGGGGCGTGAGATCTAATCTTGCATGGCTGGCTAGGGTTTGTTGATGATGCGTCGCACAGCGATCGTCGCGCGCCGAAAGAGGTGTGCCATTGGTTTTTCGTCTATCTTCTTCCTTGTTCATCTTTCCGCCCCCCCTTTTTTTATTCTTCATCTTTTTGTTTTTTTCCACAATGCACGGCGGAGGCGCCGAAGGCTGCGCACTGGGTGTTTTTTTTTCTTGCTCAAGGAAAAAAATAAGGCGGGAGGCTGGCTTGCATTCTTCACATTGTCTTGGGCCATTTGTCGCGCTGCACTGCGGAAGGGGATTTGGTTTTTTTTTTCTTGTTCCTCAGCTCCTTCGCCGCGTCTTTCTTCTTGCATTTTTGCCGCCTTATTTTTTTTTTTTTACCGTGTTTGCCGATATCCCAGGATGGCGTAGAGGGCACCAGCAGCTTGCATCATGTCCAGAGAGAGACTCGATCTCACGATTTGTGTGTATAATACACTTTTCTCATGGGCGGGTTAAAAAAGAAGACCAATATAGTAAGCAGTAATGCTATGCATATCTCTCATGATGATGGCCAGCCAACTTGTGGACGGCGCGTGGTGGTGAAACGCGACGATAAAGCAGGCATTTTGCCCATTGGTGAATGGCAGCTGGCGGCGCGTCCGGCGCCATGCAGACGAAAAAAGAGGCCCCAAGCGGAGCATCACGCAAGACACTACCGCTACGGCTATGCAGCGCCCGAAATCTGCCGGATGGCGGCCCCCATCCCCCCCGGCGGGCTGCTTCAGGGAAACGGGCACAGGGCCCCATCTGCGAAAAGTAACGGACGTCATGGGCCTGA
Organism: Lasiodiplodia sp. COLG20; assembly: GCA_009801085.1. Taxonomy (NCBI): domain Eukaryota; kingdom Fungi; phylum Ascomycota; class Dothideomycetes; order Botryosphaeriales; family Botryosphaeriaceae; genus Lasiodiplodia; species Lasiodiplodia sp. COLG20. Next base: position 390,243 of record VNWV01000006.1, on the reverse strand, counting down.
AAGTGTTCGGATCAGCGCACTGGAGCCCACTCCACACGGCTCCAATTGGCATGCCGAAGGGCCTCCAGTCCCGAAAAGAGAGGCGTGAAATGCCTTGCAGACCGCACCGGGAAAGGGCTCGCCCGCAGCGCCGGGTCGGCTTGAAGAAAGGCTGCGCTGTTCCCGCGAAAGGGCAAAAAACGCCATGTCACATTTTCTTAAAATTTCAAGATGCAATGCGGAAAGGTTTAGGCGAGAGATCAGAACCGCAGATTCCCTCGTCAGCATGTGCCGGGCCCTGAAGAATAGGCGCATGCGACCTGCGTCCACGCTGTGCGTCGCGTCGCGTGCGGCCCAGTCACGGCAGTCGACAACTGCGGTACCCTTAGGCTTTCGCATGCTACAACCGGCTGCATCGCCGCCAGGTGGAGAAGGGTCTCTTGGGCGCCACAGGTGTCAACAGCCGCGGCACGCCTTGGCCAGCGGCTGGGTTGGCCCTCCTTCCTGCCAGCATGCTCGCGACCGCCGACCGCATCGAGCGAGCGTCTGGCCCAGGGATCCATGGCGGGCGAGCCCATCGCGATCATCCAGATTGCCTTGCCGGAGTGCAGGCCGGCCGCACGCAACTCGCAAGCTGATGCAGGCTGCCCGCGGCAACAGCCGTCAAGCGTCCCGGCGTCGCTCGCCCGCCAGGGATCGCAGCACGGGCTGTGTGATTGTGATTGTGGGCGCAGCGGGAGTAGCAGCCGAAGGGCAGGCCTCAGTCTCTCGGGTCGCGGCGTGTGGGCGCGAAGGAGCGGCGCAGACCTGGACACTCTGGCAGAGACCCACCTACGCGTTGTGCGGCTGTCATCATCCAGCAGCGCTTCTCGGTCCCTTGAGCGTGCAGGATACCATGAACTAGCGGCGGCGGCAGCAGCGCGGATTGATGGCAGCGGGCGGGCACGGGCGGCGTGGCATAGAGTTAATATGCCGCCGTCCGGGTCCGGGGGCGTTGGGACGCCTGTCGTGCGGGAACAACCGCAGCAGTGTCATACATTACAGCAAAAGCAATGGCACGCGTCTAATCGAAGACGCCCACGAGGCGGCCGCTCTCGCCTTCTCCTCGTTTTTTTGCTTTTGCCGTGTCGGATGCAGGCGCAGAGATCGTCCCACAGAGCTCGAGGCCCTCAGGCAGCTGTGGCGCGGCGCACGGTGGGGCACTGTCGCGCAGCGCAACCGTTGACAGGCCTGCGCTGCCCTTGTCGCGGACGAGCCGTCCCTCTCGACGCTTCGTCAGTGCGCTGCGCCGTGACAGGATGATCCCGCCCGACGTTCGCTCCGCGCTTCCGTCCGTGAGCGAACAAGAGTTTTCCTCCGTGGCCCTGCGTGCGCGAATCGCGGCCTCCGTCATCGTCAGCACCAGCACGACCCTCCGAGCCGCTTGCTCTTGTTGTTGGCACCTCCCTAGCAGCTGCTCGCCTTGGGCCGGTTCTTCCTGACCGGCGGGCCCATCACGGCATCAGCTCATGGTCCAGCCGGGGTGCCGCCATGCCAGCAGACCCTCCACGCCAGCCAGCACTTGGGCTAGCGGTAGCCACATTGCGCAACTGCGCGGACAAAGCGCCGCCCACGTCCACACAGACTGCCGCTTGGCCGCCGCCAGCCGTGCGGTGCTGGGACGAAATGAGACGGCCTTACTCTCGGGCGCGCGTCTTTAGCTAGCTCCTCGACTCCGCAATCAATCCCTCCGCTCCGCTAACAGTGCTCGAGCAGCGCCGAACCCACCTCACGACTGTTTGCTGGCCGAATATCAGCGGGACTTGCAGCAAATCGAGCAAGCGATCCTTTGTCACCAGCGAACTGGAATGTTTCCCGCAGGCGAATCTCTCAGGAACACCAGCCCTGCCCCTGTGCGAATCACGGCACTATTGAACTGCGCCCACAAAGGCCCCCCCACAGCCGTTGCGTATGCAAACACTGCCCTCGATGATGGAATCGCGGGCATCGCCATGCCCTCGGCCGTTCACGCTCGGGCCCCGATTCCGCATCGCGCTTTGGCTCCCTGGCTGCCGCGGTCTAGTAGCTGGACCCTCTTCGCTGCTTGATCACCCTTCGTTGGCAACAACCTCTGTGCTCCCGCCGCCGCCAGCGCGGGAATATTCCCAAGCTTCGCACGGCTGGTAGCGAGGCTCGTGCTACCCGCTACCGCTCACTCTCCCCTCGCGTCGAGATGCGACTGGGGGGCCAAGTCATGACTCGCGCATAGCCAGCGGCACCAAGGCCTGGCCATCGATTGTGTGCGCGACTCGTCGGGCGGAGTGCGGGGGGGATTGATCAGCCACTGTGGCCACGGCTGATGCCAGGAGCACGACTTCTGTCCAAGGCCGTGCTGCTTCTGCTGCTGATTTACTGCTTGTGACCGTCTAGCATGGCAGTGCAACAGCTGCTATCTCCCTAGTGCTTCTCGATCAGCAGCCACTTCCGCGACATTTAATGGCTGTGACAGGTCTCCTTTGGAGAAGACGTCCCCTACGCCGCGTCTACGCGGAAGCGCCAAGCGCGACGGTCTCCTCTGACGTGCAGCGCGTGGTAGCAACCCTAAAGTCAATGGATCGCAGGGTGTTCGCAGCTATGAGGCTCACGCGCATGTGCTTAACGCGGCTGTAGATAAGCCACCGCCTCCTCTCCAGAAGCACATGTTCGGCTGACAGCTGTGTTGCCCGCCGAATTCGCCACCGAGGCGCAGAGCCGCAAGCTAATGCGAGTGTTCTTTGCCCAACCAAGTCGAGCGTGATCAGCCGGCGGGAGGAAAAAGGAAAACAAGGCACATCACGATCAAGCGAATCGCTCCCGGCGAGACCCTAAACTGATACGCCAATGGCCTGCGCAAGGCGAACATCGCCGTCCACCTGCCATGGTCAGCAGGCTGCCGGGCGGCACCTTAGCACCGAGCTGAGATCGAATCCGCCCGCTCACCGGCTCGCGCGCGCACTAGCACCCATTCTTCAGGCGGATGAATTATCGTGCTACGGAGGATTTTCGTTTTCGTCATGATGTTGGCACCGCCCCTGCCAGCCATACTTTCGCTGCCCGCGGGGTGGTGTGGTGCACGAATGGGGAATCTGGTACTACAGGGACTCGTCACAGCGACCTCTCAACGGCCTCCAATTCATCAAGCGCATCCTTCCACTTCGCCCACTCGGCGTCGCCAAAACCGCCTTGCAGCGGGACCCTGCCGCCATCGCTGTCACCGAAGCCTCTCAGCCGCGAGATGCCCTCCTTGACGCCGATAACGCCCCATTTGCCCACCATCTTCTCGCCTGCAGCTACCTTTCGTTGCAGAGTCCGCAGCTCTTCCAGCGCCCCCAGCGAGTTCTTCTCGAACAGGTCGAAGATGCGTACCACCGTCTTGGGGAACATGGACGACAGCCCGTCGATGACGCCCGCGCCGTTGAGCGTCAGCACCGGCAGCAGCACCTGGCCCAGCCCGCTGAAGGTGCGGAATTTGGCGTGGTCGACGTTGGGTGACAGGGCGATGAGCCCAAGGTCGTCGAGGTTGCCGTGGGACAGCTTGCAGCCAACGATGTTGGGGTGCTGCGCCAGCTTAATCATCGTCTCCGGTGCGATGGCGATGTTGTTGGAAACGCCGGGGTAGTGGTACCTTGTAGCAGAGGGCTAATTAGCACAAGCAGACGGCTTTCTTCACGGAACCGATGGGATTCGATCGTGCATTAGGGCTGCATGTGCTTCCTTCCGCTGGACCTGCAGCATGCAAGCTGCTGAGGGTGGGTGGAGAGTGCGCAAGAGACCTTGTTCACCCGGACGGCAGCACAGCAAGCCAGAGACCAGGGGCGACCTCGTCTGCCATCCCACCCGGATGGATATCTTCAGTTCCCCGTCGACGTTCACTGGATCGTTTATTCCTAACGGAATGCCCGGCTTCCAGGGTCTCGCCGATGCAGGAACGAGCATTGGCATGCAGATATATTGCAGAATATGCTCCGGAGGGAAGATATCCATCCGGGAAGATCAGCATCTTCACTTTCAACGTCCGAAACATGTGCTTTGACTCTGGATATATCCCAAACAGCATGCCAGGGCTCACGTTGTGTCTCTTTTATCCCCAACTCTCCTTCCGTTTTTGTCTCGCATCTCTTTGACGGATAATGCTTTATGGGGGGATTGGTACTCACACAAGGATGGGGATCGGACTCTGGTCAGCCACGGCCTCGAACCACGCAATGACGCCGGCCTGCGACACAGCGCTGGCGAAGTAGCCCGGAGCCAGCACCATGCCCCACTGGGCGCCGGCTTTCTGGGCCTCGCGCAACTGAGAGACTGTCTCCTCGATGCTCTGGGTGGCGGTGCCAGCGACGATGGGATAGTCGGTGAAGCCGGCCTTATCCAGCTCGGCGCGCACGCCCGACAGGATCTCAAAGCGCTCAGCGTTGGTGATGTGCACCGCCTCGCCGGTCGATCCCAGGATTACGAGGCCACGGATACCAGCGCGGGCCAGGTAGACGGCGTGTGCGGCCTGCGTGGCGACATCGACGGGGGCGGCGGTGGCATTGTAGTTGGCGGCCGTTTTGGAGGCGAAAAAGGTAGGGACCTACGTTCGCGGTGGTTCGCCGCAGAGGGCGGAGAATGTCAGCGGGCGTTGCAGGCAGCTTCCGCTTTTCTTGTGATACTGGAGCTCCCGATGAAGGTAAGAGGGGTTGGAGCGTCGGGAGCATGCTCGCGTGCTTCATCGTTGCGATGTCGCGTGCTCAGCTCGGTACTTACAGGCACGTAGATGCCCTTGGGAGGAGAGGCGACCATAATGGGCGGAACGTTTCTATCGGTCTACTTCTAATGGAAGAAAACAACAACAATAATCTGAAGGGCAGCAGCAAGCTCCCAGGACAATCGAGGTGGAAAACGCAGAATCTACCCCGCGCCTCGTTGCCCCGCGATGAATACTTATTTAATGATGCCACCCCGACACCGGTTCACCATGGCTGCTAGCCGGCCTTCGTCGTCGTCGCGACAATCTTCCTGGTCGGCAACTCAAGGCAACTTTGCCGCCGGTGCGACCATGGTTTTTCGGCGAACGGGCGCGAGCGTGCGTGCATCGGCGTTCATAAAGACGAAAGCGCAAGGCCAGAAAGCGAAAACGATGGGGCGAACCCGCAAAAAAGCTGGAAGTGTGAGGGGGAAGAGGGGAAAGCTTTCCCCAATCCCCAATCCCCAGACCTGCTCGGTGCAAGTCAGCAGCGAGCAAGGGGGGGCCGGTGCGCGAGCGTTATGGATCACGGGCGGGCTCGGCATCTGCTCTGATCTGGCCCTCTCACCTCTCCACTCTTTTGGATTGCCATTGGTCTTTCTTTCGGCAACTTGGCTGGGTCTTTTCGGAAGCCGGCCGTTTTGCGATGATGGCAGCACTAGTAGACTTATTCCCGGCATCGCATAATGCCGAAGGAGCTAGCAAGAAGAAAAGGATCGAGGCCATCGGGGAAAGCGATGCGGATTCCTCCACTTTGGCCCCCAAGGTTGGCCTGCAGATTTCCAAATGGATTCCTCGGTTGAGAACGTTTGGGGCCGGGGCAGACATGGTTAGATTCAGCGATTGGGGCGGGCATGACTTGCGTTAGCCTCAGTGGCTAGCGCGCAGTGTCCCTCCGTCTTACCTATCTCTTTCTCTTAACCTGTCTAGGCAGCAGGTCTGTTTACCCAGTCTAGATGTGGCGCTTCGATTTGCCCACCCCGGTGCAGATTGGCGAGTCGTTCAACGCTGCTGTCCAAGGAGTTGGCTCCGGCCGCGTTATGTCCGACGCTTGTGTGGATTTTTTCTGCTGGGAGCGAGTGGTTTTGATTTGTGTGGGTTGGGCTTCGGTCCTTGCCCCGCTTTGCAAGCATTTGTGGGACCTCGCGACAAGCACTTCTCCGGTTGCTCTGTGTCTTTTCCCACTCTTTTCTGGCCTCCTTTGCTCAGGCATCCTGCCCGCTCTGACCCCCGCTACGTCATTTTGTCTTGGACGCTCTTTCTTCCAACCCTCTGCTATACCCCGCCATTGGTCGCTTCGAGGGAAGCTATTCCCGGCCCCGTTTTGACACGAAGCTCTCCCCGCCGCCTACGCCGCAGCGTGGGATGATTTTTGGAGTCCAGAACGAGGCCTGAGGGAGGCCCGAATCGCTTGACACCTTGCTTTCCGGTAACCGTTACGGAATGTGCCCAGCAGTCAGTTTTGCCCTACGTGGGGACTGCACTTGAAGAGGCGCAGGGCAAGCAAAACGCGAGCCAAGACTTTGGATGTGGAGGGTTAGCTCGGGGCTCGCTTGCTCGCTCGGCATACCTTGCTGTCCTGACCATTGCAAAGCCTCTGATACGCCTTCCATCTTTTGTCCTATTTTGCGACAGATGCATGCTCCTAACCTTCTCGACCACCATCAATACTGCACGTTTGCTGACAAGTTACGAGACTCGCGTTTAAATTGCCCCGGATTTTCTTCCCCATGGCTCATGTGATTTTCCAGCTCTTCTCTTTTCCCATTTAGCCTATCTCATCTCCACATTCATCAAGCCTATCTGCTCCACAAGATTCTCAGTTCTCCCTATTCAAGCTCTTTGTGAAACTTTGTACCCCAAAAGCGCCAAAATCAAACATCGAGGAAAAAGAAAGAAAAAAAAATACAGAATCCCATTGACGAAAAAAAATAACCATGGCCCCACCACCCCGCATTCTCGACTCCCACATCCACCTCTGGCCACACACCTCGACCAATCCAACCGGCCACGCATGGATGGCCCCAGGCGGGCCACTCACAAAGCAATACTCGCTGTCTGACTACTTCGCCGCATCCTCCACGCCCGCACCTTCTTCTTCTTCTTCTTCTCCCTCCACAACCCCACCACCCCGCGTCCGCGGCGCCGTCTACGTCGAAACCGACCGCACCCTCGCCAACGACGCGAAAGCCGACATCCTCGTCCGCGCCGCGCAGCCCCTCGAGGAGCTCCGCTGGCTGCGCCGCCTCGTCACCGGCACGCCCGCGCCCGGCGAGGGCTTCGCGCCCGGCGACGGCGCCGTTCTTTGGGGCCTGGTGCCGTGGCTCCCCGTCGACGTTTCGTTGGCCGACCTGCGCGCGTACCTGGCGGCGGCGGAGGAGGCGGCCGGGCCGGAGGCGTGGGGCAGGGTCGTGGGGTGGCGCTTCCTCGTGCAGGGGATCAAGGACGAGGAGGCGTTCGGGCGGGTGGTGGGCGGGTGGACGGAGGCGCTGAGGGAGGTCGGGAGGAGGGGGTGGTGTTTTGATGTCGGTGTGGATGCGAGGAGCGGGGGTGTGTGGCAGGTGGAGAGGGCGGTGGAGGCGTGTGAGAGGGTGAATGGTGGGGATGGGGTGAGGGAGGGGGAGGAGGTGAGGTTTATTTTGAGTGAGTGGCTCTCTTGCAGCTCTCTTTTCTTTTTTCCATTTAGTTCTGTGTTGCTGGGGGGCCTCTTCTTTTCTTTTTCTTGAAGAGCTCACAAGAGCAAGGGATAAAAGGTGGTTACAAGAGCTGACATCAGCGGGATGATAGATCACCTCTGCAAGCCAGACATGGAGCAGCACCCAACCACGCCAGCTCAGCGTGACGCCTTCGACCGCTGGAGCGCAGCCATCCGCCGCGCCGCGCGCTCGCCGCACACCTACATGAAGCTGTCCGGCGCCTTCTCCGAAATAGCGGACCAGGATCCCAGCGCCCCCTGGACGCCGGACCGCGTGCTCGAGCGCATGAAGCCCTGGCTCGACGTACTCTTCAGCGCCTTCCCGCCCGAGCGCATCATGTTCGGCAGCGACTGGCCCGTCTGCAACGTCCGCGGCCCTGGCGACGCGCGGGCGTGGAGCAGCTGGGTGGCTGCGGTGGAGAAGTTTCTGGATGCGTACGGCTTGACGGAAGAGCAGCGTGATTGCGTGTGGTACGGCACGGCCGTTGAAGCGTATCGTTTGAGTCCTCCGAAGGCCTGATTTTCTGTTGGCGCAGGGGCTGCAAAGGATGTTGACCTTTTTGAGAGTCCACTCCTGGGATATTGGATCCTATTTATGTCTAGATTCGTTTGCACGCTTGAGGAAATCAGATTTATTTTTGATGTCTACTTCAAATAGTTGGGGGTATACAGGGGTATTGCAGCCGAAGACTAATAGCACTTTTTTTTTTATTGTTCATGCCATGGGTAGCTGAAGCTATCATCCGGAAGCAAATGTGGAATTAATAATTTTACATACGCGTCGGGACGATAGCTTCAACTGCCCACACGTCGAATAATTCGTGAATATCGTGAAATGCCATTGATTCTGGGGCCCCTGTAGTCAACCCCTGCCATTCCTCTCGCTAGTATCCTCCATATCATACCACGAAAGGATCTCATATAATACATTGTGCCTGGGGTTGGAATTTCAATTCAATAAAACGTGGTAATATTGCTATGATACTGAATCGAATATTCTTTATAATGCATGTATTTACTGAAGATTCACAAACAAGCCTCCGTCGACGAGCAATTGCGCGCCATTCTGTGTCGCCAGTCAGCACCACCCCTGTCGGTACCACCAACCAATGGGAAAAGAGGGGAAAGGGATCCTCCTGCAGGGACTCACCACATAATTACTCAGATCGCTCGCCAAAAAGACCGCGGGTCCCGCCAGATCCGCCGGCTCGCCCGTCCTGCCCAGCGGGATGCGGCCCTCCATGTACTTTCTCTTGTCCGGGTCGGCCAGATCCTTGTCGTTTAGCTGCGTCTTGATGGTGCCGGGCAGCAGGGCGTTGCAGCGGATGTTGTAGCGGCCGAGGGCGCAGGCGCACGACTGCATCAGGCTGAGCACGCCGGCCTTGGTGGGCGTGTAGTGCGCCTGCTGGCCGCCGCCGACCAGCGCCGAGATGGACGAGATGCCGATGATGGAGCCGCCGTGGCCCTGCGCCGCCATCTGCCGCGCCGCCGCTTGCGTGGCGTGGAAGGCGCCGCCGAGGTTGGTGTTGAGCGTGAATTCCCAGTGCTCGGTGTCGAGGCTGTGTAGGACGCGTAATGTTGTCAGCATTTCCCCTCTCTTTTTGCTTTCAGAAAGTAAAATAGCAAATGCCGAGATAATGATCTCCCTCCCATCCCGGTTGAACGAAGACAGGGTAGAGGTGGTACGGGGTGCAAGTAGCTACCATGCACCAACCCCTCTCGCATCCACGCCTCGGCACTTACTCCAAGAAATCCGCAAACTTGCACACCCCGGCATTGCTCACGAACACGTCCAGCTTCCCAAACTCCTCGACCGTCCGCTCGACCAACCGCTTCGCCGTCTCGGGCTTGGAGATGTCACCCGGCACGGCGATGAGCGGCGCGTCCGCCGGCTTCTCCTTCAACATCGACTCGAACTGCGCATTTGAGGTGTCGTCGCCCAGATGGTTGACGGCGACCTTGGCGCCCTGCCGCAGGTACTCGAGCGCGATGGCGCGCCCGATGCCCGTCACGCCGCCCGTGATGGCGGCGACCTTGTTGACGAGGAGCTTGGGTGCTGCGGTTGCCATTGTGTTTGTATATGTCCTCGGTGGGAGGAGCTTCTTGACGGTCGGCTGGAGATGTTGGAAAGGGCGTCGTTTGGTGGTGGTTGTCGGAGGTGCTTTTGGGCCCTTTTTTTCTGCGATGGCGGGGTCGGGACGCGGAGCGCGGGGTCTGGGGAAGAGAATAGAGAAAAAAAAAAATCTATGAATGAAAATGAACAGAACGAGATATGTTCAGAATAGAGGAAAAGGCGTTCACTTCGTCTCCACGTGTAGTTTTCAGCTATGTAGGCCTCAGGACCAAAAAAAAAAAAATTTTCAGGTGTGTAGGCAAAAAAAAAAAAAAAAAAAAAAAAAGGTAGGTGTCGTGTGTTTACAACCCCAAGCTCTGCCCCTCCCCCTCGCACCGTGCTGTCCCGCAGCGCGGGGCGGGGTACTCCACGGTCCTGAGCTCCGCCAAATCTAGTGGTCCATTGGGCGGCATCTCCGTGAAAGGGTCCGTTCGAACCATCTGGACCCCAGGTACGCTAAGTAAAGTGACTTCATTCCGGAGCGATGCTCAGACGGATCCTCGGGACAATGTGCAGCGAAAGCCCACCTACCGCATTGGTTGTCGCTTCGGCCACTGGCAACCGCTTGCCGATGGCCGGTTTCAGAGGCCGATAACGGATGCGGCTGTGATCCGAACCACAGCAAAAGAAGCAGCGGTTGCAGGAACAGGGGAAGATGCGAATGAGTAAGATCTGGTGATATTTGGTCGCTGACAAAGAGGGGGGATTGCCGGAGACGAGTCCGCCACCGACATCAGGGTCTCTCTTGCCCGGGGGCCGGCCCTGTTGTTCCTAGACATGTCGTAAGAGATGGCTGTTATGCACGTGGGATACATAGTGGCTTGCAGCACTCCCTAAGCCCTGCGCAGTGCAGAAATAACTGCACAGGTGTGCAGTGCAGAATTAAAAGCACATGCATGTGAAAGCACGGGGAGGCGGCAAGAAGGTTAGACGACATGGGCGGCCGCGAAAACGGCCCAAAAACGTGAGCCATTCCTCCCCGTCTCCGTTCAGCCGTGCGGCCCGACGCGACGGGTACCGTGCCTTATTTTTTCTTTCTTTTTTTTTTTGCTTTTCCCGTTCCCGTCCGTCTGGTGGAACCAGTCTCTCGGAGTATACTGCGATTACACTTCGTTGGTCTCGTTCAATGGCTTTTTGCTTTTTCCTTTCTTCTTTCGCCATCCCCCACCTGTCCACACACACTCCACTTTCTTCACTCGCCGTGCATCGGCATGGATCCGCTATACATGTGCATGGGCTGCGTGTGAAAGTAGGCATTCCTGGCAGGGGACAAAAGCGCGCGAAGATCTCGGGGAGCACGGCAGAGGCGTTTTGCCTTCGGCTTGCGTGCTGGCGTGATGAGTGTGTGTATCCGAAGTGGGTAGGCGAAGTGGGTCCCCTTTCGCTGTCTCGTCTGCTATGAGGCAAGGTTTCGCGTCGTCGTCGTCGTTGCTGCTGACGGGCTTGGCCTGGTGGCTGGGGCCTACTGTACGCCGGCTTGCATGTTCCTCCTATTCCTTGCTGCTCTACATGTTGTGTCGCCGCATATACTGACTGATGAGGTATGTGATTGATAGCTATACGAGGTTCGCGGCATGACACAGCCTATTTCAGTATATCGAGCCTTTCTATCACATTTTTGTTTTTGACAGTATTCAGTCTGCAAGCCCTACTTTTCTTCTTGCATGGGCGAGACCCTCTGCACCGCATTGCATGCATGCAGCCTCTCGTTCGTCGCCGCTTGCCTGCATGCACATCATCGTGCGACCAATGGTTGCCGGTACCGAATTTCTCGACGAATCGTCGATGCCAATTGCCGTAAATTTTTTATTCTGCCTTGGTTCCCGAATTCCATCATCGCCGCAGATGCGGCTCCGGGAGAGTCGTCAGACGGCCAATTGCCCTGCTTGTCGCCGCCGGCCGGTGACGCAGGCCTGCATGAGGAGCCGGCGGTGGAGTCTGGACGAGCGTGGAAATCAGGACACAGATTCTGGCGCTGAGGCAAGAGCCGGGTTGATCGCGACGGCGATGGGGCGCGCCGACTGGGGGCGAGCAAATGACGACTTCACGGTAGGTACGGAGTGGTGACGAGATTGGCGGGCGTGCATATGCAGCGTGCAGCAGGGTCAAGTCGAGGCGAGGCGGAATCAACTGGCTCATTCTCGGGGCGACAGGAAAGCAGCAGAAAGGCCGGGTCGCGGCGCGCAGAAAAATGGGTGGGCTGGAGGGAGAAGAGCAGAAAGAACTAGACCGCACCGGAGCTCAGGGACCCTGCAGCAGCTCGGCGGCCGGGGGCGGGCGGTGGTGGTGTGTCGGGGGATGCGTGCAGGTGCAGGCGCGATGCGATGCCCGCCGATGGGATCTCACTGCGCGACGAGCGGAAGGGGCAAGCCACAACGGCCGATGATGCGATGCCGACGATTCTTTCTTCCCTCACCCCTCCGCATCCCGGCTCCTGCGCCTGCAAGTTTATTTATATTGCCATTACCACCGGTCAGCACGCCCTGCTCCGCGAGAGCCCTGTCCTGCAGCTCCCTCGGCAAGCGGTTAGCCGCAGCACCCCTCCACATAAGCTTGACGTATCTCTCCCTCTCCCCGCACACCTGTTGTTCCGCTGCCCGCTCTCCCTCCCGACCAGCCCGCCATGCCGAAACGCGTATCCCTACGAGGCACGCTGTGCCTCGTGTTGAACACCCTCACCCATCAACCCGGATCCTCGTCTGCTTATCCCACCGTCGAAAATCGGTCGCGCCCGCAGCCGCAGCTGCACGTTGACGTGAGCCGAAGACAAAATGTGACACGGTACTTTTCAACCATCCTGTGCACAACCACTCCTAGACAGTCGCTCTGTATTATGCTCCCGCGGAAAAGTACCTATACTAAACACTACAAGGAAATCTGCAAAAGAGATATGAGCACCGTACGTACTCAGGGGTACTCGATCCTATACCGCCAAATCAACCCGTAGGCCAACGTTCATAACCGTCGTCCAGATATGCTAATAGAAAGTGGACTATGACCCAGCAAAGAAACAAGGAAAATGTCTCGCCCATCGCCGACAGCTTGCTTTGGGCCCTGAAGAAATCCCACACAGGGCCTACCCTTGCAATGCCGTCCCCTGTTGACCCAAGATGTTCCGAAAGAAAATGGTTGAGCAGTGTGAACAAAAAAGGGAACCTGGACCATCCTCGTGCTTTTCTGCCAATCAGCTGCCGCAATCTGCGGCCCGTCACTCTTTACTCGCAGCCTCGCTATTCACCGATGCCGCTGCCGCCTCGCTAGTCCCAACACTGCCTGATCGCTTCGGATCGTCTGCCGAATCGCCCTCGTCTTCCAGCCCAGATATAGCCAAGCCTCGTTCCTCGTCCTCTTCGTCGATCTTGTCGGGATTGACGTTCTCCTCATCCTCGTCCTCGCCCATCAGCGCCGGGGGCCGTTGCTGCATCTCCCGTGCCTTGGCGAGAGAGATCGTCTTTTGCTGGTAGGTGCTGATGACTTCTTTGCTTTCGTCGCGATCGATTGTTGCCTTCATGAGCGCTGCCATCCAGAGACGTCCCTGTTGAAGATTATCCACTGCGAAGTAATGGACCGTTGGTTTGGTGAAGTTGACGGCTTTCGACAACCCAGCCCGAGGCGGCACTAGCTTGAAGATGAACATGCCCGATGGGTCTTCCTTGAGATCAAGCCCGTTTGCCGCATCCGTTTGCGCTGACGTCGTCAAGGTCGCGTTTTGAGGAGACGTTGGCGATGACTTGGCCCCAGTTACCATCGCATGGAGGCCCGTCATACGTTCGTTGTTTGCTGGTAGCACACGGTGACCCGAAATATCGATCAGACCCTTCTCCGCCGTATCGAACTCCGAATAGTAATACGACAGACGTCGGCCCTTGAGCACGAACAGCCTCGTCTTCCATGTTGTCATCATGTTCGACGATCGCTTCTTCATCCATCCGTTGTAATCAGAGCCCGGTATCGTCTCTGAAGGCGGCTTGTTCTCCAGGCCCCTCTGGTATGCACTTGTTTCCTTCTTTGTCTTCTTCTTCGGTCCGCTGCTAGCGGTACTGGACGTCATCGAGTTACCCGTTGTGCTGCGAAGAACATCTGGTGGCGCCTCTCCAGAGTCGAAGCTCTTCGACGTCTGTGACGGCGTGCTGGATCCGGTCCGTGCTGGAGAGTTCATAGCGGAGTCCTTGTTGGGAGAGACAGGAGGAGGGTTCTTCGTCCCGCTCAGAGTTCCAGCAAGAGCGTCCGAAATGGCTCGAAGACCCGTTGCACGCGGCTTCGGGTACCGTTGAATGGCCGGTGGCGGCGAGGCGCGACCGCCTGCCGTCGTTTCCTCGGCCTCTGCCAGGTTCGGCGACGAAGCAATGGCGTCGATACTTGGCGTCCCGTAATCCAGCTTCGTGACCGTCGCAGATCGTTCCTTGCTGATGGCTTTAGGGGAGCTTCGCAACTCAGGTCCGCTGGCTGTGCGCGCACTCTGGCTGCGTTTCGTCCCGGGGCTGTAGAAAGAGGAAAGCAGAGCGGTAGGTTCGGACGTGTCCCGCATCGAGTCGCTACTACCAATTCTGCTGTGACGTTTGAACGCTGACAGGCGCCTTCCATCGTTGCCAGAGCTCGACGTCCGGGAATGGCTTGGGCTGTGACCCTTGCGCAGGACATTTCTGTGTTTGCGATTCTCAACTTCTCCGCCTGAGAAATAGCCGCGGTCGAGATCGGGCGTTACCACATTCAGACCTGCGCCACGTGGACTGCCTTCAGTGGGAGTTTCAGGCCGCATTTGCGCAGAGGAAGCTGGCCTCCCATTGGCGTCTCCCATTTTCCAGTTCCGATCAAAGGATGGCTGCTTTTTATGTGCGTTTGGCGTTGCTTGGGTTACGTGAACATTGCTCGGAGTGGTTGGTGTTGTGGGCAAATTCGCAAACTCGACCGAAGAATGCCTCCGGTGGTGATTCATCTCTCTCACAGAAGCCGCAGATGGGCGTCTGGTGTCGTTGAGGGGAGAACCTGGTGTGCCGGGTACAGATTGCTGCGAGCTTCCTCTGTTTACCTGCTGTCGACTCGACGGCCTGGCGCCATTGGAATCCATCAAACTTGGAATGCGAGGCAGGACCGTTCCAATCGACGTGCTGCGATGGCGAATGGATCCTGCGTTCGAGCCCTGCTCCGAACCCGAATAGTCCTGCATGCTCTGAGAATTACGCACCGCTTCGGCTACCTCTTGCTGGAGGGCTTTGATCTTCTGCCAGATCTTTAGACGGGGCCCGATAGGACCGAGATCGAATTCTTTCATGAAGACCGACGCCTGATCCATGCCCAGCAAGACTTCACCCGATATTTCCTGTTCCTTGAAGACTTCGCAATGACGCCTGTCCACTCCGACGTCCTCCAACCACTCGGCGACGTGGAGCGGCGTCCAGTGCCTGATCTCATGCAAAGTGTGTAATCCATTCTCCTCCTCATCGGTCTCCTGGCCGTTAATGTACGACAATCGGTGCTCCACATGGCTGCTGTACTCGCTCCCACTATCGTTATTGGTGCGGAGGTCGCGCAGCACGCTCCCGCGCGGCGTGTTGATATCGGTCAGGTGCTCATCGATAACACTCAGGGTCTCGTTCATGACGGGGCTCCTCTGCTCTCCTGAAAGCGCCCGCTGGCCGTTATTCATGGTGGCAATCGCAGAGAGCGCCATTGGGGCGGTCGCAGAGCGCTGGATTCCCGTGCTAGGGGCAGAGGTAGGGGAGTCGGACTGCGGCGGCGTTGACTGCGGTTGGTCGCTGTCGGGCGGACGGGCGGCATCGAGAGTCGCAAACGAGGGGCCGGTGGTCAAGGTGGGACTGGTAGTGTAGGCAACGCCAGGGCGGTTATTTAGGACAGAGGAAAATGTTGGCCGCGGGGCCAGCTGTGTGTAGACTGGACTAGCTCAGTTAGCCATTCTCCGCGAGCGGAACGGGAGGACTGGCGTACCCTCTGGGAACAGGCCGGTGTGCCCGTTCTGCAGGTGGCGGCCCAGGAACCAGCCATCGCCAAAGTCGTCGTCGCGCTCGATGAGCTCGATGCGGTCGCCGCGCTTGAGGCTCAATTCGTCGGGGCTGCGCGCGTTGAACTCGTCTGGTAGCTCGGCAGGTATCAGCAGGTAGCCAAGGGAGCGGCGCGGAAGCGGTCGCGGCGCGGGCGGGGCGCGGAGGCGACTTACGGATGACCAGGAGAGTGTCTCCAGGCTGCGCCTGGTCCATATTGGGACGCGCCGCCATGGTGTGCAGTCTGGGCGGCTGCGGGGGTGGTGGTCGGTCGGGCTGGTCGGGGTGATTGCTGCTGCTGGGGATCACCTCATGGCAGCCCTCGCAAAGGGCATCGCGCGTTCGTGGCCGGAGGCTGGGTCGTACCAGGCCGATGGAGGCTCGCAAGCTCAGCAGACGGGAGTGGCGGCGGCCTGGCGGGTATGGAGAAGCTCAATTTCGGGGCCCCGTCTGAGTTAATAGTATGCAGCGGCGCCGGCCAATCACATGCGCGATCGCTCCATGGAGGGCGCTTGGGAGCGCTGTTCAGCGGGAGGGCAGAGAGCGCGCGCGGCGGCAGCAGACGAGCGCACGCAGGGTCGGCGCGCGATCAGAGGGTCGTACGGCGCAAAATGAGCTGGCAGTTGAGATGGGCGAGCAGCGGGCGCGGGCGCCGGATCCCAGCATGACAGCGGTAGCGGTAGCCGCAGGCACGCGGCACCTGGCTCTCGCACGGGCGGATCTCCCTCTGGACTCACAGGGTCTCTCCAGCTTCGCCCAAGTCTCGTCGCGCGCGCCGCGGAGGCGACCCGTCGCACACGGCCGCGCGGAGCGGTGCGGGTTGCTCGCGGTTTGAAATTGTCTCCGTGGCGCTGCGTCCAGGTCCAGTTCGCGCTTACTGGCAGCCAGCTCACAACGCCTCTGCACGGCGAGACGAACGCTCTCACCTCGCAGCCCCGCCCGCCGTCCGACGTCTTGCCTTCATCTGCATCCTGCCAAATCCGGGTGTGCACCGTGCGCCCTCTGGGGCAGACAGCAAACGCCCATCTTTGACCACCGCGCTCTGCCATGCTCCAGTCCAGACACCACCTGCCGAGCTGACCTTGCCACGCCAGCCATGAGGCCGTCGGAACCTACTCGCGCGGAGCATCAGACCTCCAATTCCACCGCGAATGCCTTCCTGGGCGGCAGGCGCATGCCCACTTGGCTGACCACCGGCCAGCCGCAAGTCAACGCTTCGCCGCTGCTGCCTTCGCGCAAGAGACCCGCCCCAAGGGACTTCGATCCCCCGAAGCGACCCTCAAAGCCCACGCAAGATCCTCCTTCGAGCTCTGCCTCGCCGAACCTGCCCTGTGTCACCGCTGCGCCACAGCCTCCTCTCAGTGTCGCCGTTCAGAATGCTTCGAACCCTGCCTCTCCGGCTCTCCCCAACGTCGTTGCCTCCCAGATATCACGCGCCTCCAGTACCACCGAAAACAACATCCTGCCCTCGCCCGCTCCGAGCGAAGACCCGGCCATGCATCCGTCCGCCTCGAGCAAAGAGCCTGCCCGTAACCGAGTTCGCGCGACGTCCATCGTAAGCCTGGGCGACGAGGACGAGGAGGAAGAGGAAAGCCGGACAGACAATCGCTTGGACGTCGGCGAAGCACCTGCGAATAGGCGGAGCGTGTCACTAGCGTCGGCCGAAAACAATACGAGGACGTCTCTCCCGGCCGTCATGCCGGCCTCGCTGGAGCAGGAAAATACGCCTCGGGATGAAGTTTTTCGACGGCCCTCTGCACCGGGGCCGGGAAGCTTACAAAGCCCTGAGGGCAATGCATCAACAGGCCATGTTCCCTCGCCATATACTCCTGCTGTAGCTCCGCCGGATCCTGAGCCCCCGGCAGCTCTTTCTAGAGCGTCTACATCGTGCCTCGCACCCGAATTCTGTTTCCAGAGGCTGCAGACTCTACCTGCCTTTTCTGCTGGCGGAAGGGGCCTATCTGCCGTTGAAAGCGTTAGGGTTGACCTCATCCGTGAAGCTGTGGAAAGAGGAGATCACGACTATATTTACCTCCACCAGCTGATGTGCATGAAGGCCATTTCTTCTCCTCGCTTACCTGCGGAAGTTGCCACGCAGCACGCGGCACTCACGTCCCTGGATCTTCTGAATCACTTAGTACAGACGAGCGAAGTCTCGATGGAATGGCTTCAATGGTTTGGAGACTTCCCTGTCCCAAAACAAGAAATGCAGCGGAACTGGCCGGAGGAGTACAGCCAACAAATATCACGCTGTACCGAATTTATCTCTCGCGCTGCCGTCGGAGGATGGGAGAAGCTGCAGAAACACTGCATTGACACTAAGCTCCCGCCAACCGCCGTGGAGATTGAAGAGAAACTGGGTGTGTATTCCCCTATATTTCAGTCGATTTTCCACAGGGCAATCCTGCGGCGTCTTTGCAATTTCCCCGAGCCCAACACTACTCCTCAAAATGAATTCTTTGCTAGTGCCGAAAGTGTTTTCAGACACCATCAGCATCGCCTCGCGGAGCTTCGATCGCAGCCCATGACGATAGAAGAGTCTAAGAAGAGGGAGCAAGGCGAAGAAAGGTATTACCTGGAGAAGATAACCGGCCTCCGGATGCAATTCGTCTCTCAAGTAGAGCAGCAGCCAACTCTACAAGCACGACGCATGTCTCACCAAACTCAGAATCAGCACATGCAGCTAAGCAACTCACCTGTTCAACTTCCAAGCCAAATGCACTCGCCGGCAGTATCCAGCCCGCTGGCAACGGTCGCACATCAGAGCCCCATGCAAACAGCACAGCAGCAAATCGTACCGGCCCAGCAAATGTCTCAGCCACAATTGCAGGTCGCTATACCTCCAGGACGACCTGGCCGTTCCATGAGCTCGTACGGAGTCATGACGCCTACTTCGACTTTACAGTCACCTCACCTTGTGTCATCAGTACAAAATATGAACCAACAGAACTTTCACCATAACCAACAACCACTCCAGCAGCCGCTTCTAAATAGCGCTCAAGTGGGAGCTTCTGTAAACGGTTTCAACGTGATGCCACATGGCCACGGTCCAGCGCTACATAACAGGCCCTCAGTTCAGCCACAATCTCCGATGACACCTCAGTATTCTCCCACTGGAATCCAGTCTATGAATGGACAAATGGTTCGTCCAGGAATGCCAGCTGGTGGATATCCACAACAGGTTTACCAGCAAGGTCCATCACTTCAGAACGATTCCCAGAGCAACTATCGACAAATACAAGCCCAACAAATGCAAATCCAGGCACAAGCACAGCACATACGTGCGCAACAGATGCAGCAGCAAATGCACGCGCAACAAGTACCTACACAGCAGGTACTCCGTAGTAACGCTAGCTCCCCTTCGATGACGATGATGCAGGCGACGCGTCATGCGGGTCACCAGGTAGATCCAAGGCAAATCAACGGAACAGCAGGATCGCCGGCCCAGGGTCAAACTCAGCTGTCACGGCCAATCATCCCCCCTTTGAATCATGTCTGGATCCCACAGGTCATTGATCCGAGCCAATCGGCACTCCACCAAGCGCGCTCCTCAAGTCCTCTTCTCGAGGCTACTCCCCAGCCAAAGCTCGGCCGAAAGCTGTTTCAATCCGTGAATGCTTTCGCCGTTCCTCCGTCGAGACTCGAGGATGGTAAGGCTCAGCAGAAGCTCGCATTCGCAATCTCTCCAGAAGATCATGAGAACTTGCCCTCACAAAGCGTGCCCTCTCCATTCGAAATGGCCACCAGGAAGATCGCAGAAAATTCCAAGATTTACCGTGTGCGTTGTGCGAGGTCGGTATCTACCGAAGAGCATAACTGGGTACTGCAGGATACGTACTGGCCTGCAGGGATGTTCTTAAATCTCAACGGAAACGTCCTTGAAATGCGGAAGAAGTTGCAACATGGAAAAGACCTTCCAATCGACATAACACCCTATATTCGACCAGGCGAGAACCAATTGGAGATCAACCTACTGAGACGTCCGAATGAAGAAAAGATCTCCAATTTTGCTATCGCCATCGAAATTGTCGGGATGTGCCATCGAGACAGAATCAAGGCAGAGTGCTTCTCGAATAGACTAATTCCTGCAGAAGAAGTACTTGATTCAATCAAGATGGGTCTGAGCAGATCCACAGATGATGATGACATTGCCATCGTCGACAGTACCGTTACGATAACCCTCGTCGACCCCTATACGACGTGCAAACCTTGCGACATTCCGGTGAGAGGCAGGTGGTGCCTTCACCGCGATTGCTTCGATCTAGACATTTTCCTCAATACTCGGCCTCGCAGACAGCCACATAGTCCGAGTGTCGTGGATGAATGGAAGTGTCCAAGATGCCGAAATGATGCACGTCCACAGAACTTGGTCGTCGATGGGTTTTTAATGCAAGTCATAAAGGTGTTATCTGCAGTCGGCGTGTCGGACACCAGGGCAATTATTGTCGACAGTGATGGGAATTGGAAACAAAAGCCCGAAGACAAACCAGACGATGCACGTGCCTCACAAGCTCGCACCTCGCACAGTTCGACGCCTGTTGATAACAAGAGGGCGTGTGTTCCCTCAACGCCAGCAGTCCAAGACCCCCCGCCCACATCAGAAGTCATTGAGCTGGACTAGACCCCCACTCCGGAGCGTAAATTGACCAGAAGCAATGGCGCTGAGGACTCTGGGTGATTCCTGAGAAGTATTTAGGTGATTCGACTTCAGGTAAGTGGCACCGGTAAATCGTGGTCTATCTTCTGAACAATGGACCGCTAACAGTCTCCAGTGGCGACCTGCTATCCTAGAGCAGCCGGATCACTGAATGCAATGTCTTGCAGTCACCCGATCAACCTCTCTTGAGTATTCAAAGATTCCCTTCAACGTTTGCAGACCGCGGATATCTCGCCAGAGACCATATTTCTGTAACTGTTGAGTAGGGACGTTTTACTGCTCTTCAAACATACGTCAAGACAGCGCATATCATATTACGAAGGCTTCATAGGCCACGGCGTTTTATTTTCCTCATTCAAACTGCAACCCAAGAATGGGGATGGGAGTTGGGATCGATGCTTGCTCACGGGGCTAACGAATTCTTCTTTTTACGACTTGTCGGAGAAAGTCGAACGAGAAAATTGGCATTCATGGCGATTCGGTGTTTTTTTTTTTTTTTTTTTTTGGGACTGCCCTTCGGTTGTTCTTCTTTTCCTTCGAGAGATACCTGCCCTTAGGCACATTGTGTTTTTCCCGCCTTCTGAACATAACTTTACTCAATCTTCATATATTTTTCTTTACTTTTCTGTTTTTCTCTCCAACGCTCGGCTTGGGTCTTTCTACATACAGTTTCTGTATGGGCCAAGAAATCCGGCGTAACCGCAAAAAAGGGTACTGAAGGAAAAAATTTCTTTAACTTTTCTTCATCTTATACGTTTTCGGTCTTATGTCAATAAAAAAAAAGGGATGGATCTCCTTTCATATTGGTGTTGTCATCTGGAAGATCTGCTACCAGTCGTATATTTTTGATGCGCGAAGTGATGGATTGTGATTTTTCTGTATGCTGTCTCACGGTTCCCCACACCTATTGTCTTTTTCGCAGCCACAATGGACTGCTCGCCGCCGACCACTCGCCACTGCCTCAATTGGTGCTGTCTTAGATCAGTTCGGCCCTAAACTCGGCGATCGACTCCTGTCCATTGACGGGTGCTTACCACTACCTCATTGCACACCGTTTCACGATGAGTCTCTTGCACCCTTGGAAACCAACCTCTCATTTTGGGACGTACCGAAGAATCGAAGGCTCCTCCAAAAGAGAAGTAGTTCTTAGTAAGCGATACCTGTGCCCGTCTAAGGTTCGCTTCTTCTACCGCCAGGCCTGATAACTCTACCCACCACATCGACACCTCTTCCTCTTCCTCCACGAATGCAGAACAACTTCCCGCCCAGACAACCACGCCAGCTACAGACGCGTCCACGATGCCGCCGAAGTCCAAGCCTCCTCGCTGCGACCCTTACCGGGACGCCTCCCGCAACGAACACTAGCTGTGCGGCGCGAAAGAAGTGATCAACTAGGAGGTGAACTTCCACACTAGTAAAGACCTTGGTTGGAAGATCACGGGCTTCAGGCTGGATGCTCTGGAGCAGGAGTGGGTGAAGCGATTACCGCCTGATGAGAGTGAGGGTGAGGTGGAGCAGCAGCAGGAAGGCGCGGATGGTGGTGGTGACGGAGATGAGGACGGAGACGTCGAGATGGGCGGTGCGGCTGGGTCTGACATTGATAAAGACACTGATGACGAGCACGTCGACGCTCAGCAACTCAGCGCTGATCAGCCGCGCGAGGCTTCGCTGGCTAGCTCGGGCCCTAACGACATCCAGTCCGGGCCTCTCCTTCACTTCAAGTCATCGCTGACGCGCTAAGGTTACGGCGAGAATACAAATGTGGCAACCGACAGCCAAACCCCCCGCCTGATGACCAACTTCTCCCTCAAAGGTTTCCACGATCTGGCGACGTGCGCGGATATTGTAATTGCAAGAAATGCACCACGCGCCGAAGTCTTCGTGACAGCTCCACAAGTCCCCCAGAGAGCAGAGCAGGCAAGCGCGGAGACAACAGAAGATTTAAGAGCCCAAGGAGCACGGAAGGAGGAGGAAGCAAGAGCTTGAGCAGCAGCACTGGAGGGGTGGAACGCCCAGAATCTGGAGAATCTCGGCGATATTGGAGGCGATGACGATGATGATCACGGAGAATTACCCTTGGCGGAGCGCCGGGCTCAACTGGACGACAAGGCCGTCGGATACCTCTCTCAGCAGACCCCGTCCAATATCACCAAGTTCCTCCGCTTCGTCATGCGCGAAGAGAGGTGGATGACTCTAGAGCACAACAAAGCCGAGAACCGTGCCCAACTGCCCAAGATTACTGGATTCAAAAGACTGCTGTACCAACATCAGATTTTCGCGGTTTGGTGGATCCTGGAGCTGATCCTGGGGAGAAGCAGCACTGGAGCAATTGTTGGCGATGAGATGGGCATTGGAAAGTCGGCCGAAGCACTGGGCGTGTGGATCATCTGGGAGCAACTCCGAAGGAAATACCAAGACGTTGATGAGCCTCGAAGCCCAGAATAGACGCCACCTTCAAGCAGAAGACCTCGCCAGTCAGTGATCAAGCCAAGCAAGAATTCCATTGCCTTCGTCCACTATCGCCCACTGATAGCCCATGCACACAGTTAAGACTTTATCGTAGTGTCCACATGCCCGGCTTTTAGCATGGCAATTCTCATCATCCATCATCGAGTTCACCACACGGATCCAGATTCCATCAATCGTGATCCATGTCAGTGACATATGGTAGCTGAAAGTTTTTTTTCCATAGCATCGAGCCGCTAGGGATCTCATTCCCACCAGGACCGAAGCCAACTGCCCTCATCGTCTGTACCAGGATCTGCATTCGCCAGCGAGACGAACCACAAGCTACGCTTTACATCGAGCATTGCCCGGTTTGCTAGCTTTGCGCTACAAGACGTCATCAAAATCACGGAGAACTGCAGCCCATCCAGGATCCAGCCGGGACCCGTGACGTACAGACGAGGGACTTCGTCGTCAAGCTCCCGCTAACCCGAAAGGCGCACGATACATTGCTAACCGTGACGTACAAAGCCACCAAGGAGATCCTACTTATGAAGGGAATAGAGGACTGGTCTGCTGAATAGTGGGCAGATAAGTATCTAAAAAAGACATTTAGCCACAGCTGGGGTCTACCTCGGATCCAAGTTACGGATCGCGATCTCAAGTTTACTTCTAAATTCTGGAAGAAAGTATGCGCCGAACTTGGGCTCGCCTAGCATATGACAACTGCATATCACCCTCAAGCCGACGGCCAGAGCGAGAGGACAAACCAAACGGTCGAGATCGCGATCCGTTATCACGTCGCGATGAACCCGGATACCGAAGGGACCGAAACGCTACCCTACATCCAGGCAACGATGAACAACTCAGTCAACGCCACCACGGGGGTTTCCCCCAACCAGCTATTATTCGGCATCGCCTACAGTCGCGGCATCGTCTGTGGTTGGATCTTGGCGCTCTGGTACACGGTTACTCTTACCACGCCTCGGCAGTTTTCGTGGAGGCTCCTGCGTCGATGAGGCTGAGGCTGCAGAATCCGATACTAGGATGGTCTAGATCAGTTCGAATGGGTTGTAGGGATGCTGCCCACGCC
The DNA here is from genome assembly GCA_009801085.1 of Lasiodiplodia sp. COLG20. Lineage (NCBI taxonomy): Eukaryota > Fungi > Ascomycota > Dothideomycetes > Botryosphaeriales > Botryosphaeriaceae > Lasiodiplodia > Lasiodiplodia sp. COLG20. The sequence goes on along the minus strand of VNWV01000006.1, from coordinate 366,518 downwards.
GTGCTGCAAGGCCGGAGCGGTCGGGTAGCCAGATGAGGTGGCGGTGTTCGCAGCTGGAAGGTCGTATGGGGTTGTGGAGATACTATCAGTGAGATTTGGCGCTATCTGGCCAGGAAGTTTGTGGGCTTTTGCGGTGCCCAAGTGACAGGCGTCCGGCGTGGCCCAGTTGACGAAATAAGCGGGGAGGCTTGAGGCTGCGGCACTGTAGGCATCGCCTAGGCCTTCGACCTCGGCGGCTACTCAAATTAGATGGTGGAAGCATGTTGAGTCAGGTAGTGGTGATGACGAGGAACATTTGCTACAGCGCGGGCGGAAGACTGGGAATAGCGTGCCTGCCTTATAGAAAATAGTAGCCACGACCAGCCACTGCCGTGCACTCCTTCCCAAAAAATCAACTCTCAACAGGGCGCTCCAAAACAAACCTGCACGTGGGTTAGCACACACCATCTCGCACAAACCCACGTCCGCTGCTCCACACGTCCGTCACCTTGCGGCAACGACACCAACCACCCTCACTCCACAAGACCCGCTCACTGCGAAGCTACAACATGGACTCACCAATCCCAGACGTGAGTCTGTTACAATTCCGCGTTACCGATGACTCAACGACACCACCGAGACACGCGAAGTTTCTCGCACCCGAAGCATGCGACGTCCCGAATATCACCACAGGAAAGCTGATTCCCTACACAGCCCTGCGCTTCTCCCTTTTCAAGAATCTCATTTCCGATGCCTTACGTGACGACCGCCCCTTCGATATTACCATCTACCATCCACACACGATGTTCCGAATGCCTATTCGGTGTGATAGTGATCTCTGGGAATGTGTATTGAGCGCGTACAACGAAAACCACCCTCGTCTTCAGGTCTACGTCACTGTCATACCAGAAGAGGAGGATCCATATCTATGCTATAGACGCTCAAGAGTGGTATGTAGTCTCAAATGCACGGTTCTATAAGAGGTCATCTTTGACGAGCGGTAGGAACCGTTTCTGCTGCCTGATGGCTGTCAGCTAATGGTTGCTTCTAGTATTGCCCAAATATCGCACGAGAGAGTTATATTATATCTCTCCCAGCGATCCGACGAGAACAATGGTGCCTTTCTCCACTTTATGCCACGGCCTGACCAAAAAAAGAAAGAAAAAATTGGCTACCGGCAGAGCTAATGGTCTTGGCGGCCGTACTAAATTGCTAAAGATGCGCGGGTTCAAGAAGCTACTGTTTCATTACCAGACATTCAAGGTGGATTTTGGACCGAGCTCTTCAACATCATGCTACCAGCAGCATCATTGGGGACGAGATGGATTGGAAAGACTGCAGAGACCCTCGGTTTATGAATACCTGGAATCAGCTCAGAATCAACTGCGACGAAGTTGATGACAGCCAAGAAGCCAATGACAGTCGCCATCTTACATACGACTCTACAGAGACGGTCTTCCCAAGTCAAGTCATAGGACTTAGATTTGAATTTTCTTATTTCGCGGGAGCAGCCTGCCACGTGGTTCGGGAAACAAGGTATACATGCGAGGGGAGCGGCGGACAACTAAAATAGTGGCGAAGGTGAAGGCGAATACAGGCGGTTCCTTCCGGAGTTATAAAAAGTCTGGCATGACACCCATTTTAATAGAACTAATAGGAGCTCATGGATTCACTTGAAGAGTTTTCAAATGCTTAATTTTCCACTGCAGTCCCTAGCTCTGCTTTGAAAGGCTAGGGACGGTTCATGAGACCCTGATCCATTGTTGTTCATCCGGTTCTGCGGCGTCCCTAGTCAAAAATTGAGAGATAGGTAACATAAAGACTGAGAACCCGTTTCACGTCGGTTTCCTCGAATGCTTCCCCAGCACGAACAACTCGTCAGCATATATCCAGATAACCAGGATTCAGCAAAAGCATTACATTGCGCCACCAAAAACATGTCGACTACACCTTCACCTAGCGATATCTCCACCGCGCAAACACCAAAAAGCCGCTCGAAATCCCGCCCCGAAAGCCCTGCACCGATAGAAAGACCTGCAAAAAGGACAATAGTAGCACATGACACCAACACCCCTCCAAAGCGGCCCGTCAAGTTCCTCATACTATCCGACACCCACGACGGCGACGACGACGACGAAGAAGACACCGCCTCTTCCTCCTCCTTCCACCCGCCCACCGTCCCCGCCGACGTCGTCCTCCACTGCGGCGACCTCACGCAAAACGGCACCCTCCCCAGCCTCAACAAAGCCATCACCAAGCTCGCCTCCATCCCCGCCCACCTGCGCCTGATAATCGCCGGCAACCACGAAACCACCCTCGGCGAAGCCTACTACCAGCGTCAAGGCGGCTCTACCTCGACCCACGCCGCCGTCCTCCGCCTCGTCGAGCGGACGGCCGCGGCGCAGGGCGTCACGTACCTCCGCGAAGGCACGCACACTTTCACCCTTCCCAACACCGGCGGTACCACAACCTTTACGGTATACGCCTCCCCGTACACCCCGCAGCATGGCGAGTCCGCCTTCCAGTACCCGTCCGCACACGACCGCTTCAATCCGCCAGGCTCGACGAGCACGACGCCGCCGTGGGCCACCAACGTCGCGACGCCGACCTCGGCCATCCCTACAGCAGGCGTCGACGTCGTCATGACGCACGGCCCGCCCAAGTACGTGCTAGACGCCACCGCGGACGGGCGGAGCGCAGGCTGCGAGCACCTGCGGCGCGCGGTGTGCCGGGCGCGGCCGCGGCTGCACTGCTTTGGGCATGTGCATGCGGGGTATGGGGCGCAGCGGGTGTGGTTCAAGGATGAGATGGAGGACGGCGAGGATGACGATGGTATGGTTTGTTTGCCGAAGGAGTTTGTGGGGAGGAACGAGGCGAGGAGGAGGGGGTATGCGCAGCTGAGCCCGGCGAGCAGGGAGGCGATGAGGGTGCATGGGCAGACGCTGATGGTGAACGCTGCGGTTGTTGAGGGGGAGGATGGTAGGGCGGCGAATGTGCCGTGGTTGGTGGAGTTGGAGTTGTGAGGGCTTCTGAGGGAAGATTGATTCATTTTATTGAGTGCCTGATTCGTGCTTAATAAATGATTAGCTATTTTGTATGGTGGTATCTCACGACGAAATGCCCGGAAATATTTAAGAGCTTGTAGCTTGTGTATTTCTATCTACGTACTATCTACCTATCTAGAGTAACCCGCCGGAATCATTTCCTTCATCCCAAAATCCTTCACTTCCATTCCGACGCTACGAAAAAGCGATCCTCTTGTCCCCCGGCATCCTGACCTCCCACTCCAACGGCAGCTTGCAACTCTTCCCCTTCTCCAACTCCACCGTCCACTCCACCACATTCCCCTCCTTCATCTCCGCCGTCGCCTCGCCCCACCACCCTCCGCCGCTGCCCGCCTTCCTCTCCCCCTCTCCCTTCACCTCCGCCGCCACCCCAGCCCTGACCTTCCCCCCGCCCCTAACCAAGCCCCTCGGCTCCAGCACCTCGACCCTCAACCGCTCCTGCTCCGACAGCGGCACCTGGTCGCGCACGGTCACGCGCACGGCCGCCTTGCGCGCGTTGGTGATGGTCGTGCAGCGCGCGTAGCGGTCCGCCGTCTCGCGGCTGAGGAGGCCCGGCTGCGTCGTGCCGCGGCGCAGCGACGCCGGCGCGTATGCGACGTGCACGGCCGGGTCGACGCCGAGGTCGAGGTCAAGGTCCTCGCCCGGCGCCGTGCGCGGCAGCGTCGCGTTGCCCAGGAACGAGCCGTCGAGCGTGAGGCCGGCCGCGCCTTGGAGGAGCGTGATGCCGTTGTCGTTGTCGTTGTCGTTGTTGTTGTTTTCGTCGTTTGTGGTTGAGGGATTGCGGAGCTGGGCGCGCAGGAAGGCGCCTTTGCGGAGCTTGGGGATGGCGATGTAGGAGAGGGTGATGTCCCGGATGGTGATGGTGGTGATCTTGTGTCGGCGGGCGAGGGACGAAGGAGCGAGGGTGCGCGTGCCGGGTAGCTCGTAGGCGGTCGTCATGCCCGAGTCTTCCCAGGTGGGCTCTTGGTGGAGAGAAGAGTGCTGAAGCGGCTCGGAGGCACCGAGTCTGAAGGGAGTTGCTTGTGGAGCACTGTTGTTGGCGCCGATGCTGAATAGTCCGCCGGTCGGTGGTGGTGCGTTGGCACTGCTTCCAAAAAGGCTGCTGGTCGCAGCTGGCTGAGTGTTATTGTTGCTGCTTCCAAATAATCCTCCCCCTGATTGGGCCGGCTGAGCATTGGTGTTGTTGCCAAACAAGCCTCCGCCCTGCGCAGGTTGCGCGTTATTACTGTTACTGCCAAACAGACCTCCGGCTTGCGCAGGTTGCGCGTTATTACTGTTGCCGAATAACCCACCACCAGTAGCTGGTGGGTGCTGGGAAGGACCTTCATTGCCGTTGTTGACAGCTGACCCTGGTGAAAAGGGGTTTGCACTTGAGCCTGCATTGTTGCCACCGAATCCTCTACCTGGGACGTTGACCAAGCTAAACCCAGGACCCAGTTGAGATGGAATCCCAAAAGCAGGCTTCGAAGGATATGCGGTTCCGGATGCAGTTGGAGCGCGAGGCGGTATTCCACCAAAGAGGGAGGTTTCGGGGCCAAAAAACTCGAATCGGTTGAACTTGTCTTGGCCGGGCCAGTGAGTGTTCAGATCCCCGCCAGCCAAATTCTCCTGAGGGCTGAATTTGGTATCCCAGAGATGGTCATCCTCATCAAACGTGTGCTTGTCCCTCAAAAAGATGGGCCACGGACGGAGTTCGGGCACCTTGTCATCGAGGCCGGAGTAAGACGTCTGTGAAGTGGAAAGAGTGACCGTGGCATCCCTCCAAGTCTCAGATGTCTTGTTGCTGAACTCAGCGCTGTAAGTAATGGTCGCCGTCTTCGTTTGAGACGAGATGCTGACGTTGTACCGCGGTGACCACGATGCTTCGCGGACGACGTACGAGAGGGAGAGGCATACGGTATTCTCCGTATCATCCGCCAGAGCTTTCTTCTCGTCGAGTTGCGAAGCCGATTCAACTGAGCCGCGCCTCGAGGATGTCGGCGTATCCGTGGGGAGTTCCAGTGTCAGCTTGACGCAGTAGAGCCTCTTCGGCCAGAATTTGGCCTTCTCGTCCCTCACGCGCTTCCTTTCTCTCGCCCGCTGGGCTCTCTTTTTCTCCTTCTCCTCTCTCTGCTTCTTTTTGGCCTTTCGCTCCTCCTTCGCCTTGCTCTGGAGCTTTGCTTCCTGCTTCCTGATGGCCTTCTCCAATCTTTCAATCTCTTTCCTCGCAAGCATCCACTGCTCGTGGAGACGCGCTCTGTCTTTTCCATATTCAGAAATAGCCTTAGCAGCCTCGGCAGGCTCATTATGCTTTGCATTCATGGATTCCATGAAGGCGTTGAGCACACGCAGCTGGTCGTTTGCGGAACTCTGCTTCTCGCGAGCCCCTTCGAGTTCGTCGTGGAAGTTTTTTAGCTCCTTAGCCAGCCCTTTCAGGTACATGCTCTCGAACTCGCTGTCGCTCAGATCTTCCCCGTCAGAATCGGAGTAGTCCTCGTCGGAGAATTGATCCATGAATCTTTCGCGGTTGGGGACGAGCTCGACGCTCATGTCGGTGATGGTGGCTGCGCCATGGCCGTCGACCTGGACAGAATGCTCGTCCGCGGCGGGCGTGATTCCGTAGATAGATACTTCGTTCAGGCCGGGTTGGAGCTTGACGTCTGTGATGTCGCGGATGACGTGGGCGCGGGAAGGATAGATGGTGACTGAAGTCGTGGGTAAATCATCGATGAGAAATTCTTGCTTGGGGATGTCGCTCGACATGATACCGAATGAATGAATGAGGAATGGTTGGCGAGCGAAAGTGTGGAGGAGATGGTTTTACTTAAGAAGGATGCAGCCAGGCAGCGACTAGGCGGCGAGCTAGGCTGCGCCACAGGCAGCACTGGCACGGATCGCTCCCTGCCACGCCGCGGTTGCCTATTCACAAGCAGCTCTTGTGTTTGTCTCTAGCATTCGTCGCAATCCTTTGATGTGCTGGGATTCTGCATCCTGTCAATGTGCTTGGTTGAGGCTGTGTGCCTAGTACTTTGCAGCGTGGCGTTAAATGATGCAGGCATGCACGGACAGAAAGCGGCAACGACTTCCAGCCAAAAACACCCCAGATCAGAGAATTTGAACTATCACAGCGTCTGTTCAGACATCTAAGCGCAATGTTTAGGACGCCAATGTAGAAGTCTGCATTCAAACTATTCTTACACGATTTCGAATTACTCGCGTTTGAGCATCAACGGCATCGAACCAATACCAACCCAGAACAAACCCATTTAAACCGACACCACTATTAATCCTTATATTTATCGTTCAGAACCTTCTTCGAAACCGGATACTTGTCCCTGCGTATCATCAACCACATCGGCGCCTCCAGCTCCTTCCAATCACGATCATCTTCGTTTCCCTCATCCGCCTCAAGCCATGGCCTCGGCCCTGGCACGACTGTTCTCATCCTGTGGTGCGGGTTCTCGTCTGGCTCTACCCCAGCCCCCATCTGTAGGCTTCCCATTTCTCCATGACCGGGCCAAGCGCGCTCAAAGTCCGCCCTGCATACATCCCTCGCCTCCTCCAGCACGTCTTGCACTGTCGGCCGATCGGCCGGCAGCGGCTCGAGGCAGCGGAACACGCACTCGACGAGGCGAGCCGAGTATTGCGGGCGGAGCGCGTTGAAGTGCGGGTCGAGTGTGTTGCTGGGCCGGTACGACGTCAAAGGTGTCTCGGTAGATGCATCGTCGTAAGCACGCAGGGTGACGGCGTCGAATAAGGGATCGGTCTCGATATCTTTGTCCTTCTTGCCGGGGAAAAACGCCTCTTTGAGGGCTTCGACGTTTTCCATGGCGTGGTTCTGCTCGGTGCGGGCGCGGCGGGGGTGGCGCTTTGGCCAATCGGTGCGCGAGATCTCGTAGCAGTTGTGTTTGTGGGCCTTCCTTTGATCGTCGCTGGGCGCCGGTTGGTTGGGTGCTTCCCAGGGAGGCCGCGGGATATCCCAGAGCTGACTGTCGGGCCAAGAGGGACGCATGCCGGTTAAGCTGCATAGTGAGTTTGAGGGTTAGAGAAAAGCGCTAGACGATGGTGTCGTTGTGGAGTTGAGTAGAGTATTGGACGTACATAACCTGGCCAATCTGCCATACACTTGTGTGTGTGCCACATTCATGGTCAACCGGGAGATGCTTTTTCGCGATAGGGATTCTCGCGGCAAGGGGACGTGGCTCTCCTTTGGCAGGACGATACTGGTTGCATCTGTTTTGCTTTTCTTTGCGAAGGAGTTCCTGGTGGACGAATCGACGATTCATTAGCACTGGTAGGTCTTTGGTCCGCTCACGATATAATAGACAGCAAAGGGTCTTCAAGGCTGCTAATGACTTCGCATTTGAAGAGCAAAATGACTTACCCATGGCATGAAGCCTGGCGTACCCATTCCACGATGCTCCTCGTCTTTTGCGTTCTTCTCATTAACGCCGCCAAAGTCCGCCAGCAGTACTGTCGGGTAGTTCTGATGCCAATGATGAGATGTAACAGAGTCGTCGGCCCTGCCGAGCAGAATGTTTGGAGGCTTGATGTCGAAATGGAACAAGCCTTGATCGTGGAGTACGGCTACTGCTTCTGCAAGACAGCGGAGCAGATACCAGAGAAATGGCTCGGGGATTGCCATCCTGCGGGATTATAATCAACTCAAAAGTTTCCAACCCACCCTTACTGAATCATTTCAAGGGATATTTCGTCGACTTACTCGTGGGACTCGTAGCTCACGTGGAGATCGTGCAAAGTACCATAAGGTGCGTACTCCAGATATGTGCATCCTAAATTCCCTGGGAGGCGAGTTTCACCGAGGTATTTCACGATGTATTTGCAATCCACCCCCGAATCGCGCAGAGTTTTGAGATGCCTTCGCTCCTCATCTTGTGAATGTTGTAGATCCCTCTTGACAACCACTCGCTAAAGAATCAGAAACTGTCAGTTGCTGTAGTTCACAAGACTCCTCCAAAACAGACTGAAAGGTAGCGTCTTCGGAGACAAATGAAACTCTCAACCGCACAAGCGAAGTAGAGAATACACTCAACAAGGCAACGACGATCACTTACGGCAAGTGTCTGATCATTATCATCAGCATATCGATAAAGCATGGCGCTTCCGAAAGTACCCTGGCCTAGTTTCTTGTGCCATTTCCATTTGCCCTTACTGGCAGCATCGCCGATAGCTTGATGCAGCCTTTGGGTGTCGCCCTTTTGGTGTGTGCGGTTCGGCCCATCTGTTTTATAGCCGTTATCATGAGCATCAAGAAACCTGTCATGCACCGAAGATAGGATCCCCCGGGAGATGTCAATTTTCCGGGCCTTGGACTCAAAGACTCCCCTGTCGAGGAGCATCCAGTCGATTCCGTTGCCCGAAGATTCTGAAAGGGCCGAAGAGGCCGAGGAGGAGTCAGAAGAGGCTGCATCTGCATCTGTAGGCCGAGCACCATCGTGACCTGGTGCGGGGTCGCTATAGGAGGAGCTACTAAGGTTCTCCGATGACTGATTACTGGCATCACTAGGTTGAGAGCCAGCGGAGGTTGCTTGTGGGAGTGCGTTGTACGCTTCCTCGTAGCGTTCACGGATATATTCTGTTACGCACACTTGATCAGCGACACTGACAACAGAAACTGGGGGCCGTTGAGTGTTGTGGCCCCTTTTTTCGCAGCTGACCTTCGGACCAATCTAGATGTTCCTTCCTCCGGCGCTTCCTCCCTCTGACATAATATACCTCATCCGAGTTGCAAAAGACATCCACGGGGTCCATGGGCACAGTGGGATCGTCCCCCCGGCGAGGCCATCGGCGGCATGATTCGGCATCCCAGCGGCGTCTGATGACTGACGGGAGCATCTTCCACTGCCTGTCGCTAGCTTGGTCCCATTCCGCTGGAATGCGGTCAATGCCCGTCAGCGTGGCACGGAACTCATGCGGTACACAGCTTTATGCTGGCTGAATCATGCTCACCCTCGTTGCGACGGGCCAGCCGATGTCGGGCGACTGCTTCATTATCGTTCTTCGCCTTCGCCTTTTTAATCTCCTCCCTCAGATAGTCCCTGACGGCCTGCTTGTACAGGTCGCGGCCGCTGAGCTGCGGCCCTCCGGAAAGCGGTGCTGACCGGATGGGGAAATCGGGCAGCCGTATTGGAGCAGCCGACATGGTTGGGGTGTCGGCACAAGTGTATGCTGCAAGTGTCCAAGTTGTGCACGCGAACAGGGAGCGAAGCATCACGCCAGTGAAGTGCGGGTCCGCCTATATGTGGTGGCAAGGCAACCCCCCCTTCTCCCTTTCAAGAACATGGCAAATGAAAGACAGGCAGGAATACAAGGACCATTGTGCGTTTGCGGGCCTTGGCGAGGGTGACAAACAAGCAGGCGCGGTTGGGCGCTCTTTGTCGGTCCCTTCCGCATGTGGCCATGGCACCAAAGCGGAAAGTCGCGACGGTGCGAGGGTCTAGAATGGAAGCATCAACAGTCACGGCGCGGGCTCGGGAAACGGCGGTCTGGAGAGACCAGCAGGGCGGGTCGGAGAAAAGGTCGCAGGGAGAGGCTGTGGAGCCGCGGTGCGGCTACAGCATTCGGCAGCGAGGGAGTCAATACGCGCGGGCCTGGCGACGAGGAGCAAGATAACGGCGCATTGCTGCTGATTGCAGCAACAAGCCCCGTGGGCTGGCGGCCTGTGGCACAGCATGGGGTTGATATACGACGTATATGCGGAGAGAACGACGAGGTGAGGCGGATGTTACTCCGGCAGCCGGGTGTGGCAGCGGGCACGATGGCCCACTTGGCTCGGTGGCAGCGCCGTGGGTTTGGTGTCGATGATCTGCCCGCAGCTGAAACAGGCGGCCAGGGGCCCTGGAGCGCGGTCGGCACGAGGCGATTATTGGGCGCGCGGCACCGCGGCCGGGCAGCCGTAGGCGGGCGCGCAAAAGAGCCGAACGGGGCGACGCGGAACGGCGTGTCGTGGGCGCGGCAGGCCCCGTTCTGGTGTGGGTGGGCCTGCGATGAGTGAACAGACGCTCGCGAGAGTCAGCGTTTGGGCGGACCGCCTCCTTGGACGCGGCGGCCTGGCGCGACCCAGGTCGCGGTCTCAGGGTCCGGGTGGGCAAAACGCACCAGTTGCGGCGCGATTAGCAGCGCGTCGTCGCCGCAACGAGCCTGTTTAGCGGCGGCAGACACGGCAGCGCCCGCCTGGTGCGCACTCCAGATCTGCCCGCCCCACCCGCCTCCCAGCCAGACGCGACTCACACCGACACCCATCACCCCTGACACGCATCAAGCCTGATTTTCTTCTCTCTCGACCATGACATTAAGAGCCCTTCAGAGCCGGCGCTGCCCCGTCCCCCAGTAACCATCCCGACCCCCCTCCCAGCATGGCCCGCGTCCTCATCTTCGGCGCCGGCGCCATCGGCTCCGTCTACACCTGGGTCCTGACGCGCGCCGGCGCCCAGGTCACCTGCGTGTGCCGCAGCAACTACGAGCACGTCCGCGAGCACGGCTTCGCCCTCGACAGCGACGTCTTCGGCCAAGCCCTGCGCGTGCGCCCGACCGTCGTCGACCGCGTCGAAGCCCCGCCCGTCGACGCGCCCTGGGACTTCATCCTCGTCTGCAGCAAGGCCTTCCCCAACGCCGAGCCCAGCACCCCGTCGCTCGTCGCCCCGGCCGTCGCGAGCCCACGCACCGCCATCGTTTTGATCCAGAACGGCATTGGCATCGAGGACGAATGGCACGCCGCCTTCCCGCAAAACCCCGTCCTGTCGGGCGTCGTCTACCTGCCCGCTGCCCAGACAACGCCTGGTGTCGTGCGCATGGGCAACCTCGAGCGCCTCGAGGTCGGCGCCTTTCCGGCGACGTCGGTTGCTGAGGCGACGCAGCTGGGCGAGTTCATGGAGCTGGTCCAGCGCGGCGGCGCCACCATCCTCGTCTACGACGACATCCAGCCGCGCCGCTGGAGCAAGATGCTCGTCAACGCCGCCACCTGGGACCCGGCCACCGTCCTCGCCGCCGTCGCGCCCGCCAGCCCCTTTCAGAGCGCCAACGCCAGCGAATACGGCCCCGACTTCGTCTGGCACATCATGCAGGAGATCGTCAAGATTGCCCAGGCTTGCGGCTACGCCGAGATCACCGAGGACGAGGCGCGCCACCAACTCGCACGCGCCCACGCCCACGCCGGCTCCCCCGAGGCCATCCGCGCCGGCGGCAGCATGCTCGCCGACGTCAAGGCCGGCAAGCCCCTCGAGGTCGAGGCCCTGGTCGGCAACGCCATCAAGATCGCGGAACAAAAGGGCGTGGACGTGCCCAACCTCAACTCCCTGTACGCGCTGGCGAAAGGACTGGACAAGGACGTGGCAAGAAGGCATAGCGTATAGCGCCGAAGGAACAAAGCAAAAAAGAATAGAAAAATATATATATGGAAAGAGTCAAAAAAGGACCAAAGGAGGTAAAAAAGAACGGAAGGAAGGTGGCATTCTCTCTGTCTGTGTAAAGATACCACATCTCTGTATTCCTGTTTATGTGAATAAAACGGCCGGCTTTTTGTATGTAGAGACGAAAGCGTAGATATTCTGTTCAGACCTGCTGTAGATATCAATTTTAGTTGATTGCTGCGGTTTTCCAAAGAAATGGTTCCTGCATGACGTGTCAGATCCACTGTTCTAGCATTATTCTGCGACTGGTAGGCTACTGACCACTAGCGAAGGTTGGCAACTACTTTATGTGCAGTACATATAGGTAATCAATTTTACCTTGTCTGTAACATGGACTCAGGACTGTTTCACGAAAGACAAATTGTGGACGTACAATGAGTTTCATGTTAGATTCAAGTGCTGCCCATCAAAGTTCAAACGCTTCCCGTATCTTTCTTGTTTGGATGTCTTGACTTTCTCACTCTTTGGAGTCTCTTGCGAACCAACTCAGCTATGGAGAGCGTCAGGCGACATTAGCTTTGGGTAGTTGAAGTGTTTTCATTTCCGTTGCTGCTACTTTTGCCCCTGTTAGTAAAAACATCCGGATCACAATGTCACCATCGAAGGAGCCAAAGATAAAGAAATATCAAAAGTACCTATGTACCTATTGTTTTTCGCTGAACGCCTGGCTATGCATGAGTAAGTTTTAATTGCGCTAACAAGAGAACGTGAGGTATCCGTCGCTTGCATATATATACAAGTCGCGAATGCGCATCGTAAAAATTCATCTCAAATACCCAATCCCTCGCTGTTATGTTCATGAAAGACTGCTGCCAAATTAACCGATGCCCTTTGATTAAAGATTCGAAACGTGTAAGGAGCGTAGTCCGCCGCGAGGGGGTGAGAAATTAACGAGTCTATACATTGAAATGTTCATGGGGGAGGTGCGGACCGCGCTCGTTGGTTGATTTACCACTTCTTGCCACCGCTGGCGGAGGGGCTGCCGGTACCAGTGGGGGAGCTGGGCTTGGAGGTGCTCGAGTTGTCACCCCAGTGCGGCTTGCTGGTGGGGTTGGGAACGTTGTTGCCAGACGAGGTGGCGCCGGAGCCGGAGCCGCCCTGGGACTGGGAAGCACTGCCGGTGGGCTTGTTGGTGACGGTGACGGGCTTGCCATCGTGGCCGTAGCTCACAGTGACGAAGGCAGTGACAGTCGGGCCAGCAGTGACGGTGACAGTGGTGGCAGGCGGGCAGACGCCACCGTTGTTACCGCCGTTGTTGCCAGAGGTGCCGGTAGGGGCGGGGTAGAGGGTGGAAACGGTGGTGCAGGTCGAGACGGTGGTGTGGGGGATGTAGGTGGCGGTCAACCAGGTAGAGTACCAGGTGCTAGCACCCTGGTGGCCCACAGAAGTCGAGCACGGGACAAAGGAGGTGATTGTCTCCACAATGGTGGAGGGGAAGACCTTGGTGGTGACGACAGCAGTGGTACCGGGGGCGTACTCAGTAGTAGACGAGGGCTTGCCGGTGGGTTGATTGGTCGGCTTGGTGGTGGGCTTGTCCGTCGTAGGCAGGGACGTAGGCTTGTCAGTCGGCTTGGTGGTAGGCTTGCCAGAGGGAACATAAGTGCTGTTCATGGAGCCGGTTGGTTTGCTGGTGGGCGGGACATAGGTCGAGTTCGGGGCACCAGTCGAGATGGGAGGGACAACGGTCGACAAATGGTTGCAGCCTGCCTTGCAAGAGGTGACGGTTATGGTCGAAGTAGTCAATGTTGTAGTGATGAAAGTAGAACCGTGATCCGAAGTCGTCTGGGTAACAGGGCAAGTAGTGACGGTGGTAAAGGTCGTCATAGTAGCAGTCTCGGTAGTATTGCGACCGCCAGTGACGCTGGGAATGACGGAGCCAGTGCCGCTTGGGATGTTTGATTTAGTGTTGCTAGGGATGATGCCACCGGTGCCACTGGGGATGCTTGAGCCAGATCCGCTGGGAAAGATACCGCCAGTGCCGCTAGGAATAAGGGAGCCAGTGCCGGATGGGACGGCGCTGCTCTTGGAGGCGCTGGGGGTAGAGGTGATGGAATCGCTGGAGGCTGCTGTACCCCAGGAGCTGTGACTCGACCAGGGGCCGTTGGAAGTGGCAGCAGCAGCGCCGACGAGGGCAGTGAAGGCGAGTGTGAAGGCGACCATTGTGGATAGTGTAGCTCAAAGATACTAGGAAAAGCTGGATTGAGAAGCTCTAACGAGTTGAGCAAAGGAAAAGTTGTATAGCGAATGTCGGCTCGAGGCCTTGATTACTATTGGTGATTAAGGTTGAAGTGTTGTGATGAAGAATAAGAGATTGCTGCGCGAGCGAGGCGGACTATATACGCGCATCTCGTTGCGTGACAACCACGGCCTGTGTTAGAGGCCATGACAGCTGAGCTTGACCATCTGCCAAAATTGGCACCGTGTCATCGCGAAGGTGACGGGTGAGCGACAGCGGATACGGTTCAGGAACCGGGGAACGCCGGGCCCGCTAATGCGGCGGAGATTCGGTTCATACGGGCGCCATCGTCAAGAGCGAGGGCTGGTAGTACGAGCCTTACGAGCGGTATGCACAGCAGACTGGCTGCAGTTTGGGACAGGGCTTGAGCGTGGTGTGAAGCGCGTCAGCGGCAGGTGGGAGTGGCTCGGCCGAAAATAGCAGCGGTGCGCACGGGCCATGTAACCATGCTCTACCACTGTGCCACCACCGCCTCAGCCTCTCCGCCCTTCCGCTCCGCCCCACGCCGTCTTTTCCTCCATCCTTGGATCGGTCTGGCCGCTTTCAGCCCTCAGCCCTACGACCGTTGCTCCCAAGATGATGACTACTTCATCATGAACCATAGCTCACCACCTGCAGAACCACGCTCCGCCGCCCACCTCATCCTCTATCCACCACCCCGCTGTATACGGACGCCACGTCCGAACGCCATCGCGCCCTGACAGCTTCGCACTCGACCAACTTATCGATCCTCCCCACATCCTCCTCCCATTTTCTGTCCGTGGGCGTCCGATACGGCCGACCATCACGAGCTTCATTTAGCCGGTTCTCGACGTTTCGGCGCCATGATACTTGTTCACGCCTGTCGATGCCTGTCATTGCCTTGATCTCGATGACTTCCCACTGATGACACGGTCCTGCTGACTCTCGTCTCTTCCGGAACGTGGCGACAGCCTCTCATCCACATCGGACGCTTGCCATTGATCCTCCCGCCCTTCATCATCATCCAAATAGAGTTCTCTGGTCATGCGCTTATTTGCAGCTACCACACTCCTTGTTCTAAATTCGGCATTACTCACTTTCCGGATCGCCGCTCAGGCCCGCACTAGTCTCAATCCGGGAACTTTGGTCCACCAGAGTAAAATTTTACACCATTTTTCGCACGCACTCTTCTTCTATGCCAGTCTGGATCACTCGGTTCTACTTCTCATATCCTCACCCGGCAAAGCGCCCTCCATCAACAGGGTCCATCACCTGATCTTGATACCAAGTCGAGGTCGCTTAGCTCAGTTGGTTAGAGCGTGGTGCTAATATTGGCAGTCTTCTCAGAGGACTACAGTTAACGCCAAGGTCGCGAGTTCGACCCTCGTAGTGACCAGGATACCTTCTTCTTTTGCTCCAGGACGCGCTGGGGCAATACCTTTTGCTCCCCCATCCCTTGGATCCTTCAAATCTGGCTCTGGGTGGGATTGACCCACGCTCCTTTTGCATATCAGACCGTTGGCACTCTCTGGAATCCATCGGGCCTCTCCGCTTGCTATGACTCCAGCAACACGGATTGTGGCTTTTGCCGGTGAATTCGGGGTGGTGGATTCGTGGCTGCATGGGCCCACCCGGACGCTTCATGCGTCACTGTCCAAGATACAGTCCTGAGGGGTTATCAGGCAACAAGCGTTCTGGACCTTTCTGCTTGCGAGTTGTCGTATTACTCCATGCACCTAAGTGGACCATGTCTCGGACTATTTGGCGTGTGGACGACAGACCAAATCAAACCGCCGGCGTGGCTGCCAGCATTGTACGAGAAAGGCGTTTTTCCGCCAATAAGTTATCTACGCTGCGTACACTTTTCGTTCTCGGAATTTCCAGGCAGACACTCAGGCCAGCGCCGGTCAGTATGATATAAGTATACGGGCCGGAGTTCACGGGGAAACAAGGCCGGACGTCGTAGTCAGCCGTACGGGCGTCTGCACGACACAACATCCCTGCAGTTCAGCTCGACTGCGGTATATGCAGAGCCGTGCCAAAGATCTGTGCTCTGTACGGGTCTAGAACGATCTTGCAAAGCTGACGTTTTTCTGATGAGGCGGATGCTTATAATCTACCGTTCTTGCCTCACTTCTCATTTCTACACCAGGATTCGCTGTACGGAGCTCGCCAATATTCGACTCGCGACGTTGATCCATCGAACACAAGCATGGATGAGAAAAGATTACATGGTTTGTGTCCGTTGAATGCTGACACGGTAAAGACCGATTGAATAGATGGTCCTCAAGGGATACATTTGACGAGGCTCACATTTCCGTCCCTCACGGGTCCATTCTTCAGATGCAAGAACGGCTTCTACGACGCATCAACTATCTTGAATATCAAGTTCAATACCGAAAGAAAGAATGTTTTCTTTCATACTACTTTCTCCGTTCATCCTTTTACTTATATCTTTGTTCTGTCACTGATACATCAAGAATTTTTATAATCACATCTTTGATTTATCTCTTCAGAAGACTGTATCGCATCATCCGTTACAACCCAAGTGTCTATCCGTTACTACCATCTATGACGTAGTAAGCCATACTAACCTCGGCGAATAGCGCCAACAGTACCTCGAATATTGTGAATTTCGTGTCTAATATCCTGGCTTCGCTATAGAATAAGCTCAAGCTCCTGTCACTGGCCGGCAAAATATGCTGGAAGGCGTGATTCAGGACATAATATCCAGTATGGGCAAGTAATGTGGCGGTAATGCAGTGGGCCGTACTAGAAGGTGTTAACGTGGTTGTGATGTATCTCGCCGAACTACCTGTCAGACGAGGCTGGTATTGGGAACAACGCTAGGTGCGTGCATTTAAGAGACGCGTTATACTAGTGGAACTGAGCAAGCTTTTTCTTTTTTTCCCCCTTGGTGGGGAAGGGGGAGGGGGGCTTAGAGGGGCTATGGGGCGCAATTAGCGTAGTCTGTAGGGCTTAGCCATGAGGTAAAGGTGGAAGACGGCTGATTAGTGCCCCTCCTCGCGGGATTTATTAGAAGGAATGAAGTAAAGCGGGGAAAACATGCGCGACTCAGCCCTGCAAGTAAGGGGTCAATAGGGAGGAATTTGCAGAGTTTGGTAATGGATGCGGTGGCTACGAGGGTCTAGATTATGGAGTGCTTGATCGAGGTGGGCATCTCTAGACGGGATGAAGACCAGGTAGGAAATTGCGGAAGGAATTCAGGAGGAATTGTGCGAGTGCGAAATAAGTCTTTTGATACAGAACAATTCAATGTTTTGTGGTCTCTTATGTGCGTGGCCCCAAGAATATCCGCCTCGCATCGCATGGTATGCATAACTGTTGATAAAGTAGTATTTTACAGAAGTCCCATCGAGTACTATGTATGGGAAATGAAATTCATGCATGTCGTGGAAATCAGTGAAAGTACTCTTAATGGAAATTGTGGTGTAGACTCTTTAGCAGGGAATTAAAATAATCCATGCAATACGAGAGAGCAACTCACTCATTGCACACTTATACTGGCCCGTCTCTTCCACGCTGACAGGGGCCTTTTGCATACCAACAAATTACACGATATTCTATCTCACTTCCGCAGAAACTACTGAGTACTTGTCATAATGAAAAATTAGCCTGGTTACTTACTTCACAATGTTCCCTTCCAAGTGTCCCGAACGGGAAGCAACTTCAATGCCAGACTTTCCAAACAATACTCATGCAACATCGATACTCCCAGAATTACCTGATGTAACCCCGATGGTGACATTCTGTAAGAATACCACTAACACTGCCGTGTATCTTTAGCCCAATGATCTGTTAGTAAATTGGACTATTGCCTCTGGAATCCCCCCAAACTGACGGAAAGATTACTTACGCTGCAGTTGCCGCGATAATCTCATGGCTTTTAGCCCTCGAAAAAATCAACAAAGAGATAGGGAAGATCAACACAAAAACCAAAACGATAAACAATTTTGCAAGATCTGAAATGTGAGTGACGAACAATACCCAAACTGGTATCATGACCAGTGCAACTGTTATGAACGAGATAATACACCTGCTAAATGTTTCAAGGCGCTCCCTGGAATAAAGTGCAATTGTATTGTCTTGGACCTTTTCTTTCTGCACCGGGGTAAGAAACAATTTCTGAAAGACACGTCAGCCAAGACTCTGTACGTGAAATCAACACGCTCTACCTGAAGCCATCTGAAGTCACACCTCCACAAGAAGTGGATGAACCAAGAATAGAAGAGGGAATCCTGCTCAGTTGAGAAGATGATCATGTCGTCTGTTCTGTTGAACAATTCGATTTCGGGTTTGTAGATGGATCTATTGTTCCAGATGTAGTGAATGAGACTGATATGATTGCGCCATGTTGGACGAGAAAAGGCGAGCGACTTTTGCTCCCTTTCCAAGAAAGCGTCTTCGATGGGTTAGAAATGCGTGGAGAAATCAAAGGAGAATAAAGTTTACTTACCGTACTCCTGCAACTTCTTGTCAATCCTGCTAATCAATCTTTGGCGCTCGGTGTTGAGTCTCTGATCGAACTCAATCGAAGACAAACAGAATTTCATATCGGCGTCTTCATAGTCTCTTTGGTCCAGCTTCTCCAGATCCGTTTCCATTTTGGCCAGTTCATACTGCTTTTGCAAATTTACCCTGTGTCTGATGGTTCCGAAACGCCGATAGATTCTGAAATTTGGATCTGTGTCCACAAAAGCCGATAATTGGGGATATCCAGGTGGATATTGCTCGACTTCGCTCAAGTTTCAGTCACAAGAATATCGCACATGCTTGAGATTGTGCTTACGTGGCTTTGCTTTCAACTGTTCCAAGCGTTCATCTGGAATGATGTGCGAACTGGGTTTGAGCCGCTTCAACGTTTTGCAGATAGTTGCTCTGAAATTCCCGAGCAGGAACGAATGACTGGCGAGTCTCTTTAGATAGCTGGGTGATGCTCTTTGTGCACAAACAGAAGTGTCTTCTACCAGTCAGCGAGCTTTTTATCAACTTGGTTTTCGAAGGTAGCACTTACCAACTTCGGATCTGTCTCTTTGACCGTTTTGACCGGATTCCACGTCCACGTCAAAAGCCGAAGCTGAAGAACCAGAGCTAAGCTCCTCACTGCGTTCTGGTAAGTCTGCCATCACGGTGGGCTGCAAGCGTTGAAACAGACCGATTATTCGCGTGGGTGCCCGATTCTTAAATATCTATTCCTTTAACTCTGAATGAGCCAATCAAAAAGGTTCCATCGGATCAAAAAAGGCTTAGTTGTTCGATGTGCATATATGCAACGGGTTCAAGTGCGTCAAAGAGAGAGAAAATGACTGCTCATTTTCGCTCTATGCGCTGGCACAATTTTCGGAGGATGCGGGGCTTTGAGGATTAAGGCTGCGAATGGCCGAGTAGAAATCGTGGGAGCGGGATCTGCCTTGCTTATCAATCATAGGAATTGAGCCTTGAGTACTTTGAATGGGATGCTTCTGGAATAGCCATGTCAGACAATATCGTGAGATCTTGAAAAGAGGGATAGAAAATCTGCCTTGGGACCGAAAGCCGCCTCGCAAGGGATCGAGGTTTGCGTGGCATATTACCCGCGGATAACTGACCATTTGGCGCAAATGAATTGCTTAACTTCACTCTCATCACCATGAGAAGATGCATAGCTCCTTGTTTCGAAGCTGGGCTGTCCGTAATATCATGCCAAATACAGCTCTCGCAAGCACTGAGCAACTCCTTGTTAGCAGGTTCTTGGAAAAACAAAGAAAGTTAGGCACCACAAATTGCAGATAGCATCATTAAAGAGCCGTATGTTGAGAATGTCCTTGGTTTTGAATTTCTCCTGAAATTCCACCTATCGTTGAGGGACTTGCTGACGCCCAACCATGTGCGAATCTGACTTATCAGGAGCCGCATGAAAAGTAGCACACGTCACCTCTACATTGCCAGAAGTGACTCAACCTTTTTCTCCACTTGGTGTGAAGCTTCCAGCATTTCTGATGAACCATTTGCAACTCGTATGGTATTTTTCCCCGAAACCAGTACTGCCAACCCCGTCTGCGCAAAACCCCGTCGAGCTTTCGCAAATGAATCACCTTGATCGTGAAGATTTCAGTCGGAGACTTTCCCATAAGAATATGTATGGTGGCCGGTGATGAGGAGGAAATGACCATTCAGGTTTTATGCCCGATACCTGGAAAAACTTGGTGCTTTCTGCATGTTCCTTACAGAAAAGCATGTTCAATACGACTGACGTCTCGGCGGGGTATTTAATGTAGAATCATCTAGCGGAGATAATGAGTGCTTATTTGGCCATCTACAACTGATTCCATGGTCTACGAGAGCTAAGACTCCTCAGGTGGAGCCCTGGACCGTTGCCAGCGTGCATGAATAGCACGTTGAAGCAATGAAACCAACTGTGATCAACTAAAGGGCACGGAGAATATTGTCTACCTGTAAGTACTAAATCAGCCTTTGAGAACTCCCCTGTTTCTTACCTTTCGGAGTGGCTACCAAAGCAAATGTGCGGTCAATTAGATTTATATTTCCTCTGTAGACTTTCAACATAGAACTGCCTGGAATTCCTTGTATCCTTGAAATTCTGTACATCTCGAGGGAAAATTTATCTTCAGGTAAATTCTAAGATTATTAAAGATTATACGCAAGCCTTTCACAACAATTACTTACTGTTCTCTCGGAATAAATATTACGTCGGACAGCACTACGTGAATAAATAGCTGAATGTCAGTAGATTGAATATCACAATAAACTGGAAGAGCTTGAGCAACTTATAAGATTCAGACGCACACTATACAAATTCGTTCCTCAACCTACGGCCTCAATTCCACTTCCAGAGAAGTTCGTAAGGAAAACGACAAGAACAGCAGTGTATCTACCTCTCAGTAATTAGCAATTTGATTGATTTCACGAGAATGTATTGTAATGTTGACTCACGCTGCAGTAGCCGCAAAAAGCTCGTGATGCTTTGGCCGAGCGAAGATGGATATCGCTACGGGGAACGCGAGAACGAAAACGAGGACAAATGCAACCTTTGCTTTATCTGCCATATTGAGTTTGAACAGTAGACAGACAGGCAGCATCAGCAAGGCTACAGTAATAAGAGTTACAATCAGACTGATCAAAGCGCTGATCTTCGCTTTTGAGAACAGACTGATACCAGAATCTTCTGTACCTTCCGCCTTCTCTTGTTGGATCTTTGAAACAAAGATTTGCTTTGGAAAAGTTAGCAAGAGCATGCAAGTTTTAGGGCAGATAAGCTCTCTACCTGGATCCACGACAAGGGTGATCTCTGCAGCAGATCCTCCAGAAAGGTATGAAAGGGCGAATCTTGGTCTCGTGAAAGGACCACGAAGTCATCGATGCGGTTGAGAAGCTCGATCTCACTCTTGGCGATTGTTCTCTTGTTCCATATCCAGTGAATGAGGTTCAAATGATTCCGCCTGGTAGGCCTTTGCATTGCAAGCGATTCGCGCTCTCGGGCCATGAGAGTATCTATATAGATGCCAAAGTCAGTCATGATGGTTGTGTCTCGTTGGAAATTCATGTATATGCGAACCATATTGCTCGAGTTTCTTGTCGATCTCTTCCATTAAGCCAATCCTCTCTGAATCGCCCTGCTCTTTGTCATATTGTATGGACGCGAGCCGGTACTTGCGTTGGTCGTCGTTGTCCTTCTCATCGAGCTCATCCAGCTTCTTTTCTAGTAGCGCAAGTTCCAGCTGCCGTTGAAGTAGGACTCTGTTCCGCAATGTTCCGTAACGGCGATAGATTCGGAAGTTATCATCAGTGTCGATGAATGCAGCGTACTGGGGGTATCCATCGGGATAGGCAATGACTGGGATCTGTCAGTAATGTTTTACACTTAGCGAGATTTTTAGTTTTATCTCACTCGGCTTCACCTTTAGGTCCTTGTACCGATCGTCCATACGAATGTCCGATCCAATACCTAATAGTCGCAGGATCCGACGCCACCAAGTTTGTTGCTCATTCGTTGCATCGGCTGCTTCCATTTCCTCGATCGTAGATCCACCTAATGATAATTAGCCAATGGCACAACTGCGCTACTCGCTAAACAAAGTGCCTACTCTGTTTTGATTCTGCATGAGAACTGGGAGCTGGAGAGTCAGGACTTTTCCCTTCGCTCTCAGTGCCGACTTCGATAGCCATCGGTCTAATGGATATGGAAAATCTCCGCACCCGTGGTCGGATGATGAGTTGTCCTGCCATCGTCATCAGTGGGGGGAAACGTGTGCGATTTTTACAGGAGAAGGATCGGACCGGATAGAGGAGGTCAGCGGCGCGCGAGGCTGGGCGCATTCCATACGATTTCTTTAGCCACAATCGCACAAATATGCGCTGTATGCGCCGCTCCTCCAAAGCGGAATATGTGCAGCAAGCCTGCGCGCGTCCTTGCAGCGCGTATGGGAGATTGGAATCCGTGTACAAGTGCAACACGGCTGTTATATCAATGCTCAACTTCTGGGTTTCAGCCGCATCACTATGTCATGCGCCAAAGCTGAACGCTGAAAACGCCACTCACATATGGTAGACCAGTAATCTGAGGGCTGGGCGGGCAAAGGAGGCTGCGACGCCAGCCTGAAGGCGGGTGAGCGTCGTCTTTATTTTATTGGAAAAGGGGGCACAGGGATTCTGCATATTATTATATGCCTGCCCGGAACCCCGCGGGGGCTTTGAAGTTACTTCTATGCATTCTCCCGAGAGGAGTCAGCCGCCATTGGCCGCCTGCTTACATTGGCTCTCGCCGATCAATTGATTCTTGAAGGGGTCAGGCAATCGCTTATTACATGTAGGATCTCAAGATGCGTCTCAGATGCTGCGTCATGTCGTACAAGGGCAAGCGGTCGCGTAGCAGCTGCCTTGCTTTTTGCTGTTAACTCCGTAGCATCAAACTCCACAAAACAAATTAAAGAGCCAAGGTCTTCCGGCCGTGTACACAGAAAACTCTTTATTCGCATTCCGAAGCTCTGGCGCAAAGCGACTACCCCAAAGAACTGACGTCTCTTGCAGAACTGAGGAGTACACTAAGCTTCTCAAATTCGCAGCCATTACGTGCTTTGATTCTGATAAACATACGTCATTTGTCCTTGGACGAATCAGCCACAGCACCAAGGGCGATTTTTCGCAACTTACCTGTCTGAGGATCCGGTGCGATGTAGTAGTACTGTTGATAGTCTTCGCTCCAAATCCAGTTAACGTCTGTGTTCCCTTGCTGATGCCCCAATGACCCAGTTGCGGACGCATTGTTACCGTTCGTCCCAGCAGTGGTCTGTTGATATGTTTCCTCCGGGATATAGGACATCGCTTCGTGCCCCTGGCTCTTGTCAAGCGGTGTTTCGGTAGGTGTGTAGTACGTGCTCTGAGGCGATGAGGTGTAGCGGTTCGTTGTTGATGTTGCTACCCCCGCTGTGTAGGTCTGATGTGGTGTCGCATCGCGATTATCCTGTTTCGGAGGAGGCTGTGGTGGCTCTGGCCACTTCTCTCTACATTAGCGGCGCTGTAGTCTGCAAACGGTAGTTAAAGCACTCACGGGATCGTTGCTGGGCCTTGGCTTAACACCTGAAAGACCAATCTTCGAACGTCAGCAGGTGGATCCGACCCTGACTTTGCCATGACAGCCTTACACCTGAGTCGCGCTTCTTCCTTGACCGATTATCGTGCTCCGAGGTGTCCTGGCGGGATGCCCCAGCTTTCCGTTGCGAAGGGTGCATCTGGCTTGTTGCGCTATCTCAAGGCAAGGAGCGATTCGAATAAAACGAGGCGTACAAGGCGCATTGGTACGGAGAGGCTAGCAGTTATGGGGTCAGGCTCGTTGGATGGTTGAACGTGCCGGAGAGCCTCACGCCCGTCCTCGCCAGCAACTCTAGTATTTCAGAATCAGCTGAACGCGGGTGGCCTGAGATCGAGTTCCTACTCGTTGAGGCAAGGATTTGGGCATATTGTGTCGCCTGGTAAGTGTCTCGACGAGGAAACGGTGCTCCCAATCATATTCTTACCTCGAAGCCATCTGGGGGAGTCATCTGCCCACCCCTCCTGCAAGGCAGGTGAAAGCCCTCATCCAAAGCTCCGGGGCTGTCACATATAGAGCGCTGGCGCCTTGTTGCCTTCGTACAGCCTTGAATGGCGTGCAAATCTCATTCGCCAGCATTTGGGGAGGCGATACCTGTCAAGTCGTGGGTGGTGGACGGGAGAGAGCAACGTAACAGTGCAGGGGCTGTTTCTGACGTCTGTCTGGCTTTGCGTCAGCCTAGCCTTGAGGAATGCAACACAGCCTGTGCCAGCGTCGGAAAACTGGTGCAGATCGTGTGCATGCCTCGTGCTTCTTCCTCAACGCCGCTGAGCGTGACACGTGAGAGAGCAGGGTTGAGATAACGGAGCGGACCTATAAATGAGGAACCCGAAGGCTGACAGACCCCCGCCAGCCTGTCGTTGCAGGATTATCGGGTATGCCCATTGGAAGGACTCACCAGGGGCGGCGCAGCAATCGAGGATGCGTTGGAGCGTAACCATCCACTTCTGCGCGTGACGAATGATGCGCTGTTCGGATTGAGCATTCGCACAGCCTGTCTTTGTATGAGGCTTCACACTGGCGCTCTCGAGTGCCACATGGAGGAGGTCGTGTGGGATGTGCGGTTGCTGGTCAGCAATAGCCTTGACAGCCTGTGGATGTGGTGCGGCACGGGACGGGACGGTGCGGGGCTCAGAGCGCTTCTAAATATACCTCGACATCTGCGCAAAAGGTACTCCTTGCAGCAAAGGTGCTTCCAGCCATATTTGCAGCATCACAGCACTTTCCAAACTCCGTGAAAAATGAAGGACAGTAGAGAGATCGCTCGCAAGAACTCTCTATTCTTCGAGAAAATCCGATGTCTTCTGCTCAATTCTGATGATTAGCATCTGGAGCGGTCCACTGAAACATGAGCAATATGAACGCATTCTTACCAAGATGCGAATTGAAGGAGAGACGCTTGGCTTGTAGTCATTTGTTTGTGAGAGCTTTCCATCAGAGGACTAAGACATGGACCGTGAAATATGCAACGACGAAAGTCATTGTCTCAGTCGCTCTTGAGGCGACGTGGAGGTAATATAAATACCATCGCTGGTGAGAAATTTGAAATCGCCAGGACTAACGTGTCTTCGAGCCATTTGGATCCAGCAGATTCCCGTATCAGCGTGCTTTCATTTGCCAGGACGATCCACATGCGTTGCATTTGACCCAGGATCATACCCACTTCAAACTGGAGAAAGCGAACCAAAATGAGACACCAATTGGAAAAGAGGTGGACTCGCAGAATATGTGTGCTTATTGTCAAACACGGTAATCTGCTTGCGAAGTTGAGGTGCTTTTGCAGGGCTATCCGCTAGTGGACGGCCCGTTTCCCGCAGACTGTTTCATTTGTCCCTCTGAAGATGTAGATGCATCTCAGGACGGAATCGGTTACTGCTTCATCACATACATGCATCTTTCGGGAAGGATTTCAGCTTTAGGCTTCGCATGCTCTTGGCTGAATCCGTTCCAAGTAGTGGGAATGCAGCTAGCCAAACTGAGTAGTAGTGTGTTTCACATATTCTCCGGGAGATCTGATTCATTCAAGCCTAAAAACAAAAAAAAAAAAAAAAGAAGGCTCATACTGCGTAGCAAAAACGCATACCATCATGTTAGTGGCTTTCTAAGATAATAATTTTTCTAGAACACTTAGTAAATGACTCTCTTATAGACAGTCAGTGCTCATTGAAGATGCATAATAGGCCAGCTTCCAACCTCTGGAATTTACAAATGTGTGTCCACGTTCTGAGCTCGGGCGTTTTTCAGACATACTCTGCACAGATAGTTTCTCCTCCCAGATCCATCACGTCACCCACCGTGGCATTCGCAATAATTCCGACCATCCACAAATTATGATTCAAAGTTGTGACATTACCCGTGTCACCATCGTAGTCCAGGATATCAGCTCCCGGATATTCAAAATCATTTTGCTCTAGGTAGCTTGTAAGAGGGACGTTCCGTCCGGTCATGTCGGTCAGGCGCGCTGAGAGGTTCGCGCTCTGCCAGACCCACCACAAGCGGTCCAAGTTTGTGTGGTGCAGGAAGAAGAGAGGCTAAAAACTGTTAGCCATGCCCTGTATTGGAGCAAGGATCGGATCAAGCGTAAAACAACAAAGGAAGACTTACATCCCCGGGACTGGCCACGACATCAAGCATCTTTTAAGACTGTCAGTACATGTAACTTTGACCCCAAAGAGTGTTCTGCGCTTACCGTCCCTCCTACACCCGCATGTCCAGCGGTGTGAGGGCTAGACTTGTAGCACTGCCATGCCTCAGAGTAGTTCGCCGATGCGTAGCAAGCATCGATGTATGTCTGGTTCGCTTTCTGGAAGTTGGAGGAATCGAGGCTGCGTGAAAGGCAGTAGTTCGCAGAGCTCGAGGTCTGGTTGATATGCAGCGTAAGGTTCTGGAACGGGCCATCGGCGACACACTCATCATCGCCAACGCCGTTGCCGCCGAACCCTGTGTCTGGGTCGAAGACGGAAGACTCGTTGAGCGCAGTGACATCGAGTGACTCTTCCCAGTAGGGCTGTGCGCCTGTGTAGTTGCACTCGTTCTGGAGAAGGAGTTCGTGGGCGCGCATGTAGAGACGGTGCCAAGGCAGGAAGGCGCCCTATACACAGAATCAATTGCTGAAGCTCAATGGCGTATAAGGGGTGGCTCGGCTACGTACCACATCGTGTATCACGTTCGACTGAACAACGTGGGAGTACATCAGCTCATCCCATCGGTTTTTTGCACCTTCGATGTTCAGCTTCGGAGGAGATGACATCAAGCAAAGCTCGGCGTCGATGTAAGCTGCTTTCTCAGCGTCGCTGAGATTGTTCCTGAAAGCCATCCTCAACAACGTGTTGCACCCATTCAAGCTATATGGTCTTACCATGATTTCCGTTGGTTTTTAGTGGTGCAAGTTTCATTGCGTTTTGCCAACGGGGAACTGGCTGCCAAGTCAATGGTAGAGGCAAAAAGAGTGACGATTGTCCATTTCAGGATGCCCATCATGGCTATTTCCGAGCGCAGTAGAGGGCCAATGGACGAAAGCGAATGAGAGACAATATCAAAGAACTGGAAACGAGAGTCCTGGTGGTAGAGCAAAGACGTGCGAAGAGATATTGATTTTATACCCGAACCTCAGGCATGATT
Organism: Lasiodiplodia sp. COLG20; assembly: GCA_009801085.1. Taxonomy (NCBI): domain Eukaryota; kingdom Fungi; phylum Ascomycota; class Dothideomycetes; order Botryosphaeriales; family Botryosphaeriaceae; genus Lasiodiplodia; species Lasiodiplodia sp. COLG20. The sequence continues at coordinate 339,641 of VNWV01000006.1, read as the reverse complement.
GAGAACCTTGGTCTCTAGAACTAGGAACATATCGCCGAGCGCGCTGCATCCTGGTGGACACCTGAACCGAAAGCCCAATCATAGGTTCTGCAAAAGCTGGTCTTACGCGGAAGCCCCTTTGGCATTACTGCACACGTGTGCGCTCTAAGCGCATGTGGCGTAGGGGAAGATTGAAAAAGTCAAGATCGGCATTTGTGGAGTAGATTCACTATCGTGAATGCGTGGATGAAGTGCGTAAGCCGATCGATTGGAGGTGCAATCGCGGAGGCATATATCCAGGATTAAGGTATGAAGCTGGCGGGGATCCGTTCACTCAAGCCCTCGCACAGTGCATCGGCTGGTCTGCTGAGACGCATGGATACTACAATATTTCCCGACGCGTGGTTTTCGTGGGGTGGGAAGCTAAGGCGTCCTGGGCAAGCCTGCCGTTGCGGCTGCGTAAGCTGTCTTAAGCTCAGCCGCGTTTCCGGTTTAGTATGTCGATCTCCGGTTTTAGTGTCCGCAAGCCTCCCAGGGGATCTCATAGCTTATCCCGCATTCTCCACCTTGAGGCGTCGCAATCGTGCTTAAGCAGGATTTAAGCGAGAGCGGAGAGCAGCCACCGCACGCGCCCTGGACCATGAGATTTGGAGTCCGGAGGAGATGATGCATAATGCACTGAAATTGTAAGCGCTCTTCTCCCCTGGTTGCCAAATAGAGCTACACTGCAATGAAAAATCTTTCTCCTTATCTTTGTTTTTTACAGGCTGCCAGAGCTCCATCTATTAATCGCAAACTGCCATGCAACTGTGCTGGAGCGGAGTGCATATTATGAGATACTGCGTAGCGCGTCTCTAATTAATGCAGTCCCCTATTGGCCAAACGAAGGGTCGGCAGCTTGTGAATGCCCGTTAAACAGCCTTTGAAGTGGCCATGAGTTTATCATGTACACTGTTTTTGCACAGCTGGAGTCTGATCGAACCCTTGGATGTTTGCCAGTCCACCGCTCGTCCTCCCGGGCCCATGTCTTGCTTCGTCATGAGCTTTTCACGCTCCAGGACTTCAACTGTGACAGCAAAGGTCACATATTTGAAGAGCGCCATACGAAGCAATCAGTGAGTCGAGGATAGAAAGCATGTCCAATGATGCGGAGTCGCATGTAGTGGGATCATCATTTGTGGGTCAGCAACGTAGGCGAGGGTAGATCGTGCCCGGCAACGACTTTTGTCCTATATCGATATGCACTTGAGTTGCTCTGAGAGCCATGCCACGGAGCACATACGCAGTTTTCGACTAATGGATTCACGAAAGCCGAGTTTCTTCTGGAAGATATATGTACATTGTTCGGCGCTGTCGAAAGAGTGAGACTAAGTGACCATGTTCCAAGAACACACTTCAAAATTACGGCTACTGCCAAACGTCGTTCAGTGTGGACTGTCCGATCGGAAACTGCAGCGCGGCTTATCAGCATAATATAACAGCGTCAAGCAAGGGGAAGAAGCTACCTTTTCCGGCGGCAATAGCAGTGCTTCGGGTCCTATGCCGCTACCATTGGGATATCGCGCAAGAAGTGCAGCCATCTCCTGCTGCGTCTGTGTCAGAAGCTCGTTCGTGGTCGGCCTGTCGGCAATGAGCGGACTCATGCACTTGTAAACTACATACAGCAAAGCACATCAGTACAAAACACCAGCAATAAAAAAAAAAACAACAATCGAACTCACCCAGATCGATCAACCGATCGCTATATCTCGGCTTCAACGAATCCATCGGCGCAAGCGGCACCCACGTGCCCCCACCATTACGCGCGGAGAAAGACCTCGGCCTCGTCCCTAGCTTATCCACGCCAGCCGGCAACGGGCGCGCCCTCATCTTCCGGTCGTCGGGCGGCCCGTACTCCACCGCCGGCACCTCGACCAGCCCCCTTTCCACCATGGCCGCCCACTCCTTCTTCTTCAGCGGCTTCGCGATCTTCCACGGCCAGGGCCGGCGCGGAGCGTGACGCGGCAGGCGGTCCCACCAGGCCGGATAGGCGTTGCGGTGCTTCGCGGGGAGCGCGGGCCAGTGGATGCGGTCGTTGGGCCAGTAGGCGCCGCGCCAGGCGCAGACCTGGCCGCGGGGCGCGACGCGGTTGGTCATGGTGCACCACAGCGTCACGCCGAGCTGGAAGATGGACGAGTGGATGCGCACCTGCTGGTCGACGGGCAGCGGCGGCTTGTGGGGGTTCCTGCGCACGCGCGGCGTCACCCGCCGCGGCGTCTGTAGGCCCTCCTGCTCGTCCACGAGCGTGTCGCGCTTCGGCCCGTTGGCGCGCTCGTCGTTGGAGAGGCGCTGCGAGAGCGGCTGGAACATCTCGAAGGGCGAGAAGCCGCTGGTCCCGAGGCCGCGGACGTGCGACGGGATCTGGTCGGCCGCGCCCGGGTGCGGGTACCGCTCTGCGCCTCCGAAATCCGCGAGGATCGGGAGGGGGTAGTGACGGCACCATTCGGGTGCGTTCGCGGGAGGAGCGTCGAGTAGAATGTTTCCGGGCTTGAAGTCGTAGTGGAACATTGATCGCCAAGGGCGAACCGGGGCTTGGCCCGGCTCGTGGCCCTTTTCGATAAAGTCGAGTGCCCGAGCGAGGGTATGAAATAGGTACCAGATGAAAGCTTCAGGAATCACTAGCCTGTATCGACGTTAATCTTCAGAGTCCGCGCAAAACGGGTTGGGCTAACCTACTGTCTTTCCCTGTAGAACGTCAAAATGTTCGCCAAATCCCCATAAATTGCGTAATTGAGCCATGTCCCACCGTGTTGTGTGGGGGTTCCGTGGTGTTGCCCAAGCAAATGCGGAATGATCTCGGGAGCTCTCTGAAGTCTTAAATCTGACAGCAATTGACGCTCTTTGTTGCTCACATGGTCGTTCAGGCTGCTATCTCTCTTCAAGAATATTTTCTGTACATTTCGTCATTAGTCGATTGATTTCATCTCCGAGATATGTGTGACCTACCCTTAAAGTCCTGCCACTCGCGTCAACTAGGCGCCATGTAGAGATTATGCCATAAGTTCCGGCCCCACCATAATGTGCACCCAGTTGCCAAGTACCCGGCAGGTTCCTTAGGTTGATAGGCATCGTGGCTAGATCATCATTCTGATCTTGTGTAGGTGGGAGAATTCCATTGCCCAAGACCCTGGGAGGCGCCACAGGAAGCAATAGTGGGAATAGTACATCCCAACCACGCGCTCGTGTAGTCCTCTCTGCCAGATCCCAAAACCACTTCTTGAAGGGATCGAGAAGCTTTCCGAAGTCCTCATCGTACATGGTTCTAATCTGGGCTGTTTGCACCTCTCTCAGCCAGGGAACTACGAAAAAAGTAGCGTAGGTGAAATGCGAGGAGGCGGCTGACCTTCGTTCAGACTCCATTCCGACGCCTCTTTCGTGTAATTTATCTCATCCTCATTGGCGTAAATGTCCAGATAATTGACCCACCCACTGGTCCAATCCGGCGGCCATCGCTGAAATGATTCTCGCTCCCACGCCCGTATGACGGATAAAGGTAAGTCGGAGTAGAATTGATTGAAATAGTCATCCCGTGCGGCTACTGTACTATCAGCCCTTTGCTCAACAACATCGGCCTTCAGTCGTATAGACGTCACCTTCACTTTGCAATGCCTTAGCACGCCTCACCCATAGGTCATGAGTTCCAGCACTTGCGCATTGCCGGTTGTATTCGATTCGGAGCCTGTCCCGCCACAAATCCTTGCCCTCGCGACGCAGACCCGCTTGCGGCGCTATCGGAAATATTGCTTGAGCCGGCCTCAGGATCGGGGGTTTGCGGCCTGACATGATCAAAGGGTAGAAAATACAAGTCTCGCAGATTCAATCGCAAGTGTCTCACTGCTTGAGGTAGCTACGTCCAAGATGGCGTCCATGTTTATCTGAAGCGAGCTGTCTTTGTTCGCTGCGCTCAGCGCTGCGAAGACGTTTTCAGCCATCAGAAATAAAGGATTCGCAACAAGTCATCCTGATTTGCGATGCTGTTCCTTTGTGGCCATGCATTACCACTCGCTTTGTGGTAGGTAGCGCCGTACTTTGTCAGTCTCGCGGCTGCCATCAAACATCCCTTGTGCTGCGTAGAATCCTAAAATTTGCTGTCAACGATGCCGCCCATGCTAACATCACAGCTACTGTCAGTTTCCTATTCTGCTAATGCATTTTCTTGCAGATTGCTTACCTTGGTAGGGTTGAAACATTGTGATTTGTTTCGCGCTGCTCGTAACTGTACCGACATTAGTGATTCATGATTCTGAGTAGGGAATTTGTCACGAGACTAAAGATAACACAGCGTCCATATTATGTAACCAGCCTCAGGGGAGTGAGTATATACAAAGGACAGTAACAAGGCTTATCGAAGGATTGTAAGAAACCCATTTTCTTAGCTGACCGTACCGGATGCTCGTTGCTTCAAAGCCAAACTTGCTGAAAGAATAGAAAACTTCCAGAGCAGAGAGGGAATACAAAAACATTTGATCTGCTTATCTCAGCATTTCCGTCACATTAACTCGTTACCCAGAAACTCCTTGCCATCGCTGCTAGCATTCGAACGGCTGCCACCCTAGATAAAATGGAAAGAAACACCTGGAGACAATGTGGCTCGGAAAGGAAGCTTGCACTTGAAAACGGAATCGATGATCGCTGTTACATGCTTGAGACAGCTTGCTCTCTCGCAATGCATTTGTTTAGTCTGCCTTTATAGCTCTGTACGTTATGTGAGATTAGCTGATGGTCAAAGACGTTCTTTCATGTGGATTGGCCTACCCGTAGATCCTACGTACGAACGCGTACGCAGCAAGGAAGCCAATTGTGCCTGTGAGAAGGCCGTATACGAGACAGGCGAGGAAGCTGTAAGAGAAGAACAGCATGCTGGAAACGAATCCGGTGATGCGAAGTTTGAAAAAGTAATACCACGTGCAGGCCAGGAAAATCCAGAGGGCCGAACCGCCGCCTACAAAGAAAGACTGCCACCACCAGTGGTAGTTCTGCAGAGTATGAGTATTGGGTGTTCCAGAACAGCATGGGAAACTTACCTCTGAGCACAACTGGTTGTACGTTGCAATAATTGTAACCTCAACCACGGTGATGAACAGGATCAGGCAAACAGCGGCCAAAAACCCAAAGACGTAGTAGTAGCCGCTCTTGTCTTGCCAAACGCTCTTGAAAACGAACAGCAGTTCGATGAAGATAACGGCGAATGGAAGTAGACCGGCAAGGAGGATGAACTGAGTGCCCTTTGTATACCAGGGCTGCGCAGGAATCTGGCGGGGAATCGCGTTCGTCTTCACTGGATGAGTCCATGCGCCGACCTTTTCGAAGCCATACCAGCTGCCAACGTAAACAAGTGGAAGCTGAACTAGCAACCACAGGATCAGCAGCGCGATCAGTGTGCCAAAAGGGATCGCAGTGCTGGACGCTTGTGCCCACACGAAGAGGTTGAGGATGAAGACGGTGGCGAAGATAAGGCCTGGGATAAGTGTGCCAGTCTGTCATTGTTAGAAAGTCGACGTGCGTGAAGCGCGATATAACTTACCACCACGACGTTCTTCTGCCAGCGCTGTCCGCCAAAGGTCTTGTAGACTCTCGCAGAGAAATAGCCGGAAAAGACACCAGCGAGTATGAAGAGAGCTAGGCCAACACTGATGAAACCACCACGGAAACTCGGGTTAAGGACGCCGACAGCGCTCAGTATAAGCAGTCCAGTCGTCATGAACACCAGTTGCGAGCCGGAGCCAACAAGAGGAGCCAACAAGCCTCCATATGCTGGGGCGCGGAAGACATCGCCATGAAGAAGTTTCCAGCCCGTGATGTCTTCCAGCGGCTCCTCATCCGACGAGACATCAGCGTCACCATCATCCAGCTGCTCCAAGAGACCACCTTTTTCAGCGCTCTTCCTGGGAGACTTGGAGTTCTTCGGACGCGGAATCTTGGGTTTCTCGATGTCACTCGTACCCTTGATGTCACCACGAACGGTCCTGGTGAAAATGACAGCGACTGCAGCCGTCAGAATGGCAGAAATCAGAAGAGAGTTGATGATGGCAATCCAGTGGATCTTGGAGCTGTCTTCCTGGTTCACGAAGTACATGTCCCACCGATTCTGCCACTCCACGTGGTCATCTTCGCGGAAATAGACCGAGTAGGTGTACGGAATCGTCAACGTGGCATCATCATCGATATTCTCCTCGTCCGGTACGTACGACGAATCTGCATATCTGGACTGCAGGTCGGTGATGTTCGGCTGTATGCGCAGCTCGAGGCCGTTTTCGGAGTTCTGAAGATCCTTAGGAATTCCATTCTTGTCACGGTTGTCGGCCTCAATGCTCTTGGTGTAGACTTCGAAGCCAACGACGACCTTCTTGCCGCGCTCGCCGTCGCGACCAGGAGCGGGGCGGTAACGGATAACGAGGGTAACGTGATTGTTGATGTAAAAGCGGGGTTTGCCAGTGGCGGGGTCGAAGTCCTCATAGCCCATCTTGAATCCAGCAGCATAGTACTTGCGCGACTTGTCGGTGGTGACAAAGCTGGTCGCACCAGGCATGTTGTCCACAATCCACTCGGCGACGTAGCCATCCTTGACGATTTCCTTGGCCTTTTCTAGGCCGCGCCTGTCGACCTTGGTACTGCACAGGTATCGCGCCTCCTCGTCCACGCCCATGACAAGCTCATAGTCGGACAAGATTATGCGATCGCCGCGGAGAATCTCGCCGAGATTCAGGGACAGCGTGGCGCCGCTGGAACCGGGAGAGCGGCGGCCAGTGGGCGGGCAGACGAACGGGAGCTCGGCATAGGCGTACTGCAGCTGGGTATTGTCGGAGTAAACCTTGTTTACGAACAGAGGAATGGTCTCGCCGTCGGCGTAGCTCTTAATGGACCAGCCTGGGGGCAGGGTTACTCGAAAGTCGCGGTTCCTGAATGCTTGGGTTTCATACCTGGGATGTAGAAGGCATTCACCAGGTTCACTGCGAGGGCCAAGAGGGCCAGTAGGCGGGCGAACCGCACGTCAGCGTGCATAGTTGACGAGGAAGATGCAGCGAGCGGGCGGGTAAGTCGGCGGAGAATTGGGGCGGGCGCGCAGTTGAAGAAGAGAGGTATGCAGGGCGCAGCGCGGTCGAAGGAGCCCGCGATCTGATGTCAGCGAGGGACGCGCGATACGAGGACACGTCGGAGTGGTCGAATGCTCTCCTTCCTTGTTCGACGCGGATTAATCAAAGGGAGGCGGGGTTGCGAAAAGACGGGAAGAAGAGAAGATCAACGAGTGAAAATGGTAGCGAGTACCGTTGCGAGCTGGTCGCAAGCCCTAGCAAGAGGCGGATAGGCGTTTGGGGTTGGCGGGCGGAGGGGCGCGGGAGAGAGACGAGGGCCGACGCGCAGCCACTAAGTAGTGCCTCACCAGGCCGCAACGCGAGCCCCGCGCGTTTCTTCCAGTCCCCCGTTTCTGCGCTCGTGAAACGCCCGAATATCCACGCTATCTCAACCTCATCAATGCGACACTGCCGACGACCACTTCTTCAACGTGGCCGGCAAGGCAAAAGCGCAGGCTGCAGGGATACCGTGCCGTCGTCCCGACCGTTCCGTCTCTAGTAGATCTGCTGTGCATCACCCGAGCATCACCAACCGAGCCAATCGAGTCGCCTGCAGTCGTCACCAGTCTCACTCACAAGTCACAGGATCGCAATGCGCTTTTCCAACAATCAATTCCCGCTGCTGCCCAAGACAGCAGCCTAACTATTGTATACAGAAGCTAAGCCTGGCTCGCATCGTGTCCCAACGCTCTTGAGCTCAGCCCGCAGAAGGCTCAAAGATGACAGGTGTGAAGAATCGAATTCGTAATACCACCACTAGACGATCGTGTCACCCATTTACAAAACACCGAGGAGGCCGTCCTTGGAGTTGGCACCGCTGCCGCTGAGGAGACCGCCAAGGATGCCGTTGCTGCCGATGAGAGGAGACAGAGCGTTGCTAAGGCCAAGAGTGCTCAGGACACCGCCGAGGAGACCCTCAACAAGGTTCAGGACACCACCGACGAGGGACTCAACACCGTTGAGGAGACCGGACAGAGTGCTGGTGAGAGGGGAGGCGAGGTTGAGGAGAGAGCCGAGACCGAGGGTACCGTCGACGTTGTTCAGAGCGCCGTTGACCTCAAGGAGGACGTTGCTGAGGATACCGGCAATAGCGGTGGCGTCCTCGGCGCGGGAGGTGAGACCACCAGCGGTCTGCTGGAGGCTGGTGACCTTGGTGACGGTGCCCTGGACAAGGGTGGTGAGGTCGGCGACCTGGTTCTGGTAGGTGTTGGCAGCGGTCTGGTTCTGCTTCAGGGTCGACAGAGGGCCAAGGCCGGAGGCGGTCTGGTCTGTGTGGCTGTTAGCATTGGAACACTTGAGAAAGAGCATAGGCTGCACTCACTAATGACGCCAGTGTACTGCTGGACCTGAGGAAGCAGGCCCTGGACGAGGCTCAGGACAGAGCCGATGTCCTGGCGCTTGTCGACAGGGGCCGGGGCGGCCATGGAGCCAACGAAAAGGCTGGAAAGAGCGAAAACGGAGAAGAACTTCATTTTGACTGTTCTTTTGTTGTCGAAAGAGTGACGAAGGTTGGTTTGAAGGGTGTAGAGAACGTCGGGATGATGCTGGTGAGCAGGCTGTGGTGGGATGGAGTCAGTCAAGCGGGCAATTCAACTTTCTTATATGCTTTTTTGCCGCTAATTCTCCTTCGTACCATTCGCAACTCCCAGCAATGATGACGAACATGGGTCACACATGGCATGGCCGAACATACGACGATCGTCATCCTCCTCAAACTCGTCCTCTGCCTGCGGACCCAGTTCGTCCCTGCAGGCACCCGGCTTCCGCGCAGGGTCCGTGACCCGGTCCGGCCTTACCAGAAACCCTCATTCAGTATAGCGGAGAGTCCGTGGGATTGGTTCAGCGAGCGCTGAATCGTGAGTCGTGGCCCCGTTGCGACCCCTTCCGGTTGGCAGGTCGATAAGAGGAGGATCTGCGGGGTTTCAGCTGCCTTATCTTGGAAACCAATCTCCCGTCTCCCGAGTCAAAACAATTGAACGTGGAAGATCATTAACGCAGTTGTTATGAAAGCTTAGCTCGCTGGAATCTCGGTCTCAGCCAGCGCAAACCTTACTTACGCCACCTCATCGTATACGTTTTAAACGGCAGAAAAAAACACCAGCCATCGCTGCACAACTCCGGAACTCCCAGGCGAGGCATCCACCGTGGCGGTGAGGACTGAGGCGCAGTTGCTGAGGCTCGGGGTACTTCGCATATGGGGATCGCCAGATCGTCCTAATTTTCCGAAATACTCGCCGCAGAGGTTCAGATGACTTCGGGCACAATTTCAGCCTACCAACGAGCCTGCTGGCCCTGGCTGCATACGTCACAGGGCTGAATCGCGGTTTGATAACGTCTCCACTGCGGCGGGAAGCTCAGATATGCTGCCGGCTCGCTGCAAGTGGTGGCGCCGCAGACACCAGGACGGATTGGGACAACCTCAAATGATGGTGATAAGCCCCTCCCGGGAAGGAGCGGTATAGCGTGAAGACCTCACGGAGTCGAAGCTCCTGTTTGTTCTGCCAAGAGCTGCAGCTCACCCTTTCTCCTAGAGCGATGCGCGGCAGACAGTCGCCCTGGTCCTTTGGTTAGGGAAAAGACCGTCATGCTTAACTCTGACTGGCTAGTCGGTAGTGGCCTTGGCGGCTAGTACAGCTGTCAAATTCCGATTCCCCTATAGCTAACTGCTTAATGGTCAAGCTCCGAGAAGATCAAACCAACACGCCGGAAAATCGGGCGCTCGAGCGCGATGTCTGCTTCATGATCCGAAGTTACGGCTTCATCGAAAGCCACAACCGCACCCGCGGGAGGCAAAGCACCTCGGGAATCTCCCAAAGCATGGCTTGTGCGCCAAGCACGCGTGGAAAAAGGGTCACAAGAAATAAGCAATGTCGTTGCGTCGGAAAAAAAGATTAGCAGATGCGGGGAGCAAAAGGGGCGCCCCTGGCGGGGGTGACGTATGGGGTCATTTTAGCGAGCGGCTAAGTGCACGATCATGTTCAGGGACGGGCAAGCTCTCAACACCAACGGCCGCTAGGCAAGCCACGATGGCGATCGGGATGCGGAGAAAGTCGCCGACGGCACGGCTAAGTCACGGCGGCACTTCAGCTCGGCCTTGGTTGGGCCTCCGCGCCAAAGGATCATTCGGCTGGCGACCATCACCACTTCGCCTTTCGAAGCTAGGCGATACACGTCTTCTATACTGCATTGATCTATGGTCCACCCGCTCCGTCTCGCAATCACGCAGGAATGGCCCTCAGCCTTACTTTGATCCTGCCGCAGCTTGTCAAAGGACTGTGAAACGTGTTGCTGTCATGATTATTGCTACAGGAAACTGATTTCAACCACTGTAGACGCAGTGTTCACCAATAGAAGTACAGTCATGAGACTCGATGCCGCCTGTTCAAGTATTGATCACCGAATTCCCGCCCCGCCAAGCGCCTCGTTCACAGCGCATGAAAAATTCATTTTGCTGGCGCCTCATCACGACCCTCCACACCTTCACCGCTCAGTTTCCAAGATTTTCCACGACGACCCACAGAAGCTGAGGCGGCGGCGACGACGGCGTGGGCGCGGACGACGCGCCAATTGCAGCGCCAGGCACGGCACGAGCATCCTCATCTTGCGACGGCACGACGCCGACCTCCAAGCTCCGACCACCTTCGGCGGTTAGGTCTCCCTCCACTCTCGCACCGCAGCGACCTCCACCATCACCACGCCGCCTGTCCCTCCTCTCACGCTTCTCATTCTTCCGCTCACGTCTCTCCTCTCTCCTGCCCTCCTTCCACTTGTTTCTTGCATCCTTGTACTCCTTCTTCAATCGCTTCTTCTCCGCTTTCCTCTCCTTTTTCCCTTCCCGCCCACTCTCCCGGACCGCCGACCTGTGTTCTCTCCACTCCTTCCTCTTTGCCTTCATCTCACGTCTACCCTCTTCCTTCTTTCGCTTAGCCTCGAGCTTCCTCTCGGCTTTGTCACGATCCGCCCTCGCCTTCTCAATCGCCTTGCTGCGGTCCCGTTCGACCTCGGTCTGAGAGCGTTTGCCCTTAGCCAGAGCATCGGAGGCGGATTCCTCAATCGACCGCATGCGTTTGAGATACGAGAATTCGATCTCGTCGACTTCAGAGTCGCTGTCGGAAGAAGACGAGGATGACGAAGAATCGTCGTCATTGTCTTCGAGGCTGATCCGCGTATTGAGCGTCGTGGTGCTCTCATTCGGCACATCGCCGCTGGCGCTATGGTGCGTTGGGACGCCAAACGTACCGTACTGACTGAACGGCCCAGCGCCACTGCTGCCCCAACCACGGCGAAGCTCGTGCCCGGCGCCGCCGCGCCCTCTGCCTGCCCAGCGTCCGCCACCCCTACCCGCGAAGCCGAAGCCCCTCGGCCCGCCGAATAGGTGCCCGTACGGGCCAGGAAAGCCGGGTACAGCACTGCCGCCCTGCCCGCCACCCGGTCCCGCGCCGGCGAAGCCAGGAACACCGCCACCCCATGCGCCTCTTCCAATACGCCCGCATCCACCACCACCACCCCAATGCCCTCTTCCTCCCCAGCCGCCCCCTGCTCCTCCTCCTCCTCCTCCCCATCCGCCTCCTACTCCACCACCAACGCCACCAAAGCCCCTTCCATCGACCCTCCCGTCAACGCCCCTACCGACCTCCTGCCCCCACATAGCCGCCCTGTTCCCGACATCCTGGCCCCAAGCCGCCCAGTTCGCGCCGAAACGCTGGCCCCAGTCGGCCCACCTCCTCCCCAAGCCCTGGCCCCAGTCGGCCCAGCGAGCGTGGTCGCCGAAAGGCGGTGGAGGCGCAGGCGGGAAGGGGCCGAAGGTTGGCAAGGGTGTGATAGGAGGGAGCGGAGGGAATATGTGAGAGCGGTTATTGGAGGGCCCGGGCTGGGCATATTGTTGTTGTTGTTGTTGTGACGACGAGGATGATGCGTAGGCCCAGGCTTGTTGTCGTGCCTGTGCCTCTTTCTCGTCGAGTAGCAAACCGCTGGCGCCGCCTTCGGGGCTCTGGTAGAACTCGCCGGATGCGTAGGCGGGCGTCGTCGTGGTGGCTGCGAGCGTAGGGCGCGGTGGCGAGACGGCAGCGAAGTTTGGTGGTGGTGCTGCTGCTGTTGCTACTGCTCTTGCTTCTGCTAGTATTGCTTCTGCTCTTTCCGGTGTTAGTTCTCCTAAACTGCTGTTGCGTCGCTGCTGCTGCTGCTGCCCGCTGATCCCACGCTCCCCTTCTCGCTCCCGCTGCTGTCCTCGCAGATCCCACAACCCAATAATCGACTCGGGTAGCCCGTCCCAAACCAACCTCGTCTCCACCCATGGATCGAGCGCGTCGACGCGCTCGCGCTCCGTCAGCCCCTCGCGTGTCACGTCCGCCGCCAGCGCGCCGCGCACGTTGGCCCGGTTGGACAGCCGCAGGACGTCGTCAAGCAGGCCATCCATGTCGACGACACGTGCGAGCAGGCCACGGTGCGCGAAGAAGAGGGCGTTGGCACGGGCGAGGTACGTCTCGACCAGTTCGAGATCCGTGCCTTCATCGTCGTCGGTTTCAGAAGACAAGGACGCAGGTGCCCGCGCAGCCTGGCAGACGGCGTTGAGGCCGTCGAGGAAGGCGACGAAAAGCGGCGGCGGAACGCCGTGATCCTGCAGGGCGGGTGCGTAGGCTCGGGCGAAGGCGAGCACGTCTTCCGGACTCGGGACGTCCGCTGTTGTCGTCTCTTCTCCGTTTCCATCCTTTCTCTCGCTGTTGCTAGCAGAGTTGGCGCTACTCCTCTGTGGCAGCGCGACTGGCCGCCCTAACGGCGCTGTCGACACTGGCTCCTTTCGATCGCCATCGCACCACGCCGGATGCGCCCACTGCAGCGCGACCTCGAGCACGCCGTGGTGTTCGCTTGCTAGCCCCTCGACGGCCGCGAAGCTGTACTGTGGCCTTCCTTCCCTCGCACCACCGCCGCTGCCGGACCCGCTCCACGCACTCCGCGTCTCCGATCCATTCTCGTTCTCGCTCGCCGCACGCTCCTTCTCGCGCAGGACCAGACGCTCAACGGCCGGGAGAAGGGGATCGAGGCCGCCTGGGCCTGCTGCTGCGGGGCTGATGTTGGTGTTTACAGGATAATAAGGGCCGGCTGCCGCGGTCTCGGCGAACGATGGCGGCGGGGATAACGGGTTTCCTTGTTGTTGCTGCTGGTGGTGCTGCTGCTGCGCCTCCTCGTAGCTCGGCGGCAGGTCCTCGTACCGTAGACTCCTATCATCCCTGCTGCTTCCGCCTCTCTCGCCGTCGCGTCCGGATGACAGCGTGACAGGTGTTGCGATGCCACTCCCTTCGGTCAAATCTGTCTCGGCATCCGAGTATGCTTCGTCCGGTGTGCGGTAGATGGTCGAGCTGGTGAAGGCTGGGGAGGGTGGCGCTGGGTGTAATGACGTAGGCGCGAGGTGGTATTCGTGGTGGATGGAATTGGCCTCTGCCTCATCATCGGTCCATGTGCTAGGTGGGGGTGATGGAGTCCGGAGGCGTGGCTGGGTTGGTGGTGGTGGTGTTGTTGAGGTTGGTAGTGGGGGTGGCGGCATGGTGATTGTGTGGTTCGATTAGGTGAGTTGGTGTGGCGGATGTTTGCGGGTTGATTGTCCTAGCTCTTCTCTCTTGTCTCTGTTGCTGGATCCTGGCGGTGGTGGGGAAAGCCAAGCTAAAGGTAGGTTGGTTGCTTCTGCGGGCGCAGACGTTGCGGAGCGGAGGTGGACAGAGCGGTAAGTCGATGCAAACGTGATCTTGACTGATGTCTCCGGTGCGGAAAATGAACAGCCTTCTCAAAAGATAGCTACCAGATTTTCATGTGAATTAAGAGATAGAGCAACAAGAACAAGCTTCGGTGAGACAAAACATGCAAAGATGCGATCCTGACGCTTCCCGACGAACTCCGTTGCGGGGGAGCTTGATGTTCAAAACTGCTGCCTAGCACGTCAGATCAGAAAGCGAAACAAGGTGCTGAGCGATGTCGACATGTGGCAGGGGCACGAGGCAAGGTGCATGCAGCAAGCCCACGGTCGCAAGCAAGAAAAGGCGAAAAGGCAAGGCTGTCAAGCGGGTGAGAAAGGTGAGCTGAAAGCTCTGGGTAACCATCCCACTTCGATAGCTTACTCGGCCTCGGCATCTCGGCCTCCGCGATCGCAAGAACAACTTTAAGCTATCATAGTGCTTTTTCCGCCTCCACCCAAGCTCTCTCCCATTAATCGGGCGGAAGGGGAGCCCCTTCCCCGCAAGGATCCGCATCCCTGCAAAGGAGCTGGAGATATAGCATGATCACTCGAGTGACCGGTGTGGGCGTGGTGGTGGCTTAGTAGGAGGCTGTGTTGTGGCTCCGCACTAACCGAGTAAGGCCGCAAAGTCGCCGTCAGACGGTGAGCTTTCGTGCCGTCGGAGAATTGAGACGTCCGGTCGATCGCGCAATAACACCCATTTTGAAAGCTGCAGAGGGCCGAAGGCTGGCGTAGATTTGTTTTTCGCTCATGTCATGGGTAGTTGAAGCTATCGTCCGGACGAGAATGTCGAATTAAAAATTCTACATACACGTCTGGATGATAGCTTCAACTGCCAGATGTTGTTTTAATTTTATTTTTTTTTTAAAAAAAACAAAGTTAAGGAATAGCTACCTTATATTCGAGAATCTTACTATTTTTCGCGCCAGACTTCAGCTACAAGAATCCTTTGTATATGGCTGTTCACATGAATATGGTATTGAATACGGGGATCTTAAATTTACGAGTGGCAATATATGAATATTAATGCTGAAATGTACTTGAAACTACACGGATATAGACTTTGGGGTATCCATTGCGTCTTTGACGCGTCAAATCGCATCCCTTCATTCTTCAAAACTCCTCAGACTCCATCGTAAAGGTCGAGTCGTGATATAGTAGTATGAGGCTGTTGCAGAATCATTCTGCTTCGCACTTATCTCTTCTCATCATGGCTGAACCTTGGCGCACCCTCTGGGACTGGTGGCGGTGCGTAATCTCTTCGTGGTCCATCCACCGCAGGCATATCCTGCGCAACTGCGTCTTCGTAGCTCGGAGGCGCATCCTCGTAGTTCTCCACGTGGCCTGATGAATACTGGCCTTGAGGCGCTGGGCCGTGTCCTGCCGATCCTCCGTCCACGGGCGTCATGGGACTTTGATACGGAGGTGCAGCAGTAGCAGCATTCATGACCGGACCTCCAGTCTTCAGAGGCGGCATGGCAGCAGAGCCCGGGACGGGCTTTCGCTGGGGCAGGGCCGGCTTCGCCGAAGCCATGGCGTGGAGGAGCGCCTGTGGCGGCTCAATACCCGAGAACACCTTAACGGGGAGCCGCAACGGAAGAACAACTAGCTGGTCTTGGCCGTGCTTGTATGAACCGTAGCCCAGACCGACACGCACCTCGAGCTCGTAGTAACGTGAGATATTACACGTATCGAACGAGGGAGAAACAGTGTTGGGGAGGGGCTTGCCGGACCAGTACTCCGGGTTGATGGGAGTCTCGGTGCCGGCAACGTCCGAGGGAGCTCCGATGGGGATGGCCATGTTGCTAAAGCTAGCGATGATCCAACTGTTCGATTCGGTGCGCGTAAGCTCATGTGCGCGTACATGTGTGTACCCAACGAGCTCAATCTGAAGCATTTGCAGGAAGACTGGGTCGCTGCGCTCGTTGAGTTGCTTGACCAGGACCCTCAGTGGTAAGTCCTCGTTCAGCGTCAATATCGCCGGATTGGGTACACGCGCATCGATACTGAAGCGCACCAAGTCCGCCGCTCCATCTTGTGTTGGGCTCATGGGAGGGCTCTTTTCTCCCTTCAGCTTGTCCCAGATACCAGATTTGCGCTCGGTTGGTGGGACCCATCTAGGGTTGAATTGGTGCTGGCGTCGTGCGTATGCTTCGCCATCGGGCTTTTGGGGGCGCGGAGGCTCGATAGGGAGGAAATTGAAGTGGACGAACTAATGCAATTTGAGTAAGACGTATTGTTGGGAGAAAAAGAGGCCAACGTACAGCTCTGGGGTTCTCCTTCAAGATTGAGGGTCTGTTGACAGTACACTTGACATAGTATCGGATCTCGGCCTCGCCCGGAAAGCCGGTGAGGGAAGGAGGTAGTGTCTGCTTGACGTGTTTCGTAGGAGGGCGGGCAACTTCTAAGGTAGCGAGGTTGAAGCCTCCGGTGAGAGAGGTTGTGGTGTGACATGCGTTGTTGAAAGGCAACTGTACGGCGCAGTCAGCAACTCTGCCCAAAATTTGAATTCGAGGCGACAGACCTTGAAAGAGAAGGGGTATTCATAGTTTCCGAGGTTGAGGGTGAACTTGCGCGATTCCCAGTCGGCAGTCTGTAGGTTGGGCGGCGGGAAGACGATGGCTGTCTTGTAGAGAATCTGGTGGGTGTTAGCGCGCGATATCAGGGTTGGCAAACAGGTAGCACACCTTGTGGATCTCTAGGGTCGGGCGCGGCTTGCTATTGTTGAATTGTGGATTCTGCGGTGGGACAAGCCTGGTCCTGCTCTCGCCCTCGAGCTTGACAACGACTGAGGATACGCTGGTGTTGCTGGTGGCGCGGATGAGTACGCGTCCGGAGACGGTGTCGAGGTTTGTGTAGTGAGGCAGCGGCTCATCTAGGACTATGGAGACAAGCATGGTGGGCGTGGTGGTGTTGGAAGGCGGAGAGGGTGTGGCGCAGTGACAGCCCAACGGTGGAGGGGCCGATGACGTGTGGTCTTGGGAGCTCAACGACAGTCGCGGGGTCTTATGCCGCCTGGCATACTATAAGTACAGGGGCGCACGGAGTCAGCAGCTGCTGCGGTCGAATTAGGCGCCGAAAGAACGTGTCTCGCGTTGCGATGAACGACTCCGCCGCGAGCCGCGTTGCCCGTCAGGCTTGTCGTGCTGGTGCAACTTCCAAGCCTCAGCGTTCCAGCACGCGCCGGCGCTCCGACTCGGCGCTGCGCTCACCGTGCAATTCCACACCTTTCCGTTGCCCCACACGCTTACCGAGCTTTCCGAATAATGTTATTGCACAAGACGAGCTTCTCGGATTATTTTCAACCGCGTCACATGATAGCGCGTTTCGTGCACGCGTCGCTCAAGCAGTTCAATCGCGCATTTCGGGCCTTCTCAAAGCTACTGTATACACAGCATCATGCTTGCATGCCGTACTACTCTTCAATACTCGTATGCACCTTGCAGCTGCCGACTCATCCAAGACACGCCTACGCCGTGCCACTATAGCTGGAGCCATAGCGCCAAGTGAGGGCGCAGTTCGTTGCAGATTCTATTTTTACCTACCGCAAAGAGTAAAGCGACGCGATAATTGCGCGGCATTCTGCACGACTGCATCACAAACACAGCACAGCGATTTCGAGAAACGTAGCCTTCCCAGAGAGTACATCGCAAGCCATGCTAATCCATAGTTAAGATTACCGAAATCCTGCTCCGCCTCTGTGCCTCGGATATCTCGACTGCAGCCAGATGCCATCTCTAGATGCGTCTTTCAATGCCGGTTGCGGTAATTTATCATCATTTGATGGAGCGAGGTCAATAAAGTCAAGAGAATTTAGCATGCGGCTGCTGTAAAAGCTTATTAGCGAGGCCCGGAAGCGGACCCGCTGAAGAGTCTACTTTTTAAACAATCGTTAATAAGGTTTCTAACTATCGTCAGTCAAGCACGAGTCGGCCCTTCCGAGGCGGTGCGATGGTATCGCACAGTGTCCGCCACGGCCACATTCCAGGCACTCAGATGCTATATCCAACTCCAAGGTCTCTTAAACCTGCGGTTTCACGCCGTCGTGGTGCACGCAGTGATAAGCAGAGATAAATGGCCGTTGCACGTGATGAAGGTTACGCGGTCCCAGCGTTGAAGCTTCCCGTCCTCGGGCGGTCGCGCGACACCTCCGCTTGCAAGAACGGGATCGCCCAGCCGACGTTCTTCACTTTTCCTTCCCGTCGCCCACATTGACCCATATTGACTCCCTTTCATCACCACCTTGTAACCAACCTGGCACCTCCTGTGAACCACTTTCTCGCATCCATCATTTGACCCTGCACTTCATTAAAGACGATCACACTCAACAGCTCACGCACGGTCCCGGTCGGCGACGTCATTGCTGGAGATCCAAGCCAGGAGTAAGAGGAGGAAAGAGCCATACAACTTGTGGTTCCCCGCTCTCAAATTTGCATCGCATGGCGCTGGATACCACCCGGTCCCGCGCTGAGCGCGCTCGCAGCGTCCCCACTCTTCCCGAGGAAATCTGGGACATGATTACTGGCTACACCGACCGTGCCGCCCAGAAGCAACTGCGGCTATCGTCCCGCACGCTTTCGCGGATCGCTGCCGGCCACCTGTTCAGCACCATCTTCCTCGAGATTCAGAAAGACAGCATTCAGCGCATGATCAACATCGCTTTTCACCATGTCCTATGCTACCACGTGAAACAACTCGTTCTAATCGAGAGCTCGCAGCTGGTTCCTTTCGGGACCTGGAGAGAATGGTACACGCACATCGAAAACCGAGCTGATTGTAAGTCGCACAAGACGCGTGTCGGCCATGAAATTCTGATCTTTTTCCAGATGCCGGTCGTCCACTCAATGCTCCATCTCCGTGGATGATGGACGAGATACTCGATCTCTATGAAGAGTATAAAGCCGAATGCCTCGCTTTGTCGCAGTTCCTTTTCTGCGTGCGCGCGAGGTCAAGCGGATCGAAGCCTCTCGGCGAGCGTTACTACACGACCGAGCTCCAAGAAGATAATCACATGGCGTACGTTTGTGATAACTTCGACGAAGCCCTCGCAAGGTTCAAGAACCTGAAGACCGTTAAGCAGAAACGCTGGTGGCAAAGGACTGATCCATTTTTCTGGCGCGGCCTGCAATTTTCCGTTCCTGATAGGCGAAGGTCGCAGGTGCCCCACAATGAAGATGACATGCTCCCACTGACCTTCGTGCTCCGCGGTCTTGGTTGGGCACATTCCATGGGTGAGAGTAACTTGAAGTCCCTCGATATCGGCACCTCTGGCTTAGCCTTCTGGACCGAGAACGGGCTACGACAGAACCTCTGGGGTACCTTGGCCAATGGGAACCTCCGCGATACCTGCGAATCTGAAGTCCGGCTTATTCGTAGGTCATTTTCCAACCTCACACGTCTCAGGTGTTCCTTGTCAGGAGAGGGGCTCACCGTCGAAGCCATGCTGGATTCGTTTGCAGCATTTCTTGGGACAGCAGAGATGCTCGAAGACCTTGACCTCAACTTTATTGAGCGAAAAGGTGGAGAAGACATTGGAGAGAACTGGGATCTCTTCCACCCACTCAGCGACCAGGGTAACCGTTGGAGAAAGCTTCGTCGTTTGAAACTTTCCGCGTACACTGGTGGTCGTTCTCTCTCGGATTTTCTGATCAACCAGGCGTCTTCCCTGCGGACCCTCACTCTCTATGACTGCAATCTTGTTACGCCCGAGGACTCCTGGCCAGAGCTCTTCAAACATGCCAGAGATGCACTTTCTTTGGACTCGATCCTCCTCGTGAACCTTTTTGACGCTTATCCAGACAAAAATGCCGATGTCAAAGGATACCTGATTGACTATATGGACGATTGCGAAATATTCCAGGGGTTCAAGGACAAGATCGTTGACTATATCTTGAAAAGAACCGACGAAGAACCCGTTTGGGATCACAAACCCATTTACGACGATCATCTGAGTAGGTGCGATGGCTGCGACGAGAACAAAGCTCTGCATGACGAAGCAAGTGCAGATGAGCATTCCATCTTCTTCGAGCTTGACTTGTTGCCTATCGTAGCAGACCTCGGATTGTTGTAGGGACATCACGTAGCGGATCTTTGTCTCCTTTGTTCTTTCTCACAGCCATTATACCACTCTCGCTTTTGTCCATATACCTTTGAAGGTTTGATTTCTTTGTTCCCAAGGGGCGTTGCGATTCATCTGGATCTTTCGTGTAGTTCATTTGACTTGCATAAATGATGGTGTGAACGGGTACTATCTTGACTCTCATTAATCACTTTGGGAATGGTATGACGAGGTTGGTCATTAGCTTGATATGATTCACCATTCGTCCCGTTTTTCCTTCATATTCGTAAATATTCCTCAAGGATTGCTCAGCTCTACGCATTTTTCCATGGCTTATAACAACTCCTAGAATCTTTACAGAGAACTGGCTTCACTTTGGCGCAATTATACTTTTTTTGCCCCTTGGAAGGGGACTTTTTTTTTATTTTTTATTTTATCCAAAAACGCTCGCTAAACAGAACAATGCTAAGGGCATGCTACTTACCAGATCAAAAGAGCTAGCAGGTATACAAAAGAGAGAACAAATGAAATGAGAACTTACCGAATCGAAGAGAGAGAATCGAAAAGAGAACTTACCGAATCGAAGAGAGAGAATCGAAAAGAGAACCTACCGAATATAAGAGAGAAAATCCAAGAAAGAAAATTTGGCGCTTCCGTAGGGTATCATCAAAGTCCGTGATCGGTCTCTTCACACACGACTTACCTTTGACTTCGGCGAAAGCGGGTCCTCGAGCTCGTCATCAGCGGCAGAGCGCGGAGCGAACGGCCCCGACCAGTTGAAGTCAGGGTTCCACGCAACGGGCTCTGACTTGGGGGATAGAGGGACCTGATCCTCATCGTCACTGCGGCTGCCACGACGCGGGCCGAAAGGCTGGACCCAATCGAAGTTGGGGTTCCAGTTGTCGTGGTGAGCCATGTACAGAGGCTGGTCAGGGACGATCTGATCGTGCTCGTCCTCCATACCGTACTCCACCGGGGTTAACATCGGCCAGTGGTAAATGTCGTGCTCGAACAGCTTGTTGACCAGGAACATCAAGCGGAACATCATCCCTGACTCCGAGTCCCTCTCCAGAGCGGTTGGGTCTGAAGGCTCGCTGCAAGCGGAGTCCTTGCGCGCCTTGGCTTGGTTGAGGTCATAGCGGAGGTCCTTGATGTCGCTGACGTGCTCTGCGCGCTCCTGATCAGTATCCCGCATGGCAACCATGAATTCCTGGACGAGATCATTGGAGAAGTCGATTTGGGTTTCTAGGAGGTCGTAGGAATTAAGGACTTGGACCCACATGGGCTGCGGGTTGACTCCATCTGCGGCAGGAGGGTGCGGAGGCTGGAGAACTCCGGGGTACATGTGCGAATCGGGGTCCTCATCAGACTCAGCTTCCGCCTCGTCTGCGGTGTCGTCATCGTACTCCTCGTCTGCAGTGTCATCATCGTACTCCTCCTCCGAAACAGAGCCATCAGAAAGCTCACCCTCCGCAATCTCGGTCAGCAGCGACACCTGCTCCACAACAGAATCGAACCCGGCGACGAATTGGTCGTAAGAGGACATCTCGGCGGGAGAAATGGACTCCTCATCGCTGGAGTCGATCTCCTTCAGCTCTGGCTCCGGCTCCTGCTCATCAGTAAGCTTTGGGAACAGTATACCGAGCCCCACAGGTCCAAGGGAAGGCGTAATCGCCATGCCCACATGATAGATGTTGCCACCATGCGGCTGTGAGTCGCCATCAGCATCTTCGGACGAGGTTACCCGAGCGAGCGTCCTATGAGCCTCCATCACAAGCTCAGCGTCTGGACCCAGGTTCTGGGAAGGACGTGAGAGCGAAGGGGGAGTCAGAAGGAGCAACGGAACATCGAAGTCTCCGTCTGACGGGGAAGTAACAGGGGGAAGCGGAGGCGTACTGAGCGGCGCCAGAGGGGGTTGGGAGCGCAGCATGCGCACAACCTCAGCTTGTGCCTGATCAAGTGGGGTGGGGCGGCGCGTGGTCTCGGGATAGTAGCGCTCCCCGTTGTAGTCGAAGGGGGCAAGGTTAGGAACGGGGGGACGGTCGTTGGAGTAGGCTGACGACGGCGACTCGTCCGACGGAAGCCCGCTGGAGCCCGAATCGTTCACAACCGTGACCCGAGCAGCAGATTGAAAGTGCTGCGCAAAGCCAGGAAGGATCGAGGAGTAGTCGGGCTCCTCATTGGTGAAGGGATTTGAAGGCGGGATGGGGCTGTCGCGGCCGTTGGAGAAGAGAGGCGACGGGCGCCGACTCGGCCTCACTGGACGACCAACAGCAACCAGCTGCTGTGAGCGCTCCGGCCTGAAGGAGGACGAACTCGCACCACAAATGCAACGTCCGTCCGACGTCGGAGCACACTGAGTGTGATCCGATGGAGGCGGATAGAGCGGCGTACGAGCGAAATCCGCTAGTGGACCACGAGCAGTGGGAGTGTGCTCGAAGTAGCTTGCATCGCTATGCGGACGGCGATGGCTCTGCATGGTGCTTGAGTGGCTAGTTGAAAGGCCTGCTGGTGCGTTGGACGATATGTTGGACTGTTTGGACCGTCCCCCCGTGATTTCCTGAAGAGAATGCCCTGTAGGTGGTTCTTGGTGAGTGGTAAGTGGTGTGCGGTTAATAGTTAATAGTCCCCACTCTGTGGAGATTATATAGACGTGGTGAAAATGTGCTGTTCCAAAACTTTGGCTGGACAGTGTCCATTGTCGTAGAGAAATCGGATACAATGCAGATGTTTTGCTGTTAAAAAGTTTCGTGTTATGGCATTGTTCAGAATCAACTCAACCCACCATGGAAGGACGGCTGCACAATGGCATTGTTGAAGATCATTTCTCTTGAAAAGCGCCACCTGGACGTGAAAGCACCTTTTTTCTGAGATATCCAATGATAGCTACCCTTCTAGTAGTTGAGAATGAGTTTTCAATGTGCCATTTATTGTGCATATAACGGTAACGTTCGAGTTCAGGATGGTGCTACTGTTCGAATTTGAACAGGTCTGCGGCCAATGCAGAAATAACAGAGAAGCATGCCGTGTTACTTCTCTCTCTTTTTTTTTTTTTTTTTTTGAACCTTCTTGGTCTTGAGCATTTGATTAGCTCATGTACAAGCGCTGTAAAAGGCCTGATGGAAGTTGTAATTGGACTGAAATCTGTAACATATCATAGCTGAAATTCTTCGTCACAAGTTGTATTACAGGCGAACAACTCTGATGCAGCAACAATAATATGAAATCGAGCCTGATATCGTAAGTAACGATCTACCAAGGTTTCAACTTCAATCAATTCACTGTTATTGACTTGCGGATAGTATATGGATAGCGTGCGCTCTGATAACGGCACTCGTCATAGTGGCAGTAGTAGCCGTGAACGCCAGATAAGAAACAAACAGCTTTGAACTTTTTCGGGATCTGGGATTTAGAGTGCTGGGCAGCATTAACTATATTGTCAATCTGACCCTATTAGCAACTGGGCTTAAGTGCTCCTGAACTTCATTATCAACCTTTCGCAAACTCTGTAATCAGCAACCTCTTGAGCAACCTCCTGCTGGCTGGGAATGGAATTCGTTTGGCGAGGAACGCAAAGATCTCCGTGTAACGGACTGTTGCGGAAAGCAACGCTGAACATACTTTTTCAGGGTGCCGTACCGCTTTAGCCTTTTCGTATTGGCTGTTTCCGCTCTAAAGCACGGGCTCCCGTCTCTGAGGATTTTCATTTCCAGATTCGAGAACTGGGATGAGTAGGCTAATCGCAACCCAGGTGGCGACATACTAACATGTGCTTTCTCTCCAACAGAGGTAAGACTCTTCCTACTGTCCACTTTTCCCCCTGCTCTGCGTCCTGCTGTAGTTGATTGACAGCGCGATGTCTCAATCCGGGAATACCAGTAATGCGGTGGGCCGGGGCGCGAAACTGAGGTGAATGGGTGATTTATTGAGCTACCCCGAAGAAAGCACTAAATACCTCCCTTGACGATCGTGCCTGCCAACACCGGCATCCAGCAGCTGCAGCGTGGCTATATCGGCTGCTTGGCACACAATGTTGGATAACGGTGAGACTGAATATTTGGTTTGCTGAGTCATACCCGGTGCTCACGTGAGAGGTATGGAATTGGAAGGAGGGGGAAAATCTTGTCATCTTAAAGTGGTGCTGTGGGTAGACCAGTGTTGGGAACATTGTATGCCTGGAGCTGTATTCGTAAACAGAGCCCGGGATTGCTCAAGCAATCCCATTCTTTCCTTCTTTCTCCCCCTTTTCTGCTCTTCCTTTGAAGCATCTTTTCATTCTGCTCACGCCATCTTCCATTTGATCCATCTCCATTTGAAAACAGTGGCTTGAGAAACCAATAGTGGCACCTTATTCTTCCCATCAAGACAAGCTCGGGGCTATTTAGCCTAAGGACTATTTGAGTAAGTGCTTACATCGTTGCGGTGGCCGTTTGCTTATCTCAAATAGGACCGAAGCTCGGAGATACCTTATGGGAAATGACGTACAATACAAAATTCGCCCCACAACTTTGACTTCACACTTTGAGCCCCGTCTCTCCGCCGATGCCGAGACATCGACACCACAGCAAAGCCGAGCACGCCGAACTCGCCATCCGTGGTCTCGGAGGTAGCGGTATCATTCACGGACACAATGCCCAAGCGCGGCCATCCATCTGAGGATGAGATTCAAAGGGTTCTTGCTGCGAAGAAGCGGCCCCGAGGAAAAGGAGCGTGTTATCCATGCAACCAGCGCAAAGTCAAGTGCGACATGAAGTGAGTGGTGCATCTTCCATCCCATAAACGCACAGTGTATACTCAACTTGGATGCCCAGCAAACCCTGTGGGACATGCGTGAAGCGAAACCATCCTAACATCTGTATCTACAACCATTACAATGAGACAACTGAGCTCGGAAACCGGCGTCAAGGGTTAGACATTCCGTCATCATCAGCCGGAGAAAGCCATGCTTCTACTTCGGGGGCAACCCCTGCCATAGATCCTTCGGGTAACGCTACGTCCTTCTTGGGCGAGAATTCAGCAGCATCTTATCTACGCCAGATGGGAGGAGCCGAGAGCCCTATCACAAAGGATATTGTTCCGGCACTGGGTCTCCGGAACACCCTTGCTCAGTACCCATTCATCAACGCCGAGACAGAAGATGAGAAAAGCCGTGAGCTCACCAATCTGCTTCCCACCCACCAGGAGATCCTCAATTTTTACCACGTTTATCGTGCAGTTGCCTTCCCTCTTGCCTCACTTATCGTCGATATTGGGGACTTTGAGTCATACCTCAGCACCTATCTCGAGAAGCTCGCTGGCAGCAACCCTACTGGCCTGATTATAACGAATGGAAGAGAAGACGCAGCCAGGATGGCACTTCTACTTGCTACGCTTGCAGCCGGCGCCCAATACTCCGACAGAGATCCCCAGGAGAGGCGGAAGATCTCAAGAGACTTTGGTATAAGGTCTTCCGAGATGACTGTAGAGCGCTCACTGATCTTGTTTGCAGCCAAACGATCATTCCATGCACTCCGGCTTGCAAATTTTCTCCTACGACCCCTACTTACCAGCCTCCAAGCATTGTTGATCCTAGGCACCTTTCTTCAAAATGATGGTACGGTCACGTATGGGCATAGAAACGCTGATTGACTGTCTGACAACTCTCGCAGGTAACGCCGATGCAGCCTGGGCCATGTGCGGAACATCAATGCGACTTGCACAGAGCCTCGGCCTTCATTCCGAGTACGGAATGACCGAGAGCATCTCCGAAAAGGAAAAGGCTACCAGGCGCAGACTATGGTATGTAATCTCAGTGTCGTTTATTTTAGGCTCCACTAAAACGTAGGCAGGTTGACCATCGCTCAGCAAGATTGCATACTATCACTCTGCTTTGACAGACCCACTGCTTTGGCTCATATGCCATTTCAGGGCTCCGACGATTCTGGGTTTGGCCTTCCGCTTAGCTTTCAGGAGGTGATGTGGGAGATATCCAAAATTGGTCTCAGGCTATTGGCCAGACGAACATCGCATGATGCCAACCTGGAAAACATCTTGGAAAGGTTGCAAGAGCTTGATCAAGTCATGCTTCAAACTGCCTTGCATCTTCGCGACAAGTCTAATTGCACTACCTTACAAGACAAAGCCCAGTTTTTTCTCCTTTCACAACACCGCTCATTCGCCATTGCCGCCGTTTGCCGGCCGACTTTCAAGAAGCTTCAACATATCAACGACGATCCGGTATTCCTAAACATCCTATCTACTGGAAAGAACGCTCTTGCCCAAGCAGTGAGGTCCTTCTTAGATCTCCATTCGTTGAGCGTATTCCCCACACGTTCCTGGACTTGCATCCATGAGGCTTTGAGCTCCGCCCTTCTGCTGACTATCCTCGGAGAGACGAAAAAGTCATCGGTCCTGAGCAACATGCAGAAAAGACTAATTGACGTACTTCTCTCTCGAGTACAAGATGAGCCTTCCCGAATGATCAACAATGCTCTGACATCGTCCCACTTCAATGCCTTGAAAGCTTTGCAGCGCCTCACTCAGGAGGCTTCAGAGAGAGCTGAGACGGAACCAGTCAGGGCTCAGGAGTCTCATCAGGACACGGCCGTTCCGGACTCAGCCGATCCAACGGTTTCCCAGAATGCTGAACTGGGGGCTGCAGCCACAGAGTCTGCCTTCGACTTCTTGCAGTCTGATCTTTCCCCGATGGCATTCCTGGATTCCATAATCTGGGGTAAGTTTCCGTGTGCTTCCGCCTCGTGTGTGTATTAGTGGAGAAGTAAACAGCTGACTTGGGCACTCAGATAAATCCCTGCCTGAAGAAGACACGGGATTCCTCGGTTTCGAGTTCGGAGACTGAGGCATATAGCCCACCCTCATCCACGTCCTCGCAGCTCTTCCTCACTTGCGCATACCCTCCCACCGCTCAAACCCCTCCACATGGATCCCCAACGAATCCAGCATCCTCCCCACACTCTGATCAATCAAATCCGCAATCGTCTTCGGACGCGTATAAAACGCCGGCACGGGCGGAAAAATCGTCGCGCCAGCCCTCTGCAAAAACGCCATATTATCCAAATGCACGGCGCTCAGCGGCGTCTCGCGGACGACGAGCACCAGCTTCCGCTGCTCCTTGAGGCACACGTCGGCGGAGCGCGATATCAGGTCGTCGCAGTAGCCGGCGCGCACGGCGGCCAGGGTCTTCATCGAGCACGGCACGACGATCATGCCGTCGTGCAGGAAGGAGCCGCTGGACGGCGGCGCGGCCATGTCCTTCATCGCGTAGGATTTGGTGGCGAGGGATTGCAGGTGCGCCCAGGATAGGTCGGTTTCGTATTTCATGGTTGCTTGCGCCCATTTGGAGAGGATCAGGTGCGTTTCGATGTCGAGGTGGCGCAGGATTTCGAGGAGGCGGATGGCGAAGACGGTGCCGGTGGCGCCGGTGACGCCGACGACGATGCGGGGGTTGCGTTGGACGATGGGGAAGGGGTGGGCGGGTTTGGTGATGGGGCTGGGGCTGGTGTTGTTGTTGTTATTCCGTGGGGAGGTGGTGTGGATGAATCTTCCAGATTGGGTCTGAGCGAAGGATGGGAAAGAGGTTTGAGCCCGGGTTGCGCGGGAAAGGTGCGAAGGGATGCTTCGTGTGATTGGTTGCATCTTGAATGTTGTATCGATGTGAAGAAACAGACAACTGAAAGCGTGGCTTGGAGGTAGGATGGAGCGAAGATGGGGATTAAAGACTTGATATCCTACGTTTACTTATACTAACCGAACATGACCAGAGCTCGGCAGCGCTATGCATAGGGCGCCTTAATCCCACATGACGCTCCTTTTCCGCGACAATTGCTTGGCCGATACCGAAGCCGCTCCCGAAGCCGAAGGGGCCGAGAGGGCCCGACAGCGTCCGAGCACAGCAACAGCCAATGATGTCTACCACTCCGCATCACGAAGCTTCAGCATGGCCTGATCGTGTGAAGTATGTCGGCCGAACTGGCTCAAACCCACCGCCTGTCGTGCGAACGGTCCTATGCCATGGGGGTGTATAAAGGAAGGGTACACGGTGTCATGGAACACTTCGCCATCAAACAGCGCTACCATCAACAATGCTCTCCCAAGCCGCACGAAGCGCTTCCCGAACCACATTCAGGCCGCTGCGGACGGTTTCCTACTCTTCAGTACGCCTGCACCATGGCTCGCCGCAAGACGCCCCTCATCTGAACTTCCGTTCATTCGTCGAAGCCCTTAAGAAGGACGGTGATATCGCCGAGATCAACGCCGAGAAGGACCCCAACCTCGAAGTCTCAGCAATCATCCGCAGGTCAAACGAAACCGATGACAAGGCACCGCTCTTCAACAACGTCAAGGGAGCGAAGAATGGTCTCTTCCGCATCCTCGGCGGCCCCGGTGCTCTCCGCGACCCCGCCAAGGGCAAATACGGCAGGATGGCGAGACATTTGGCACTGCCGCCGGACGCCAGCATGAAGCAGATCCTGGACAAGATGCTCTCGGCGAAGGGAGTGCCGCCGAAGCCTCCGCAGGTGGTCGAGACGGGTTCCTGCAAGGAGAACAAGATCACGGGCGACGACATCGACCTCACGGCGCTGCCGGCGCCGCTGATACACAAAAGCGACGGCGGCAAGTACATCCAGACGTACGGCATGCACATCATCCAATCGCCCGACGGCAAATGGACGAACTGGTCTATCGCGCGGGCCATGATCTACGACAACAAGCACCTAGTGGGCCTGGTGATCTCGCCGCAGCACATCTGGCAGATCCAGCAGATGTGGAAGAAGGAAGGCAAGGACGTGCCGTGGGCGCTGGCCTTCGGGGTGCCGCCGGCAGCCATCATGGCGTCCAGCATGCCGCTGCCCGACGGCGTGACCGAGGCGGGCTACATCGGCGCCATGACGGGCACGCCGCTCGACGTCGTCAAGTGCGAGACCAACGACCTGCTCGTGCCCGCCAACTCGGAAATCGTCTTCGAGGGCACCCTGTCGACGACCGACTACGCACCTGAGGGCCCCTTTGGCGAGATGCACGGCTACGTCTTCCCGGGAGACGCCCACATGTGCCCCAAGTAAGCAATACGCGTATCAGCACTTACAACCCCTGTCAGTTAACCAACATTCCTTCTTCCCAGGTACACGGTCAACTGCATCACCCACCGCAACGACGCCATCCTCCCCGTCTCGGCCTGCGGCCGCCTGACCGACGAAACCCACACCCTCATCGGCTCCCTCGCCGCGGCCGAGATCCGGCAGCTGTGCCAGGAAGCCGGCCTGCCCATAACCGACGCCTTCACACCCTTCGAGTCGCAAGTAACATGGTGCGCTTTGAAGGTCGACACGGCGGCGCTGCGCGCCATGAACATCACCGACTCGGCGTCGCTGCGCAAGCGCGTCGGCGACCTCGTCTTCAGCCATAAGGTCGGCTACACCATCCACCGCCTGGTGCTGGTCGGCGACGACGTCGACGTGTACGACGGCCGCGACGTGCTGTGGGCCTTCAGCACGCGCTGTCGGCCTGGCGACGACGAGACGTTTTATGACGACGTGCAGGCCTTCCCGCTCATCCCGTATAACGGCCAGGGATGGCACAATCCGACGCGGGGTGGGAAGGTCGTCAGCGATGCGCTGATGCCGAAGGAGTATACCGAGGGCCGGAACTGGGAGGCGGCGAGCTTCGAGGAGAGCTATCCGCAGGATGTGAAAGACAAGGTGCTGAGGGAGTGGGAGGCGATGGGCTTCGATGGCGGGAAGAAGAACTGAGGTTTTAGTGGTGGAAGGAAGAAGAACTGAGGGTTAGTGGTGGAAGGTGCGCAACGTGGCTTTGGTTTCAGACTCCTGAGTGCGGCCATCTTCGATCACCGGGGCAGCCCTTTCTCACGTCAGACTGAGGGGAAGGGGAGAAGTTGTTGTTTTTTTAGACCGGAAATAATGATATCACCTACCGTTTTTGAGGACCCACGCTTTCGTGTAACTTCGAGATTTGATTTGTGACCAATTCACGGTGCTGCGTCATATCCCAGGCGGTGCATATGCATTCGACTTCCACCTTGCAGGCCGTATGCCTACCAAATTTGCCAAGGATCAGCAGGACAAGACTCCCAAAGCCGGGCGTAGACAGCTTACTTTCTACATGTGGTAAGTGTATGAAGATCGTTTCATAGGCGACTACCCCGCACTAGTGCTTACGGGGACAAGACACCAACCGTGTGGTTGACGCGGGATGTGATGCAGCAGCAAGAAATAAATACCATTTTTACCGGACTGTCTACAAATGCCTTGGAAGCGCCGCTACCCCGTCATCTCCTTCTCCACCTTTTCGCCTCCGCCCAGAAGTGCGCGACCATGGAAGCAATCACTCCCGAGAAGCAAAAGACCAACCTCTGGCTGGCATCAGCCATTGCTGGCCTCGCATTCCATGCATGCCTTCAATTCTCTGACATTCTCGATGTTCTCATCTGGCAAATGATCACTGGCTCCGTCATTGCGGCAGCGAGCATCTTCTACATTGACATCAAAGTGTTCCAATCGAGTCCCCTGGATGCTGCCAAAGACCTCGCAGTCTCCACAACAGGCTTCACCCTGAGCCTGGCCACCTCTATTCTCATCTACCGTGCCTTCTTCCACCGACTTCGACGCTTCCCCGGACCCTTCGCCGCAAGACTGACCAAACTATGGGGCGTGTATAAATGTGCAAAGTCGATGAAGTACTTCCTCGTGCTGGAGGATGTCCACAAGAAGTACGGTGATGTTGTTCGGACGGGTAAGCAATACTCATTTGCTACTCGACATTTGCTGACACCATAAAAGGCCCCCGTGAGCTCTCCATCACCCGCGTGTCCGCTCTGCCTCAAATCACCGCATGCCGCAAGACAGTCTTCTACCAGCAGAGCCACTGGAAACAATCAGAGCTGGGCATGCTCGAAACCAGAGATCTCGAGGACCACCGCAGACGCAGGAAGCCGTGGGAAAAGGGTCTCGGCTTGACGGGTATGCTACCACCCGCCCCCCTTTTTCTTTTTTCTCTATTCTGTCCCAACGTCTTTTCTCACACACACACCACAGAGATCGCCAGATACGACGCCGCCATACAAGACACGATCGGCGTCTTCCTCGACCAGATCGCGTGCGAGCGGGGCCAGCGCATCAACGTCACCGAGTGGATCGCCATGCTCGCCTACGACATCATGGGCGTCGTCAGCTTCGGCCAGGACTTCGGCAGCCTGCGCGCCGCCAAGGAGGTCCACGCCATCAAGCAACTGCGCGACATGATGCGTTCGCTCGGCCTTCTGTTCTCTGTGCCGTGGGTTATCAACTTCTTCTCTAACATGCCGGGCTTAGGACGCACCATGGGGCCGTTTGGTGCGTACTGCGAGCGTTTGGTGAACGAGAAGAGGAAGGCGCTTGTGGAGAAGAAGAAGGTGCAGGAGACGCCGGCGGATGTCATGTCTTGGCTTATCCAGGCGTTCGAGGAAGGCGGTCCTACGGGCGCGCCGACGCTGACGGCGCTGCATGCGGATGGTCGGGCACTCGTTATTGCTGGATCGTGCGTGATCCCCATCCCCTGATGCTAAGATGGACGTTTTTCCTGACAAGTGCCTGTTAGGGACACGACATATGGAGCACTCACCAGCGCCTTGTTCCACCTCGCCTCCAACCCGGCCATCTACGCAAAACTGCAGGCCGAAGTCGACTCCGTCTGCCCCGGCGGCGAAGCCTCGTTCAGCCACGAAAAGGTCAAGAACCTCCCGCTGCTGGACGGCGTCATCAACGAGACACTGCGCCTGAAGCCGCCCGTTCCCAACGGCACCCCGCGCATCACGCCCCCAGAGGGCTTGCAGATCGACGATGACCTGTACATTCCCGGAAACGTGCACGTCGTGATGCCGCCGTGGGTCATGCACAGGGACGAACGCTATTTCGAGAAGCCGCTTGAGTTCATCCCCGAGCGCTGGATCCTCGGCGGCGAGAAGGCGGGCATGATCAAGGACAGGAATGCCTTCTTCCCCTTCCAAATCGGTGAGTAGGGGGCGATTCGTTGTGGGAGACGCAACGGTTTAGTCGCTAATGCGTGTTTTGTAGGAATGTTCCACTGCGCTGGTAAGCAGCTGGCCTATTGGGAAATGAGAAGTGTGCTTGCGAGGCTGGCCTTGCGGTACAACATACGGTTCGCCACGGCTCAGGATGGGAAGGACTACGAGTCGAAACTGTTCAACACAGTAACGCTATCTCCACCGCCCTTGGGTATGTGCTTCAGGCCGAGAAAGGAGGCAAAGGCTTGATGCTCGCTGCGATGCGGATCAATCTGTGCGGACATTACTTTGATAATAGAGCTTTGGATAAGCTCGCTCTACAATTCCCGTACTGGTATAGGATTGATTATTACTTTCACTTTTCTTTTTCAATTAAATATATTCCGTCCCACAAGACAGCGGATCCTACATGGTCTGTTGAAGCCATCAGTGCCCGATCATTGGTTCGAAACTGAACCGAGGAGATCGGAGATGAGTGCGCACTCACAGAAAGACAGGATTCCCCTTAGCGCTGGAATAACGCGTTCCTACTAGAAAATCCAATCCCAATTTGGACTATGTATTCCAAACGGACTTGAGTTCCTGATTTCCTGTAGATGAACCAAAGCTGTACAAAACCAATCATGAAATATGCTAAATTGTAGTGCTTGCAGTGTTAGAAACGATAGTTGGATGTAGTAAAATAAGACTCAGCTCAAGTAAACAGTGTTTGCTGTTTCGGGCCTGGATTGTTTAGTATCTGGAGAAGTGTAGTAGCGTTATTGGCAATTCAATTTTTTCCACTCCCAGAAACACATTGTTTAAACACAGAGTGTCACCGGAGGAGTAGTCATTGTAGTCAGACCCACCAGAGCACGTCATATGTTAGCTTCGTATGCGCTTCGGGGCGGCGGGAGGCTTTCCATGGTACTGCATCGATCAGATTTTGCAGTGAAACTAGTGTGTCCGCTAGTTGAAGACTCCGTTTCAGAATCAGTACAACACGGTGACCACTTTCATGTATAGGCCCATCGAGACTTCGCATTGACTCATGAGTGCATTTCGAGATTGACGACAAAATGATCGAATTTGAGGTGAAGAGTTCCTCCTTTCGCCAATTCGGCAAGTAAGGAGGCTGGATTATCGCGTGCAGTCCTTGCCACCGGCGCGTGTTCCGTGTATGTGGGTCTCAACGGCTATCTGATATCTCGCAGAAGGTCCGATGCGCCTTCTCGATATCGATCCTGATCTTTGATGTGTCGTCATCGGAAAGACGTCACCGCAAAAATGGGCCCGAAAATTCTCCCATGGCAATTCAGGGAATTTCGAAAGTCGCATTTAAGACTTTCCCGTGTTGCTCGAGTCAAGCTGTCAATCACCACCATCTTCTGCACCATGTCGCGCGACAACGCCCTCAGCTGGGATTTGGATTCTCCAGACAACGAAATCTCCTCCAATTCCAGAAGAGACTCGACCTCACCGCACTACAAGGGCGCTCCCCTTTCGCCATCTGGATCAGATGGAGATCATAGCAAAGAGCGTCACCGCCGCAGAAGCGCACGGGCCCTTGTGGGACTCGATGAATTCGCTCCCCCAAAGAGGCACTACTCGGGCGCCGAAAATTTGCTGTGGTCGAGGATACGGCAGACACTTCAGGAGCCATTCGCTGAGTTTCTTGGAGTCATGGTCCTTTCGTGCTTTTACAATGGCAGCATTGCACAATCACTCCTCAGTGCCGGTCTGCAAACCGCACCAGGCGGCTTTGGCTACGGAACATTCATGTCGGTTCCCTGGGGGTACGTTGCATTCCTGCACTCCCTCTCCAGCACACAACTGACGTGCCACTCAGCACTGGCATCGGCGTAATGCTTGGCATCTACATCTCGGGCGATTCAGGCTCCTACCTGAACCCGGCCATCACCCTCACAGCCTGTATGTTCCGCGGACTGCCCTGGAAATCATTCCCATCAATTGTGTTAGCGCAGTTCCTCGGCGCTTTCGTCGCGACGGCGCTGGTGTACGGAAATTACATCTCGGCCATCGACTGGTACGCCGGGCCCGGCAACAGGATTGTGCCGCCCGAGACGAAGGCGACCGCCCAAATCATGGCGACCTACCCGCAGACGTTTGTGCCGAGGTCGTCCCAGGTGTTCTCTGTCGTTATCCCGTCTGCTTTGATCACTACCGTCGTGTCTGCCCTGAAGGACGACTACAACAACGGTATCTCCAGGGCAGGTGGTAACTTCTTCCCGCTGGCCATGTTCTTCCTGTTCTACGGCATCGGCGTAGCGTTTGGATGGGAAACCGGGTAAGTTCTTTGATTAAATGCAGTAGAGATACCCATGACTGACAAAGCTACAGTGGTGCCACCAATCCAGCACTGGACTTTTCCGGACGGCTGTTCTCCAGCGCCGTGGGATACCCACGCGAAGTCTGGACCACGGGCGGCTATTACTTCTGGATACCGCTTCTGATGCCCTTCGTCGGTGCTATCGCTGGTAGCTTTCTCTACGACACCCTGGTGTTCACTGGGCCTAGTCCGATCAACAGCCCCTGGCTTGGCTTAAAGCGCTTCATCGATCGTTCAATCCAGAACGAGAACTCGAGAGAGAGGGTAGAAGCGCGGCGAGACAAGACCACGGATCAAGTCTAGCGTACAAACTGTGTGGACTCCGCTCCTTCTGTAAAATTCTTCAGTAGACTCTATCATATTATTATATTTACAGGGAGGAAAGCAACCGCTTGACCCATTGCAGCTAGAAGGCTGCAGCCTGTGGTAATGTAGCCGTTTCATGATCATTAGAATGTCTATTCTGCTCAATCTCAATCCGTTGATGCCTCCAGTCTATCTTTCGTAACCGGACACTCGGATCGCCAATGGATCACTTCCGCTTGAAGAACAACAAGGTATATCCCATGCCCACGCGCATCTCCGACGTTCCAGCGACCTCCTCAAGTTTCTTGAGAAAAACCTTGATGGCATCCTTATCCGTACCGGCGAGGTCAGGATGGGCCTCCCTCCATCTCTGCACCGTACTAGTAGTTCCAAGCAGCTTCTCCATCTGCGGAAACGTGAGAGTTAGGCTGCCGCCAAAGAAGTCCTCTCCATCGAGGCCATCCAGCGCCCCGTTGACGTTCCACACATGCCTCTCGAACAGCTCCTCTGGAAATTCGGGCGGGCCGCCGTCCTCCGCCTGCCAAGGTAGGGCGAGGTCTTTGTAGAACTCCCTGCAGAGGCGGTTGCCCGGATACTCGTACGGCGCGAGCTCAGTGCGCTCGAATTCGTCGGAGATGCGCTGCAGCTCGTTGATGTTTGGCATGGTCGGGTCTGATGCTCACATTTAGCTCGGCCTAGTTCAGGCGCTCTTAGGAACAGTTTCTTGAGACTCACGACAGTAGTACGAGGACTTGGTGAAGATGGCAACACTGCCACCGGGCTTGACGAGCTGCGCAGCCTGCTTCCAGAACGCGGGCATATCGAACCAGTGGGCCTGCAGTTTCATCATCAGCCATCAAACTACTCCCAATCGACCACAGAAAAAAAAAAAAAGAATGCAACACACCGCCATAGCCACCGTCAGCAAATCCACACTCCCCGTCTCCACCCCCGCCTTCTCCACCAACTCTTCCGCCCCAGAAACATTCCACTCAACCTCCTCGCCCGTCTTCGTCCGGTGCCCCAGCTTCTTAGCCGTCGCAATCATTTCCTCACCGGGATCCGCGCCCGTGGCATGGTCGAAGTGAGGCGCGATATCACGCAGGGCGTTGCCCGGACCGCAGCCGACGTCGAGCACGCGACCCAGCTGGCCGCCGGTGCGCTGGTGGCGGTCGAGGATGAAGGCGAACAAGGCCGGAGGGTACGAGCCGCGGGTAGAGGCGTAGGCAGAGGCGGCGGCGGCCGTGTAGTTGCGGAAGGTGGTGTCGTGGTTGGGGCCGCTCGGCGCGGGGCGCGGAGGGCGTTGGTCGGCCATGGTGTTTGAAGGGTTTGCGAGAAGATTGAGGGAGTGGGAGCGGGAAGACAGGCCGTAGTGGTGTTGTGATGTACTGTCGTCGGGTAGGAGCGACGTGATGGTTGGCTTGAATCGCAAGTGTGAATCGAAATGCCGGTTTCGGCAACACCTAGGGTCAGTAGCCTTGGCGGGGCAGAGCTTAGTTGCCAGTCGCGACCGGCTCGTTCTTCGACTTAAGAGCTATCTCTGACGCGTGAAGGATTCAGTTGGTGAAACAATATTGGGTGCCTGTAGCGGGGTCCCGTGCCGGGCATGCCGATATCCTGGTCGCTCTCTGATTGGCTAATTCCACAGCAGCATGCACTTTAGCTCAAAACAACTCTGTACATCAACTTCTTTTCTTCACTTTCAACTTTCCTCACTGGCCGGACACGTCTTCTTCACGCTCCAAAATTCCTTGTCCTAACTTACTCGTGAATCACCCAAAAGAGGACAGATTTTCACCAACTTCTTCCAATGCGATACGCAAGCATCCGACATCAGCCACAGCCCCACCTGCTCCTTCCTAAACCGGGAACCCCAACCCAACGGCCACGAGCAGCTGCTGCTATTTTCCCTCTCCAACCATCATCATCATCACCACGAACACCCTCCACCACCACGCCTCGCACACGCAACAAACGCACACAGCCCTACAGCAGCAGCTCCGCCATGACTCAAGCCGCTACATCATCCTTCAGCAACACGCACACGCGCTGGCGCGCCCTCACCGCCCGCGACCCGGCCGCGCACGCCTCGTTCGTCTACGCCGTGCTCAGCACGCGCATCTACTGCCGCCCCACCTGCCCCGCGCGCCTCGCCCGCCGCGCCAACATCGTCTTCTACGACGCCGCCGCCCAGGCCGCCCAGGCCGGCTTCCGCGCCTGTAAGCGCTGCAGGCCTGATGTCGTCATCGCGCATGCCGGCTCTAACCCTATTGGTGGAGTGGCTGCTGCTGCTGCGTCCAACGGTGGGAATAATGGGGTTGATGCGGCGGCCGTGGTGACGGTCGGTGGTGGTGAGGCTGCAGCGGAGCAGGAGTATGGCGAGGACACGGGTGGTCGGCGGGCGGCGGAGAAGGCGCGGAAGGTGCTGGAGAGGGAGGGCGGCGAGGTCGTGTGGAGGGACGTGGCGAAGGAGGTGGAGCGCGCGCCGAGATATTTGCATGGAGTGTTTAGAGCGGCGTTTGGGGTGACGCCGGGGGTGTATGCGGCGGGAGTGAAGAAGAGGAAAAGAGAGGCGGAGAGCGTGGCGCAGGGCGTGTTGGTGGGCCAAGAGCAGGTGTTGCCGGACTTGATGGTGGATGAGGGGAGTTCGTCGGAGAGAACGCCTGGAAGTGAGCTATTGCTGGATGATTTGGGGGATCTTGATGGGCTGCTGGCCGATATTCCAGGGCTGGGTGAGGGTGGTGGCGTGGAATGGAATGAGGCTTGTATGATCGAGTGGATGGAGCCTGACTTGGAGCCCTGGGAGAACCTCGTGCAGTGGGATGCATTCCCAGCACATGTTACACAAGGGACAGGTCAAGAGCAAGTGGTATGAAATAACGGAGGTAACGTTTTCCTAAATCAACGTCATCAGAGCTCATCCCGCCTCCGATCATGCTGCACATCCTCAGCATTGAAATAAAAATCACTATCTTTCGCCGGAATAACTCTATGCAGCCTATTTTCGTCCCAGTAACTCAACTCGCATGTCACATCCCCTATCGGATAGGGGAAGTCACAGTCGTACATGACAGGTCTGTCCGGTTGGTCTGACAAACCTCGAAACTGGAGACCGCCACCCTCCGCCCTTCCATAGTCTCCGACAACGACCTTTAGGGACTCAATACCCCTCTGATCTGGCGAACGCTTACCGCGCAGGATGGAAATCATCCGATATACCGAAGCCAATCCGATCTTGGGTTCCATCAACTCTTTCTTCTCGCACTTCTCGAGATCATATACTGACTTCACACGACAACCTTCCAAATGACGGACATCGTTCATCGCGAGATGGATCGTCACTTCCCTCAAACCATCCCGGAAAGTCGAAAGGAGCTCCAACTCCGGAACCGGTAGATCGCCCTCCCGCCGAAGGTCCAGAGTCAAAGCCTCGAGCCGCGGCGCCTTGTCCCTGATCAACCGCAGCTCCGCAACGCCCGACGTCGGACGACTCCACGAGGCATCGAGCAGCGTTCCAGCGCAGTCGCGCTCGAACTCGTGAATCGTCAACTCTCTCAAACTACCCCCATGCACATCCAGAATCGGCCCCAGAGGGAGATGCTCCCCCATACCCTCAACCACCAGCTCCCTTAGCGGCGGCATCTACACCACGAACTCCGTATAATTCGCCCGCGCCCCGACTGGATCCTCCTCGTACGCGCAAAGCGTCCGCTCGCCCCCAAAATCGTACCGCGCCCGCAACGCCAGCGCCTCTAACCCCGGCAACCGGCCCCTGAACGCGTCCAGGAACTCCCACGGCGGCGCGTCGACATCCAGCCGCCGCAGCGCCGACCAGTCCATCGCCTCCCGCCACGCCTCGGCGCCGTTCAGCCATCCCGCCGCCGCCGTCCCCTCGTCCCAGCGGTAGCCGGATAGCGTGAGGTTCTCGAGTTGCGTCGTCGGGAAAGCGTCGCCCCGCCGCCATGTGAAGCCGCGCGGCTCGTTGCCGACGAGGCAGCCGGCCGGGTGGAGCGAGAGTGTCAGCGCGCGCACGTCGGGGCACTGCGTCAGATGCTGGTAGATGGGGTCGAGGGAGTCGAGTTCGGCGGCGAGGGAGGCGGAGATGTGGGGGGTGCCGCATTCGATGATGGTGGGGAGAGGGAGTGGCACGCCGCGGGAGGGGAGGTCGGATGGGGTGTAGGTGGCGAGGTTTTTGATCCGTGGGGTGGTGGTGGGGTTGCGCTGTTGTTCTTCGAGGGTGGTCCAGAGATTGGTGTGCGTGATGGAGGGGGGATACCTGGTGCGGTGTGGTCTTGTTTAGTATTTGTGTGGAGGTGAGGTATTCAAGCGTTCGGGTGCTTACCAGATGTTCAGTGGGCCTGGCAGTATTTCGATGATGCGCTTGAGGGATTCTTGTTCTTCATTTACTGTTCCAGCGACGGGAGGTACGAGGAATATATGTGTGATTTTACTTCGGTACGCCGCTGCATCGTCGCTTTCAAGACATTTCCGGAGCACGTCGGCCCCGTTCGTAGCCTCGTCTCTACCAAAGGGGTAAATGAGGTACTCATCGTCTTTCCGAAGCCACTTTGTGTAGGCAGAAAGGGTGGAATGTTCCTGCCGGGAAGACGCCTCCAGTGTGGATTCTTGACGCTCGGAGACTGCTGTGGCGAAGGCGCCCAGTAGAAATGTGGCGCACTGTAGGAGGATGAGTGGAAGTACTCTCATTTTGGGAGAAAGAGTAAACCTGGATTATCATACAGAGCCTACTGTCTGAGGATAAATGGGAGGATTGGACTGTTGCCTAATCTCGAGGATAGTTCTGAGTAAGACCTAACAGCAAGACTGACACGTTTCAACTTCAGTCATAGTTCGTGACAATGACTCCCGTCTTCCTGAAGGATTTGCAAATCTATAAAGCCATTAAGCAAATAAGCGACACCGTGAAGTAAAATAAGATGATAGATGTGTTTTAGCATATGTACCAACGAGGGAACCAACCAAGAGTTACGCATCGCATCACTAATCATTGACCGAAGAGCTCCAATACGCCACCCACCCAAACGATATTCACACCAGCTTAATCTCCCTTTCCGGTACAGATTCGAAGAGCTTTCTTCCTCCCTCTTCCCAGTCAGCCGTTTCAAAACTGCCGATCCGCATATACTCGTCTTTACCGGTCAATGAACATAAAACCAGTCCCACTTGCAGCTCTCCGGGGAGTTCCGACCACCCCCAGCACCACACTTCGAAACTCTCTACGGTTATTTCACCAACATCTTCCTCGTCTGGAACACTACATAGAAGCAACATAAAAATCTCGATATTCGCTCCTGAACCACCTTTTTCGCTCGCAAGCCCATTAGAGAGCTCTTCATCAGTGAGCACCCAGTCCAATCTCCAGTTTGCGATAAATGAGCCAGAGGATGAGACGGTATAATCCATCTTATTAGAACTCAAATTTTGCAGAGAAAAATCATGGATATGAATCAATTTCCCGAGAATGGTCAAATGCGCTTTTTCTACCTTTCCAAATTGGTTATCACCATCAACCTGAGTGTGCGCCTCGATGAGCTGAAATTGTGGAATTAAGGTCAGCCCATACTTCCAGTCTTTGGCCGTTGGTAGGCATGCCCAGCTCCAAGAAGGCGCGACAAATATTTCAGGATTCGTTAAGCGTCGGATGAGGTCAGGTAGGCCGC
This sequence comes from Lasiodiplodia sp. COLG20, assembly GCA_009801085.1. Lineage (NCBI taxonomy): Eukaryota > Fungi > Ascomycota > Dothideomycetes > Botryosphaeriales > Botryosphaeriaceae > Lasiodiplodia > Lasiodiplodia sp. COLG20. The sequence goes on along the minus strand of VNWV01000006.1, from coordinate 299,430 downwards.
GAGGGTCCTGAGTAGATGGCGCACTACTTTCCCAGAACAGTCCACGTGGCAGGTCTGCTTCCCATAGGCCAGCAACAAACCGATCTTTTGTTTTCTCTGCGATGATTGCAGCGAGTGATGAGATAGCTGGTAAGCGATCCTGTGCATAGGTCAAAGACCTGTCCACGTAGTCTGTCAACATCGCGTACCACCTCTTATAATAGAACAGGATGCTGTCCTGATTATGAGAAAACAGATAGCCCACGATGCTACTATCAAGATATGCTCTCTGGATTGAGTCATCTTCTGAGCAGCCCATAGTATCACAATCGAAACAAAACTGCTGCAGGCCGCAAAAAAGCCTCCGGGGCGAGAAAAGCTTTTCTTGGTAGGTCCACCCTCTATGGTCCCATTCGCTGTTGTCGAATTGATCCCTATGGTCATATTCTCGGTCGTACCATTGGTATTTGGGAGGCCGTGGCCATATCTCGTGTAGGGATAAGGCGCCATAAATTTGAGGATTTACTGAAGATTCGAAGGGAATCTCAGCTTCCCGTCTGACCTGTGAGAGGAACCCATCATCACACGAATTGACCAGAGCACACAGAGTAATATGTGCATTTCGGTACACATCAACCATAATAGCAGACTCCTTTTCCCAGTCTGCTTTATCGTCTTGGATGATGCATAGCGAATCAATCCAAAGGTATCGGATTCGCAAAGACCGGGTCAACATTATAGCATCTCTGTAGGTCGGTGGCATGGAGTCCAAGGGAATTTCTTGTAGCCTGTGTGGTATTGAGAAAGTTTCGGTTTTGGGAGGTCTGCTTCCCTTCCCCCAACAGTGGCTGAGGGCTGCGTAATGTGTGTCGATGGCGGTTCGGGACTCCAGCTCATCTGCAGAGAGGATAAGACGTGGCGCCTCATTTAGCGTGCTTCCCCCAACATCGAGAAGTCGAGTTGGGAGCCTGCCGTTCGCTTCCTTATCAACGCAGACCTCATGGGAATCATGACATTTGTGAAGCCATGACCTGAGAAGGTGTCCTGTCTTCTCTGATAAAGGATTGCGTTCCAATGGTCTGTAGCGTATCCTTAGCCATGTCGCACATTCTCCTATGAATGAGAAGCAAGGAGTCAGCAAGAGATTGACTATCCTGGTGGAAGTCAGAGTATATCTTCAAAACATGAGATCTGAAAAGGGATCGTCGTAGAATTGGTTTCATCTCCACTACGGAAATTCATGTGGATTCCCAGGCAAGTAAGCCCATATTCTGCTTTCCAGGCATACTCTGCACCAAGAATGTTGAGCCGTGGCGTTTCAAAGCTGTCTGTCGACCACTGAAGGCTGTAGTATTCTCGTCTGGTAGCGATGGCCAAGAGAGCGCAAAACTCGCAGCCGTCCCTTTCCGACTGAGATAGGGTAGGTAGATCTGGCAAGGTATCCTCTCGCATGTAAAGAATTGGAATAAATCTGGCCTTGAAGCGGTCGCTGTAAGAAGATTCAGGGTACGGCGAAGTGCATGTGTTCCTAAAGGAGCTCGTTGGAGCCCCAAAGCTTCGATCGTCCAGTTTAAGGGCTTGACAGCTATGGCATAGTCGACCGTGAGTGCCACTAGATTCGTCAGGTTGAATTCTGCGCCATTTTGTGGGTCGAGTTGTGCCTTCTTCTGTTGGTGGCCCTTCCAAGGATTGAGGCCACATGATGACTTTGGATGTTTCTCCTTCGTTCTCTTCCATGTTAAAGGCCGTTGTCGAAGTGAATCAGTGTCAGTGTAGTTGCTTTGTTGCTTTGACTGCTGGCGGAAATGATAGACAAGATTGAGGCTCCGAAGAAGTACAAGTCAATGGATAGGCGATTCTAAGAAGCGGCTGGCGGGGTCAGGTCGCTTTATTAGCCCTGCTCCAGGCAGAAGCGAAAGTGCAGCCATGATACACGCTGGCCAACAGGGGGTAAGCAGCCTCTCGGTGGGGCTGCAGCGCATGTGCATCCTGATTGGGGCGCCAACGGCCGAATGAAAAGAAGACACCAACCTTGCTGCAGAATTTTTTGAAGCATGTTTTGGCCGCTAGAAAGGCTGTAGTTCCAAGCTGCTACATCGACGCAATGATCTGTGCAAGCAACGCGACGTAAGTTCAAGCGGTTAAATAGACATTGAAACGAGTTAATGGTCAGTGACATGCTCAAGATTGTTGATCCCTTCCAAGTTCATGCTTGTCGTTCTACTGCGTCGGGAGAGGCCGCACATCGCCAAGGGCTGTATCATCCCCAAGCGGGGTTCCCCAGCCACCGCCACCTATGAGCACTGTTAGCATAATCCTCGCCACCAAAGGTATCCTGCAAACTCACCAGGCGTGCAAATCATCACGCGCTCCCCAGGCGCAACATCAACCACCGCCTTCCCACCCAACGAGATCCACTCCTCCCCGCCATCCTCATCCCTCCTAATCCAATAATTCTTCCCCACACTCCCATCCCCACCACCATTCATCCCATACGGACTATACACCCTCCTCTCACTCAAAATGCTAAACTTCAACGGACACCTCGCCTCCACCTCCCTCACCACCCCATTCCCGCCCCTCCACCGCCCCTTCCCGCCCGTCCCCTCCCTCACCGCATACCGCCTCACGACAACCGGCGTCCGCCGCTCAATCACCTCCGGATCCGTTGTCTTCGTATTCGTCGAATGCACCTGCACCGCATCCGCGCCGTCCCATCCCTCCCCGGCCCCACTCCCTCCCCCCAGCGCCTCTCCGTAATTCCACCCGGGCCGCACTTCCCCGGTATCCGGGTCTTTCCCGCCCATCCCCCACCCGAAGCTATTCGCGCAGCCCTGGCTCGCCGCCGCGGCGCCGAACGCTTTGAAGATGACGTCGGTGACGCGCTGGCTCGCGATCGTCGAGCCGCACACGGCGACGGCGCCGGAGGGGTTGAGGATGGAGTGGCGCGGGATGAGGATGGAGACGGGGTTGAGGCAGCCCTGGTTGAGCGGGATGTCCAGGTCGATCAGGCAGCGCAAAGCGTAGATGACGGCGGAGTGGGTTATGCTGGCGGGCGAGTTCATGTTGCCGAGGGTTTGCGCGCCGGTGCCGGTGAAGTCGAAGACGGCGCTGCCGGTGGAGGGCGAGATGGTGATGGTGAGGGCGACGGGGGTGCCGTCGTCGTAGAAGTCTTTTGCGTGGAGGATGGTGGGGGTGTCGGCGGGGGAGGAGGAGGGGGAGGGGGAGGAAGAGGAGGAGGTGGTGGTGTGGGCGGCGGCAATGCGTTTGAACAGGGCGCGCACGGCGAGCTCGGCGTTGGCCTGGATGCCGTACATGTACTTTTGCACGCGCGGCGTGCCCGCCTCGGCGCACATGGCCTGCAGCAGCGTGATGCCGCGCTGGTTCGCCGCGATCTGCGCTTTCAGGTCCGAGACGTTGTCGTTCAGCCGCCGCGTCGCGCTGCAGCCCGGCCCGTCGGCCACGTCGAGGAAGGCCTTGCGTACGGCCCCCTCGTCGAAGACGCCGCCGCTGACGATCTTGAGCGATTTGACCGCTAGTCCTTCCTGCCAGAGGAACTTGGAGTCGGGCACCATGCTCGTGATGCCGATGCCGCCGATGTCCGTGTGGTGGCCGCGTGAGGCGACGTAGAAGATGAGCTGGCCCGAGGCGAAGACGGGCGTGACGACGGTGAGGTCGGGGAGGTGCGTGCCGCCGCATTCGGGGTGGTTGGTTAAGAGGACGTCGCCCGGTTGGAGTTTGCCCTCCCAGATCGAGTGCTGGTATTGGATGGCGAACTGCATTGAGCCGAGGCTGTGGCTTGTGAGCGTTGTGAGACTTCAAAGAGGTGAAGGAACTTACTGGACTGGAATATGCGGAGCGTTTGCCACAAGTTTGCCGTCTGGGGTGAAAAGAGCACAGGAGAAGTCGAGTCTCTCTTTGATTGAGGTGCTGATCGACGTCCGCTGCAGGGTATTGCCCATCTGCTCTGCAATCGACATGAATCTGCTGGCAAAAGTAGAAAGTTCAACCGGATTGATTGAGTCGTCTGCATCCGAGCTGACCGTCTCCTTGCTTGGCAGGTCGATGATGAGGTGCGAGTTGAGCACTGACACTTTGCAGTCTGTCTCCACCAAGATTGTCTGAGTGTTGTCGATAACAAGTGCAGGTCCAGTAAGCTTTGTCTTTGCGGGAAGGTTGGCCAGCTCGTAAACCGGTACGTCTTGCCACTTTCCATCAATGAAGACCTGCTTGGTAGAGGTCACTTCCGGGGCAGTCCCATCGCCCATTTCAGATAACTCCTGGAAAATAGAGTTGTGTGACACGGCATTTTCCCTGCTCTTTCCAACCCCACGCACTCTGACGGCATCTACCACAATCGGGCGGTTGGCGAGCTCGAAGGCAAACTCACGACGATGAGTCTCCACAAACGCCGTACGGAAATCCTTGTTCTCAGGCTGCAGGATCGACAGGTTCGTGTCAGACCCCTCGTACCGCATGCTCAGGTAGCATTCGTGCTCCACGAGCTCTGCCTCGACTCCTTGAGAAACAAGCTCCGCAGTAGTCTGGGCTTTTAGCTCTTCAAATTTAGCCATCACCGTGTCCAGCACTTTGTCCGAGAATGCGTACGCTGCAGGGACCGCTGTCTCAGACACAATATCTGCCAATCCAATCCCGTACGCAGATAGGATAGACGAGTACTTGTGAATGATGATCCTCGGCATTCCCAAGATTTGTGCAATCGCGCAAGCGTGCTGACCACCCGCACCACCAAAACTGGCGAGGTTGTGCTTGCTCATGGCAAACCCTCTAGCTTCGGTGATGTTCCGAATCGGACGACTCATAGTCTCATTCGCCATTGCGAGGAATCCAGACGCCACTTGCTCAGCAGTCAGCTTATTCTCCAGCGTGCCATTGATCTCTGAAGTCAACTCGTGGAATTTTTGCTTCACGATTTCGACATCAAGAGGCTCATTTGCGTGCGGGCCGAAGATCGATGGAAACTTCTCTGGCACGAGTCGACCAAGGAATAGGTTCGCATCGGTAATAGTGAGTGGTCCACCCTTGCGGTATGAAGCGGGGCCAGGATGAGCACCAGCACTCTGCGAACGGTCAACAGTGGCCCGTTTCACACCCAACAGGTACTTACCTCGGGCCCGACAACAAAAAGGCCGTTTCTCCAGCTGAGGATTGATCCACCGCCTGCTGCAACAGTCTTGACGTCAAGCATCGGAGATGTAATGGTAGTCCCGCTGATGGTGGTATCGAAAACGTGCTCGAACAACTTATCAAAGCGGCTGACATCCGTGCTTGTCCCTCCCTGTTCAAGTCAGCTATATCCTGTGTAGATTCATGAGACCATACCATATCGAATCCAATTACTGGAGTGCCTTCGGCAGGATCGTAACATGTTCGGGCAATTGCAACGACTCCGCCTGCCGGCCCACTTAAGATGGCTTTCAACCCAGTGAATTTTGATGCCGCGCTAAGACCACCATCTGACTGCATAAAGTCCACCCTATTCGGCAACACAGAGAAGCCAGAGATGAAGCCGTCTACATACCTCTTGACCGTAGGCGAGAGGTATGCATCAGCACATGCCGACGTGGTGCGGTGCAGAATCTTGATGTTCGGGCTCAACTCCGACGACAGTGAGATGTGCTCGAATCCCACATCGCGGGCAATCTGTGCTACGTCTTTCTCATGGCCTGTATTATCTACGCATCAGCATTTGCTCTAAGAAATCCAGCTTTGGGCGACGCACCAGGGAAAAGGTAGGAATGCAGGAAGCAAATAGCCAGGGAGCGGAAGCCTTCATCGAACAGTCTTTGAAGCTGTTCTCTAACGGCACTGTGATCGAGCCTCTTTAGGATTCGAATCACCTCTCCACTGGCCGTCTTGACAAGATCGGGATCGGAGAGGTCGATCTCGGAAGGATGGGGGTTCAGAACGTAGTCTTCCACCGTTACACGCTCAGCGATCTCGATGACCTTAGAGTAGAGCACACCCGGCTTCCGAATGTTGAGCTCAAACAGCTTGGGTCTTGTCTGATCACCGATGCGACAGATGTCCCGAAACCCCTCGGTGGTCAGCAGGGTGAAGCGTTCCCCCTTGCGTTCCAACAGAGCACTGTCGCCGGGTTAGTCATCAGTGGATCGACACCGAAGAAGCGTGCCTGACTTCGTTGCCACCGTCGTTCCGACTCTTACTGATTCGATCAGACTGCCATCGAGCGGTTGGCCTTTGGGTATCGACTGCCCAGTCACCTGCTCCAGTACTCTCCTGATCCCTTCCGTGGGTGCGTCTGGGTAAGACGAAGGGTCGACAGACAGCAGCTTGAAGACGGTCTCTTTGCCATCAGCCGTGTGCGCCCACACATCGCAGAACGTTCCACCACGGTCTGAAAATGGAACATGATCAGCATCGACTACACAGTCAATCACAAAGGTATCACTGACCGATGGTTATAGAAACAGACGGGACCGGTGCCATGGCTGCGAGAACGTCTGTGTGCGGCAAGGCGGTTTCACAGGAACACCAGCGATGACTCCCTCTGCAACCATCATATTCGCAGTCATCCGCTTTACGGTGCAACCGCCTTAGCCCATGCGCACGGTGTCGATAGGAAATTTTTGGTGGGATCCGCACCTCACGAGGTCGTCTCAATTCAGTCAACATGCCATCGGCTCGGGATCTTGCGTGATAGCCGATCTCGGCCGCCTTGCCCCCTCCAGGAACATCGGCACCGCTTTTGACCGGCATCTTCCATGCTTCTGTTGCTCTCTAATCCACCTTCACGATGCTCATCCTCGATTTTTTCTACTGTTTCAAAAGCTCCCTCACCGCCTGCAGGAATTCGGCGTTCTTCTCCACCTGGACCGAGTGATTTGCCCCGGGAACAATCAGCAGTCGGGAATCCTGAATCTTTTCTGCAATGATTTTAGACTGGCCTATAGTATTTTGAATCAGCACCTCCATCCTTTTTGGATTGGTCTCCAGGTACTTACTCGGTGGACAAATCCAGTCCTGGTCCCCTACGATGATCAAAGTCTTGGCTTTGACTTTGTGAAGGTCGTTACGATAATCAAAATACTTCTCCTGCTGAGAGTACAAGGAATCTGCCCGCCACCTTAGCCTCAGCAGCTTCGTGTGTCTACCGTACCACTTACTATGGGTCTCCGCACGGAAGACAGTATCGCAAATCTTCTTCAGCCCTGCATTGGCGTCGTACGTCTCGACGTATAGCGGGTTCAAGGCGAAGATGATAAGTCTGAACTCTTCATCATCTTCGAATGCTGAAAACACCTTATGGACCATTTCTATCGAAGCATTGGGGGCCTTGTGGAGCCGTGCCTCGAAAGTGCTCAGAGCTTCTTCCTCATCTGCTCACCAAGTCAGTGCAAATAACCTTCAAGGAGACATGACAGCTACTCACGGTGATGAGATGGAGCCGTCCCGCGCAACACCAAATGCGATACCTTATCAGGATATGTAACAGCATACTACTCTCATGAGCATATAGTCCAATCAAGCTTACGAGCCACACTGACCTGCTGCGCGAGGTAACCTCCAAAGCTTCCACCCGCAATCACTGCCTTCTCCTCGCCGGCAAAATGGTGCCTGAACGCCTCGATGTCGTCGACCAGCTGCGCGAACGTGTACGGCGGCGTGCACGAGCTACGGCCGTGGCCACGGAAATCGAAGCCCAGAATGTGGTATCCATCCCGATCGGCGAGCGGCTGGTACGCCCTGAAATCCGAGCGGTGATCACCTGCAGGGGGAGGTTAAATCCGCGTTCCGTTTTTTAATTTTTTTTTTTCGTTCAGCCGCCCAAAGCGAGCATTCACAGAAAAAAATGTAACATACCGAAACCTCTGCCTCCGTGAAGCAGAATCACAAGCCGGCCATCGGCCGGGCCGGCGATGCTGTAGTTGAAATCGGCACCGTTGAGCTCGATGCGCGGCATATTTGCTTCTCTGCCGAAGACTGTTTGTTCGTTTGCCTCGGAAGGACCGAAGAGGCGAATTAGAAGGAGAATGCTAGAACCGTTGCGGTGGTCTTATGTACGATGCCGGTCTCCGGCAATGCAAGCGTTCTCCGCATGTTGCAGTGCTCGGTGTGCCCCACTCTTGTTCTTCAGAGGTGCACCGAGCGCCCGATTGCACCATCGACGACGGTTTTTATCTTTTGCCTTCTGCTGCCAAGACGTGAGGTAGCAGTCAGCGGTGGGATGATCCGTCGAGTCGGTGCTACAAAAGGCACCGCGCTGGTCCTACATGATTTCGCGTGTAGGATCGGCGCTTCTCATCCTGTTCCACCACCGTAAAGCTGCTGCTGCAGTTCGCAATGGGAGTCTTCAGCAGCGTGAAGCCGGCCAGCAATTCGGCACGGCCGTCCATTTGGCATTGGCACGAGCCGGGAACGAGCAAGGAGGAAAAATGGCTTATCCGCAAGCTTGATATTTTCATCCTGACTTACAGCTGTTTGGTAAGTTTAGGTATCATTTGTTTGTTTATTCTTTTTCTTCCGGCGTACTGACATAAGTAAACCTGCAGTGCTTCTTTATCAAGTACCTTGACCAAACGAATATCTCCAACGCCTATGTCTCCGGCATGAAAGAAGAGCTCGGCCTATGTTCGTAGCCCTCCTATCGCAACGTCTCCAAGTCCTACGCTCTCCTTCCCCTACTTCGAATTCCAAAGAAGAAGAAAAAGAGAATACAAAACGAGCAGAAGAAAATCAGCCATCCACTAACCCACCCCACCCCACAGACGGCAACGAGCTCAACCTAATGACAACCTACTACAACATCGGCTACATCCTCGGCGCGCCCGCCTCGAACCTCCTCCTCACCATCACGCCCCCACGCATCCACCTACCAACCTGCCTAATGACCTGGTCCGTCTTCGTGCTCGGCCTCTTCCGCGTGCACTCAGCGACCCAAATCTACATCCTGCGCTTCTTCATCGGCGTCTTCGAGTCGGCGGCGCTGCCCGGCCTGCACTACGTCATCGGCTCCTGGTACCGGCGGTCGGAGCTGGGGCGGCGGTCGGCGTTTTTCGTCATTTCGGGCGTGCTGGGCCAGATGTTCTCGGGCTACCTGCAGAGCGGGTTGTACACGGGCATGGATGGCCGCGGCGGGTTGAGCGCGTGGAGGTGGTTGTTTATTTTTGATTTCGTGCTCGCGGTGCCGGTTGTGGTGTACGGCGTGACGTGCTTTCCGGATACGCCGGCGACGACGAAGGCGTGGTGGTTGAATGATTGGGAGAAGCAGAGGGCGAGGGAGAGGATGGAGGAGGAGGGGAGGAGTGAGGATAGGGGGACGAAGTTCGATTGGACTGTTGTGAAGAGGGTGTTTGGGAGCTGGCAGCTCTACGTCTTTTGCGTGGCTTGGAGGTGAGTTCTCTTTTTATTCCCCTGTGGACTTTTGTTTTTTGCAGCGAGGAGGGAGAAAGCGGAAGGTTTGGATTTTACTGACGGTGCTTGACAGTTTCTGGTCTCTGACATGCGGCTCAAGCGTGCAGACATGGATGGCGCTCTGGCTCAAGTCGGAGAAGACAGCAGACGGAAAGAACAGGTACAGCGTACCGCAAATCAACAACATCCCCACCGTCGTCGGCGCCGTGGTACGTCCCTCCCCTTCCCCCTCCCCCCATACAACCCCAACTAACACAACCCCCTCAGAACTTCTTCTTCATGGTCGGCAGCGGCCTCGCCTCGGACATCATCGGCAGCCGGGCGCCCGTCACCTTCTTCGTCGGCCTGCTCATGACCTTCTGCTACGTCATCTACGTCATCTGGCCGTCGTCGACGGGGCTGAAGATGGCGGCCTTTTTCCTGCAGGGCTGCTACGGCTGCTTCTCGCCGCTGCTGTCGGGCTGGGTCAACAGTCTGTGCGGCGGCGACAACCAGCTGCGCGCCTTCACCATGGCCATGATGATGTCCGTCGGCCAGGCCTGCTCCACGCCCTTCTCGCAGTACCTCTTCCCGGCCTCCGACGCCCCCACCTACCGCAGCACCCACGGATACATAGCTGCGCTGGTCTTCGTTGTGGCGCTGACGCTGTGGTGCTCGCTCGTGCTGGGCGGGATTGAGAGGTGGTACTACAAGAGACAGGCGGAGGCGGCGGCGGCTGCTGAGGTCGAAGAGGGTTCGGTGGAGGAGGAGGCGGATGTGCGGCAGAAGTCGGCTGCGCGCGAGACTGTGAGCGAAGCTTGATGTTAGGCGTTAAAATCTGTGAGCTGTTTTTGTTGTGACCTTAATCCAATTTCTGCATTTAAGTCATCGAATTTTTGATAGAAAAATACGCATATTTCAGTGAAACACATAACGAAGGTGCTATCACAGTACCGGCATAAAATCTCATCGTTGACAAGCGGTGCTTCGTAATTAATAATATACTCACTTAGGTATTTACACTCATGACATCCACGTCCCCTGTACAGTCATTACCCCCCAATCAGCAGCCAACGCCAAAGTCCTTGCAGACCTCTCTGCCCTGCGCTTTGATGTTCTCAACCAGCCAGAGACGGTAGTTGCTGAACACAAGGACACCACCCGGGATGAAAGCAAAGTTGTTGCTTGTTTCTCCAACGTAAATCTTGCCGAGAAGAACGCCGTCAGGGTTAAAGACATGCACGCCATCGCCGCATCCGGCCCAGACATTGCCATCAGTGTCAGTGTGGACACCATCCGGGAAGCCGTTGTCACAGAAGGCAAAGAGGCGTCTGTTGGCGAGACGCTTTCCATCGATGATGTCGAACGCGTAGATGGTACCAGGACCGGTGTCGTTGCGGGTGAATTGCTGAGCACCCGTGTCGCTGACATACAGGGTCTTGTGGTCGGGCGAGAATTCAAGGCCGTTGCTCTCAACGAAGCCGTCGGCCACAACCTGGATAACACCGGTGGAGGGCTCGAAACGGTAGACCTGCTTGGGAATGACCGGGGGAGGACGGAAGTACTGGAAGTATCCATAATCTAGATATTTTGGTAAGTCTCTGCTTTAGCGCTAATCATTGCAATAATTGCTTACCGGCATCGGTGAACCAAAGGTCGCCGGTTTCGGCGTGCTGGCGGACATCGTTGACCGAGGAGAAGTTGCGGCCAAGGAAGGAGGTGAGAAGAGTAGTGGATGTGTTTGTGCCAGGATCAACAGCGATCAGGGCCGAAGGATGCTCGAAATCGCCCTCGTCGCAGTAGACATGCTGAGGAGGGCGCTTGGTGGTGTCGGAGCCGGGAGGATAATAGGACGAGCCGCCATTGGCTTCCCACAGGTCGGGGAATTGGGTGGATTTGATGCTGTAGTCGTCCAGGCTCACAATGGTGATGTTGATGTTGTCCTCGAGCGAGATGTAGTTGGAGGTAATGTACATGGAGTTGTCGGGCTCGTAATAAATGCCGGCCTCGTGGAAGGCTTGCCAGTCCAGATCGGCAATTTTCCTTGCAGTGGCATTGGGGCCGAGGACGTCGGTCTGGAAGGATGAGTTGAAGTTGAGCAGGGCAATGGCAGGCTCGGCGGCGCTAGTTGCAGGCAGAGTGGAAAAGTAGTTGGCGTTGGACGCCAAGGCGACCAGGTCGACATCGACAAAACCAGCAGCCATGATGAAAGCTATGCACAGCGTCAGCAGAGCTGTCAATTGCACGCGGCGGTCAGAGAAAAGAGATGGCGCAGGCGGGGAAGGCTCCGCTGACGGCGACTTCTTATAGTGCGTGGTGCGGGGAGAAGACATGGGCAGCAGGCGTCAGGCGTCTCGCTGCCCTGGACACTGTGAGGGACCGGCGTCGGCAGACGGGACGTATAGATGCAGCTAGAGCGGGTTTTCTTGGCCGACGGAACAGAGTTTGATGACGTCTCGCTGGATGGAAGTGCCGGCCACTTGTTTTTGTTCCCCAGACTTCCCCACACTCTCTCGCGCTGACCTTCGCCGACACCCCAGCGCCCCCTCTCGATCATCGCCTTTTCTTTCCCTTTGCCATGCGAGATAGCCGACGCTGCCAGATATCGGTCGGTCAGGCGAGCTGCTGGCCGATGAGCTCCGCGTCGGCAACGGCCAAGAATACCAAGACGCCGGTCGGCCGCTTGACTGTCAAGGCGCCCGCTTGCCCATTTTTCATCTCATCGGCTTTTGCTCTGCGTCGTCGGCGCTTTCGCTGCGCAAGCCAGCCGCATCCTTTCCGCGCACCGGCAAGCTTAAAACATGCATAATCGGCCTTCAGCGCTCGAAACCATGGGTCCCTGGAGAAAGGCGACGCCGCTGCGAAGCGTTGTCCCTGACGATCCTCTTGGCTCCCTATGTGCGAGCTCGATTAGGCGGAGCTCCACCGGCATGAGTCGAGGCCGACGTATCCGCCTCAACACCGCCGCCTGACGTGCGCTTGGCACCAGTTCGTGCTGCAAGAAAGCAGGGCGAGACCGCCAACCGTCGTGCGAAACGCCTCGCGCGTGGCACCAGCTACCTGGCCCGGTGCCGTCCTCCTGCGTTTGTTTATCTTGCATACTTCACGTCCCTTGCCCGCCATTCCCCTTGCTGGATTCCTATGCATCTACCCTATTCAGGTAGCACTGCTTTCCGTATACAGTAATTAAGCGAGCTAAGGAGTAGTCTCAACGTGACTCCTCTTCTCACATCATTAACGGCCTTCGTCTCGCCCCCGAAGTCAGCCCTTCATTGGTCCGACCAGCTCCCCATGCGAGGAAAAGATGCTAGGAATGTGGGTCACAAGCGCACCCAAGGGGCTGTTCGTGCTGCTGCATTCCCAGAGCCTCGCATGGAAATTGTCGCCTGTATGCCCGACCCTCCACCGTCTCGCCCGATGTGTGCCGGATTTATACCTGCTGCTGCACCGGCCGTCCAAGACGCCAACTGCAGTCAAGCCGCTCGTTAGACACCATGTCTGCCTCACTCTCTTTTGGCCGCTTTGGCCTTGCCGTTCTTTTCATGCTCAATACTCCTATTGTAGATGCCTATTTCCTTAACTGGAATGCCCACTACCACCACTTGGAGCCTAGACAGACCACGACTAGCGATGTTGCTCCAGCAACTACCAGTCAGTCCCGCGCGGATCGTCTCATCGAAAACATTGATCGCCTTGACGAATCTATTCGGGAACTCCCGAACGACGCCTTGAACTTCCTGAACGAGATTGGTGACAAGATCGAATCCATGGAAGGCGTGTTCAAGAGCATTATTGGCTCCATCTCACCTTCGTCAACTACACCAACTACGCCAACTGAACCGACACCCCGGCTTCCCATCCCAACCAGTCTACTAGCCATCAATTCCACCGCCAATGCAACCATTGCATTACCGAGCACCATCGTGCCGACTCCGGTCTCCGAGGACCCAATTTTGAGCATCCTGCCCGTCTTGGATAGCATACTTCCTGCATTGACTACGGCTGCATCAGCTGCTGCGTCTTTAGCTGGCTACGCAAACGCCACCTCGCTGCTCATACCTACCGCTCCCGGCTCGGCTTTCACTCCAGTCCTTTCAACGGTGAATGCCTCCGAGTCTTATCCTCTAAGCCTCCCTTCGACACCTTCTCTCGTTGCCATTGTGCCCTCTATTGAACCTCTCAACTCAACCACAGCCACCCCGGACTTCGCAAACACAACATCAGCGCTTCCTTTTGTTAACAACGCTACCTCGACACCTATTGCGAATATCACGACGAGCTCCTCGGCTGTGAGCGCCACTTCAATTCCACTCGACGTCAATGCGACCTCGGTTCCTGTTTACGTGAATTCCACTTCGGCCCCAATTTCCCTAAACGTCACTTCAGTTTCTTTTGTAAACAGCACCGCCACCACCGCTACGGTTCTCATTGCGACAAATCTTACCCTGACCACTTCTCTTCCGGCGAATGCAACCACTCCGCTCTCTATCAACTATACATCCACTGCACCTTCAACAAACGTTAGCACTCCACCATTCCTCCTAAACGCTACTGCTGTACTCCCTATTCCCGCCAACCTTACTGCCCTTGCTCCTCTTCCGACGAATGCAAGCACTCCGCTTTTCGACAATACCACTACTGCCACACTTCCTGTTGCGGCAAACCTTACATTGGCCACTCTTCTTCCGGCGAATACGACCACACCACTCTATATCAATACCTCCACTGAATCATCGCCTAATGCCACCACACCATCGTTTCTACTAAACACTACCGCCGTACTCCCTCTGCCAGCAACCCTGATTGCTCCTCTACCAGCGAATACAACCACGCCCTTCTTTATCAACTACACGACTGCTACACTTCCCAGCCCAGCAAATCTTACTTTAGCTACTCTTCTTCCAGCGAATGCTACCACTCCTCCTCTCTTAGTCAGTTACACATCCACTACACCATCAGTCAATACCACCTCGGCACTATTTTCTTTGAACGCCACTACATCCATTCCCGGAACCTCCGCTTCCACCACATCAGCTCCGTCTGAATTCCGAAATGGAACGTTCAGTACCCCCCTCGCCAACCTCACCAGCATCCCGCTCTCCACACCCGCCCTGAATACCTCCTCCTCTCTCAACGACACTATCGCTACATCCACCCCCCTCTTTGTTAACGCCACCGCTTTCCCACCTATAACCTCCATCTCCTCGGAGGTTCTCCCTACGAGCAGCGCCATCACCAACAGCACCCTCCTGTCCGCTTTCGTCGCCAACATCACGTCCGCTCTTTCCATCTCGACCTACAATGCCACGCTACTAGCCGACCTACTCCGGTCGAACCTGACCGAACCCACGCCCGCACCGATCGCTTCTTCGAGCATCAACTCCACAGTCCTCACTACCACCGGAGTCGCCATCCCACTCTACACGAATCCGAGTAGCTCGCTCCTTCCCATCAACGCGACCTCATCTTCGCTCCTCCCCGCCATCAACGAGACATCGTCCTTGCTCCTTCCCGCCACCAGCGATACATTCTCTCCGGTAGTCCTCATCCCCACACCGTCGACGTCCAGCTCTCTGAGCGCTTCGCTAGTGACGGGCGCATCATTCGCGTCCATCTCAGCAACACCAGTGGCGTACGGCAACGCGACTTTCGAAGGCAGCCGAACAGGTCTGCCGACGCGGATGCCGATCCCGATTTCCGCGCTGTCTGCGGCGGCGAGCAGGATCGCAGCCGCCGAGTCGTCCAGCAGCCTGGCCGCGGCGAGGAAGAACGAGACGACGCTGATAACGAGCGCGGTAGCGATTGCGGAGACAGAGTCGGTGACGACGGTCCTGGCGACGTCGACGAACGAGGTGGGCATGACGCAGGTGTTTATCAGCACCGTGACGGTGACGACGACGGTCCTAGTGACGCCGAGTCCGGCTCCGTGGGGGAATGCGACGACGAGCAGCGTTTGATGGTGGGGATTATTTGAGGCGAAGCGATGATGAGAGATGATGATGGCATGGAATGATTTGAGGCTTTCTTCTTCTTCTTCGATTCGTGACACTCTTTTGCGACCGGCCTCGTAGTCGTTGGCTGTGTCATCCCCTTCTGTCAAGTCTTTCTTTCTGCCTTTTAATGACGCTATGTCAACGGCCTATTAATGCTTATTTCGTTAATTATTTCGGATGATGCATGAGGTAATACGCATTCTTATCATTACAACTCTTCAGTTTAAAGCTTTGATTATGCGGCCCCTTCATAATACTTGCGTATGCAGAGGGGTGCACGAATATGTGATAGAAGTACTAGTATGTCAACGGGCTGGAAACTTCAAACTACCGAGAAATATATCATCTCAATTTTGCTGTTGAAACTTTTGTTACAACATCTTGTATAGTGTAGGTTCTACTTTTGTATAGGTGTTTACCTAAACTACCCTATGCAAGAAATGTGCAATATTGCTCTCAGATGATGGCAAAGAATAGCGTTCTACGAATCACTGGGACATCACATTTCATCATAGCACATACAGCAAGAATGAGGCGCAAAGTCTTGTTTGCAAGGATCTGCTATCTCATTTGGCTGTGAATTTGGTCAGATGGTCATCCCAGCCAAAATTATGCCTCGAGTAGTAGCAAAGCTTTCCCATATTGAAAAAGAGAATGATGTGGGTCTGGTGTTTAGAGTCCAATCCGTCAATAAACCTCAACCCAATCTTGTTCGTCCATTTTAGTTCCATCAAACTGCCATGGTCCAATTTTTCTTTTTTTGAAAAGAGAATCCCGATCAGGGTATTGCTGTCGTTCAGGGTTTGTTGGTCATTTCGTCATCGCATGTTTGGCATCCAACAGTGGGAAAGGGTCCTTTAGCGACGACCCATGAGAAAGTCGACGTCAGAATCGTCCAGGACACGGTTGTTGCTGTAGTCGAACGGATTGGCTTTCATCTTCGGGCTGCGCTTGTGCTTGCGTCCGCCGCGAGTGTGCTTGCGGCCACCGGTGGCGAGTTGCTCGTTAGAGCTGTTGTGCGACGACACTTCGCTACCGCTGCTCGGACGGCGCTTGAGCAGGCGCAATTCGGGCGTATCCTCGACGTGGAAGCGCTGGGCCAGCTCGGGGCAGCAGGCCAAGAAGGCAGACAGCTGGCGGTCGAAGTCCTCGCCGGTGACGCCGCGGCGGCGGGCGAGGGCGACCTTCTCGATGAGGCGGTCGATGAGGGCGCAGTCCTTGGGCAGCGTGAGCAGCATGTCGATGACGCGGGCCCAGGCCCACGGCTGCTTCTCGAAGTCGGAGACGCACAGGTTGAGCCAGCCGCCGATGGTGGTGAGGGCCTCGGTCACGCCGAGCGAGAGGGCCGCCTGGTAGATGCGGACGTTTTGCTCGAAGCTTTCCTTGCGCTTGATGGGCATGAAGTCGGCGCTGTCGCACGCGCGTGGGATCCACTCGACGACGTAGCGCAGCGCGGCCGGCGCCGCCATGCCTTGTAGGAGGAGCACGTTGGTGTACTGCTCGTCCGCCAGCAGATCGGCCGCGACCGTCGAAAATGCCATGAGCGCTGCGCGCGGGACCGACAGGACGAGGCGCGGCTTGCCCTCGCCTGCGTCAAGCTCGATGGTGGCGGTGGGGCCCTTGAGGAGGGAATGGCGTTGGCGGCGAGGCCAGTCGCGGACGCTGGTGGCCATTTTGGTGGTGCGGCGGATGATGTTGCGAGATTTGGGGGTAGTGGCGTTGGTGGCAGTAGCGGTAGAGAAGGCAGTGTGTACAATTCAGTGAAGCAGAGTGTGGATGTGTGGTGGTTTGGGAGGAAGCCGGGTTGTAGGGTGCAAGAGATAGGTCCAGGCAGCACGGCGGGCGGTTGACAGAAAAGTAAAACCATTCACGGGCCTGAAGCGGCTAACCGCAGTGCAAATGCATGTTTCGGGACACAAATCTCGCTATCACTCACAACTTCGACGGGAACCATGACGCATTCGTTCAGACAATGAATACAATAACACAAGGATCATGACGCGGCATCACGGCGGCATTCGGAGCGAATAGCATGCATGGTATGAGTAAGAAGGTTCAGGAGCGGCGAGGACATGCTAGACATAGTTTCGAGACGAGAAGTGATTGGGGAGAGGGCGCGCATTCGGGGCGGCTCATCGCATGCAGCGGGAGATGAAGTGGTGAAGCGCTGCTGGGACAAACAGAGCCAAGAGGGTCGCCAGGCGGGCGGTGAGGATTCTGCCGCCCGTCGCCAGAATTTCTGTGCAGCGCAACCACCTAAACTCCAGCCCACACATCAAGATACACCACACACCATGGCGCCCTCAAGAGCTCCCCTAAAGGCCGGCGAATTCACCATCCTCCCGCTCACTGTCCCCGGAGTACCGTCATTCCCGCAACAGACGACCCACTTCCTATACATTCGCCCGCACGCACCCAAGATCCCGGATGAAAACGCGCCGCGCTCGCTTTTTGCCAGCAACTTGCCCATCGATGCCACGGAATCTTCTCTTCGCGCTCTCTTCGCGAAACAGCTGGGTGGTGCGAGGATAGAACGCGTCGAAATCGAGGGCGCCAGACCCAAGAAGAGCACACGCGGCACAGCAATCAGCGCAAAGGCAGGCAAGAAGAGGAAGCGAGGCGCAGAGCCCAGCCTTGGCGACATCGGTCTGCCTGATACTTGGGATGCCGAGATTCTGAGCAGCGGAAGTGGTGCCGTGCTGGTGTTCGTGGACAAGGCGAGCGCGGAATTGGCCATGAAGGAAATTGCTCGCCTTGCAAAGAAAAAAGCCGAAGTCATGTGGGCATCGGACATCTCTCTTGGTGTAGAGAGTGAGTGCCCTTGCTTCAGTCTCGCAGATTATGGAGCTACATGATCCTTCAAGACTACACGCTGACATGCATTTAGGGTACCGCACACACCATGAACTGACATTCCCCGCCCGCGACATTCTGCAAGCAACGGTCAACGGCTACCTTACCCAGTTTTCCGCCATGGAAGTAGCCCGGGCCAAAGCTCTCAAGCAAGCAAGGAGCGTACCAGACGACGATGGCTTTATTACCGTTACAAAGGGTGGTCGCGCTGGTCCCGCAAAATTGGAGGAAGCTCAGGCTGCGGCGGAAAAGCTCAAGGAGAGGCAGAAGCCACCGAAGGACTTCTACAGATTCCAGACGCGGGAGAAGAAGAAGGAGGACGCGGAGCGGTTGAAACGGGAATTCCAGGAGGACAGGAAGAGAGTGGAGCGCATGAGGGCCCGCAGAGGGAAAATCAGGGTAAGTTTCCGATTTTGACCTTGCTTGCCGGTGAGCCAATGCTAACACGCGCCACAGCCCGAGAGTTGAACGCCACATCCAAGTTTTATCGGATGCTCGCCATGAAGTACTACCAATCAACGTTCAGCTGGGCATTCCGTCTCCACCAACTCCTCAGCAAGTCGTATAGACAGCAATTCGCCACGATAACTGAACGACCCCGAAGCCCAACGGTTGGAAGGAAAAAATGCCACATTGTCAGTGGCTGTGCAAGACCCCGCGATCCAAGAGGCGCAACAACGGCCGTGCTTTATTGGGCCCAGGCGGTCAGAATAGGGGGGCCTGAAGGAGGGGTTTCCTGTTGCGTAGAAGACGCGCATCTTGACTTTGAGATACTGAAGACAGTGGCTAGAAGTCTCAATTACAGAGTTAATTCCTCAGTCTAGCAATTGCATGCGTGACGTGAACTTGTTTCGAAACAGGCGGAGCTGGGCCTTCAGCTGGCGGGGACTGATCTGCCAGACCCTTGTCCGGGCGGTGAGTGGCGCTAGCTAATTATAGCCGATGATGCAGTTCCAATGAGCGCAGCGGCTGCTCCATCGTGGGGCTCTCGTCGTTTCACAGCACCCTTACCTCCTTAAAGCTGGCTAAACACCCCTCACCTTCCTTCCTCCATCTCTAGATTACCTATCCCTATATCCCTCCCTTTCTTCACAATCAACCCTCACAATGGCTGGCGTCATCAAGGATATTGCAAACAAGATCACCGGCTCCTCCTCCGAGGCTGCCCCGCGCGAGCCCACCGCCGAAGAGGTGAAGGAGCTTCAGCAGAAGTATGAGAAGGCTGGCCAGCAGCAGGTCTTCGCCTTCTGGGAGCAGCTCAGCTCCTCGGAGAAGGGCCACTTGTACGCCCAGCTGTCCGGCTTCGACCCTGACCACATTAACAAGATCACCGACCGCGCCCTCAACCCTCCCAAGACTGAGAGCGAAGACCAGACCCCCACATTCGAGCCCCTCCCCACCTCGGCCACCTCGTCCGTCCTAGACTCCAAGGATGAAGACCTCAGCAAGTGGTACGACTCGGGTCTCGAGCTGATCGCGGAGAACAAGGTGGCGGTTGTGTTGATGGCTGGTGGACAAGGCACTCGCCTGGGCAGCTCGGCACCCAAGGGCTGCTACGACATTGGCCTTCCCAGCCACAAGTCGCTGTTCCAGCTCCAGGCGGAGCGTATCTGGAAGGTGCAGCAGCTGGCGAAGAAGAAGCACGGCAAGTCGGAGGTCATCGTTCCCTGGTACGTCATGACCAGCGGCCCCACGCGTGGCCCGACGGAGCAGTTCTTCAAGGAGAACAACTACTTCGGCCTGGACGAGGCCAACGTCATCGTCTTCGAGCAGGGCGTTCTGCCCTGCATCTCGAACGACGGTAAGATCCTGCTCGAGAGCAAGTCCAAGGTTGCCGTCGCCCCTGATGGCAACGGTGGTATCTACCAGGCACTCATCACCGCATCCGTCGTGTCGGACATGAGCAAGCGTGGCATCCAGCACGTTCACGCGTACTGTGTCGACAACTGTCTCGTCAGGGTCGCCGACCCCGCCTTCATCGGCTTCTCGGCCGCCAAGGACGTCGAGATTGCGACCAAGGTGGTGCGCAAGCGCAACGCCAAGGAGTCGGTGGGTCTGATCATGCAGAGGAACGGTAAGCCGGACGTCGTCGAGTACTCTGAGATCAGCGAGGAGATGGCCGAGGCCAGGGACTCGTCGAACGCGGAGCTGCTCAAGTTCCGTGCGGCCAACATTGTCAACCACTACTACTCGTTCCGCTTCCTCGAGAGCATCCCGCAGTGGTCGCACAGGCTGCCGCACCACATCGCACGCAAGAAGATCCCCTACGTCGACACCGAGTCGGGCAACACGGTCAAGCCGGAGAAGCCCAACGGCATCAAGCTGGAGCAGTTCGTGTTCGACTGCTTCCCCTTCCTGTCCATGGATAAGTTCGCGTGCATGGAGGTCAGGCGTGAGGATGAGTTCTCGCCGCTCAAGAACGCGCGCGGCACGGGCGAGGATGACCCTGACACCAGCAAGCGCGACATCATGGACCAGGGCAAGAAGTGGGTGCAGGCGGCGGGCGGTGTCGTTGTCGGTGAGAAGGCGGAGGACGGCGTCGAAGTGTCGCCGCTGATCAGCTACGTAAGTCGACAGGCACCCGTGCACCACGAGTTCATGCTAACGCGCAGCTGCAGGGCGGCGAGGGCCTCGAATTCCTCAAGGAGCGGACGATCAAGGCGCCCGCTGTCATCGAGAAGGAGGAGTAGAGAGCCGAATCATCTCCGGATGACGTTTCAGTGGAGGCTGCCACGCCCGTTTTATTATACCACATACTTATTAAAAAGAGGCAGCTGGACGACGGCTGATGAGCAATTGAGAAAAGTTGATGCGCCGGTTCTTGCTCCGCCCTGTCCGCGTTTGATTGCCATTCGTGATCGGCAGTGCAGCGCCCCTTCGCTGCGGCCCCGGAATTGCTGCGGGTTATTGCTGTGGGCGCTTCCCAAGGCACCAACAGCCGAGATTGTAGGCGAGCTGAGTCGTTCGATTCGTACGCGCCCAAGCGTGGAAGTAAGCCGGCCGGCCAGAGGCAAAAAGCCGCGCGGACGGCAGGAAAGCGGATGGAAGCTGTCAGGTGTCAACTGTCACCAGGCCGGCTATGCAGACTGCAGGCTGCGGACCTTCACGCCGCATGCGCCAGGCACCGTGGACCGTTCCGTATGGACGCGCCCACGCTGAACCGCGGCTCCGGCGCCGCCAGATGCAGCAGCACGACAGGCCAGATGGATGGCGACAGGGCGCAGGCTGCAGCGGGCGGCGGAACGGGCCTGCTGCACACGTGATAGGATTGCAGTGCCTTGCTGCAGCTCTGTGGCAAGGCCGGATGTGCCAGCCTTCCTGTGAGCGCTGCAGACGGCAGTTCTTCACGCCGTCCTCGCCCAACACGACCTGCCCGATAGCCGCGCGATCGGCCGCACCGTCATCACTTCGCTCGCCTCTGACAGGCGCTGCTAATCTCCGTGGGCGGCATTGGTGTGCATTATCCCGCGCCGCTCGCAGGCAAACGGCTAGAGAGCGCCACAGGCCGGCGGCGCATGCGGGGCGTGAGCGTCATTCGCAGAGGGCTAGTGGAAAAGGCTCGAAATGGTGGGCGTGGAGGGCATGCACACGACGAAAGCCGCTCGGAGCTCGACCCAGAATCAGCCGTGGCAGCTGCGCTAGTCGCCCACTCGCCAAGTCGTGCCTGCCAGAGCCCGGCCGTGCGCAAGAGGCCCAGCCCCGATGCTTCCTTGAAAATGGATCTGCCCGCCCTCCTACAAAAACCCTTCGAGTCCACCATCCGTGTGTCGGAAGAGACGCTGTTGTCGCGCGGAAGGAGAAACGCTGAGAAGTGAGTGCCCACCCTCCCCAGAGCGCCTGTCTGCTTCCTCCAAGCACCCAGTCTCCATCCTATCCGGCGCTGCTTGACCGCGTCGTCAAATTTTGTTACAAGGCGCTGACTCTCTCGACAGGTGCAGGATTTGCAGTCCGGAATAAAGCAGAAGGTACTCACCCAATCACCAATACACTCTCACCCCGGCGCTGCGCTCTGAGACACAGCGCGCGCCCACCCGTCCTCATCTCTCTCTCCACACCACGACCGCGCCCACGCATGCCACCTAGCATGCCACTCGCCCGCCATGTGGACCTCGGGCAACCGCACCTACGCCATACGCATGTCTGACACTGGGGTGCCGCAGCTATACGAGGAAGAAAGCAGGATGTCTTCGCTGTCGCGTCGTGCGTGCTACAAGTGTGGCAATGTCGGCCACTACGCCGGTACGTCGAGCTGCATGCCAATCGCGACCGCCGTCGGCTAACCCAGCGCAGAGGTCTGCTCGTCGTCTGAGCGCCTTTGCTACAACTGTAAGTCGGACCCTGACCCATCGCGAAAGTGACGCGCCTGCTAACAATGACGCGCAGGCAAGCAGCCCGGTATGCGAACCCCGCCTCCTCCATTCCAGGCGCCCCTCCACGACTAACCCCCAGCTCCAGGCCACGAGAGCAACGGCTGCCCCCACCCGCGCACCACCGAGACGAAGCAGTGCTACCACTGCCAGGGCCTCGGCCACGTTCAGGCTGACTGCCCCACTCTGCGCCTGAGCGGCGCTGGCACCAGCGGCCGCTGCTACTCCTGCGGACAGCCCGGACACCTTGCGCGCTCCTGCCCCAACCCCGCCGGCGGCGTTGGCCGCGGCGCTGGCATCCCTCGCGGTGGCTACGGTGGCTTCCGCGGCGGTTTCGCTGGCGGCCCGCGCCCGGCTACTTGCTACAAGTGCGGCGGCCCCAACCACTTTGCCCGCGACTGCCAGGCTCAGGCCATGAAGTGCTACGCCTGCGGAAAGCTCGGCCACATCTCGCGCGACTGCACCGCTCCCAACGGTGGCCCTCTGAACACTGCTGGCAAGACCTGCTACCGCTGCGGCGAGGCTGGCCACATCTCCCGCGAGTGCCCCCAGGCTGAGATCAACGGCGACGGCCTCCCCGCTGCCCAGCAGGCTCCCGTCCAGCCCCCGGCGCCCACCACTGCCGTTGCCTAAGCGGCGACAGCAGTGAATGAGGATCGCGCCAGGGCGGCTTTGGGCGCGGTGGCCCCCTTCGGCGTAGGAAACACAGCCTGCAGACGCGCGTCCGCTGCTTGCATGCGTACCTGTTTCTACTTTCGCTTCTATACCACGACGTTTTAGTTTCCTTTCCACTGTCGCTTCAGGTCGCCATTCTTCCTTCTACTTGGCACCGGCATCGTAACGATGGCAACGACCCGCTTTAAAAAGTTATTTGACGAATCCCGATACCCCATGATTTGCAAACCCCACATGACACCTCAGAACCGAGCGATTGGCGCTCGCCCAGGCCTGTCTCCTGTCTCCTTTTCTTTTTTTGGCTACTATCATCCGAACGGACGAACCGCGAAGAGAGAAGTCGAGACCGACGAGATGGACCGAGGGGCGAACCGCGGAGGCGGAGGCTGGAAGCGAGTGAAAGAAGGGCGAGGGCGAGAGGGATTTTGAGAAGGGGAGAGAAGTGGTTATGTTGTCGGTAGTCTAGGCTAGGATGTTTGGCAGACTCAAATCTTTGGCTGCGATCCTCTTTTGGCAGTGCCGCCCTTTTTTTCTTTTTCTTTTACCTGATATCGCAGCAGCTTCTCCCGGACGGTGGCGATGATACCCCATTCTTTCACGTTTCTCTCATTCTTCTCCTGCTGAGAGCACCTATCTCCTTTCCCAGGTTGAACCCCATTTCATATTTTGGAGAAAGCTCATAGGATGGAGGGATTGGCACAGACACGCTTGGAAATGATGTACAATGCTGGAATATGCTCACTGACATCTGATATTTCCATGGAGGTGAATTCGGCTCCGGGCGGCTTCACCACCGACGCGTTTTTCCCTACCAAAGTTGAGAACCGGGGGTAGCCCCCTCATTTCTGTCGATAATACTATGCACAGTACATATTTCGGTTAGTCTCGGTAACTGTATTTAGGAGAGCTCTGTAAATCAAACGTGTTGTGGTAGTGAATACAAGAACAGCAAGGTTTTGTGCAAGCTTGTGAGGATCTCACTCCAAAGAACCGGAACGAGATTGATTCGACTGGTATTGCGACGAAGTGAGGTGTGTACATAGCTCATGTGCATCAATGGAGAGGTGGTTGCCACTCTTAGCGTGAGTGGCTTCGCTTGCGTCATGGCCATTGCTCCTCCGGAGCTCCATGTTTGGGCCACCTTCAACCCCAAAACAACAAACTTCTACAAACCATGCGCCCGCGCCCACCATGGATCCTTCCTCGGCGCAACTCCACCAGGAGGTTCGCGATGCCGTGACCCGCGAGCTAGGCCACCGCAGACCCCTCTTACATCACCTAAACGCCGACTCCAGCTGGCTGCTCCAGATTCCACGCCCAGCCGCCGCGACGAAAAGAGGCGGTCGCGCGTACTACAATGTTCTGATCGACCCATGGCTCTCTGGAGGCCAAAGTGACGTCGCTCGGTGGTTCTCACAGCAATGGCATCGCTATGAGAGCGCATGCAAGTCCATCGCCGACGTGGAGGAGCTGGCGCGCGAGGTCGAGATTATGGCCTCAGGATTGCGCCTAGGCAAGGATAGGCTACCAAACGGCCCGGACACGGGCGCAGATGCGCAAACTCTTATTGACGCGGTAGCCATCTCTCACGAATTCACCGACCATTGCCACAAGGGAACATTACTGGAAATAGACCGCTTCGTGCCGGTTTTCGCAACAGAGGTGAGTTGCCTTCTTTCCACACG
Organism: Lasiodiplodia sp. COLG20; assembly: GCA_009801085.1. Classification (NCBI taxonomy): domain Eukaryota; kingdom Fungi; phylum Ascomycota; class Dothideomycetes; order Botryosphaeriales; family Botryosphaeriaceae; genus Lasiodiplodia; species Lasiodiplodia sp. COLG20. The sequence continues at coordinate 274,503 of VNWV01000006.1, read as the reverse complement.
CTTATCGAGAGACACGGTCGTACCGATGCCATTTTCTCTAATCTAGAGTGCCGTGGATGTTATCCGCTCCTGGAACCACTTCCACCACGTCGAGACGATACCCGTCTTCTCGCACAGGCATCCCGATTGGCGCGACGGCTCGATTCCTCCGTTGCCCGAGTGGCTCAGCATCTCACGCCTGGTCGAGGGCCTCGACTTCCTACAGTATCACAGCGCTCTCATCTTCTCCTTCGTAATAACTTCCTCAACTCCCTCAGTCCCGACTACACGCTCCGCTCGAAGCTTGCCGAATGGCTGGATCCCGCCGTCAGACGATTCTGATGGCGCAGAGTGCATCATATACTCCCCTCATGGCATACGACCAGAAGCGCTACGGCCTGTGGTTGCTGCCTCGCCACCTCTTTCGGTCTTGGCGCTGATACATGGTTTGCATGATGTTGCAATCAATCCAGGGTTTTGGTGGGAGAACTGGTGGGCGAAATCCCCCAAGCCGCTCCAGCAGCTCAATCTAGGCGGATTTAATGGACTTCAGGCGCAGCGTCTCATCCGTGCCAAGTATTGGATTGGCACGCATGATGAGGTCAAATGGGGGAGTGGTCTGGTCAACTGGTTCCTGAGGCGCAAAGTCATCAGTGTGGAAGACGCGTTGCGCGCTGAAAAGGATAGGCTAGTGAAGCAGGAAGAGACGGAAGAAGAGAAGCTGGAGCAGGTTCTGGACGACGTACGGTTCGAAGAGGTGGGAAATGGCGAGAGCCGTGTTCTCTTGTGAAAAGAGCTGCAAGTTGTGCTCGCGATGGGGTCGATTGTCGCAGGCCTCTTTGTCTGGCGTTTTTGCAGTCACACTGGTCAGGAAACATACAATGAAAAAAAGCCCAAGATATTAAGCAGTTTGCTTCACACCTTTGGAGCTTCTCGAGCACTCTTTCCCGCATCTCCTACAGCCGTTTATTTCTCTTACGTGCGGTTGCAATCAAATTTTCGTTGATGCGATCTCTAAAATCGCTCGATTGTGATTCTGTTCTTTGTTACTTGCCTCATGCGGAAGTCATCACAGTACGTCAGTGAGCCTTTGTTGGAGGGTTGAGCAGCCGGTCTTCTTTCTCTAGATATTAAATCTTTGAGACGACCTTGTCTAGTCTTATCTTCCACTGATCATCCTCTTCCTAAAAGTTGTTTTCCAGGACGGACTGAGATCGACCACACCAACGCAATGCCGCCCCGACGTCAGAAACAGTCAGCTCGCCGGCGCACTCACCATGCATTCAACGTTTATTCGAGTCAAGAATTCAATTACGTGGCTCAAGAGCTAGGATTTACGGCCAGAAGTGGTCGAAGCAAGCGCAACTGCAAGTTACACTTCTAATTCGATGCCGATCTCTTGACTCATTTTCACAGGGCCGACCGTTATAGACACTTTGATCGAACGATGGAACCAGATGCCGCTGTCTTTGAAACGGTGGTATGAGTATCAACTCGAGAAGCACCATCCCATACGTCCGGATAGGTACAACAGTCGGATTGATTTCAAGTATATGCGGCCTGATCCAGATTTGATCACCAAAGCTTCGCTCAATGCTCAGATCACAAAAGATCCTCGTGGCAATGTCTTGCTTCCAGACCGGGGTACGTCTTAATTTACAACGTTGTTTGATTTCCTGCGCTGATTAGATACAGATAATACCGTCCGAGACATACGGGCTACTCTTAATGTACAACACCCGGAAGAAAAGACTGACATGCGCAAGACTTATTGGGAGGCACTCCGGTCGCGAGGATATCTAGACCAGAATATTCCCCCACGTCCGGTGTCTAAAAATTCAACTGAACAAAGTGCAGAGGAATACTACTGGTTCACACAGGCAGAATGGCGAATGATGCGAGACTCCCTTTCCGTGCCTGGCCAGGGAACTCGGTGGACATTTCACAAATTCCTCCTGCCCAGCCCAAGTCGTGCAGTTGGTGTTTGGCGAAGGGTTAATGCACATAACATGCCAATTTCAGAAGACGTAAGTGTGTATCAATCGAAGTTTCTCGGCACTCTCCAAGTTGACAAAGAGCCACAGCGAAGAGTTTTCAAGATGAAACTCAGCCAGATGTATCCAGACCCGCCCTCTCCCACCGAGGAGTTGGGCGACTACGAGGGGACAGTTCACGAGCTGGTATGGGAGCGATGCCCCGAATTTGTCCCGCGCATATTCAACTACGGTTGCCACGACTACGACCTCAACTATAGGATAAAGAGGCGGATGGAGTGGCTTGAGCTCGAATGGATGCCGCATGGTGATGTTTGGGATCTCATGAAGCATTATCGTGTCCATGACAAGATTCTACCGGAGCCGTTCATCTGGTACGCTTAGCCCATGCAGCGCCGGATGCTATGAAGTCAGTCTAACGTCGTGGACTTGTAGGTACGTCTTTTTCGCGATGGCAAATGTTGCCGTCTATTGTCTCAATGGTCAGCTCTCAGACACAAAGGACCCGGAGTGGGACCGCATCTGTCACCTCGACATCAAACCGGACAATATCTTTCTGGGGGCGCCCAACCCGAATGAGCCGATGGAGTGGGCGCGCACCTATCCGGTTCCGAAGATTGGAGACTGGGAAATCGCGTACATCACGACAGCTCTGTATCAGGGAGATCCAGATGATCCTCTCGAGTGGCCCCGAAACCCGCAGGACCTGCAAGGCACTGGCACTGTCGGGTATATGCCACCGGTAAGTAACCACCTGTTCATCTCTTCCTGCTGGCCACCTACTCTCACATCTTCCCAGCAGCTAACAAACACAGGAACTCCTCCCCCGTGATCTGGAAGAAATGTACCGTCTACAGGAAGACGGAGGCTCCTTCGGGTTTCCAGAAGCCACGCTCGACCGCATCGACGACCTCATGCCCTGCGACCCCACCCAGCAGCCCTTCCCGCCCCCGGACGCCAAGTGCGGCATCGACTCGTGGACGACCGTGTGGCAGATTGGCATGGTCATCTGGATGATGCTGTCAGGCAACACCGTCCCCGACGACCTTGTCGTCGACTTCGCGGACGCGGTCGACCGCAGCGGGGACTACCCGACCCGCGAGTTCCGCTCGATCGGCCCGCTGCGCCCGGTGTACTCGGGACGCCTGATCGAGCTGGCGTACTCGTGCTTGCACGCCGATCCGGAGGAGCGGATCGACGTGTGGGATCTGTTTCGCGAGGTGCGGGACGGGTGCCAGGATGTGGGGAGGGAGTTGAAGAAGAAGAGGCGGAAGGATAGGGATGGGTTGCTGGTGGATGGGGCGGTGCCGGTGAGCATCGCGCCAGATAAGTATCCGGTTGCTGCGGCGGTGTTGAATGATACGCCTCCGATTCCGTTGAGGCCTGAGTAGTGTGGAGAGGATGGAGAAACGCATTGCAGTTTTGGCATTTCATTCTATTGGTGGGACATGGTCCCGTTCTCGCTTCGATGTGGGCCAGCTTGGGTGCAATAGTAATTTTCATGAGGGCGCAAGGCAGTTCGTACTTCGTACTATTATTATCAAATGTCGTAGCTGACAGATAATACTCGAGAGATGAGTGGCAATGAGAATGGTATATGTCCTGTGTTTTCTGTCACATGGGTCTGAAATTCCTTTCCGTCGCCTTCCCTCGGAGCTTTCGTAGGTCCCGCAGCTTTCGTGTTTCGTCTGTTCGTCATCGAATTTTTTTTTAGTAGGCTGAAACACATCACAGTAGCACAGTACTCCCTATGCTGACGTATGTGATACAGTTTCAAAAGACTACTAGACGCAGTATTCAACTGCCCACGTGAGTAGGGTGTGATATCCCTGGTGAGACCGGTTCAAGAAGGACTATGCCTCTTGTAACCCGCTGTGACGAGACTATAAAGCAACACTTATACTATAACATGCGATGATCGGCAGTTGGAATGTTGCACGTGGTGCCGTTTCATTTGTGATTGCCGCGTTTGTCGCGTGGCACCATCACTGTTGGTGTACTACTGTTGGTGTGGAGGTGCAAGCGGGTGATGGTATGGAAAGTTCCGCACAAGGAACCATTCAGCCAACCAAACGCGAGCGGAAGGATGTTCTTTGAACATAGTGTTTAAGGATGTGACGGAAGGATCGGGGGTGGGGTATGTGGTTGTTCGGCAAGTTCCCTTGTTCTTCTTTTCCCGGGAAGTGTGGGAGGATTCCGATGGAGGGTCGCTAAACCACAATCTCGGAGTAGATTCATGTCAGCAGGTAGTCCGCTGTCCGAATGCAGAAAGCGGAACGAGAGCGTCAGGGGGTTTCTTTGTGTGTAGGAGGAATGTTGAATGCGGCGTCCGCATTCCTTCGAATGTTTGATGCATCTTACGATTCTGCACAATGATTCACACCGGTCGGTGATCAGCAAGGTCTGGACTCATGCGGCGTGGAACTGCCGATTGGTGCCACGAACTCAGGACAGGCACAGCAGCGCTGAGGCTCAAATGTTTCAACAAACCTGGTAGAAAGGCACAAGTTGATGAGATGAGACATGTTCTTCGTGCGCAGACGAAGGTTCTCAGCGTCATGGGCGAATCCCTGCACACAGCTGACCACTGGATTAATTGACGCAAGCTGATTGGAGGAAGCAGGGTTCATAAAAGCGCGTGGGATTGGGGGCCAGCTACGGCCGGAGCCGGTTGCGACAATTTATTCAATCAGCATTTACCAGAGGATCGGGTTCGTCACGCTTACCCGTCAATCCGGGACGGCCATAGGCTGGGGAAGGGGAGGCTTGGCTTGGGTTTCCCAGGCATCATAGAGGCACAGCTTGTTGGAAGAACAGAAGGCGGGTAAAGCGTTCGACCTCGATTGAACACGTCAGAGCGTGAAGTTGGAAGCGGTTACGCGATGCATACGCGGGCACGCGGCGAAGCAGAAGAAAAATCACGAAGTTCAGCCACCGCTATGCAGGTGTCGAGGAATCTCCGATGGGCCTTTTTTCGTTAAGCGCGACGGTGGATCCTTTGGCTGCGGGAAGAGATGGATTCAGCAGCTCTCCCACTTGCAAACGGGCCGATGAACCAGATGGGCGGGCTGAGGCGGAGCATGAGGAAGTGTTCGCGATGGGCAGCGGCGAGGAAGACGGCCAGGGCGCCTATCGCTGCGGGAGTGCGGCGCGGATGTTGGAAGCTTGGACGTGTTCTGCGGTCTGATAGAGCGCCACCGCTAGGCTCCGCGCGAATGAAGGTGGAGCAAGTGAGTTGTGGTAGTTTGGGGTCAGCCGGGGCACATCTACGCCGCAGCTGCCTAGCGAAGACGCAGGGAAGATGGCTGACCGGTGTGTGCATGCAGCGACAATTGAGAGCGTCAGACGGCAAGGCTGAAGGGAGTCGTGTTCAGACAGTGGCCGGCGATCCGCCATGGCGCGCTCTCGCCAGCCCTGTGGCCTTGCGCGACTCGGGAGCGCAGCATCGTGGCAGATCCGATCCCGAAACTGAGGTTTAACTCTGAGCGTTGGAGAGTCCGAGCGGCCAATGGCAGGCCGTGCTGGGCGGGCGCTGAGGCTCGGCGGCTATTGAGCCAGTGACATTCGACGGGCGTGCCTAGCGTTGCCCCGTCGCAAAGGCCCCGCCGCATCTGCTGCTGCCGCATCGCCCATCGCGGCCGCCAGAAGCTGGCCGTCCGCAAGCTGCGCAAACGTGTGCCTCTCGAGAGAGCTGTGCGCAATTCCAGAGCTGTGCTACCTCGGACCGCGACACCAACGTGAGGGGCGCAACAGCCTGAGCCCTCACCTTACCGCAGCCATCGGAGCCTTAAACCCGCAACCGCCCTCCAACCGCCGCCCTCGATCCCCCAGCTCCAGCGCCAACCCACGCCGTCCAGCAGCCAGAGCCAGGAGCCGCTGCCCCCTCGCACGCGCGACCCGCAACCGCCGTGTAACAGCATGGCCGCCGCGACTCAGCTGATGCCATCTACCGCCCAGCAGCAGGCTGGCCTGAAGTCTGCCTTCAGTCCCTACACAGACTCGCCCAGCTCGCCCGCTCCCTTCAGCCCGCACTACCACTCCTCCAACCGGTGAGCCGCCGCCAGTCCCAGCCAGTTGCGCACTGACGCTGACCTGACCTGCCAACCAGCTCCTCGTCCACCCACACGCTGTCTGATTCGCTGCAGCCGCCATCTCCGTACGGCATCGTCGAGCCGTCGCCCGTCGACAGCAACGACAGCAACACCACCAACACCACCGACATCGACGATGAGTCGCAGGACGGCCGCGCCAGCAGCATCAGCAGCCATGGCAGCATGAGCAGCCCCGCCAGTGAGCCCGCCAGCGAGCCTGCCAGCGAGCCCGCGCCTGCGTCGACGCTGCTCTCGCTCGACACCACCGTCCGCGCCCGCTCCAATTCCGACGACCAGCCGCAGTCCGTCATCCATGCGCCTCCTGGCTACCAGCAATTCACCGCCCAGTCGCCCGCGGACACCGAGAACTCGGCCACAGACTCTGCCAGGACAGTCCTCTCGCCCGACCAGCCCAATGCCGACCAGAACGAGCCCCACACCGGTGCAGATGATTTGCACGCTGCCCAGTCCGAGCCCCCGCCAACGCTCGACACGTCAGTGCCGGGCAAGCACGACAGGACCACGCCACGCGCCCAGACGAGACAGGAGGCCGACGAGGAGCGGAAGCGGCGGAGCCGACCAAACAGCCGGCTCGAAGGTGCGCTCCCTGGTCCATTGGCTGAACCCCACATGCTCACCTCTTCTCCAGACATAGCTGAGACGGACGCGCAGTCGGAGCTGGACTCGGAGCTCAGCGATGGCGACGACACCGACGCTGGCCAGCCCCAGACAATGGGCCAAGCCCTCGAGGACCTCAACCACGCCGAGCAGGAGGTGAGCGCCCTCAAGACCGCCCTGACCGAATGCTGGACCCTCTGCAACACCCTGGCCGGCCTGAGCTCCATCCACCGCGAGCGCATGTTCAACTTCTCCGGCCAGGGCGACCAGGGCGAACAGGCGTGGAAGTCGTGCTGGCGGCTGTGCCAGAAGTTGTACGAGAGCCGCGAGGAGGGTTCGGCTGGCGAAGTGCGGCCCACCTTGGAGCTGTGCCGTGATTTTTGCCAGGCGTTGTTCGAGGCTCGCCACCGTGTCGACGAGGCTTCGGACTCTGTGCTCCGCGTGAGTTTCGAGCTGAACAATCATTTGTACAACACGGCCGACCGGAACCTGCCCGAAGCATTCCGCGAGCGCACGCTGGATTTCTACATCACCCTCTGCCATAGGCTGATGAAACAGCGGACATCGCTGCCTGAGGAAACCGACTCGCTGCTCCGTGCCTGCTGGTCGCTCGCTGAAATGCTGTTCAGCATCCGCCAGAACACCCGGGATGGCAAGCCGCCCGACGAGGAACTCCTTGGCTCCGCCGTCCAAGCTTGCTGGGAACTATGCGACCTCTTCCGCGAGGGATGGACCCAGATCCGCCCCGATCGTGGCACACCGCGACCGAGCCAATCCGCATTCCCTGTGGCTCCCTACAGCAACGTGCATGCGTCAAGTCAACGCGGGAGGTCCGTGGTTGCTGAGTCAGAGCGCTCGCTCGACCAGAGCTTCCACAGCGCCAAATCCTTGCCCCCGGAGACGCCCACAACCATATTCGACGACGTCGCCGAGAGTTCTCCCGATGAGCCAAACGTGCCCAATATTCTCGTCTTGGGGCCCGAGAACCATACGACGCGCACGCACAACCGCTGGTCTTCGTCTGCATCCACCTTGTCTGGATACACGGATACGTCATCGCAGCGCACCAGTTCGACGGCAACAGCGGGCCGCGAAGATCCTCATCTCATCCGCTTGAAGACGCTCATCCTGCGGGCTGCCATGAATGCCGGTTACACGCGCACCGCCGCGATGACGCTCCCTGCGTTTGTCAAGTCACTTCCCTCCAATAGTTTCGGGTCACAGCCTTGGCAGACAGACCTGCTGCTGTCGTACAAAAAGTTGGTCTTGGCCGACCCAACGATGCGGGTGCCGGCCGCACAGCTACCGTCACGGAGGCTGGGCGCTGCGGAGGTGGCGAGGGCTGTGCAATGGATGAGCCGAGCAGAGCAGTTCAGCTGGTTCAGGGATCTGTACAGGCTGGTCTTTGGCTTTTTCCCAGAGGATAGTGTCCAGAGGGGTAATGTCGTCATCCAAACCTGAGAAGGCGCTCCTGCAGTGTGATGAGGTATCTCTTCGGGCAAGCCGCGCCCGGGAGGCGTTGTGGGAGGCCAGTCTCCGGCCCGGTGGACCGGCTCAACGTGGATGAGCGTGTCTCAAATGCAACAGGGGTCCGGGTTCAGAATGGAAGGGGACTCTGTAGGGGATGGGACAACCGGGATAATGGATGGCAAAAGGATGGATCTCTGTTTGGGATGATGATATGTGTGCTTCTTATTTCGTAAAGCGGGCTGGCTGGTTGGCACCTTGTGTTGGATCGTGGACTTGTTCGATACCCCCTTCCCCATTTCTAGTCCTATATCCCTTCTACTACTTTCATGTCTTTCTCACTTACGCCACTCTCTTCTCTCACGTTGCCGAGAGCTGGTATTATACTTCGGTTATGTTTATATGTGCGCTATTCTTTCCTCGTGCCGTTTATATGAAGCAACATCCGTTCTTTGGTGATGCTGCATCCGGGTCTTCTTGTAACCTCGAGGCCATCCCGGTCCTTGGACTCATTCGTGCTCAGTGACTGCGCCCATGCACGCGCATGCATGTACGCACGCTCTTATTTTACTCGATTTTACTTCTGCCGTTCCCGTTGTATCACCATCTCGCTTACATACTCTGGGGCTTCCGCTCGTGTGATGATGGGTTCACCCAAACAGCTGTGGACGCTCATTGCTTTTTCCTTTTCCGCGTTAGTCTACTCGAACGATCTCCCCGCTTTGACAGGGGGATTCGCCTGCGTGGCAGCGCCACTGAATTCTTTGCTTTTTTCTTTTTCTTCCCGGGTTCTTGTCGTCACTGAAGCCTTGGCTATTATAGCTGGGAAAGCAAGCCACAGTCATGTATCTGGTATGCAGGTCTTATTCTCGGTGCCCTTCCCTCCCCCTCTCCTGTTTGACTTAGCGCTGTTCCCCCTCCCTGTTTGTTTTCCTCCTTCTCCGCTTGAACTATGTAACGGAGGTGGCTTTTTTCTTTTCTTTGCTTTCTCAAGCCCTAAGCGTCGCGGATGCTTTCCAGAAGCTCGCTTCTGTTGCACTTTTCGCTCCTTTTCGCTCCTTTTCGCCCGTCGCTCGTTAATGCTCTGCGTCTCTCACCGGTTGGTCTGTGGTTCTTGCAGCATACGGCGAGCCATTGACGCGCGAGAATAAGACATACGAGACGAGAAATCAGGGTAGAACAATTGCGATACTTGTCAACACCGGCGACAGGGTTCGTTATCAGCCAATTGGGAAAGGAGAGCAATTCTGCATTTTGAGAGTGGCGCAAAAGCTCCCCCTATATCATCGGGTTCGCCTATCTCTTTCTGTTATTTTTTTGCTTTTTCTCAAGTTTCCCTGATTAATCCCTGGGGTCCGATGTCAAAGCTTTCGGTGTAACTGACTTGCCTTTTGCCTTCCCGCTCGTTGCCTCGTCCCCCGTTCTTCCTTGCAACTTCATATACTTGCATTTGGTGGTGCACGAACAAGTGTTGAGGATGAGGGCGCCTGCATATGCCATGCGACGCACGCACGCGGCATACAGGGAAGGGCCATGCTACTTTGTTGGGGTTTGAACGTGCGCAAGAGGAAGGGATGTCTTTTCGTGTGCGCGTGGGCATCCCCCTCTCGATATTACATGCGCGTGCTGTCTCGATGTGGAGTTCTTCCGATCTATATCAGGGGGGTGGGAGAACGTGCACATGCACTAAAGACCTGGAGGCGCGAAGATCAAGGGCGAGAGCATGGTAGCCATCAGCGGGGTGGGGTGATGTAATAGACGCGCGGTTGGGGGTGGGGGCCAGGTGCATCGTGGCTTATTTTGTGGGGGTTTCTGTTGTTTCATAGCTTTTGACAATAGTGTGTTGTTTAACTTAGTCTGATGATTATGGGATGGGCGCGACATGAAGCTGGTCCCTGGTTGAGTGCTTTCTTTTCCTCTTTACTTTTTTTTCTCTCTTCTTACCTTCTTTTGTATGACCATCGTAGCTGCAACCATGCTTCACTAGTTTGACGTATCTTTTTCTCGCCGCTTCTTTTCTAGGGCTCATGAGGAATGCATCTAATGTCTAATAAGCAATAATTGAAGCTCTTCGATTTCATCCTACGGTCTTATTGGAAAGCCAATGAGGCGAGAACTATGATGCTTCTAACCAATCTGACATTCTTCACATGGTAGGACGGTGTTTATTATTACTCTACAAACACTCATCCCTCGCCAATTCATGCCTGTGTTGAATAAATCTACATGGGACAGCTCCAGACCAGCTTCTACCATTTCACTTTAGCGCATTTGCTCTGTAGTGTCACAGTTCATTGCAATCGAATCCTTTCCTCAACAGCTGATCCATGCTGACTTGACCGGTCAGCTATCATTGGAATCTCCTTCAGCTAGGAGTGTTTCAATCCCTCAATCTGACAGTTGGGCATGACATGTTTGACACTTAATTACTTTTTCCCTTCTGTTTCGCAAAGCGTCGAGACCCTGTCCTATCTAAACGTGCAAGAGAAAAAGAATAGGCTCTGCAGAAAGGCGCGGAAGCGGAAGCGGCAAGGAAGGAAAAAGTAATATGTATGGTCAGTTCCGGGTTACTCATTAAAGGAGCTAGTACTGTTGTCGTCTCCGCCGCCTTTCCTTGTGTTCCGGAGTTACCGCCGGACAAGTTCAGCTTCCATGGTGAGTCGCGTCTCCCGACGTTCTCACTACTGCATGTATTAGGGCACGGAACGGCTCGCACGAATATCTTTGCATGCATGTACATCACGTCAGACTCGCCCGTGTGATGGGAAACGGTAGCGGCGCGCCATCACGATCCCGCGCTTCCCGTCCCAGCCGAATACTGGGTAGAACCCTGAAGTTACACCTTCCCGGCTTCAAACTGTGTTTTACACATCTGCAACTGGAACGTAGATCTATGAGGCAATGTTGGGGGAAAAAAAAGGAAAGACGGCTGGGCGAAGTCTACTACACGTCGTACAAGTTTACGAACACTTAGTAAATTGCTTTGGTGTACATTAAAAAGACTATGAGGACAATTAATTGACCAGGAAAAATGGAATACGAATGCACACTTCTACAGCAAGGGACAAGGATGGAACCTAAGCACATGTGAGCAAGCAGCTCGCTCTCTTATCCCATTGGTATCATCGCTCTTCTCTGATAGAAGGCTCACTCAACGAACGCAATCACTGCGTCACTACGAAACCAATTGCAAATTCGGCACCTTCTTCTAGGGCTTGTGTGATTCAAAAAAGATAAATAAACTCGAATTGTAGGTAGATGATGGAATAATAACACAGGGAACCTAGATGTAAAAAGGTGAAACGAAAAAAAGACACCAGCTTCTCTTCTCCCTCCTTCGCTGCCACAATTTTTATTTTGTATGGTGTGCTACAGCCGAGTCGAACCAGTTAAAGTTCTTGTCGGAATGACCTTGCCTTCGAAATTTCCGTGCCTCTACGCCCAACCTGACGTTCTAGCTAGCCATCATTGTCGTTGCTGCAATATACAACAATTAGACTTCGTGCCCTTAGTCATCCATCGCAAGGTTGCAGTAGAGCTCTGCCATTGCCACCGCTACCGCCAACCAGCTCGTCATCATCCACAAGCAAAGCCTTGCCCTATCTGCATTAACAATGTCTCTCGTTCGTGCAACATATTCCCGGGCATGCTACACCCACACCAAGCCCCTATTCGGCCTCACCGACTGATACACAGCTAAGACAAAAACATCGATGGGGGGCGACGAGAAAGTCGGCATCTCCGCAAGTAGCTAAGAAGTCGTGCGAGCAAGTCGTGCGAGCAAGCCGCGCGCGGCCGCGCGTGTCACATTCCGGGTGCCTGGCTAGCAAGGAACCACTGCCCACCCATCACGCGCAAGCGCATGAATCAGAGAGGCGAGAAAACGTGGGTAGTGGTGGGAGACACAAAGAGGCAAGAAAATCCAAAAAGCGTGGAACCTGGCTCCCGGTATTTCATGCGGTATATGCCAGATGATAGTGTCAGTAACTAAACCGGGAGGCGTTTCTGTGTAATCTTATGCAAGAGAAAAGAAATATAACAAATCACACAGAACCCCGCGGCGATAGCCGGAGCTATTGGAGGTTTCTAGAAGAGATGGAAAAGGAGAGTCAAATTAAATATAGCTACCGTTAGTAACTACCGTCTCTTTAGTGCGACAGTCCGTTTCCTTACTTCCCAACTTGTCATGGCCACTTGCCGAGAACGGACACAAGGACATCAACACTGACATGTGATCCGGAGTCCCCGTCAGGTGTGCACGGCTTTTGCCTTCTCATAATGGCGGTGAAGAAGAGATTGCATTATGGCACATCTCTTCCATGGTCATCTGCGCAGTAGAAGGGCAATTGCATTGGGAAACAAAGTGGCGGATGCATACGGATACGGATAGTCGGATCTTTCTCTTCCGAATGTAGGAATCGTACGGTTCACTCGAAATCTCACTGCCAGGATAATGATTACACCTGTCCATGCGAGGATGCTCACTCAGACAGACCACCAGTTGTGATCTATCACTTCTTGCTCGAAGGCGTCGGCGGAAAGACTCTATTCCATTTTCAAAGCGCATACTCCTGATATTGCAATGCTTTTCCATGTACGAGAAATCTTGCGAGACATGAAATTCGTTCATAGCATCATGCCCCAACATTCTTACACAACACTGAATCAGGCAGTGTACTCCCTCTGCAGCAGCTTCGCGATGGTCGTCAGCTGGATGTTGCTCGTACCCTCGTAAATGGCGCCAATCTTGCTGTCCCTGAAGAATTTCTCGGCCAGACCCTCGCGCACGAAGCCCATGCCTCCCATCCACTCGACGGCCTGACCGGACACACGGCCGGCGACCTGCGACGCATAGAGCTTGGCCATGGCGGCGTCGCGCACGAAATCCTCGCCGGCCTCCTTCTTGCGGGCCGCGTTGAAGACGAGGGCACGTGCGGCCTGGATCTCCGTGTACGCCTGTGCCATCTGGTGCTGCATGCCCTGGAATTCTCCGATGAGCTGCCCGAACTGCTTGCGATCGTTCCATGCGTATCTGCGGAACAAACACCGGTCCCACAGTGGGACCGAACCGTGAATCAGTACAATAAATTTTGCGCGGCTGTCGTTTTCCGTTGCGGCGGAAGTATGAGGAAGACGACATTGGGTGGGGGCGAAATGCCATGTAGATCGAGCTCAGACATTTCAAATCAGGGAAATTGCGAGAAGGGCAGCAAAAAACACTCACTTCGCGGCGTTCTCCCAGGCTCCGAGGGCCAGACCGGTCATCTGTGCAGCAATGCCGATGCGTCCCTCGTTGAGCAGGCCAATGGCGTACTTGTAGCCCTCACCCTCCTTGCCGAGCAACCGATCGGCGGGGATCTCAACGTCGTCGAAGTTGACGACACAGGTGCTGCTTGCCCGAATGCCCAGCTTCTTTTCCTTCTTGGCAATGGAGAAGCCCGGGTCGTTCTTCTCAACAATGAAGGCAGTGATGCCCTTGTAGCCCTTGCTGGGATCAAGGTTCGCAAACACGATGAAGATGCCGGCCTCCATGCTGTTGGTAATCCACATCTTGCTTCCGGAAATGCGGTAGCCCTTGTCCGTCTTGACGGCCTTGGTCGCGAGGGCGAATGCGTCGGAACCGGAGACGGGCTCGGAGAGACAGAAGGAGCCTGGGATCGCGTCAATGGTCGGCCACCTGTGCGGTCCAAAAAGCAGCAATCACCCACCAACAGTGCCCGTGGCCAGCTGGGGCAGCCATCTCTTCTGGACTTCGACGCTGCCGTACTTCAAGAAGGCCGTGTTGACCAGCGTGTTGTGCACGTCGACCATGACCGACACGCTCGGGTCGACGCGCGCCAGCTCCTCGATGGCGACGATGCCGGCAGTGAAGTTCATGCCGGCGCCGCCGTACTCCTCCGGGATCTCGACGCCCATCAGCCCTTGCTCGAAGCACTGCTCGACAATGGCCGGGTCCATCTTCTCCTCCTCGTCCATCTCGCGCACCCGCGGCAGCACCACCTCGTTCGCGAACTTGGACACCGAGTCCGCCATCAGCGACTCCGTCTCCGACAGGTGTGTTATCGGCGTCGGCGGAATGTCCGTGATGTCCACTGCCTCGGCGGGGCGCCGGCGCGGCAGCGTCGTCGCGATGCACCGCGCATTGCTGAGACATGGGCGTTAGCGCTCGTGTTTCCGTGATGCTCCAAAGCAATCGAGACTTCTGCTCGGGCAGAGAGGCTGGCGGGGGCTGGGGTTGGCGTCGTGCAGTGCGGGATGCGGGCAATCACATGCATGCGAGCTGGGAGCTTACTGCGGAGCAATGCGCACGCCCGCAACGCGGCGGGCGGCGGGGCGAGCGGCGAGGGAGGTCGCGCGAAGGGCAGGACGGAGGATCTTGGTTAAAGCAGGCATGTTTGCGGGCTGCAGAGGAGTTGCGGAGGAGAACTGGCGATGGAGCTGTATGTACAGGACGGGCCGGGGCTCCGTCTGGGGCTGCTGGGGACCTCGGCTGAGCACTCGCGCTTAGCGACGGGAGAAGCTGCGCCAAAAAGCTGGGGTCGCCGTCAACAGCGTCAGAAGCGAGCAGCAAGGTTGATAGACAAGACATTCACAGGCCCTGGAGCATTGACGTAGAGAACCGATAAAACGCTAATTTTCGCCGCGACTCCGCGCGCTGTCAACTTTTGACCCCCGCCATGTCCAACAAAGGCAGCTCGCCGCCCTAGCCCAGTTTGCTGACCACCATGCTGACTGAAGTGCGAAATCTGGAAAAAGGAGAAATGAACAACGGATCCCACGCGGAAATGCTCACGCCGTGATATATCTAGAAACAGAAAGCCGGAAGAGGAAGAAGAATAGTACCATCCACACGCCACCACCCTGCCCCCTGTGCACACATCCATCCAATATTCTTGTACACCAAAACACAGAAAAATAGGAGGCAAGAGATGACTCCCACGCCGTGCTCCTAAAACGCCCACCCACCCAAATCCTGCCAATGGAAGCTTGTAGTCGACCTTTTTTTAGTGTCTTTTTTTTTTTCTTTTTCTCAATTTGACTTCCAGACCACCAGCGTGAAAGTGCAGAACAGGTACCCAACCAGCGTGCGAGCTTCGCCTCTGGCCGCTGCGGGGTGCGAGAGATGGTGGCTGAGAAATGGAGGTGCGCCGTGGTATTGGGTGGTCTGCCGTGTGCATACGAGTCCGCCGGTGCTTTCTTGGAACACGCCGTTCCAGCTCGCCATTGGTGAAAGTCCACGCAAGGGTCCGTCCCGTCCATTCCTTGCCATGCCCGCCAACTGAAATATCGATTCGGCCGAAAATGGGAGCTTGCCAACCACTACGCCTCCAATTCTGTCCTACTGGAAACATTCCGAAGCCGAAAGCGCACCGGGGGGAGTAATGCATAGTACATTAGGTATTACTACTGCGGTCGTCATAAGGTCGTCAAATACTGCGGAAAAGGCCAGCCGCGTGGTTTCAGTGTCCAGGTCTCCGAGCAGTCCAGATATGTCTAATGCAAGTCAGCCGCCATGCAACCCGCCAGCCAAGGAATGCACCCACATGTTGTTGTACGCATGAATCTTCTTCGTCCGTATTTGCCGGATCGCCTGGTCGACTAGCGGCTTAATGTGTTGTTGTGCGTCCCATCGGTAGATGCGCGACAGGGGAGCCAGGCTCAGCGCCTCCAGTCCCTCGCAAATCCCCAGGTTGTACCACCGCCCGATCTCTTTCTGGTGCGGGTCTGCCGGCCACGAATTATACGGCGCGCGGATGATGGTCTCCTGGATGTCGATGAATCCCGCCAACTCCAGCAGCCGCCGCGTGTTGTGGTTGTAGGCCAGTGGTCTCGCCGCCCGCTCCGTCGCGTCCGCCACGTACTGATACCATTGGACCAGCGGCGAGTTTGGGGGCAGGGTGCCGTCGTCGCAGCGCGGTTCCAGGTCGATTTCGACCTGCTCGATCCAGCCGGCGCCTGGCTTCAGGTGTCTGCCCACGTCAGCACGCGTTCATTCTGCTCGGTGGCACGGGAACGTACGAAAATATCTTCTGGTAGAGCTCGGGCCAGCTGGAAACGCTACCGCATGCCATCCGCAGGTGTATCAGGTCCCATGAATCTTCGCCCAGCGACCAGGGGCTCTCGTAGTCGCGCGGAATGCGGAATCGTAGGTTAGGCGGAATCCTAAGGCGTCGGGTCAGCTCTGGTCGCGCAGGGACGAAAGGGGCATGCATACTTGTCAGGCTGGATGTTCACGAGGTCCAGTCCAAGTACCTTGACGCACGTCAGCAAAAATCTCCGGGCCACGCCGTGGCATAGCTCACCTCTGCGTCCAAGTATTTGCTGCGAGGCGCGTTAGCAGGCGTCATGCGGATTCGGCGGCATGCAGGGCGACTTACTCGGCCATGTCGATCGCCCAGATTCCTGTCCCGCAGCCCAGATCGAGAATGCGCGGCTGGAAGGACGGCACCACCGGAGCTTGATGTAGCACTTCGCGGCGGGCCACGAGGAACAACTTGTGGAAAATGTCCATGCGGTCTTTTTCTTGCTGCAGAGCGTCAGGCGGAAGGCGGCCAATGGGTGGAGCGGGCGGGGGAGCGTACCTCGTCGCATGGGTAGAGGTAAAGTCCTCTCCGGTAGCCGTGGTAGAGGCGGCCATTTTCCATGTAATTCTGCGGAACAGCGACTGCTAACCTGTTCGGCTGCAGAGTCAGCACCGGCAGGCGTCAGGGCGGGAGTGGTATGCAGCTTCGTTGCGCGAGTCCGGCGCGGGGGGGCGGAGGAGAGCAGGCACCGGCGAGCGGAGCGCGCCTCTCCCACACCCGGCAGCAGCAGTAGTAGAGAGCAGCACTCGCAAGCGACGGGCATACGGGGCGGGGCCGGCGGAGCGAAGGGAGAAAACGGCTGGAACTTACCCGTTCGACGCCATCGTGACCATTGGGACGTTTGGGGGGGTGGAGAGGTTGCGGGCTGCGAAGCTGGAGGGCGGGCGAGGTATGTCAAGCGGACGATGTGGCCAGGGCGGTTAGCAGGGCCGGGTCATAAGACTGGATGCAACGCTCCGAGAGCTCGGGCTGGCCGGTCAATGCTGCTGGAGCGGCTAGGAAGCTGCTGGCGCTGGGGTGGGGATGGGAGGGACAGGAGTTTTGACTTGACTGTCGCTCCGTAATTATCGCGCGCGCGCGCACGCTGAGGTGTGCAGCTTGGTGCGGATCCGGCGTGTGGTGCGCTGGGGACAGGACAAGGGCTGATCAGCGGTTCGTAGACTACGACGGCGGTCGGAAGCAGCAGCAGCGGGCGGGCAGCAGGCAAGCAAGCAGCTCTTGGGGCCAGGGTCGTGCTGCGGGCTAAGTATTATACAGGGCCCTGCCGGGCAGCGCGGGCAGCGTCACACAAGACGAGTGCACGAGCGAGGGCATCTGGCCGCGCGGGCCTTTTTTGCTTGCTTTGCCTGTGCGAGTTTTATGCGTTATGTCATTCGATAGCCCTGCAGTGCAGCATGCCGTGTCTTGTACGCTGCGCTGCCGGGCGCGGGCGCCTGCAAGTGCGTGCGAGTCGCGCTGGGCATGAAGAGGCGCTCCGCCAATGCTCCTTACCTCGTCGCGGGCACGCTTCCCAGGCGGGCAATCCCAGGCCGAGCGCGAGAGGAGTCCCAATCCCAGAGCGTCGGGTCCGCAGGGGGGCTGCAAATTAAGAAAGTCGGTGGGCCAGCTGCGAGCCCCGGCGCGGCGGTAGTGCGCCCACGCCTCTGGAGACTGACTGCGCCTGCGTGCCAGCCCCCCAGCCAGCAGCCACCAGCCAGCTCCATGATTCCCATCTCAACGCAGCCAGCCGCCCGCTCTCGCTTTTCGCCCGCCCAAGCCGCGCCGTGCCGCCCAGCTGCTAGCCCGACCTGCTCGCCGGCACGCGACGGCGTCCCGCCGGCGCTGCGACATCGCAACTAGCTCTCCGCTGCGTCGGGCTGGCCGGCGCCGCCATTCGTCGCGCGCAGACACCTCACCGCCAATCGGCTGCTGCTTCTCAGCCTGTCTCTGCATGACCCGACCGACAGGTAGACACGGCTCCCACCCACGCCGCCACTTGTATCATGTTTAGACGGCGCAACATGCTCGTGGCGGCCAGTCATGGCCGCAGCCGGGAGTTCCTGATTTGTGCGGTGAGCCCCTCTCGTCCGCTGCTTCTTCTTCTTCACGCGGCCCGGGAGCTCTTTCGCTGGGCCCGGCAACCCACGCCATCCCAGCTCCGCAAACCGCAACTGCGTGCCTGCGGCGACATTGAGTTCGTGCGTGCGCGCGCGTGGCGTCGTCGCGCGAAGAAGACGTCCCGGAGCGCATACGAGGTTGCTTCAGTCGGCATTGGGACGTTCGGAACACTCGCACAGGGGCGTTGGCATGACATACGGGGATGGACGTCTGGGACGAGAGCTTCACCTCGCCCACTAAGCGAAGGCACGCGCGAGGGGCGCACTGTAAGCTTACCTCTCGCCCGTACGTAGAGCGCTGGCGGCGGCGAGCACAGGTGCGACCCAGGGCGCTGGGACGATTTCAATCCAGATCCGCGGATGGCGAGGGTGGAGAGGGCGTCGCGCACCAGCTCTCAGCGGCGCACGACGCTTCATATCTGCCAACACATGCATACGGACAGGCCGCCGTTGTACGTAGCACGAAAAGACAAACAAAAGCACCGCTGACCGCCGGCCTGGCGGGTTGCCAGGCGGGTGCATGCTACTGAGTCAGGCCACGGCTGACACCAATCTCCCAGGGCGGTCCGCAGCGATCACCGGGCGGCGGGCGCGAGGCCTCTTCGCGGAAAAGAAACGACGACGGGGATGCTCGGCCGGGGTTCCACGGTGGATGCGGCAAGCCGCCCCCGCCAGGACCCAGGCTAGGAGGACGCGCTCGAAGCGTCGAGGCGCGTTGCTTCTGGTCGCCCTGCTGACAGTCATCGCTGATCTGATTCCGCCGAGATGCGCCGCGAGGGGAGTGCGTCCTGCGGCCAAAGCCGCCCGCCTTGTCCGTTTGGAGCGCCCTGCTCCGTCGCAAGGGCGCCGGCGCGCTGGGTTTGACGACGGCAACTGCGGCTGCGGTGCGGCACGTCGAAGCACGCACTCGGCGGATGAACGATCCCTCCCGGGCCAGGCCTGGTCGCGGCGTGAAGATGGGGTGGAGAGTCTGTCTGAAACGGCGGTGCAGGCGGGCTAGGCGACGAGATTGCGGGCTCGGGCGCGGGAGATTGCTGCGCTGCGCTGCACAGCTGCTGTCCCGCGGCGCTGCCGCTGGTGGTGGTGGTCCTGCTGCTGCCGTCGTTGCTGCTTGCTGCTGCTGCTGCGCGGCGGAGATGATGCTGAGGGCTGAGCGCTAGAGCGGGCGCGGCGGCGGAGGCGGGTGCAGCAGCTCCACCACGCGCTTGTTCGGGGCAATGGTCCGCCTCTGGCGGGTAAAGAGTCGTTGACGGACATGAGGCCGGGAGACGGCCCCCAGGGCGCTTGCTCGCGGAGCTGGCTCCTCGCGGCTTCGCGCGTCAAGGGGTGGTGGTGATTCGGTGCGCTTAGGCTTTGTCAGTCGTCAGCTAGGCCGACCCAGCAGAGCGGCGCTTGGGGTTCGCCCTTGGGCCCGCGTTGCTTTCTCACGAGCCCGAGGCCTGGGGAGGCATGCTCCACGCCGGCGCCACCGCGATAGTCGATGCGACAGGTCTCATTTGCGCGCCTGTCGCACCGGCTTCATTTAAGCACTTCGCTTCCGACGCGAAGGATGCATGCTCGCGCCCACGCCAGCTGCGACGTCCGCACACGCAACGCAGTTGTTTTTCTGTGCAACTGGCGATGGCAGCTCGCCTCGATGCCGGCGCCCCTGTCCGCAAGCCCCGTAATCTTCGCGCTAGGCGAGGGCGCTGTATGGCCAGTTCGGGGGCGCATGGGTCTCCCACACCGGCGCACCGGGACTCCGTGAGTCCTGAAACGCGGTGGGCCGCGGAAGTCATGCCGTTGCAGCGAAGCGCCAACGGCTTCCGCGCGTTGATCCTGCCCGCAAGGGCACCGGGCGGCTTGCGGAGCTGCTGGGACCTTGCAGCCATGCAAGGCACTCTGCCACGGCCAGCAACCCGCTCTTGCCCTCTCTAACGAGATTGCCCGCTCACATAAGCCCCGCGATCTCGCCGTTGGCGCCAGAGCGTGCAACCGCTGCCACGTTCCCGCTGCCGCCATCCGCCAGAGCATATCCGTGCTGCAGCAGTGAGGCGGACGACGCCCCCGCTGGCCGCCTGAGAAAACCCGGGACGCGCCCTCCTCGCCGCCTCCCACGCGCCTCCAGGTCTCCCCGGCCTGCGCCCGCAGCTGCAACGGCCGCCGCACCGCCCGGCCGGTTCCCGAGGCGCGCCTGAGAGAGCTGTAGACAGCGAGCAGCCGAGATCGACCGCCGGATCGGCGCCCACCATATTTCCCGCTCGTTTCCCCGGCGATTTTTTTTATATCCCAATCGCCCTCGGCCGGGTCTTTGCGCTCCTTCATCCACCCTCAGGATCGGAACTCACCAAACGCTCGCGAGATCCTCCACTGGCCCAGCCACGCCCCGCCCGGACATGGCCACCCATTGGGATCCGCCCAAGGCACGCGGTGGTCTTCCCCGGCATGATCAGCACTCAATCACGCACATGGTAGGTTGCTTCATCTTGCATTGCGGCGCCCCCCCCCCCCCCCCCCCCCCCCCCCATTTCTGCCTTGAGGTGTATAGCGCCCGGAGATATAGCTGCATCTGCCGCGCACATGACCACGCGCCGCGCCTGGACGCCCGCCCTGGTGATTCGCGGAAGTGGAAGAAGGCATCCGAAGATCGAGCGCGCATCCGCCAAACCGGTTTTACTATCGATTCGTCCCTAGGGGTTCACCTCCAAATATAGGCCGTTGCACAGGGATTCTCTCCACTTCGGCAGATGGAGCCGCCTTTTGGACCTTCCTTCAACCTTGATTGCTTGGTATTACCGGCTTTCCGGGTCGTACTATTGCTTCGTCCACCGCTCTGCATCTAATTCCCCCCCGTTTCCGGCGTTCCAGTTCCGAGCCAGTGCTCCACGCTCAGAGCTCGAGACGGTCTGCTCTGCTACTTCGAGACCACGGCCAAGGCCGCGCGTTTGCCTGCGATCGAGATATAGAACGGCCAGGAGTGAGGCGAGCCGGCCGCTCCCCCTTTTTCTCGATGCAGTGCAAGCAAAAGGGCAAGCAATTGCGTCCCAGAACCCAGAGCAGCGGGATCAACGAGCGGACTTCGCCGGCCTTGTGACTTGACGCAGCCTCAGGTCGTTTGCCGCATGTCATATGGAGCCTTCCCCGCCTGTGCCGCCACACCCCCCAGCCTACACCGGTGAGTGTAACGGTGCGTACCGGCAGGCTGGTCGAACGGCCACAAAGGGCAACGACGACTCGAATCAGTTTCACGGCTGCCGGAGGCGAAGAAGGCATCGTACGACTCGGCTCCACACGTACAGGTATTGTTGAGCGCCTTGTCCCTGTTCACGGCAGATTTTTTTCGCGCGTTCACTGGTCATGGGGGTGCTGCTTAGGTGTGATGGAGGCTGTTGTTCAACACCTCACCTCATCCTGCGCACGCTTCACGCACACCGCCTGTACGCTCGCACACGACGGTAAGCTGCACGTGCCCTCGTCATTTGCTGCTGAAGCAACACAAGTATGTGGACCTTGTGAGACACAGATATTTTAAGAGTCGCTGCTCTCGTCGGTTGGAAAATACCGCGACCGCTCATCGATAGAAGTCCACGTTGGCCTCGATGCTTGGAAAATGGCGCATGCCTCTGCATTCAGGGGTTCTTACGACCATGGTGCCCAGGTCACGTAGCAAAAGGTCGAGCTCCAGAGACCGATTGACCTACCTCACCTTTCGCCTCACGTCCCTGACTACTCGGTCAACTTTCCTCTGAATTTCTGCTCTGTCAAAGAATCGTCGTATTTCCAAAGTTCCCGGCAATCCTTACCTCAAGGGATGGTCGGAATTTTCCTTGCCTAATTCCGATCGTCTTCCCCGTCGTCCCGGCGGACAGGATCTCACCAAGAAGAACCATAGGACAAGCCTTTGAGCGTGCTCATTCATCGCAGTCAGCTGGACATGGCGCCGTCTCTTCTCTTACAACTCTGCTCCGACCCCGTACTCAACGTCGTTCCTTTTCAGTACTACAACGGTCCACGCAACGAACGAGCGTTGATGAACACGAGTGGATATGTTTACTGGGACCATCAATGGCGTCTGGACAAAAGCTTTGAACTCCTAAACCCTGTCGTGGTACCGGACAGACCGACCCCCTGGTCCGGATGACTGAACCCCTTTGCTCTCTTATCCTTTCGCTATCGGCGTTATCGGATCGACCGTTTGCCACACTGTTGATTTCTCCCTCTCCGTGTCGCGTGTCTGCATTCTGTTGGAAAGAACCGTCGATATAATTCGTGGAGTAAGTTCCGAGATGCTCGACCCCTGTGTGGAATCGGCAAGATAACCGTTGGGTTATTTCCGCCCCCTGGATCACATCGGAACGTCCGGCGCACTTAGCGAATTGAACGACCACAATGTACAGATTGCAATGATGATGCCTAAACCTTTCGTCCAGATCGACCTATAATTTTCAATGAAGATTTCCGCATGATTGCTGGACTGCATAGAAGCCCTCCCGCGTAGCTGTCAAAGAGCAACAGACCCTCACGCATGAAAAATGGCAGAATCTCAGCATTCCTCTGGCTCGTAAGACTCCACAAAGCGGTGAAGGTTCTGGGTTCATGTGCCACTGAAATTTAGTGGAAGGCAAACAATTCAATGTTTAGGGTGGCATTGTGTTCATGCCTGAAGTGGGTCTGTTTACCATGGGCTGAGGCAGAGCAGAGGAAACAGCATGACGAGCTTCCGCCTTGATGGATCAACAGTCTTTAGCCGAGCAGCCTCGGCCAACGCCCCTATGCGTTCAAGCGATTATCAGAACCAACTTCCTCGCGTTCAATATTCCATGATGTGGAGCCTCTACAATGGATCTCACAAACCAATAACAACTATTGCCTTGCCAAGCTCTGTTTTGGGTCATTGGCCGTTGACTTCCGTTTTCAGGGATCGGCGCCACCTGGCACACAACTCGATCCCTTCCCAACCCAACCACATAGTCATGGGTCCAGGCTGCTTATGCGCCGGAGTGATCTCCGCCCCCACTATTCATTAGTTAAGCCATGTGTGTGCCGACATCGTCAACGGGGTGGCTGGGCAGAGAGGGAGGTCGAAACGAGTCTGAGACTTCTGTAAAGCCAACCAGGGTCTGCTGTTTACTCTTCGTGATTTCTGAATGGATGGCGCGATATTAAACGGGGATTCAGCTCCCACAGCGTGCGGAACAGTAAGCTAGTTGCTTTTGTCGAGCCATCCATGATTAAAAGAGTCACTTCCGGGCTTATTCAGGTACCGCGAGCCAACAGTACGGACGAAACTACAACAACGCATGGTAATCTCGATGCCCCCACCCTCAAGATGACGCGTGAAGGGACCACCAACCTTGCTGACCCTTCCATCCCGCTCCCCGCACATAATCCTCGTCCACCAATTTCCCCAACCCCACCGGAATGGCGCGCAATAACACCAAGGCATCTTGTTTACCAACCAGCGGCTTCACCGAATCCCAGTAATCACCGCAGCTAGCCCTACTACGTCCGGAATCTAGGCATCTCACCTGCGCTTTCGCCTCACAGTAAGCAAGCCTCATTCTCCCGACAGTTCGGCACGCTACTATCCAGGCTCACCAACCGCATCCTTTTCCTCGCTACCGAACCTTCAGCCTAACGGGCGTAAGAAGCAATTCTGGCCTGAGACAGGTTTCGTATTCGCCGTTGTAGTGACCTCGCCTCTGCTATGTCTCTCAGTGTAGTTTTATGGGAGCGATGAACAGATGTACGTATACGTCCGTCGCATAACAAAGTCGGTTGCAGAGGAAGCTCCGTGTTCCTCGGTGAAGCGACACTCATTGCTGAATAAGAGGGATAAGACAGTGTTGTGGTGGACAACAGAACGGGATGGAGCCAATAAATCTTGCATACGAGGTGCATGCGGGCGGGAGTTGGAGGCGTGCAGTTCACAGTGGACTCAATACTCCTTCTGCAGTGCGTTTAGGCAGTCCGTGGTACCTTCCCGTCTTTTCCACTGTACGTCGTCATCCTACCCGCCGTTCTTCTCTTCCCGAAGTCCTGTGTCTACGTCCATTTTCCTCCGCGGAGATACTTGCACAATCAATCCAAGTCCTCAGCACTAGAGGATGCAATGCCTGCCCCAATCCCCTCACCACAGCAATCCCGTCCTCGACGTGACCAATGCCCAACGCGAAGATCGCCTGCCCGCATTGCTGCACGATTACATACGCCGAGGCTCCAAGGACCCAATCCATCGGGACGGAAACCACCTGCCTTTGGGGCTCTCGGGCACTATTCCATAGCCTACCGCTCGCCACGCGAGACGGGATGCATGCCTGCACGCGAGGCCAAGCTCGAGAACGATTTACAGACCCTGCATCTTGCATACGCATTGGAGCCAGTGCAACATGGCAAGATCAGAGCCCGACTTCAACGGCATGCCGTCGATCATAACATCGGGTGTCGTTGTGTCTTACAAACAAGGGGACGAAGGGCTACCCAACGAACCTTAATTCGCAGACTATGCTCTAGGCGGCAGGAGGGCCGTCTGGTTAGCCGTTTCGAGCATGTCTGCCTTTTTGCGGAAAAAGCAGGCAGCAGACCCTGAAGGAACCCGCAGAGACGCCGGTCCCAGAGAAGTCATGCTGGGGATACCTGGGCTGTCACTCCTCATTGCTAGTGCCGCGCATGATGCCTTGTGGCTCGCTTAGAGCCCTTTCCTGCCAGCTCATCATCTTGCGGCGCTTCCAAGGTATTTTGACTTTTCCTCGACTCGTCCAGTACTTTCTAGGTCGGCGCTTAGGGAGGGTTGTTGTCAGTGAGTCTTCCATGCCCTTCTCGATCCCTATCGAATTAATCCCGCAGTGCCATCTACTTAGCTACATCCGAGCCGTAGAAGGAGTTGGTGATCAGATGATGCGGCGTCGAAGTATCCAATAGCATGGACAATATTGACAATCCTTATGTATAGTCGTTCCTACAATACTCCACCGTTCGGCATTTTCATCTTGTTTTCGCGTCGGCAAAAGGCCGATGGGCCTCGGCCCAGGCGTGCCACTGGCTATTCACATAAGCAGTCGACCGAAAACCCAAGGCCTGCCACTAGAGACCGCCACCCCGACAGTTCAAACCCTTGCATTACGGCCTTGTTCCTGATGATGAACAAGGGCTGGCCATACGAACCACCGGCATGCTCTTTTGCCCGATAGTAACCCCGAGCGTCGTCCGCCATGAGTGAAGAGAACGAGCTTACTCGATGCCCAGCCCCATTCATTTCACTCCTGCCTCCTCACCGTCGTCTAGTCAGCATTGGATAACGTCACAGTGGCAGGCAATGACCCGATTCCATCATCGGCACGGCAAAGTTTGCGAATTGCCGGCCAGGGGTGCGCATGATGGAAATCCCATCGTGAAGATCCCCGAATTCCCCTCCGCACTGCCCCTGCTTGACCGACAATCGATATTTCATGCCCGGACGGTGAGAGTTCCAGACCAGATCAGCGCTCAACATGGACAGCCAGACCCTTGGAAAAAGATGACCTGATGAAACGAAAGAAGAACAAAAACCGAGACCGAGCCCTCTGCGCGTGTGTGTGGGGGGCTTTCCAAGAGAGACCGGGACCGACGCTAACGGTCAAATTTAACCCTTGCTTAGC
Source organism: Lasiodiplodia sp. COLG20 (assembly GCA_009801085.1). Classification (NCBI taxonomy): domain Eukaryota; kingdom Fungi; phylum Ascomycota; class Dothideomycetes; order Botryosphaeriales; family Botryosphaeriaceae; genus Lasiodiplodia; species Lasiodiplodia sp. COLG20. Next base: position 248,558 of record VNWV01000006.1, on the reverse strand, counting down.
ATCACGACCAAAAATTCTCCGGCCTTGTCAGCACGTTCTCTCGCCAAAATAAACAGGCGGGGAGGCGGGAACCCTTCGTCTGTCTGAAGGCAGTCTTACCGCATGCGGAAGGTATAGGACACTACTCCGTATAGGGGCAAGGGAATGAAAGCAAAACACCAGTCAGACGGCATGCTTGCATGCGCGGGCTGCGGAAAAGAATATCCTGCGTACCTACTACGACTCGTGGTGAAGCTCTCACCGACCGCCTCATCTAGCGACAGCAAGGGAAAAAAAAAATAAAAAACGACCTATCGTATATACTTCCCGCTCTTTCCTGTAATGTCGGTGTAGCAGGTAAGGATGAACGATGGAACGCGAAGCCTCGTAATGCAACACTGCGCACGGCACGCTCTCGCCGTTGTCATGCTAAAAGTGGCTGACAGCCACGGTTGATCAGCGCTTCGTTTATTTGGATCCGGGCTAATATGGTAACAAGCAACGGCCGAATCCCAATATACGAGGCCAGCAGGCCGCCCGCCACGTGTAGGATGACGACCGCCATGGATCATGCCCGTCTCCTGAGGCTTTGCGCTGTGGCAACATTCCTTATCGGAGTGGCGGATGCAACGAAGAAGCAAGGCGCCCGATGATCATCAACGGATTTATCGTGAAGAATAGCCGCAGTCACGCGCGCGGCTCGACAAGAAAAAAAAAAAATCGCAGGAGCGAATGGAAACCCTTGCAGAGAGAGCGGCTCAAAGTCCGCCAGGGAAAAAAAATTTGAGAGGAGGTCAGACGAAGCAGCACGTGGCTCTCAGTCACATCAGACGTGCATATGCATATGCGTGAAGAAAAAGCCCGAGAAACTTTTCATAACGCATCATCGCCACGTGGCCCACGCGGAATCTACACTCTCCCGCCCCAAGCCAGTGGGCCCGAGATGCAGCCAAGCTGTCGACTGAATCGCTCAACGGCCTGTAAAGGTGGCGCATTTGCATGTGATGAGCATCCTGCATCGCGTGCTGAAATCGACTTCAAGGAATAGGCATGCGGAGCGATCTTTGAGGTCACGTTGCTTTCACCTCTACTTCATGTACAAGGAGAGCTAGCTAAAGTAACAGTCCGTAGACAACAGCGAATCATGTCATCGCACGCCTATACATCCCAAAATTCCCAGTGACCGATGTCCCAAACAGCCCATGAACACAAACCCTGTGAACATCGTAGACACACCCAAATATTATACAAGCCACCAACATGAGCCCATTCCTGATTAACAAAACCAACGAACCAAGAAGAACTTTTGTTTGCCACACTAAATCCTCGGCCATGAAATCATCATGCCCTAGCCGTCCAATCATCTCCTTTTACAAAGTACAATCAACAGGAGAACCGCAATACTACACGGGAACATCTACGATGCCCATACGTCATCACCAACGAACTACCAAAGCCCACCCCTCCCTTAGTTCCCTTTCATGGCGAACCAATCCGCACTAGCATCCACCATGAAATTAGTGATGTTGAACCCATCCCCCATCTCGACACCGCCGGCCTGCTGTCCCATGCCGGCGGCGTCGCTACCTTGCTGCCCACCAGCGGCTGCCGAGAGCTCGCCTGGGCCGTTACCTGCGTCCACACCCGCGCCGGCAGCAGCGCCAACCCCATTGACGGGCAAGCGCGGCATGTTGAAGAAGTCGAAGACGTCAAGGTACTCGAGCTCGTTCGGGGCCGGCGTCCTGGCCGGCGTGGCCGAGAGGCTGTTGTAGCGGCCGTTGTTACCGCTAGGCTGGCCCGGCATGCCGCCTGCTACGCCATTGCCAGCGTGCTGCTGCTGGAAACCGTTGGCGGCGCCGGCACTTGCGTTGCCGTTGGCCGTGACCAGCTTCGGCTGGCGTGAGATGAGGAAGTCGAGGTCGAAGGCGCACCGGCGCATGTCTGCCAGTATTCTGACGGTGCTAGGCGTCGCGCGCTCACCGTTCAGGTCTGCCGGGCCGTGCTGGCTGGCGCGGTACTCATCCAGCACCCGTTGCAACAGCGTCGCGTACCGCTCTGCCACTCGCCAGTACGTGCCCAGCTCGCGGAGCGTCTCCACCAGCGGGTTGATGGCCGGATCGACGTGGTGCTCGATCGTCGAGCCGTGCACAAGCAGCACGCGGGCTGCGACCCAGAGCGAGAAGGCGAAGGGGGTGCCGAGTTGGGAGAGCATGCCGTTGGTTTTGACGTACTCGCAGAGGCCTGTAATGGCTTCGACAGCGGTAAGACAACGCTGAATGGCGGTATATGAAGGAGTGAAAATTGGAGAGCGGGTGGTTGGGTAAGCTGCTGAAGAGTGAAGACGAATGACGGTGCTGCGTGGTATTAGAATGGCTATGGATGATAAGGTTCAAGGAATACTTACGTATGGAAAGCGGCATGAAGCATGATCCAGCCACAATCCACCACAGAGTCAGCCTTTGAGGTCGCATAAATGCGCGACATGTTTCCAAAATCACTGGGAAGACTGTACTTCCACGACGCCAGCGCGTTGTCTAGCTCCCTGAACTCACGTTGCCACTGCTCCACATCGGTTAAAGAACCAATGTCGACAGGTTTCTTCAGAAATTGATGAATTTGTGACAGTATTCCCAGAAGCTCAACATAGTACGAGAAGGATCCAAGGTTTTCAGGTTTGTTCAGAGTGTAGTCTGTTCGCTTTGCGGTGCGGAACCAACGTGTCTCCACTGGCTGATTTCGAGAGAAGAAGTCATCTCGGCATGGCAATTTACGGTCCGTCTCCTTTTCGTCAAGAGCAAACTCGAAGGCCGTTGCAATAGTGGCATAGCGATCAAGTAGGTATACGATCCAGAACAATCTGCGGCGACTTTCATCTTCAATAAAATCCTTCGGTTCTGGGAGTACCATGGCCCTTAGGGTGTAGATGGACGGCACATTAGGCGAGACCAAACTTGATGTAGCCTCAACTGATAAGCCTAGTTGCACCACCGAACGAGTGATGAGAGCCAGCAAATTCCAGCCTGGTGGGCCGTTGGAAAATCCTACAAGATCCAGGGCTAAAATCACGAGGGCTTGGAGGGACTTTACAGAGCTATTTTCGAGCCCGTAAAGCAAGACCTTCTGTTTGGATGTGGCGTGGTACCGCTCACGGCTCTCCTTTGTCAAACGAGGATCCGTGGAGAATCTCAGCGTGGTCGCAACTATCGCATGAAGCAATATTCGATCTGCTTCCTCCAGGGTGGATGAGCCGAACAGTGAGTCTAGCGTGGATCGACGATGCAAGATCGGACACCAAGTATTTATGTGCTTGAAGTACAAGTCGGCCAGGGCATAGAGCAGGTCGTACGGGGGAAAGTCAGGTTCTTGCGAGCTAATGGCAGGCTGCGGCTGGTGGTTCATGGATATGTTGAGGCTTGGAGACTCCAATGGGGCGTTGTGGTTGCTGTACATGCCGCCGGTAGCCGAGGGCATTGAGATTGAATGGTTTCTAACGCCATGGCCCATATGCTGCTGGTAGGCATTGCCGCCATGGTGAATTGCAGGACTGTTCGGCAGAGCCAGGCTACTGGAGAAGGACAAGCCGGGTTGGGCAGGGGGAAATGCAGAAGACTTTTGCAGGAACAAGGCAGCCTCTGGCTTCGGGACGTGGGGTGTCTGGACGACGGGCGGGGTGTGGTGGAAGATGGGAGCGTCGTGTTGAGAGGGAGCGGAGCTGGGGCTGGCGTGGCTGTTCTGATTGGAGGCTAGCTGCTGGATGGTGTGCTGCTGGCGCTGGATCATGTCCTCGAGGCGATCTACATGGTCAGTGTGTGAGCATCTCGCATGCGGCAGAGCTGGGATTGAGCCCACCGAGACGCGCTTCCAGCTCTCTGCCGTAGCCGGCGCGCAAGCCCGGCTTCTTGCGCTCCTTGTACTCGCATAGCTGATTGTTGCGGACGCACCAGCCGCAGGAGGGCTGGCCACGGTCGCCTGGGCGGGGACATGCAGCGGTCAGCGTGGGCGCACATGAAACAGGATCGGTTAGGGACTTACACTTCACCTTGCGCTGCTTGCACAGCTCGCAGGAGACGGACATGGGCCGCTTGCGCTTGCGCGACGAGCCGTCATGCTCGTCGCCGTCATCGGGCGCGTCGTGGTCAGCATCCGAGTCGCGTGCCTGGTCGCTGTCTGCATCCTCGAGCGGGGGATTCGGCGGCTGCTGGCGCTGTTGGTGGTTTGCATCGGATACGGACGACGGCGACGGGTTGTGGTTCGCGTCGTTATAGCTCTGCTGCGGTGCCGACGAGGAAGCCATGGCGCTGGGCGGGCAGTGATGAAGATTCGGTGCAGAGATGTGACGAGATGCCGAGCGTGGAGGAGGTTTCGCCCGAGGCTCAGGGCCTGGCTTGGCCCTGGCGTGGGCTGCAGTGGCCGGCGCGCGTGCGGAGTTTGGGGAAATCCCCGGCCGCGACAAACTGCGCCGGACTGACGGGTCCGCAAGAGTGCGGGGTGCGCGTCGCGGGACAACACCACGAGTTCCGCCGAGCATCCCACGCCGACTGTTGCGCCTGGGCCAGCGCCATGCCGCGCCTGGCTACCGCCATGAGCCCACGAGGGCAGCTTGCCAGTGAAACTGCACGCAGCCCTATTTAACTGCCGAATCGCCCCCAGTCCCAGCGCCCTCAGCATTCTTCCACCTCCCCGCATTCCCCGCCACCATGCCTGCTGCCGCAACATCCTCCGCGCGCGCATTCCCCACGATCAAGAAGGTGAAAACCTTCCTGATCCAGGGCGTCGGCTCCGGCGGCGACTACCACAATGTCAAGGGCGGCCATTGGCTCATTGACACCAAGATCTCCACGCCTATGTCTGGCTACGAGGCCTACCGCAAGTCGCGTACCTCCTGGGGTATCAACGTGCTGGGTTCATTCTGCGTGGAGATTGAGGCCTCGGACGGCACCAAGGGCTTCGCCACCGGCTTTGGCGGTCCTCCCGCGTGCTGGCTCGTTGCCGAGCACTTTGAGCGATTCCTGATTGGCGCCGGTGAGTATTTCTCCGCCTACCCATTGAGGCAATTGGTCGCACCAATGGCGTCCTACCTTCTCGGCCCCGGCGGAAAATAAACAGAAAGACGATTGGCGCTGACATACATCCGGCTGGCAGATCCCAGAGACACCAACCACCTTTTCGAGCAGATGTACCGCGGCTCTATGTTCTATGGCCGCAAGGGTCTCCCCGTCGCCGTGATATCCGTCATCGACCTCGCCATCTGGGACCTCCTCGGCAAGATTCGCAACGAGCCCGTCTACAAGCTGATCGGAGGTGCGACGCGGGACCGCCTCCACTTCTACTGCACGGGACCCGAGCCGACGGCCGCCAAGTCAATGGGCTTCTGGGGCTCCAAGGTGCCGCTGCCCTACAGCCCAGGCGAGGGCCCGGAGGGCATGCGCAAGAACGTCGAATTCCTGACCAAGCACCGCGAGTCGGTTGGACCCGACTACCCCATCATGGTCGACTGCTACATGTCGCTGAACGTGCCCTACACCATCGAGGTCGTCGAGAAGACCAAGCACCTCAACATCAACTGGTGGGAGGAGTGCCTTTCGCCCGATGACTTCGACGGCCACGCCCTGCTCAAGAAGGCCCACCCCACGATCAAGTTCACCACCGGAGAGCACGAGTACTCACGCTACGGCTTCCGTAAGCTGATCGAAGGCCGTAACCTCGACATCCTGCAGCCTGACGTCATGTGGGTTGGCGGCTTGACCGAGCTGCTCAAGATCTCGGCCATGGCTCAGGCATACGACATCCCCGTCGTCCCTCACGCCAGCGGCCCCTATTCCTACCACTTTGTCATCGCCCAGCCGCACTCTCCCTTCCAGGAGTATCTCGCCAACTCTCCCGATGGCAAGTCCGTCCTTCCTGTCTTCGGCTCGCTCTTCAGCAACGAGCCCATCCCCACCAAGGGCTACCTCGATGTCTCCGACCTTAATGCCCCAGGCTTCGGTCTTGAGATCGCCCCTAACGCTCCCTTGATTGATGCCACCAACATCCTGAACCCTGCTCCAGCCAAGGCTTTGACTCCGCCGCAGCCAGAGGAGAAGGTGAATGGCTCGTAGGTGGAATGATTCCCCATTGATTGTTAAGCATTTTGATGAAATCATTGAGGCGCAAGGATTTGGGCGAACATTACTTTAGCGCTATACATATTCCGACCCATATGAGACCTTATACTTAGATTGCCTGGAAAGAATTTAGCGTCAACATTAGGGAGTACCGAGAATAACAACCGTAGAAAAAAATGGAAACAAATTCAAAATTTAAAGTTGAGCAAAAAAGTATTCCAATCAAATGGAAATTGTCATGCAAGGATTTGGATGCTCCTCTCATGGAGGCAGACCTTTTGACAAGCTTTTCCGCTGAAGTTTGTCCGCACGAACGGAAGTACGGATACGAGACCATGCACGCACTTTCTCAACCGTAGCCTCGGGATTTTCGTCGTTGGAAGTTATACCGAGCGGAGAAATGCAAATGCCTGGGGCCGACAGGCTGGCGAAATCAAAGCTTGGACGCAAGAGTTGACCGTTGCTGCCTCCTACCATTAGCTTTCCGCTAGAGTGACTATTAAGGCTAGCTGCTAGACTACATCTTATTAGCGCTCGGCATTTCCGAGGCTCTTTTGCAACGACTTGGCTATCCAGCTCCTAGACCCAGCTGTTCTATTCATTCAAGCAAACAAGAAGCAATTCAGTTTACCCTCCTTACATGTCATTTGCCTGCTGATGTTGCTGAGCTCCGGAATTCCTCCTAGCAAACTCTTATCCGTCACCCATTGCCTGACTTCTCTCTAATCGTCAACATGCCTTTCCATACTTGAATTCAATCCGCAAATCTCGAAGTCAGCTTGATGTTCTGCTGAGAAGGCTGGCTAGAGGTTTCTGGCTGTTGCTGTTGCTGCGCTTGTTGATGCGCCGTATGAGGAGCTGCTTTGGGCGTTTGCACCCATTGCCTTTTGAATCCACCGCCTTTTCTCTACCATCCATCCTTGCTCGCCCATCACCACGCCTATTCCGACCTCATACCCTCATCTTCACACTCCCATCCCCTCTTACACGACCAAAAACCTCACCCCCACCAGAATCCCCTCCTCCTCAAACCCTCCCGCCCGCTCGCTCTTGATCTGCCTCACCACGCCGCCCCCAAACGCCCTCGGCTCGCCCTCCTTCCAATCGCGCCAACTCGCCCCATTATCGCCCCCGCTCACCGTCACCGCCGACGACGCCGAATGCGGCAGCGCCAGCTCCGGCGGCGGCAGCGGCGGCTGCGCGTACGTGATGGCGCAGTCGCGGCAGAGCTCCGGCGCGACGAACGCGCGGAAGTCCCTCTCCATCTGCGCGTGCGTGTTGCGGCGGTCGTCTGGGCGACGGGCTGCCCCCGATACCGATGCCGGTCCGGCCGTGCCGGGTGACGAAGGCCCAGAGTCCGGGGTGGTGTCGCGGGTTGTTGTTGCTGTGCGCGTGGCTGGCGTCTGCAGTAGTAGCGTTTGGGATTGCGGCGGTGTGGCCGTCGTGTACGGGCTCTTCATTGGTGCTTTGGGGTAACGTGGTAGCGGGTTGGGCGTGTCGAAGATGCCGCTGTTGCCTGGTGCGCTGCCCGCGCTGCCTGGGTTGCCAGCCCGGGTGCGGAGCGGGAAGGGTGTCTGCGGAAAGGCCTGGGTGGGGCTGGCGAGCATAGGCTGGTGAGGAGTAGAGGGTATGGAGGGAGGAAAGCGGGGTGTGACCTTCGGAAAGGGCGGTTTGCCTTCTAGAATACGCTTCTTGTTGGAGCGAGCTTCAGCGGCGGCGGCAACGGAACGCAGCTGCGAGATACGGAATGGGTGAGTGATGTTGAGAGTGCGAATTACTTCGCCCTTGGACTTTAATACAAGACGCGCGAGCAAGGGATCCTCTTTCTGACGGAAGCTTAGGTCCGGAGAAAGCGGGGATGTAGGAGGACGTTGACGTGGCCCGGCAGGATCCAGGTCAATTCTTGAGCCGAGGGTGAAGGAGTTGAACATAGACCGTTGGGACTTGTCTCCAGGGCTTCCTAGTGCGGTGAATACGCCACGGTGTGTCATCCCAATCCCGCCTTCTGTCTTCTTGATTTCAAGAGGTGAGAGTGGACCAGAAAGCCGACGTTTCTTGCGAGGGCTGCCTCCTTCATCTTGTTCGGCCATGCGGCGGGAGCGAACGCTTGTGTGAATTTGTACTGGAGGCAAAAGGGATCCTCGCGGCGATGGTAGGCCGGACGGCATATCAGACATTGAGCTCGACAAAGGGATGACTTGAAGCTTGTTCGTGTCTGAACTCTGAGATGATCCAGGAGGCATTGAAGATGTTTTGATAGCGTCCAGTGGTCCCTGTTGTGAGCCAGTACCTGAGCTGGTAAACACATCACCGGGGTTGGAAGCGGGTACAGCTTCTTCTTCGTCTTCCTCAGGTATGCCGTCAAGTCGCTCTATGACTCGAGAAGAACGGTTTGTGATGTGACTCAGTGTAGAAACGCATGCCTGCCCCTGCTCCTTCGATGCCTCCTTATTACCCCCCGTGGTCTTCTCATCATTTGTTTTGGTGGGCGAACCATCGGTGGTAGACCCGACTTGAACGGTGTACCCGCTCTTCGTCATCTCATCTGAAAGGTACGACGGAAGCTGCTTAGAAGAAATAATTGTGTTGCCTTCCCTTTCCACGGACGGGCCTGAGAGTGTAGCAGATTGCTCAACTTTGAGGGTTCGTGAGGATGTCTTTCCTGGTCTTGGCCTGGCTGGAACCCTAGCAGCAGGTCTTTCTGGAGTAGCTGCCCTCAAGCTGTAACGACCAGTGGTATCTCCAAGGCTTGTTTTTGGCAGAGTCGATATGTTTTCAAATATCGACTTGTTCTCTTCACCTTCTTTGAACCTCGAACTTCCCATGCGTGTGGGCTTATGAAGGTAAGATCTTTTGAGGTGATCCTTGAAGCCGCGTCCGTATGATAGCACAACATCGATGACTCCGAAGGCCTGTCCGCGCGGCTCTGACCATGTTTCCAATTCTGGGGGCATGGCCAGCTTTGCAACTTCCATAAGATACTTCGCCACCACTGGCCTTTCCCCGCTCTTATCAACACCCCTGGCCGAAGCTTCCTTGAGGACCTCTTTCTGAATCTTCTCCCAGCGATCTACAAGGGTATCATTGCTTGCTACCGGCCGTCGGCGGGAACCATCAGGATCTTGGCCGGGTGGTACGATTAACCAAGCCCGCTCGAGCATCCAGTGAAAACGCAAGCCGCTGAAGATGCTCAACAGCTTGGGTTCCTCCTGATAGAAGCGCTTGGGCCACATGCCTGAGTGGGTAAGCTGACCGTTGAAGAGTACATCGATGCGGATATCGTCGATCGGCTTGTCTGTCTTCAGAAAGGATTGTTTGGAAAGCTCCACGCGAAGTGCAAGGGCCCGTGGGATCTTGATGGCATCTGTGGGATCTGACCCAAGTACCCTTGCGTAAATAGCGTTGCGCGTGGGATCCGGATGAAAAACTCGCTCTTCTCTGGTGGCAGGCTGAGCACCAGTGTCAAATGGACCAAAGTAAAGCGCGGAGTCAGGTGGCCACTTACCACAGGACGCATATCCTCGCCAGCACGGACGAAGAGAAATGGCATGTACTCATCACCGCCGAGTAGGTGAAGAGGATTGTCGTCGCCAGCTAACGGGATGTTGCGCTCCCTCAAAACGTGCCCCTCTTTGAGTGTTTGTTCGACATTGCTGACATGTTCGCTGACGTTCGGGGCCTTCTTGTTCGAGGGCTCATCTGTAGTTGTACTTCTGAGATCAGCACTGACAAGGTGCACTTTCGTGCGAGAACCACGATGGACAGGCATGGCGAAGAGGGCGGACAAGGTTCGCCGGGTGCTCAGATGCAGAGAGCGACGGGAAAAAGAGCGCGTCGAGTGAGGTTGGACGTCGAAGAACGTGTGATGTAGGGAGGAAGTTTGGGTGCAGTAGAAGTGCGGGTGTTAAGGTACAGCCGGGACGCGCGAAAAGACAATGTATTCAACGCGTCGACACCCTCCAAGACATCTTCTGCGCGAACCTCACCTGCGCATAGATCCATGCGGCAAACTCGTGACCCGAAACGGCAGAATGCGCAAGAAAGCTCGAGCTCGTGACAGGAACGGCGCGATGGCACCCTCCACCTCACTCTTCGTCTTCGCCGTTCAAGATGTAGCTCACTACCTCGTGTCGTTCACAAGACGCTGCTCACTCGGAAGCCATGATCTTGACAGATTTGGTCTATAAGTCAAGCAGCTCACCTTCGGGATAGCGTTGACCACCATGAATCCTCAATCATCCAATTCCATGACCCGGTCTGAATCTTCAAGATCCGTCTCCTTTGGCCGACAAGCATCCTCCGGCTTCTCTACCCTCAAACCAATAGGTGGAGCATTGGTTAAGTCATCTCCTAACTCAACCAGCGTTCGGTCGTAAACCTTCGCCGTCTTCATATCCCAAGTCCCCTCCACATCATCGACCCCATAATCGCCTGCCTCATCCGCCTCTATGTCAGCGCCAGACTCCTGCGCCGTTTCCTCCTCTTCCTCAGCATCGTCCATCTCGGGGTTGTACTTCAGCATGACTTCCACCACCGCCGAACGCGCGTAGTTTACCATGCTATTGATCCGCACCTTCTCCGTCGCATTGACCTTCCTCCCGCCATCAAAGCCCGGTAGCTCCTCGCCGGTCTCCACGTCCCTTCCCTGCAGTAACGACGCAAACGCATGATCCAGCTTATCCAGAGATCGGAATAGCGGCGCTGGGGAGACCGGGAAGCCTTTCATGTACTCGTTTACGAGGTCCGCTAGCGTGAGGAGGTATGCCATCTGCAAGCTCGCTTTACAGCAAACGTCAGCAAACACCTCACCCATAGGAAACAGGCGAGCACATACGCGTCCCAGATACCCACACCACATCCATCAACTGGTCTATGTCCCGACACGCCTCCTTCAGGCTCGCGTATCCCTTCACATCGCCACCGCCGCTCCGCGCGCTGCCACTGCCATCATTGTTCGCGCTGGTGCCAGTAGCATCGGCGGATGAGGAACCGCGCTTCGCGTATCGCCGCTGTATCTGCCGCACGCGCTCGTCCGCGTACCGGATGAAGGCCGATTCCTTGGGGCCGCCCGTCTTGAGCGGCTTCGAGCGCGGGTGCGGCAGGCGCGAGCTGCCCGTCGCGCTGGACGAGGCGGTGGAGGAAGCGGGCGGTGTCGCGATCGAGTCTGGCGGGAAGAAGCCGCCGGGGGCGCTGTTCGCGGCCATGATGGGAGAGGGGTGGTGGGGGGGGTTGTAGCGGGGCACGGCGGGGCTGAGTGGATGACGCGCGCTCTCTTTCACGAGGTCTGGGCAATTTTACGGGCTAAGGGCATGGCCTGGCTCGAGTTTGGGATATTCTGAGATTGCGGTATCACATTTGTTAGCGAAGCGGACTGAAACGGCTACAGGGGAGCTGTAAGTGAAAGGAGTGCTATAGTGTTGTAGCGAGAATGACGTCGAGGCTCAGTTTACCGAAAGATTGATCGTCGCCAGGTAAGTGGTTGGTGGGAGGCATTGTGCTCGGATCTCATGGTGCCAACGGAAAGGCATCACCAAGGCCTGTAAACACCTTTTTCAGTATTCTTATTTCTTCGGAGGTGATAACTTGCACATATTGGATGTTTGCGCCTCAATGTGATGGCGGGTTCTTGGATACGATAGTTCTCCAGTAGGTGAGAAAGCTCTACATTTGACAGGAATGTACATAAATAATTTGCCGACATTGCTGGATCCACGAAACTGCTCTGAGACCTGTGAATGTAGAGTTCAGTGATGGTCTTTGCATGATCCGCAAAAGCCCTGTGATTGCGGTATGCTATATCCTGATCCTCGTTACATTCGATCCCCGAGAATCATCGCATCTAGAAACAGTCGTTCATGTCATATATCGTGGATATCCATTCAGACAAATGTCTCATACAATCCGTACTTTTCTCCTCTCGGTATCTGCGTACCACCCTTGCCACTCTATCTTCCCAACTCCGACTCTCCTGTATATTTCACTATCCCCTTGTGTGCCACAGGGCACGAGTAAGAGAATCCAGTGATGGTAAGTTCCGCCAGGAAAATGTTTACCATCCTTCCCCAATACGGCAAGAGAATAGACATCTTGATTCAATAGCTTGCCTTCGTCCAACGACGCCCATCCAACTAGCTGTTGATTGGCGTCGCAGATCAGGTAGGTCAATCCCCAGCCGAGTGGGTGTTCCGTTAGATCGAAGCTGAGCGACGAGAACTTGTCGTGGAGATTGCCCTCAATGCTGGCTATCATACTGGTCAGCTGTGGATCAGGGTCGCCCTGGTCCTGTGAAACGGAAGAGAACCCGCTATCCTGTCGCTTGGGTGTAACGTCGGGGAGTGGCCTAAGATGAGGCAGCTTTTTGATCCAACCGATGGCTTCAACCACCCTGTCGTCGTCCTCCGCTATGCGTAAGCGCCGACATATCCGACTCGCCCTCTCAATCTTTTGGTACCGCACGCCGTGACACGTCGACGCCCACGACCAGGTTGGAAGGTGGTTTGGACTCTTGTCTCTGTCTGCGGGTTGCAAGGAGAACCAGAGAAGACCGTCTGCGAGCGTATCTGCCCAAATGCCGTGGATGCATTTAGTGCTGTTAATCTTCTGCAGCTCATTCGCTAAACCTTTAAGCGCTATAAGCCGGTCCGTTGCATTAGTCAATTTTCTGGCCGAGTACTTCTCCACAATGATTTTCCAGCGGGTGTTACGCGCCCTTGTCGATGCGTTAGCTCGGCTGAGTTTTGTTGGTGCAATAGAGAGAGAGAGTAGTACGTGTCATGAAACGAATCCCTTGTTTCTCGTTGGGTTAAGGTTCGGCAAGACCACACGATACATTCTCTTGTGTAGAAGATGACCCTCCTAGACAACAACCACTCTCTGTCGAGGAATGGTTAGTTCCGGAGCAGAGTTGCCAAATCAGGCAGGTTACCTACTGAGTCGCCCACGCTCTCTCGGACAAAGGGCTGAATTCTGGGCTGATGGAAAAGTAATTCACGGGCAGTAGCGTGCCGTAGATGTGACCGTCCTGCTGTCCCTGGGAGTTCCAGTAGGGCAGTTGCACAGCGGGGCGATTGGGAGGTCTCTCGAAGAAGCAGCCTTCGGTGCAGTCTCTGGCATGGCATGCTGCAATGGTCAGCACAGCTCGCTCGTAGATCATGCCCATCTGCTCGGACTCGCGCAGCCAATCATCATGATCGTCCTGCACGATGCACAGCGAGTCGATCCAAATATAGCGGATACCCAGCGATCTTACGACGGTGATGGCGTCGCGGAAGGTCTTGGGCAGGCGGTGCCAGGGGATCTCTGTCAGATGCTGTGGCAAGGTGGCTGTGGTGGTGGTGAGAGGGTGTTTAGACGGCGGGCCCCAGCAATGGCTGAGTGTCACATATCGGCCACAGTCACCCATGGATTGGATCAAGCGGACGTTCGCCGATCCATCGGGCGGTGCAACGTCGATGACGCGGGTGGGCAGGACGGGCTCGGCTGTCTCATCGAGGGTCGACTTTGACAACGTACGCCTGCAGCTCGGGTGAAAATTCAAGCAGGTGCTCAGCCATTCGCGCGTCATGCGGAACGCCTCGGGACAATCAGACGAGGGCAGCGGAGGCCCGCACAGGACGTCGCCGCTTGTGAAGGCGGGGCTGTCTAAGACGGCGTTCAGCAGTGGAGCACCCGGCTTCCCGGTCACCGGACTCGTGTCATACCTGGCTGCGCGTACAAACGGATTCGGCCTCGCAGAGCAACACCATCGACCCCGGGCAAGAACACGGCCAGCGCCTTGCCGAGCAGCTCCAGGTGGGCGTTCGGGCGCTCGCGCGGCAGGCGGCCGACGCCATTCCTCCTCAGCTGGAGGTACACTGGCCCGGCGGCGACACGGCTGTCCAGCTCAGCCTCGTCCCAGGACGGCGGCTCGTTTGAAGTCAGATGGCTGGCGCAGTGGTTTTGCAGGACGGAGGCCGCGATCAGCGCACAGAACGAGCAGGCGGCAGCGGAGCGCGGGAGCTGACGAGCGTCGCGGAGGTGGACCATGCCCGTGACGCTGGACGACTCGCCCGGCCGGGGCAGCCAGGCAGGCGGGTCGTCGACCTCAGCAGTCAGGGCCGGGATGTTGATGGCGGTGCAGGCTGCGCAGAGAGCCATGCCTCGGGTGGTGGAGGGCACGGCCTCAGAGGTCTGCTATTTGCGAATGCGGGATTATTGGGCGCATGGGGATTTGGAAGGTGATGTCGAGCCGCGTCGAATCAGCAGCTTCGTGCAGCCTCCGCAAAGCTTGTCGTCAAGAATTGGTTCGTCTCGGGCGCGCCGATGCTGGACGACGGCGGCGGTGGTTTGGCGGTGCCTGGGTGCCTGGCGCGGCGACGGGGCGGAACGGCTGCCTTGCTGCGCGGTGAGGCTGCCTGCTCCTCCCGCCGCGCCCTGCGTGCTACTGGTTGCTGGCTGATGGCTGATGGCGCTGCTGAGAAGCTGCGGCGGGAATGATAGGAGCCGCCACCGTGCTCCCTTCTCGTTTCAGGAATGGTGCAAGCCAGAGCAGGGCTGGACGCTGTTCGCTACGCCTTCGACGACACTTTCTAGCGCGCCTCTCCGCACGCTGACTACGCCGATCGGCCAATCTCAGCGACTGCTACCACACCCCTCGCCAGGCACAGCCCGCCCCCAGCGACGCAGCTCGACGCGACGAGTCGGCCACCTATGGCGTATGGACCAGCATGATTAGGCGTCGAGTCCAGGGCGCCTGTGCGGTGCGCATGGGGGCGTCGACTCCTCTCCTATTTCGCCACCCACGGCGCAGGGCTGAATCGGGCCCAGGCTTTTCTCATCTCGAGCTCTCCTGTTTTTCGCAGCCCTGGCCACCCACTACGCCATGGCGTCGTCCCATGGCCGTGGTTCGCTGGTTTTATGCTCCAAGCTTGCTCACCTGCGCTAGAGGACGCCGTCGAGACCAAAGCACACGCTACCAGCATTCCCCAGCGCCAGCCTCGCTGCCCTACAAGTACAACTGCTTCACTCAACGGCCCGCCCATGAAGCCCGCCCTTGCACCCCCACGCGCTCCTCGACTCCCGCCCTAGAGACACCCGCTACAGTCCAATCCATCCACATGTTCGAGAGCTTCAGCTTCGCCGCCGCGTCGCGGCACCCCTCCTCACTCGACGACCCGGACGACTACGCCTATCCGGACGTCTCCATCTCGCCCACCTCATCGCCCGTATCCGAGCAAACCGCCATGTCCGTAGCCGAGCTGTCGCGCCGCTTCGGCGCGCAAAACATCGGTGGCGAACTGTACCAGGCACCCGCATCGCCCTTCGAACTCCCGGCGCCGTGGACCGAGCACGACGACTGGACATCCACCTCGGCCTCGTCACCCACCTCGTCATACTTCCCGGACGACGCTTTCCCGGACCCTTCGGCCATCCGCGCGCGCAGACAGGCGCACACGCAGCTCCAGTGCGACGCAGCGCACATGCGCGACATCTCGTCGCTGGTCCAGAAGATGATCGAGTCAGGGGACCAGTGCAAGCTGGCGTCACGCAACGACTCGGTCGTCTCGTCGTCGGACTGCTGCGGCGACGACGCCGACGACGAGCCCTACGACTTGCCCCGCAGCAACAGCTCGCCCGCCATCTCGCAAAGCCTCCGCTACAGGCGATCGGGCGAGGTGCTCAGCACGGCGGCCGTATCCAAAAATATTCGTTTCCGCAGGCGTCACCCACGCAAGATGACGAGCCATAGGTGATTTCAGGATCATCGGATCGTCGTCACCTCTCGGGTGACTGATTTCAGGCGTTACGGTTGAGGGGACACGAAGCATTCTTATTTGATACCCCATGCGCTGGAAACATTGCGCGACGCATTATAGGGATACAGCATTGTAATATGATGTTCGCACGCGCACGGCGGACACAGGCGTTCTTTGGGTACTACCACCCCAGCTTGGACCAGGGGGTACCACGCGATGGGGTTTCATACGGCCGAGCCGGGACTCGGAGGCTCTCTTCTGCACAGGGGCGGTCATTTCATTTCTACTTAGACCACCACTGCCTACCATTGTTCCCCAAGCCATGTAGTTATTATTTGACGTACACCCACGTACAGACAGTAATTATCAGAGTTTTACTTAGTGCAAGCCAGAACTGCAGCTCCACCGGCGGCTCGTTCCCGACGGAGGGCCCGCTGCTCGTGCACGTGATTGGCGTCGGCAGATCGGCGTTCTGCATGCACGCTTGATTAGCGAAGACGTCGCCCTGCGAGAGCGTCGCGTCTTGCAGAAGTCAAGCCGCACCTCCACTCTCGCGCCCAGCACCGAGCGCGCCCAATTGCGCCCGCCATGGCTGCCTTCAGGTCCGCCGCGTCCAAGGCCGTCCACCTCAAGGTCTACCCGCGCCCGGCCACGCTAAGCGAGAGCCGCGAGCTCCTCCACGTCCTCCAGCAGTTCGGCGAAGTGACCATGTTTAAGAGCCTTCGGGTAAGACGATCAGATCAGCAATGCGGAGCGAGTGCAGACGCTCACATGGAGCCCGCGCACGCAGTTTGACTACCTCCAGCCCGCCCCGAATTCCTGTCTCGCCATTTACCGAGACTCCACCTCCGCTGCCAGCCTGCTCAAAGCGTCGCCGTTGCGTTTCACGCTCGAACCCGTTGGTGGCGACCACGTTGGCGAGCTTCACGAGCAAACTTCTCAGTCGGCCCGGGAGGATGCAACGGCGTCGGCGCTAGGTGCCGACCTGGATCTAGACGTGGTGGACGTCATGGACCACGTCGAGTTCACCATCAAAGACGGCCCTAGCAAGCCCGGCGCTGAGGAAATGATCCGCCCAAGCACGCTTCTAAACCAGACGATCAATGCTTTCCTCGAGCCTCAGGAAACGGCCCAGTCGGCCCAACACGACACAGCCTCGAGCGATGTTTCGGACGGTGCCCGATCCGAGACCAGCTCCGCGAGCCCGGACACCGAAGTGGTCAACCAAACCGAACCCGACTATGCCGCCGAGCAGCAGCCAGGCCCGGATTCCGCGCCCAAGCACGTCCCCGAGCCGCAGCGTACACGCGTGTTCCACGTCGTGGCGGACACATCGGAAATGAATCATCGAGACTACATCGAGCGCACCTTCTGGTACGGTCCTTATCATCCGCGGGCGCGGACCAACTCGTTTATGGACCTAACTACAAGAGGTGTGCCGTCAGCTATTGCCGACGTAAAGGCGAGGAAGCCGGAGCGGCCGATGAGGCAAGTCGAGAGACTGCGTGAGGAGGCCTCTCGTAGGCCCACACTCAAACAGATCTGGCAGCAGGGACAACAGCAACGTGCACACGAGTTGGGCTCGTCAAAAGGACCTGCAGTTGACGAAGCGAGGTGAAGAACGAGCCCAAACTATTAATAACCAGAGCCACCACGACCACTCTGGAATGGTTACCGCGTCTTCCACGTGTTGAGCCGGTAGGTTCGTTCTGCGTGATACTGCGACAGGGAGCGCTACCACGTGTAGGATCCACGCATTTTCCGGAATAGGTCTAGCGCTTTCTCTACGCCGTTGCGCCGTTGCATACCCAACCCACCGCTTTCACAAAGTACGCAATAGCTTTACAGGGCGAAGTAGGAAGCCGCGCAAGATGGGCTTATCCTTTCGGGATTGGTCATCCTAGTCTGGGCCATTTGCGCGTACTGCCTGCTACTGCTGCAATGCCTCAACATGCTCACCGCTGGGTCTTTGTGTATACGATACCTGGATTGTTCGCGCGGAGCGGCTCAAGACTGCTTCTTTGTTTTGCTGTTAGCAAACATTACGGGGAAAGCGACCATCGGCCGACCGTGCGTCCGTAGCGACCGGGTTCATGAGTAGCGTTCATGCAAGTAACATAATGCATTCAGGAGACTCGCAGATCGCCTCGCACCTAGACCCCGACCTAATAAGCAAATTGCACGCCTTAAATGGAAATATACGTGGAACATCTATTATTTCGTGGCCAACAATGTGTTGCGTAGTACGGTGAGAAGTGAATACTGAGTTGCAGCATTCCTCCTACATTCGGCATAGCGTGCCTAGTTCACAGGTTCCCTATAGTTGCGAAGATGGTCGCTCCCGCGCTGGAGACTCGTGACCGCCTGCTCATTTTGCCCCCCGCGAAAGTAAATTCTAGTGTTGAATCTGGCGAAAGTTCCATGCAAGAATCATCTGTGTTCCTGTCCGTTCGCTTGTCCAATCCTGTTCAACCGTTTGTCTACAGTGAAGTCGCTGCATGCGGGGCTCATGGACAAAGAAGCCGGGATGCAACACCAACAATGGCCGAACACGGAAATGCACAATGCAGTTCCGCTTGCTTTCATGGTGAATACTTCCGGTCGTTCTGTTCTTTATGAAGCTCTTGTCTCTGCTCCTGATTTCTTTCCTCCGTGGTTTGATCCAGGAGTCCACTTCCACCTAATTTTGTATCCTCAAAGTTTTGCAAGACACATCCAGATTTGCCATGCCTCCCAAAGGTGCACCGGGTGGCCGCCGCACGGCAGGTAGGGCGCATCGTAAAACCCCGTCGTTCAGCCGCCCTTGCGATCAAAAACCTCCTGTCGAAGAAGCTCCTGTTCACACCGGACAGGCGATGCCGAGCGGAAGCGGAGTTGCGCCCCTCACTCCCGAGCCCACACCAGGAAGAGAAACACGTCGCAGTAGCACATCAATGCCCTCATCGTACAAGTCATCTTCGAAGGCTCGGTCATCTTCGAGGGCCCGGTCATCTTCAGTGACTCAGCCATCCACCGCTAAGACGACCCCGGAATCGAAGGGGTCCAGCACCAAGAAAAGGCCCCATCCAGGCCATGAAGAGCCGACGGCAGCAGTCAGGACTCCTGTGAGCCCTGTATCGAAGCAACTGCCACCTCCTGTCACGGATGACACCCTTGTTGACACGGACGATGAGAATGACTTTTACCAGGAGCGCCCGGAGTATGTCGAGCACACGTACCAGTACATCCAGGACCAACTGCGTGAGCTCGTCGGACTACAGTTGCCTGAGGACGAAATCTACACGGCGGAGAAGCCTGGCTTGATTCGCGAGTTTGCGGAAAACCATTTCGAGTTCAAAGATCTTTTCAGCAACGACGACGAAGAGGTCTTAGCCAGGCTGCGCGAGATGAGTGTTCACTCGGCACTACTCATTGGCTGCGTTGCAAATGGTGGACCGCGCGGCGTCAAGGATTGGCTGGATATCTTCAAGGAGCCGTTTGAGCGACAGGCACTCGTGAGTGGCATCATCGGCAAGGTTCTCGAGGAGCATGTCTTCGCGAGCCTGTGTTTCGGCGCCACCCCCAAGCAGCTAGAGGAGCTGCATAAGGAGATCGATCTCAAGCACAGGAACTACCCCGATGATGGTATGTATATTTTGCAAGCCGTTGCCCCAAGACGAGATATATACTAACATGGCTGGACACAAACCAGGCTTCACCCGCGCCCAGCTCCGCTACGAACGCATCCGCAAGATCATCCAGAAAGCCACGGACCCCACGACCAACCCCTTCGGCCTCCCGCCCGACTTCATCGCCACCAGCAAGCGCCTCGCCTGGCAGCTGTACACGGTGCTCGAGCCCATCTACGCGTTGAAAGCGGGCTACAGCCCCCCCACCTCGCCAACGAAGAACAAGAAGCAGCAGCTCTCCTGGAGCGAGCTCCGCAGCGGCGGCGGCAGCGGCGACGCCCAGCGCGACCTCGTCGCCGACCTCTACACCATCGTCGTCCGCGCTGGCATCCTGTCCCTGCACATGCGGTTCGACCCCAGCACCGTCTACTTCGGCGTCTGCGCCGGCAAGGACGACTACTGGGACGAGAAGGCCATGCGCGCCTACAACTACCGCTATATGATCCGCGAGAACCCGTTCACGAACATGCCCGAGAGCGACGGCACCGACGAGATCGAGAAGAAAAGGTACAAGGCCCAGTCTCAGCTCGCGCTGGTCAGGATGGCGCTGTTCCCTGGGTGGCAGGCGTTCAAGAAGGGTGGGTGGAGGAGCGAGGATAAGGATAAGGGGATGAGGGTGTGTGAGTTGGGGAGGCAGTGGGTCAGCTTGAGGTGGGGAAGGCAGCGGAGTTGGGAGAGCCCGGAGCAGAAGGCGAAGAGGTTGGCGGAGCTGCAGAAGAAGAAGAAGAAGGGTAAAGGTAAGGGGAAGTCGAAGGCGGCGGACACTGAGGAAGATGAAGAGCTGGGATGGGAGGAGTGGTTGACTATCTGGGGAGAGGGAAAGCCGGACAGCGAGGAAGCGCTGGAGAATATCAAGGACTGGTTCTCCTGGAATTTGCCGAGTGAGGAGCTTGAAAGCGAGGAAGAGACGACTGAGGACGAGTAAGTGTATTTGGTGTCAAGAAATGCTCTTTCTGGCACACTTTTGGTACGAGCGATTGCGCTCGAAGAGATGTGGCCTTTATGGACACATATCCAGCTGTAGCTTTACAAAAATTTCCTACGTCTGTGTTGCTTCTTAGTTTGGTTTTACGTAGCTTCAATTAATTTCTCCTGTTTCATGAAGTCTCTGTGTAGGATGGAGTATTCTGTATTTCATAGTCAACATGGGACAGGCAATTCAGCCTGCTGGCACGTGGTTTCAGAAGTGAAATACTCCATGCTAGACAAGGAAGCTGTATTATTTGTGGAAGCTGACGTAAACTATACACATGCATACAGACAGACATGGGGTTCAACTGTCCAAAGTCGAGCCGGATAAGGCACTTATGCATGCCGGCAATTAATCAAATGGTTACGCCCAAAAATCAAATACATCTTCGAAGTTATGTTACAGTGGTGGTCTTATTGCTCGTGTTTATCTGCGAATATTCAATTCCAACGCGGCTGACTAATGATTCCTGGCCACCTGACACTCATAAGATGCAATATCGTAGTACATAGTACATTGTGTTAACCTATATTCAGTGTCAAACCTCAGTGCTTTACTTTATTGTTGCCGAGTTTATCTGCCGTATTTTTGCCTTTTACTTCAACACCAAGGCTAGTACCTTGTATGTCTCACCGCCAAAGCGTGATCCAGTCAATATACTTTATGACGTCACCACAATCAACTGGTGTATAATATTTAGGTAGTTTCACAGCTGTATTCTGCTCTTAAGCAGTGTTCAATTCATTTGCACTGTTCAACATTCAGAAGGGGGGCACGCTTGAAGAATGAATATGTAAGACTATTAATGGAATAGTAATGGCTGTGGGATGCGCCGAGAAATCTGGGTGGGTATTGTTGTCGCAAACATATGCAATTTAAATGTCTTGTTCGCTCTATCTGGGCGGTCTAATGTGACCATAGACTCCGCCAGGCAAGGTCTATAAGCCCTCCTTCGCCAACATATCTGTAATCGAATGAGCTGGGTTCTGGAGTGTGCCTGAGCATCTTACCACAGATATCCAAATAGAATGCAATCGCGTTAAACCTGCACAGCCCTTTAGCTCAGCCAACTTTCCATAACGAAGATTACTCACGTCGGTTTGTATCCAATCAAGGAGTAAAGCGTCCACTTAACCCGTGAAGTCCAGTTGATTAAGTCAAGGTGACTGACGCCTGTGATTGTGCCTTTATACGTTCCCCATTTACTGCTCGGAACACTGCGAAACAACGTGAGTTTGCGTCAACTTCCTTGGAGTGTGGACTATCCGGATAGATACCTGACAAGCCCATCGTTTGGTGCCTTCTCTAGTACCTCTACCAGATCATGCAACTGCTTGAAGCTCGACCAACGCTCTGGTTCTAATGTGGCGCCATATGAGTAATACTTCACACCTTCGCGGTCCGGAGTTTTGGGATTGAATTCTTCTTGCATGTACTTCCGGGTCAATTGTGCGAAAGCCCCGGTCTCGACTTTGAAAGTTCTCAGCAACCCGTATACCTTGGTTAGGTTGTCCGCTAGGACTGGCATTAGCATCACTCGTGGGTCGTCAGGAGCCAGAGGCATACCGCCAATCTGTTCCATCACATAATCTGCGAAGGCCGATCCACGGTGCGGCGTTGCGATGGTTGTTAGGGACTTGACGTCAACGTTCGGCGGTTTCAGCTGGCTGATCATGTACCGCGAATCCAGTCCTCTGCTCAGCCCGTCAGTCGTGACCTCTTCGTGACCTCGGAGCACCGTACCCCTGTGTATTCGTAAGCCTGCCGAGTCATCCGTATGTTGACCAGGCAAGCCAAACTGTACCATACTATGCCTGCCCACCCACTTCATCAGCACCCATTCCAAGACGCTGCGATCCCCGCAGCACTCACGCAATGATATTGACGCTCTTTCCCTGCGCCTTTGACGCGATCATCTCCGCCAGCTTCTCGCCCCTCTCCTCTATAGATCCGGACGGCGGCACGGCTGTGGTTATGACTTCGATGTTGTTCGCCTCGAGCGCGTCCCTCACGCCACGCCAGTATTGCACACCGGGGAGTAATGGCCCGGCAAGACGGAGCTCATCGAAGCCGAAGAGGCCATGCGCAAGGACTATTGGGTACTTCTATCGGCCACGGAAAATGCGGAAGGAGGCGCGCAGTGTCAGCGTCGGTGCGCGACACAAGTTGGGGGTCAGGTAGCCAGCGGCATGGGTCAGGCGAGCATACCGGTTTATCTGTGCGGTGTTAGTGCCTGAATGTAAGCGCTACGTGGTAGCAGACTGCTGCGGACCATATTTATCTCTCAGCGCGGCGAACTCATCGTGGTACTTGTGCCCTAAGTCAAGGTCGTCGATGCGTGGATCCGACGCTCGTGTGACCGGCGAGGTGTGTATCGCGCGATAAGAGATGTGGGATCCTTTGGACAGTAGGCCAATGGTCTGGCGCCGTAAATGCAGCGCGGAGGTCATCGTATGCAGTGGAATGGTACGTGTGAGACGTGGGAATAAAGTTGCAAGGAAAAGTATCGATGGTATCTGGGAGCTCGAGATGATGTTCTTCGATGACGTCGTACCTAGCGCGGCCGGCACCCCCATGCACGAGGTCCCTTGTCATTGATTGTCGCATAGCTCCTGCATGAACACGCTAGAAATTGTCGAGAAACATGTTTTGGCACTCACGCTTTGAGATGGAGATGAAGTACTGTGGCATGCTTTGCTAGTTTGTTCGCACTCACAACGACGAGTCACGTCGCAGGTAAACCGATTGCCTTTTCATGCCAGCTGCGCCGCACCAAAGCAGCTCACAACATCTATGATACAGGCTGACTCTATGAACACAACCGACGCGACAGGTGCGGACACGTCGAAGGCGTCGCACTACTTGTAGAGAGAAAGGGAGCCATCGGCTCATACATGATCAGAACAGAACAACATGATGCGTTTCAGATGGTAACCGTAGAGGAATGCTGGGAGATTTTAGTCCTTCGACGGGGGCTCCGCCTGCACGTTGGTGACAGCCTCGAGCAACTGGTCGACGACGGTGCTGCCACTCTTGCCACCGATTTCCTTGATCTCCTTCAGCTTGACCTCCGTCGCCTTGTTTGCCTCCTCCTCGGCCTGCTTGTTGCCGCTGGTGTGCTGTAGTTGGAAATCATCGTCAGTTTCGTCGGGTACTCTCGCATGGCGCGTTTCACCGAGACGGGCATCACTTGGGTCGTACCTCCTTCTCGAAGGCCTTGAATTCCTCCTCCTTCTTGTTCCTGTACTCCTCGATCTCCTTCTGGGCCTCGCTGCGGGCGTCCTTCACGCGCTTGGTGCGGTCTGCGGGATGCGGTCAGATAAGGTGCGTCCAAGAGAGCGGTCACCGAGGGCGGCGGTGGGGGATCGGAGCTAAAGTACATTCTCTGGCTGGGGAGAGGTTAGCTTCACTGCCATCTAGAGAGAATATCTCGATGCTGACCCTTCTGGACGATCTTCTGGGCCTCACGCTCGGCCTGTGCGTTGCTGTGAGCTCGGTGTTGTTGACATGGACCCGCAACTCGGGTTAGCTTACGTCGAGCAGCGTCTGAATGCCCGCGGAGTTCTGGGCGGACTGCGAGAGACAGGTCAGTCTAGGAGCAAGTTGGGGACGGGATGCGAAGCTCGACGCACCATGGTGCCGGGATGTTGGAGGGATCGATGACGAGGTGGGGTGGATGGTCGCGAGAGGTCGAAGGTGCCCGATGCTGGAGCTGCGACTGGAGTTGCAGCGGGCCTCGTCGTGCTTGCCCGCGTGGAGCTCGAGCCAAGCCTCCAAGGCGGTGAGTGTGGTGCGGCGCCTGACTGACGCCCGCCAATCTCAAAATATCCCGGCCCGTCTCTTCCCTCGCACCACTCACATTCGGTTTCGATCGGCTACACTTCTTTCTGCGGAGCAATCTCCTGAGACTGGGAGTAGTCACCTCTCTTCTCCGCCATCATGTCTACCGCCTCCAAACTCACCCTTCTGGGCACCACCGCCGGCGCCATCGGCATCGTCATCATGGTGCATTACCAGCAGAAGGCTGAGAAAGCGGTACGCTCAGCGCATGTTGACCACGGATCATTACAAACTAATGCGACTTTAGGCCATGCACGCTGGCGTTCTCCGTGACCTCGAACAACAAAAACTTAAGCGCGAACGTATGCTCGACTTTGAAATGCAACGAAAACTGGAGGAAGAATACCGGAAAGTCCAGACGGTCTCGGACGGAAGACAGGACATATCATAGCCCACTGCGGACATTGCGTGGCTGTCGGTTCGCTTGGATTTTGAACGAGTTGCGCCGCCTGAAAAGGACTTACGCAGCATCGCAAACCCCAGCCCTGAACCTGCGTTGATCGGCATGCTTGCAATGGCTTTCGCTCCTGCCGCGTCGGCATCATGCACAGGACGTGTACTCGATACAACAGTGCTACACTAGCCGGACCCGACATCTTGCGACATGCCGATATTGTCCGTTGCCATCTGCAAGTCGGTTCGGACAGCTCTGCACTCTGTGCTGAGCATAGCGCTTGCTGCGCTACCACAATACATCTCCACTCCAATGGCCTCGAAAACGGCCAAACAACCTGAACGAGTCAAGAAGCAGAGCTTGAACCTGTTAAAAGATTGTAAACAAGTAATTACAAGCGTACACACTGTTCCTCGTTTCCTGCGTCAAAGCCTGTCATAGGTGAAGATTAAGAGAAGGTCAGATATCGCCAAGGCTTCAGCTATTTGAACGACTGCACTGCGTGTGATGTGGAGGAATCCAAGCCAGCTTGTAACGCCCACGGTAGCTCCAGCAAGATGCTATCCAAGATTCCAAAATGCCACCCAATAGGTCTGCTAATTTAACTTAACGACGCAGCGCTCACGAAGACAGCTTCCTCTTTCCGGTCGTGACGGTGGTATCCATCGGATCGCCCTGATCATTGGTGAACTCCACCACTTCCCACTCCTCGCGATACGAACCATCTTCGGATGCATAACCTCCGCGCGTCCTGTTAATCCTCCCCAGACGACTGTTCTCCACCAACCGCTCAAACCACGGCGCACCCCGACCCGGAGTGACCTGCAACGGCCCAAAAACCTCCCTTGTCATTCTCGGTTGCTGCTGGCTCTGTGCGCCTCCAGCAACCGTCGGCGGCGTCACAGCCCTACTCGCCGGCACCGACATGGTTCCTCCTTCATCCGACGACGCGTCCCCATGGAGCAACCCCATATCCTCCAGCTCGTGCACGTCCTGTTCGCGCAGGCTGCCCAGCGTCAGCGAGATGAAATCGGCGTCTTCGCGCGTGCGCTCGTGCCATGATGTCAGCGGGGTGCCGCAGAAGCCACAGAACTGGCGGCGGAGGCCGGGCAGCGTCGTCGTGGCTGGCAATGTTGATTGCGGCTCGTAGAAAGTGCGTCGGATGAGGGAGAGCGGCTCGTCCGGATACAGCGGCTCGGCGGATGAGCGGTACCAGCTAAGGGGCACGCGGAGGAAGGCGCTGAAGGGCGTGCCTTGGTGGCGGCCTGTTGGGTAGTACGGAATGCGTCAGTGGGTCGGTGGCTTGAGACGTGGAGAGCTTTTGGGGAGGAGGAGGGCTGCTTACGGGTTCGGAGGCTGCTGTCGAAGAGGACGAAGGCGAGTTGATCAGATGCGGGAGGGACTTGGACGACGTAGTGGTTGCGTCCGCAGGCACAGGAGCCCTGGAGTGTGCGCTCCATGGTGCGGTGAGCGCTCAAAGTGTGGTGGCCGGAAGCTCGCTGCTCGGAATGCGGATCGGCGCAGGATAGTTGTTTGTCGGCTCAATTGAACGCGTAGTATGAGACTTATTTGGGGTCGAGTTGAGACGGAAGCTTGAAAGGTATCGAACAGGCCTGTCGACTTTCAACTGACGCGTAAGAGGTAGCTTAAGTGGACTTGAATGATGGAGGGGCTCTGGACAGTGCGGCATGGAGCCTTTCATCAATCAGGCAGATCATATGTCATTACTCGCACGGGCCACAGCCGCGTTTTCGTCGGGCGGGCGGGCGGTGGATGACCTACCCAGCGCTTGCTTTTGCAGGGAACCACCGAATGCTCGCGAAGGCGCCGCGTCTTTCCATGGCCTTCCGCTCTCATGCACCTCCCCCCGCAGCCAGCCATGAGAGTAGTCAGCCACCTGCAGCGAGCGGGGAAGGCCGATAATCGCCTTCAGGCCGCCAGGCATCGACGTTGTGCTCACAAAAGAGTAATTGAAGACGTTCTTTCTAGCATGGTCCGGAAAGTGCTGGGAGATTTCTTGGCTGACGGTGCCCTACCGCGTAGTTATATGCGCCAATCACCTTGACCACATGTCAGCTGTCTGGCTGGTCCCTCTGACACCCCTACGCCCACGACTTCGTCTGCCTGAGGCACTGTAACCCAAGGCAAGGGAGACGAATTGCTCGCAACCACCACTCCGACATAACGCCACATTGCTGCACACACGCAAATTTGACAGCTCACAAGACAGACTTTTATTACTATTGCTACCGTGATCAAATCAGAACCTGTATCGAACTCTTCTATCAACCGAGATCGCATCGCACCAACCGCAAGCAAAGCAGAAATTTCAGATGGCCAGCATCGAATCTTTCACCATCCTTCCCACCTGCGCCAGGGCAAATGACGCTTTTCTGGATCAGCAGGCACCCTGCTGAGGAGCTGCTCTTTGGAGTCGGAGATTTCAGGACCGTATTTGCAGAAATCCCAGAGGCCTAATGTTTCTTGTCAGCGGGATTTTTTTTTGGTGTTACGGCAAGAGGATCTGCTAACCTGAAGCCATCGCACGGGGCCTCTCAGTGAGGTATTTGGAGTAGGAGCTGTTTCGCGAAAGAGAGGGTTGCTTGGGGGGCAAGTTTTGTGGTGCGGGAGTTGTTGGGGGAGAGTTGAAGGAGACGCTGCTCGCTGACCAACTGCTACGCGTGGCCATCTTTTTTTGAGAGGAGAATTGAGAGGGAAGAGAGGATTTGAAGGGGTGCTTGAGTCTGGTCGTCGACAAGAGACCTTGCAACCTGGACTTTATAGTATGGGATGCGATCGCTATATGGTACCTAGCATTTAGAAGTGGCAATGAACCGCACTTTCAGGTTGCATGTGAACAATAATAGACATAGGGGATGAAAATCTTTCCTTATCTGCGTCCGATATGCGGGCTTTGGTTGCCACGGGTCCTTTGGAAAGTCAACTCACACTGCAAATCTTGTGGTTGGGATCACGCAACGCGCGTCGAGATAACATGTGTAGTAACGAGACCATAGGTCCGTAGACCCTGAACTAGAACGTCGTGAGATAACCTGCTATTATTAGCGTAGACCTTATCAGATACAGACGATTTGCAGCCCTTTTTCGCCGACCATTGTCCTCAGTATTGACTACTATGATGGCCGAGTCTCAAATGTCTCAGACTCAGAGAACGGAACTCCCTCAAACTAAACCTCATCCACAATCTTCGACCCGTCGATATACCAGGCATCCATCAACACTTTCTTAGCCGCCTCGAAATCCGTCCCCTCGCATTTCTTCTTCAACGCCGCCCTGCTCTTCACTAGCTCCTTCGCCACATCACCCCACGCCACCCTCTCCTTCCCCACAAGGCCCCTCGCATCCTCCTCCACCACCACATCCACCAGCCGCCCCTCCCTCTTCCTCACCACGCCATCCACCACCACCGCCTCGACATCCTGCGGACTCGAATGCAGCACGATAGCCGCGACGGGGTCCTCCTGCGCCGCGCACACCATGGCCGGGCTGGTGCCGGCCCAGACGACGACGTCAGCCTTGCAGCCCTCGCGCAGGCGGCCGGCGACGCCGTCGAGAGCGAGCGCGCGCGCGCCGTGCACGGTGCCGATGTTGAAGGCGTCCTCGACGGAGCGCCAGACCTTGCGCGGCACGCGGCCGGCGTCGAGGAAGCGCTGGTTGCGCTCGCCGCGCGCCGCCTGCAGGCCCAGCCGCAGCTCGCCCGCGATGCTGCACGCCCCCGCCGCGTGGCAGTCGTTGCCAGCGCACGCGATTGGGAAGGCGTCTTCGCCGTCGCCGTCGAAGGCTGAGAAGGCCAAAGGTCGCCCCAGCGCCATCTGCAGCTCCGTGCTCGGCGTGCTGGCGAAGTGGCTGCCGCTGGATTTCATCAGGCGGATGTCGTCGGCTGTGGCGCCGTTGGAGTGGGAGAAGACGACGGAGGGGAAGGCGTGGGGTGAGGAGGAGGAGGTGGATGCGGTGGCTTCGTTTTTGGGGAGGAGGCCCCAGGATTGGAGGTGTGCGGGCAGCGAGTGGTCGGCTTGGCTGGGGTTGCGGACGTAGTGCGTCGTCAGCAGGTGGATGTTGTGCTGGCGCGCCGCGGCGAACAGCGGGCGGCAGGCTTCTTCGGGGAGGAACCAGCCGTCAAAGGCAAGGCCGAGGGTTACGCGCCCATCGCCTGGGCCGAAGGGGGACCGTGGGGCGAGTGACTTGAAGGTTTCGAGGACCCAGGGCGCGAGCATGGAGCCATCCGGGGAGGTAGAGAAGGTCAGGGTGGGCTCCCAGGAGGAGACCTGATTGATTGGGGTGTAGGCGAAGATGGAGCGGATGCCAGAGGTAAGGGTTGCGGAGATAGCGGTGGGCGCTATTTGGGTCGTGAGTTGAATGTCTGCATTTGAGGCGGACGTGGAAGGTAAGTGTCTGTCATTATTTACTTACAGGCTTCAGGAGAAGTGTTCAAGTGCGCATGGTCGAGGACGGTGGTTGTACCAGCATTGAGAAGCTCGAGGCAGCCGCCTAGCTGGCCCCAGTAAAAGTTGGAGAGGGTATAGTGGGAAGATTGCAGGTTCCCTTGCCAGTACCATCAGCCTTTCGCACTTCACATTGCTTAATCCAAACTAACCGGTAGGCATGTACTCCAAGAATGTCTCGTCGGCATGTCGGCCTTTCAGCTGTGTCTGCCAGACGTGCTGATGGCAGTCGATGAACCCGGGACTAACAATTTTATCAACACAGTCAATCACTTCTCCAACACCTTTGGGGGAGATTTCTGGCGCGATGCAAGAGATGATGTTGCCAGCAATGAGGAGGTCGGCCTTGGTCGGGACGACATGATCGTTCTCATCATGGATGAGGAGTATTCCGCCTTTGAGCAAGATTGTGGAAGCCATTTCTCATAAAACGTGGAAACCAGCCCTGATGATGGCAATTGATGAAAAGACCTGCGGTACTCTTATAGCTGGCGACATTGTTCTCTTGGATTGCCTCTAAGCGGGGTTCGTGCTAAAATGTTGCAAGTCCGGCTCCAAAACTGTATTCGCTCGGATTCTCGCTCTTTGCGAGCTTCCATGAAAGCTCCACATGGGTCCCCGCTCGAGCCGTTAAGCCGCTAAACTGGACCAAGTAATGAGGGCCGCGAGTTCCTGCGACAAGACCTCTTAGATGGCGATCTTGTAAGAGGGCTGAAGAGTAAATGAGGTGGTTAACTTCATTTGTGATGGCTGTGCCTCGGGTTTTGCGGGGCGTCGGCCTTTCGCTCTTTGGATGTGTGCGAGGGCCTTGGCTGAGGGCCTTGATGACAAGAACAGAAGACCTAGACCTGGACCAGAACCCGGGATACTGGAAGATAACGCTAGCGGGAGTCTTTATATCAGAGAAAAGGTCTGATATCAAAACTGTCTACCAACAAGTTCCTACCATAGGTGGTTAGCAACACGTGACATATGCATTCTTCGCCAAGAATCAAGACTAAGCTTCGTCTGAGCGCTCATTGTGCAGGCTTGGAGCACTGTCAATGGCGGGCAAGGGTTTGAATACAGTCCCCTCTTGCAGCCGATGGCTAGCGCGGATATGTTTTTTGCTCATGTCATGGGTAGCTGAAGCTATCGTCCGGATGTGTATGTAGTATTTCTAGCTCCACATTCTCGTCCGGACAATGGCTCTCAACTAGCCATATGTTAGTTTTCTAAGGCAGAGCTGGGGCCGTAGATGGAAAGCAGAAGGGGCCAATGGGTAGAGTTGGCGGCTTCGCCAGATGCGGAGGGCGCGGAACTGGCCCGGTCGGAAGCGCACAAGCACACACGTGCAAGACCTCACCACGACATTCGCTACTTTTCCGCATCATTATCCCCCCACGAACCAAGCGATGCACCGCATCTGGGATGCTACAAAAGCGAGCGGGCAAGCTTTCTCTGGCTTGGCCAGCCACCCAAAACGCGGTTTGTGAGCCGCATCCACATTTTTTGGCCTTGTCATGACGCGCGACAAAACTCTCGTCCTCGTTTCCATGATCCCTTTTGCTCTGAGCTCTCCTGAGATGCAAGTCTCGGCCCCTGGTGTCTTGTCATACGAAGCATCGGCCGGTTTCCCTACGTCCGCCTTCTCGTCCTATTATTTGCCGCCCTCGACGACCCAGGAACCTCAGCCCGCGCTCCATGATCCGGTTCTGAATATCACCTTCCCGCTCAACCTCACCGATCCGAACACGATACCCGAAAAGGATCTTGACCCTGTGTTCTATCCAAGCCCCGTTGGAGACCTCACCTGCGGAGAGATCGAAGCCTTGTTCAATGACATCCTTGCCAACCTCTCCACCATCATTGACGACGATGGAACCGCCAATAACTGCTCAAAATGCATTGCGGCACTGGAAGCCGCCAAACCAGCTGCCCTCTATGCTCCTGATAGAGTTCCGGATGCCATGATTGACATCTGCAAGAAGTACCGGCTGCATTCGGACAGCACTTGTGAGGAGGACTTCTCGGCTCATACATTTGGCGCCATCTGGACCCAAGTCTTGAGATTTGCCGACCTAAGCGGATCTGATGGTCATTATATCTGCAACTCGCTAAGCAGCACCTTCTGTCCCACGCAAAAGACTGCTCTCCTGGACACGAATCCGCTATTCCCGAAGCCGAAGCCCGCCAATGCCACAGCTCCGAAGGCTAGCGGAAACAGGGTCAAGGTACTGCACATGTCAGACATCCATCTTGATCCGCGGTATTCCGTGGGCTCTGAGGCGAACTGTTCTGCGAGCATGTGTTGCCGAACCAACACAAAGAACTCAGTCTTCGGCTCCGGTCAAATCTCGTTTCCTGCCCCTCTATTTGGCGCTTACAAGTGTGATACTCCATACGATCTTGGACTCGCCGCTCTACAGGCGGTTGGGCCGCTGACGGGAACAAGCGAGCAGAAGCCCTTGGCATGGACAATATACACTGGGGACCTCGTTTCTCATGATCCGCAAAGTCAACTTTCTCGAGCGTATGTTGAGTATGCTGAGACCAGCATCTATGGCATGTTGAAGAAGTATACCACAGGCCCGGTTTTTGCGGCTCTGGGGAATCATGATAGCAGCCCGGAAGCCATTGATTCTCCTCACAATCTTCCTGGTCCTCTCGGTGAGCAACAGTCATGGAACTACGACCACGTTGCAGGTCTGTGGCAGCATGAGGGCTGGATTGGCCCAGAGGAAGTCGCTGAGGCGCGCCTGCATTATGGTGCCTACAGCATCAAGAACCACTACGGCCTGCGCATCATCACGCTCAATACCGATTTCTGGTACAAGTCAAATTTTTTGACTTTGATCAATACGACCGACTCAGACAACTCTGGTATGTTCAAGTGGATGATCAACGAACTTCAGGCCGCCGAGGACGCAGGTGAACGGGTATGGATCATCGGCCACGTTCTCTCCGGCTGGGACGGCACGAACCCTCTTCCGAACCCAACAGACCTATTCTATCAGATCATTGACCGCTATAGCCCTCATGTCATCGCCAACGTCTTCTTTGGTCATACACATGAGGATCAGGTCATGATTTACTATGCCAACAACGGTACTGTACGTGACGCCAAGAACGCTCTTACTTCCGGCTGGATTGGACCTTCCGTCACGCCTCTCACAAACCTCAACTCCGGTTTCCGCCTGTATGAAGTTGACACCGGCACCTTTGATATCATGGACGCTTGGACTTTTGTTGCAAATGTTTCTGCCTTCCCAGACATGAGCGGCACCGGGCCAACATATAGCCTGGAGTACTCGACGAGGGATACGTACGGGCTTGCGGCGGACTGGTCTACAGAGGCGCCGCTTAACGCTACTTTCTGGCATCACGTGACGGAGGCTATGGAAGCAAACCGTACTCTCATCAGCATCTTTAATACTTACCAGGGCAAGAACAGCGTGATGACTCCGAACTGCACAAATGATGCGTGTGCGGAAGCGAAGATCTGCTACATGAGGAGTGGTAGCGTGGCACTTGGAAGTCAGTGTCCGCAAGGGTAAGCTTACTGTTTCTCATTGTATGAATTTGTCGCTAACTTTAATCGCAGGTATGGCTCGGTTCAGAGTGCCTTTAAACCTTCTTCTTAAACTAATAGAAATCATTATCCTCCCCATATCATTTTTCACCCAAGGTGACGGTACTGCGTGCATAAATTTCTTTTCTCTACAAAGACACCTTCAAAGCTCTCTTGCCCAATCTCTATCAGGGAGATCTCACGTGTGTGGTTATGCTGATGTCATATTTCTGCGAAAGTATGATTCCTGTGTATCTTATTTGGGATTATCCCGCAGTTTTTGCACTTTCAGGAGCACAGTGTTGCAAAAGTTCCACTTTTCACAACACTATCCTCACCAAACATGGCATCTTACTTATGTTATAGGTGGAGTATGCATCTGGATGTTTCAGTACAGTTCTGCAGCCAACACGTACGTTCGGAGACCCGCTCCAGCTACGTATGTCAAAAAAAAAGGTATGTTTTGCGAAAGGTTTGCGAAAGGTAAGCTCTTGTGCAACCGGCTGAAACAATATTTCGGCTCTCCACCGATTATGTAAGGCCATTGTGATGCAGCCATTGGTTGTTAGGCTGGCGTGTCGTGTGGCTGATGCACATTCTAGCGTTCTTCGCGGCTGCGAGCTACAGGGCCCCACACCGCCACGACGTCCCGAATCAACGAAATGAACGTAGTATTTGAACCCTTCCCCTTCTGCTCGTCGACTGTCATCTGCGGTCCCTCGACCTCTCACTCACGATATTGCGTCGCCCGAGCGTTTATTGGCCTTGGTCCTTCTTTCTCCCTCACGCAGCAGACATCAACCTCGAGAGGTACAGCCACAGCCCCCAGAACCGAAGGCTTGGATTCGGATGACCGAGTCCCCGCCACATGGACCGCCCCCACTCGCGGTCACTAAATCCAATTGGGGAAGGTGGGGGCGGCGTGCGTCGCCGACCCAAACAGCTGTCACAACATAATCTCCAGGTGCTCCAAGCATCCACTGCCGCGGTACAGTCTTCGACCCGATGAATGCCAACGGCGGGCTAATAATAAGCGGCAGTTGCATGCCCCCGACAATGACAGATACGAAGCTGGATTTCTAAACGGTTACGACGGGCCAAGACAACATGACGCTTCCACCGCTCTTTGGAGGTACACCCAGGGCGAAGCCAAAGAGGATCCGTTTCCACTTTACGCAAAGGGAGTCCAAAATGCCGCCTACAATCTGGAACAGCATGCACAACTTTCAGCAGTAGCTCAAGGTAAAAGACGCGAAAGATCTGTTTCTATCCCCCAAGGCGACAGCCATGAGGGAGGTACCAAACGGCGTTGTTCTACATCTACCGGTACCGAGGCCCGGGCAGACTTTGCTTGCCCGTATTACAAAAGGTTCTCAAGACAAAGATTGCCTTCTAGTACCTGCACTCACCCGTTTCCGACCTCCACTAGGGTGAAGTGAGTATCTGCGCGCAAGATCATTAAATAACGTTTAACTAATATTTCGTCTTAGGGAACATCTTCTTAGGACCCACTCGCCCGTTAAAGCGCATACCGGGAATAAAACATCGGCCAATGCGAGAACAAGTAACCCTGAAATGATTTTCGGTCCTGCGGAGCAAGCATCTCTTAAGCAGAGATCCAAGAAAAATACAACGGAAGCTGAGAAATGGGAGGTCTTCTGGCGCGTTCTATTTCCGGACTTGGC
Source organism: Lasiodiplodia sp. COLG20 (assembly GCA_009801085.1). Classification (NCBI taxonomy): domain Eukaryota; kingdom Fungi; phylum Ascomycota; class Dothideomycetes; order Botryosphaeriales; family Botryosphaeriaceae; genus Lasiodiplodia; species Lasiodiplodia sp. COLG20. Next base: position 214,171 of record VNWV01000006.1, on the reverse strand, counting down.
GGCTCAAGGGAACATTCCTTCACCATGTATGCATACCTGACAAGATCGTTGTTCCGTTACTAACAGGAGACCCCAGATATCGATGACGAAATTGCATCATGCGCAGAGAAAGATCAGCTCTCAAGCTTTAAGGACATGCAGTACATGACGTTGCCCGAGAAGGTACAGAAACGCCTCGCTGAAGAAACCGGTCGCCTTAAACATACGGATGTAGACGAACTGATTGACATGCTCCCCGCGCTGATGCGTGAAGTCATGATGGAAAACGACTTTACTTCCCGAAACGATACACGAGCAAACACGCCCATTACTGTTCCTGGTTCCTTCTCTGTGACCGCAAATTCAGCAATACGTGGACATCCCGACCTCCAGGCAACAAGCACACTGCAACAACACACGGTCCAGGACTCCGCCAATAGCTTCATGTTTCCGGGAAATGCCTCACAGGCCGAGAGCCTTGGTCATTCTCAAGGGATGCGCGTCGGTGCTTCCAATGATTCGGCTTACTTCTCTGCGGAGATGGAGGCTCGACAGCAACCTCCAAAACACCCAATAGAAGATACGGAGGACTACCACAGTCACCAGCTCTCCACGATGAGCTCTTTCGATGGTCCAAGTGCGGCAAACAACTATTCCGGCTATTCTAATTGGGGATCAGACAGTCTGATGACGTCATTCATGCAGCCGAGCAATGCTGGCGTGCAAGACCGATCACCTACAGACTTCGCCGGCGGCTGGGCGAATGATGAGACCTTGGGCCATGAAGGAGAGCAGATCTCTGGCTTTGATTTGTTGAATGAATTTCTTCATGAGCAGGGAACACAAACGGATTATGCATTGTCGACACCGTTGCATCGAGCATGCCCACACTGACGGATACTTGCGGCGGATCTTCGGAATGTTCATGTTGGCAGCATTAGCGAAAAAGTTCTCTTTCAAGCTTTGTTGTGGCATTGGGAGTAGAATGGCTATGGGCTTCAAGGAGTATTTGGATACGAACGTATTAGGGACACTGTGCAGTTCAAACGCTAATTGTGGATGTTATACGAGCTGAATTTACCGATGTTTGTACGGACAAGTTCACAGCAGACTCTCCTTTCCCGTGCAAATCTCTCTGCATCAACTTTCAATAAAAGACAAAAAAAAATGGGAAAAAGAATCAAAAAGTCAAGACTTATAGGCGTTCCGGACCAAAGATCCGGTGCCCCGCTCTACAAAACCCCTTTTCAGGGAGTTTCCCCCTCTACCCCAGCTGGGAAGGTGGTGGGGTACAATTCACGGGATTTTCATCGCCGTGAATTCAACACCCCGCACCATAGGCCTGGCGGCCCTTAGGTGGAAAGTTGGGTCTACTGATGGGCTTATATTACTAACATTGCTTGGAACATCGCCAAATAAGGATACCGCACGACCTGCTTTCGTTGTGCGCGCCCTAAGAGTTCCTTTGATAAAGATAGCTTGGCAAACCAAAAAAAAAAAAAAAATTGGGACTACGCAGATTTCGAATAAGGTCTTAATCCCAGCACGCTTTCTCACATCTTGCTCACTTTCTCCCCCAACATGCAAGGCCGTTTGCCGCGACTCGGGCCGTTTAAGCACGGGTGGGGTCTGAGGACGGAACGACGACTACCCACCTTATCATGTTCGAGGACTCTGATTGGTTCGCGCGATTGTTCAACCGAGTATAACTGTGTACGGAAGCACTCCGGACGGGCAACATGCCTGTTCCTGCAGTCTACACCGGCTGACGGGTCACACGTGGCTAGATTGCCGTGCCCCTTAAGTCATTTTACGATTGTCGTTGGTATTGGCAACATTGGCGACGCGGGTCGAGAGCTGCGTAGTGGAGAAATGGAGGGAGGGGTCGAAGGGGGGCCTTGAACGGACGATTACCAGTTCGATGGAGCCCCAGAGTGTGGCTCTTTTTAAGCAATTGTGACGTCCAAAGGAAGGGCTTCCTCGTCGTTAATCACTTCCAGTTGCTACATCGCTCAGCCGTACATAATGAGTAGCCAGAAAACCCAAGACCGCGTCGCCATCGTCACCGGTGCCACGGTAAGCAGCACATACATGCAGAACCGCCTCATCCCTTCCAAAACACCACACCACCACCACCACCCTACCCGCCATCTCCACCCACCATGCCACCCCCCGACTGACCCCTCCCCCCTACCAGTCCGGCATCGGCGTCGACATCGCGCGCGACCTGCTCTCGTCCGGCTACAAAGTCGCGCTGGTCGGGCGGCGCGCCGAGCTAGGCACGCTCGTCGCGTCGTCGCTCGACGCGACCGGCGCGCGCGCGCGCTTCTTCGAGGCCAACGTCGCGTCGTACGCGTCGCAGGCAGCCATGTTCCGCGCTGTGCACACGGCGTGGGGCCGCGTCGACGTGCTGTGCGCCAACGCGGGCATCACGGACAAGAGCAGCGTGTACCAACTCACCGCCGAGCACGGCGGCGCGCGCGCGTCGGCCGACGACGTGCCCCCCGCGCCGGACCTGGAGGCGACGGATGTGTGCTACAAGGGCGTCGTGTACGGGACGATGCTGGCGGTGCATTTTATGCGGTTTAATAGTCCGACGCCGGGCGGGAAGATTATCGTGACGGGGAGTGTGGGCGCGTTTCATCCGCATAGGGTGGTGCCGGAGTATTGTGGTGCGAAGGCGGCGGTGGTGCAGTTTGTGAGGGGCGTGGCGCCGGTGTTGAAGGTGAAGGATGGGGTGACGATTAATGTCGTGAATCCTGGGTTGGTGCAGACGCCGATTATTCCGCAGGAGATGATTAAGGCAGTGCCGGAGGGATGGTAAGTGCAGAGCTGTCTTTCTACTTCCCTCGATTGTTTTACTTTTGCGAGCACGATCTCCTATCATTTCTCTTTATTTCCTCTCTTTTTCTTTTCACTCGATTCCTTCATTTACACCCAAGATACGGAGACGCGCATACTGATCATTCTTGCATAGCCCCACACCCGTTGAAACAATCCTCAGAGGCTACCGCGTGTACCTGGAGGACGACACCGGCCGGACCGGTGAACAGATGGAGGCGTCTGGCACCAACCTGGTTTATTATGATCCTCCAGCCTACGCCAACGGAATTGCCACGGAGGGCGCCATCACAGTGTGGGAGCCGTGGTTCGTCATGGGGCATGGTGTCGAGACTGGGCTGCCGGACACGTACAAATAAGCGAAGAAAACGCTATCATCAGAACACGATCTGGATGTAAATTTCTAAGAAATCAAAGGACTCCATTGATTATTGAGAAGAGGGCGGGGATGAGATGTCTCACGTGAAGTGGACCAGGTGGTATGTAAATAAACGAGACTATATCAAATTCTGACAAACTCGAACTTCCTCGCCAGCCAACAGCCGATGGTAACACTCGTCACCGAATCATTCTCATCACGGCTAAACACCAAAGTCCAATTTCCTGGAGCCGGAGCATCCAGGCCTCGCGGACATGCTAGAGCCCAGACGTCTCCCCCAAGGTACCGCATCAGATGTGCTGGGCCTTGCCCCAAAATCCCATCAAAAGCGCCGTACAACATCTCACCTTTGCCCTCGCAGTGGAACACGGAATCGAGGTCAGCGCAGCGGTAGTCTCCGAGGAAGGGCGCACTCTGAAGGCCGAGATTTGGTGGGAAAAGGCGGTCGGCATGGACGATCAGATTGTCCTCGGTACGATTGATGCTGAGGTGTTCCCAGTTGATGGCCGCAACCATGCCTCGAGACAGAGCACGAATTCCACTGATAGGCCGAACCTCCTCCGTGTCGCCTGTGAAGTTGATTGAAAGCTTCCCGTTCTTGCCGGGAGACACGGTGACGGCTAGCTGCGTGTCACGGTCGAGGAAATTTCCAAGCCATTGTGGATCGGGATCAACAGTGGATGCTTCCGGCTCAGGCAGGGTCAATATCTTTCTCAAGATATATTCTGCGGCATCTCCTGCGTCGGCTTCGTGATTGAACAAGACGACGACGGACAGGCGTTCTTGAGGCGCGTACATTCGGTGGAGTCGGTATCCACGGAGGGCGCCACCGTGCCCTACAGTGGCTACCCCTTCCACGTCGACGTGAAACAAGCCAGAGCGGTATCGTGCAGGATTGCCGTTGTTGAACTTTTGGGACTCGGCACACGGCCGGTACCAACTTTGCGGGTCAGACCAGAGGCGATCGAAGTACTTTTCGTAAGCAACCATATCTGCCAGCGAGGCGATCACTCCGGCATCACCAGCCCACTCTATCGCGTTGGAAGCTGGGAAAAAGCCGTGCTGTTCGTCCCCTTCATAGCCGACGCAGGGTTCGGGGTGTTTCGCCGTGTTCGCACACAAGCGAGCTGTTTTCATGCCTGCCGGAGTAAAGACGTGTTGTGCAAGCAGCTTTTCGAGTGGGGTGCTGGTGACTTCTTCCAGCACTCGTCCAAGTACATGGAAGTTCGTATTCGAGTAGGAATACTGTGCACCAGGCTGGAACTGGAACGTGGCAAACCGATCGAGAACCGCTCGAGCATCAGTCTCCCGGGAGAATTGACGTTCCGGCAGCGCACCCAGAAGTGTGCTTGTTGCCCAGTAATCGCGGATTCCAGATTGGTTGTCACGCAAGTGATTAAGCGCCAAACCGCTCTCTTGCTGGAGTTCTTGAGGGAGATTGGAACGTAGCTTCTCCGTGAACTTTTCCGTAAAGTTGCCCAATTCGGCTGTTTGAGATGTTGGATTGCGCTCCAAATCAGTCATGGTCATGCACAGCATCTGTTTGGTGATGGAACATATTGGCATCAGTGTGTCGGATGTCATCGGAATTCGTCGATTGATGTCGGCGTATCCCCAGACGTGCTGATCGATGAGTTCACCATCCTTCAGGACAGCAACTGCACCACCCGGTCCACGATAGAGGCATGGGACTTCTCCAAGGATGTGTGGTTCCACTTGGCGGTTGAAAGTCATTTTACGCCTATTGATTGGTTAGTCAAATTGGTGACCCTGTGGGCAAGCTTGCTGGGCGTTCGTACTACTACTACAGGAATTGATGTTCCTGTTGTAAGTGTGTTTATGACCTGTATCTTGTAAGCAGTCAGACGCCGAGATTCTGTGTGTACTCTGGTATGGTCATGATGTTAGTGGCGGGAACCCCGCACTCGATAAGATAAGAGAGGGGTCGTACCTGATTACGTAACTAGACCGCCTTTCGCCGGGTACCAGTCTGGCAGTAATGCCCAGGAGTGAGACTCGAACTGTAGATAAACACTTCTTCGTGTAGCCACGTAGTATGTAGATACAGACATTGCCATGCGGCTTGCTTATGCTTCTTTATTTCAATTATAGTTGATCATGCAAGAAAGGCGAGTCTACCAGCAGCTAAGCGATATCACCTAAGGGGTTGCGTGGCGGGCTATGGAGGATACGTTGTGCCAGTATCATTGTTGAAGTACGCCGATAGCGGAAGAAAGCAAAATTAAATGAATCAGGATGTGCTAGTCAGCGAGGACTCCGAAATGTGGTGCCTGCCCAAGAAGCATTATCTCCCTATCTTCCCATGGTGATGCTCACTCCGACTGCGCCGACTACGCCGATATCTCCACAGAGGACAAACCACTCCGAGCATAGTAGTCTGACGGTCACTCCGACCACATTAGCAGTCCCATTCCTCCACAATCAACGAGGGACGAAAGATAAAGGGTCGCCGGTTGCCGCGCAGCATGGATCAATTTCCCATCTTCATCCTCTTTCCACACACACACCCACGGTAGCCGAGTTGAGCCATGCTCCGCGAAAAGCTCCTCCGTCTAGAGAAGCAACGAGCTCGATCGGAGCCTCTCCCATCGGGGCCCTCGCCGTACACGTCTTCAAGCTTCTTCAAGACACCACCTGTCACTCCCAAGCCCAAAGCAAAGCCCTGGGACCACCTCTTCAGCCACGCCGCCCTCAACCAGGGCACATCCGTCCTCAAAGCCTTCGCCCGCTCCAAGAGCGTCTCTCCCGACACCATAAGCCTAGGCACCGGCCGCCCCTCCGCCGAGTTCTACCCATGGACCTCACTGACCATGCACACCACCGCTGCTGCCACCACCAGCAACAGCAACAGCAGCAGTAACAACCCCGCGATCTCGCCCTCCCCTCCTCCTCCCCCTCCTCCTCCCACCCAAACCACCATAACAACCACCTGCTCCACCACCGACACCGGCTACAACCTCGCCGCGGCGCTCAACTACGGCGACGCCGCGGGGTCGCCGCAGCTGGTGCGGTTCGTCAGCGAGCACGTCGAGCTGGTGCACGACCCGCCGTACGCGGACTGGGAGACGTGTCTGACGGCGGGGACGACGGCGGCGCTGGACGTCGTGCTCGAGCTGTTCTGCGAGCGCGGCGAGGACACGTTGCTGGTGGAGGCGCACACGTACGCGGGGGCGCTGGACGCGGCGAGGGCGCGCGGTTTGGACGTGCTCGGCGTGGGGATGGATGAGGAAGGGTTGCTGCCGGAGGAGCTGGATCGGCGGTTGAGGGAGTGGGATGGTGATGGTGCGGGAGAAGGTGGGAGGAAGGAGAAGAAGACGAAGAAGAAGAAGCCGTCGGTGTTGTACACGATCCCGTCGGGCCAGAACCCCACGGGCGCGACGCAGAGCGCGGCGCGGCGGCGGGACATCTACGAGGTCGCCGAGCGGCACGACCTGTACATCATCGAGGATGATCCGTACTACTTCCTCCAGCTGGGAGCTCCTCCTCCTCCTCCTCCCGACAGCCCCCTCCCCCTCCACCAACAAACACCACCGACGACCAACAACAACGACACCTACCTCTCCTCCCTCCCGCCCTCCTACCTCTCCCTCGACACCTCCGGCCGCGTCCTCCGCCTCGACTCGGCCTCCAAGATCCTCGCGCCGGGCCTGCGCTGCGGCTGGCTGACGGCTAGCGCGCCCGTCGTGGCCAAGTTCCTCGCCCGCACCGAGCTCGGCGCCGGCGCTCCCAGCGGGCCGTCGCAGGTGCTGCTCCAAAAGCTGCTCGACGACGAGGCGTGGGGCGGCCACGCCGGGTTGGTCGGGTGGCTGCGAGACCTGTCGGACCGGTACAGGCGGAGGCGGGATGTACTGGTCGAGGCGTGTGAGAGGTATTTGCCGAAGGGTGTCTGCGGGTGGACGGTGCCGGCGGAGGGCATGTTTTTGTGGGTAAGGGTTGATGGGTCGAAGTGGCCGGGTGCGGTGTGGTCGGGCGGTTGCGGGGGTGAAGGTGGTGGTGGTGGTGAATCACTCAGCCTCGCTATTGAGGATAGGATCTTTACTCAGGCGCAGGAGGAAGGAGTCCTGGTTAGCAAGGGTAGCTGGTTCGCCGCTGATGACGAGGCGAAGCAGACAGCTGGTGTCAACTTCCGTTTGACGTTTGCAGCGGCGCCGTTGGATGCGCTGGAACGTGCTGTGAGCAGGCTCGGAGCCGCTGTGCGCGCCGTTTACCAGTTTGACTGAGGATCGCTGGTTACCTGCTGCTTAGGAAAGCCCTTGCACGTCATTCTCAGGACCAACGAGGAACGGATGTTCGGCGAGGTTGAGCCAGAAGTCTGCTTCGAAGTCTTGTAGCACCTGGCCTTGCCAGTGTTCCCAGTCTTCTTCAATGTAATCCGTCGGGGAAAGTGAAAGCGGGTCGGGTGCGGGTTGTGTGTTGGGCTTCTTGATGAACTCGTTGGACAAGAGCCTATCGAGGAGATTTTTTATTGTTTGAGCGGCCCCAGATAGCAATGCATAATTGGGATCTTCGAGATTGACGAGTGCGCCTGTTTCTACCTGCGCCACCAAAACACTTAGGTCTCGGATAGCCTTGGATGGAGAAGCTCCTTCGCTGCCAGTCGTGAATGACTTGTTCAGCAAAGCAAGAGAGATTATGCCTGCCGCCGCGAGTCCATAATATACTACCTGCTGCAAATCAGTTTGAGCCTACCCCGCGATGCGGGACTTTACTTACCTTCCATCCAAGGGAGGTGCCAGAGTTTGCCAGCCGGTCTTTCAGGACCACCGCCTCAACGATGAGACTCAGCATCTCGGCCGAAATGGCTAGCAGCCTGACGTCCGGTTCTGAAACTCGTCGCACCAGTGCCAAATGCAGGAGAAGCCCAACGTGCAGGTAATTAAGGCGCGCGCTAACCATAAAGTCCTTCTCTATGGGTCGTCGGTCACCATAAGACCTCAAATGCCCTTCGAGACGGAACTGTGGAGGCAGTGTGGCCCACTGTTCTTCGGCATCGGCTTGAATCGCCCTTTGTTTATCAGCAATGACCTTTACCACACATGAGGGTCCACCAACCGAGCCTTGCGTATTCGATCATCATGGTTCTCCTCTCGGAAGAGATCAAGTATATCCTCTTTCAGAACCGCTAGCACAGCAGACCAGCGCGTGTCCGCCAAATAAGTGAAGCTTTCGTTTGGCGCCCATTCGACACGCCGCCGAACAATCCGGCAATACTTTCGATGCAATCGCGGCGGTCGCCCCATGAATATCGATATGTTCTTGTCTGCGGAATAAGCCCGTTCAAAAGCGCCTTGTCGAAGTTCAATCAGAAAGGCTGGGACGTTTTTCGCATTGCCAACATTTTCGTGGTAGCCGAGGGCAAATAGTGAGCTAACAACATCTCCCAGCTTCCTCCATGATTGGTAGCCTGGAAAGTCAGCACAGTCTTGCAGATGAGGATGCTATTACTCACTCTGGTCTCCTTCTATCTGAGCATGGGAAATGAAATTTTCGTACTGCAACAGGAGTTGAAGGTCATTCAAGCAGTCGAGAGATATGGCAATTTCCAGACAGAGATCCGAGTAGTGCATAGCGAGCCTTTGGAGGTTTCTTCGGTCGTGATCAGAGTCGTAAAGAGTTTCAAAGAAAGGAACATCAAGCGTAGCTCGACTGACAGCAGTGAAGAATAAGCCCAGAGTCTCCCATCGAACCCTTTCCCTGCAAAATCTAGCACAAAATTCCTCCATTGTGACATCGGCACCAGTCACCAACGGGCTGCATGAGTGCGAGAATAAATTTCTTGATGTTTCCTCGATGTCTTTCTCGCTTTCACTGGGGCTTTCAAAGAGATATTGAGCTGCCTCGGCGCATTGAATGGTGAAAGGGCCAACCAGGGCGAGATTGACCCCGCTGGCGACCCATGCCTTGACCAATGAGATCCAGGACGATCCTTTCACTGAACAGATTTGTGTAATTAACATGGCGCCGTGAGAAACCTTCTCATCGTTGACCACATAATCGAAGGCCTTGTTGAGACCTCGTCCTGTAGCCTGATCTTTCTCCTCAATCTCGCTACTACTTCCAGATGAGAGGTGTTCGAAAAACGTGGTGTGGCTAGAGGAGCCGAGGTAGCCTGGATTGGGATAGCGTCGTGATTTTGCTAGCGGTCTTGCAAGGGATTTAGGCCTGAGCGAATAGATTGGCGTCTTTTGTTGAGAAGGGCTTGGGTCGGTGGATATGTCTTCGACTTTCCTCTTTTTGAATGGCTGCGATCGATATGCGCAAGCGGCTGCCTGGTTCCTGTCCCTACATCGTGAACACACTGGCTGCGTGTGATCACAAGCCAGTTTTGAGGCCCTGCAAGGATCACAAGCCGGGAATTTCGGGGGCATTGTTGGGTACGCGGGGTATCAGAAGGTTTGAGATGCCTTTCTTGAAGGGAACCTTGAAATCAGACTGTTGGAGATACGCGAGATGGCACGCTAAGTGACATTAGTCATACTTCAGTCCCGCTCCGATAACGGGATGCGGGGTATCTGAATGTACGTACAGCAGGGAAACAATTACGAGCGAAGTGGCCTCATATTGCGTCATTGAAACCTCCACTTCTGCCCTCTGGAATATATGGCCAGCTTCAGTCGTTAGCTCGCATTTTGAGACGATATTTCGAATGGTTGATCCAAAAATCTCTGCACAATTGGCGGTGTTATTTGCAAAGTAGCAGAGGTGCACTGCTAATCAGTTAGTGTACTTATGGAACGGCAATGCGCTGAGACACAAAGGTAGTAGAAAGCCCCCTACTGTATATTAGTAAGCATGGCCAATCAATGGTCATATCGGAGGATTGTTGGTGGGCCGTTCAAAAAAGGCTGTGGAAGAACTAACCTGGTCAGGAAAGTGATGTAGTCGGCATGTTCGGCGTAGTCGGAGTAGTCGGAGTGTATCGTCAAAGGACCTCGCCCTTGAGCCGAATCTGCAGCTCCAGTTACCCATCGGAATATTAATTACGGTTGCATGATAATTCAAGTAGTCCCACCCTTGAATTTGTGTCCCGTTTCACCTTTCCACTCTCTTCTATCTTCGTTAGTATTTCCAAAATGCCGGAAACCCTTGCACTCGCCGAGTATCTCTTCAAGCGTCTCCGCCAATTGGGTGTGGATTCCATCCACGGAGTCCCCGGCGACTACAATCTCGATCTCCTTGACTACGTCGAGCCGGCCGGGCTGACCTGGGTGGGCAGCGTCAACGAGCTGAATGCTGGATATGCAACGGATGGTTACGCGCGTATCAAAGGCCTGGGAGCCATCATCACCACGTTCGGGGTAGGCGAACTGTCCGCAATCAACGCCATAGCCGGGGCATACGCTGAGCGTGCGCCTGTTGTCCACATCGTTGGGAGCCCGAGGAGAGCCACTCAAGACGGAAGACTTTTGGTGCACCACACGTTCAACGATGGCAACTATCAGCGCTTTGGCGAGATGCACGCTCACGTCACAGTAGCACAGGCCAGCCTGAGAGATCCGCGGACGAGTCCCGAGCAAATCGACAACGTGTTGAAGCAGTGCTTGCTACACAGCAGGCCGGTGTATATCGAGGTTCCCGTGGATCTGGTTGCAGCGCCGGTTTCTGCAGCAAGCCTCGAGAGCGACATTCGTGTGCCTGATGCGGTACCCGGTCCAGCCTTGGATGAGGCGTTGGCGAAGGTGCTGGACAGAATCTATGCTGCGAAGCAACCAATCATCGTTGTCGATGGTGAGTGTAGGGCTCTCGGCATTGTCGACGACGTGCAGGCCCTCATCAAAAGCACCAACTGGCCCACGTGGACAACAGCCTACGGCAAAGGCCTTTGGGACGAGTCCTCACCGAACTTTTACGGCATCTACAAAGGCCGGTACGACGAGAAACCTGTGCAAGACTTCTTCAACCAATCAGATCTGGTCTTGTGCTTCGGCCCTCACTGGAGCTCGACCAACACCAACGGCTACTCGAGCATACCAGACGCCAGTGTCAGCATATCGTTCACAGACACAGAAATCAAAACAAAGACCGTACCTTCCGAGATATCCCAGCCCAGCAAGCAGCTTCCCAGCTTCTGCACCGTCTCGACCTTTCCAGAACCCGCCAATACGACGCCAACCACTCCGATGATGCGCTGTCCGCTCTCCGCCGCCGCGACCTTCTCACCTTCTCCGACATCTCCGAGCACCGCGACCAGCCGCTCACCCACGACAAGCTCTGGCGCATCTTCGCCGGCGCGGGCTTCCTCCGCCCGCGCGACATCCTCCTCGGCGAGACCGGCACCGCCGGCCACGGCGTCAGAGAAATACATCCGCTTCCGCGCGGGTGCCGCTTCTTCGCGCCCGCCACCTGGCTGTCCATCGGATACATGCTGCCGGCGGCTCAAGGCGCGGCGCTGGCGCAGCGGGAGCTCGCATCCTCTGACCAGCAGCAGCTGCCGCAAGGCGGCGGCCGTACGATCCTCCTCATCGGCGACGGTAGCCTCCAGATGACGGTGCAGGAGCTCTCCACCATTATCCGGCACGACCTCGACGTTATCGTCTTCGTCCTCAACAACGACGGGTATACGATCGAGCGCTCTATCCACGGTTTGCGCGAGCGGTATAACGACGTTGGGCGCTGGCGGTACTTGCGTGCGCCGGAGTTCTTCGGTGCTGGTATGGGAGGGGATGGAGATGGGAGTGGCGCAGCTTTCACAGCGTCGGTGAGAACGTGGGGAGAGCTGGAGGGAGTCATGGCTGATGAGAGGCTGATGAACGGGAGGGGTCTGCGGATGGTAGAGCTTGTTTTGGATCGTGAGGATGTACCCGAGGGGCCGCTGCGGGAGTTGATGGAGAAGGAGCGGGTCCGGGTTGCGGGCGCGAAGCATGCCGTGGGATCGTAGAATCATGTTCAAAGCTTTGTCAGAACGGATGCGCTGAAGAAAGTCCTGACTTTTGTTAGCCCTCTTTGCGCAAAAGAACGCTTTTGGGGCTTCATTCTTGCCGTTCTGTCTTTTCCAACGATGGGGTGCATGATTTTTGCTGAGTACACCGCCGCGGCTGGGCCACGTGAAGTGTTGATGGAGGGAAAGTGCGAGGGGACACCTAGTCTACCGCAGCACATGACTGAGGCTGTGCAAAGTTCGCGCTGCAGAGTAGATGCAGTCGCTGCTGCCTGTTACTTGCTACTTCTCAGTCGCCCGCTCCCTGACGAGTTTTGACCGGTTCCTTTGCCACCCTGGTCCACGGTTCGAATCGATCGCTACCAAAGTCCAACTTCTTGTTCACTATTTAAGAATGCCTTCCCCCCAGCAGCAAGAACAGAACAACAAGATATTCACTTCGAGCCTCCAAACGGATATTCCGCCTGGTGACAAGAAGCGAACAACTACCCCTCCACCAGCCTCCAACGGAAAACCTCGAGACCATCATACAACACTGCGATAAAATGTTCGCCTCGGGCCAACAAAAGACACGAAAAACCTCCCCAGCGACCGCAAAGTTCTTTTCGAAAGTCAATCGAAACGCCCGAGAACTACTAAAGTCTACGAACAAAATCAGCAAGAAACAGCGGGAGAAAGCTCTCGAAGACCTTCTAATCGATATGAACTACGCGAGATCTGGATGGGAGCAGGTACACGGCAAAGGAATGCTCGTCGACCAGCTGAAGAACTCAGCTTTCGTGCTCATGGAGTACCGAATATTTCAAGACTACGGCGATTACCTAGCCAAAAACCTGAATGTTGTCAAGAGTGAGAGGAAAGTCAGAGACCAGATGAAGCCCAATTTCAAATTGAGTTGGGACGCAATATCCACTGCAATTCAACACGACGAGTGGAAGCTCAAAGCTGCTCAAGACAGAAATGATGAATACCCACCCGACACACCATGGTTAGACGATGTCGAGGCCGCCGTTACGATCCTGGATACTGGAATAACTACTAACCAGCTCGCCTGGGAGATCAAGGAGTATGCCAAAAGAAATCGGTCTGATTGAGAAGGGTGACTGGATGGGATTGGCTGCACATATTGTCAGGGATCTTCAAACACTCGACTCGATCTTCCCTGCATCAAGACTCGAAGACAAGAACAACGTGAAGCAGGCTATCATGTTGTTCAGCAAACGGTACTTCCACTTCCTATATGTGAATCAGCATGGAGTCGGAGATTGCGAACCAATTCGGCAGTTTTGGGACAGAAAGATCGGGAAGGGCACCAAGAACAGCTAGAAGAAGAGAATGCTACAAGAAAAGGCGACGAGAACTTAGAGGAGGGCGCGTATGTAGAATTTTTAATTTGACATTCTCATCCGGACGATAACTTCAACTACCCATTAAATGAATAGAAAACAAATTTACGCAAGCCATCGGCGGCGAGAGGGGACTGTATTGAATTGTAAAAATCTCTTCCGTCGGAAGCAATCACTCATAAACGCCATGCATCATGCTAGCCATCGTAAGCTTGATCATTCGTCAGTCCGTGAGTCATGGCTAAGCCTCATCACCTCATGATTCCCAGCAAAAGGTAAAGAGTATTGAAACATATTAACATGCTTGGGTTACTTAAAGACGCTACTTGAGAGAACTAAATAACGGAAGGCTCGCGAAAAAAAAAAAAAGAACACCAGGAGAAACAATGATAAGACGACATAATGATCGTCTTTGGAGAGAACATGCCGGACTCTCCAGAATTGACATTGATAAATGCCTCCAAAGAAGGCAGAAGCCTTATTACACACGCCAAGTCAGACTCTCTCAGCTCTCCTGACTCTCGCGAGCTCCAGAGGATCCTCGGTCCATGCGGTTATGACCTCATTTGCGTATCTCTTTTCCACATAGCGTTCCAGATCTCTGTTGGTTGCAAAGTCGAGAGGTGCCTCCAGATTCTCAACTCCAAATTGAATCCACGTTTCATCTCCGTACGGAACAAATTTCGGAGGTGCTATAGAGAACCACGTCTCTTCCCCATGACGCACCACTGTGAACCTATCCTCGGCGTTGTCCACAATCCAGATGCTGTAATTACCGACTTTCATGTCCACGAAAATATGGTCCGGCTTGGACTCATACCTCACCGCGTAGTGGCGCAATCTGGCTGAGATACTCAGTGAGCTTTCAAGGTGCGAAATCTTGAATGGCCTTCGAGCCGTCTCTCCTTGTGGATCGACAATTTCTTGAGCTTTCAGCCAGACTCGTAAGGTGATATTTGGGATGACATGGATATCCATGATTCCATGAGTCGATTGTCGGTATTTTTGTTCGAGCTTTGATATATTAACGGCCTGATCGTTAATCTTTGCCAGAAAGCTGGACACTTCCTGCTGGAGAGCCTCGTGGTCTGACTTCAGTTTTTGAAGCTCACGAAAGGTGTCGTCTGTCGCTTCTCGTTGCATTGCCATAGCTAGAAGGACTGAGCAGAGAAGAGGACACAGATGATTACGCAAGACCAGATCACAGAGCATGAGGAGAGACTGGATACACTGCAACGGAAGATAGAGGAGAAGTAATACAAAGGGCATCTGGACGCCTTGGGACAATGCGCGACCGCGGATCTGGTCAACTTGGATGACACGAAGAAGGAGGACAAAGTGTCGCAAGGATTTGTTAGGAGATAGAGCCTTCCTGACAGGATCCTGAGCTCAGATGGACTATGTCGCGTGGGGGCAGCGGCGGGATTTCTCAAGGAGCTGCAACATTAACTATGATTGACTGAGACCGAAACTCGAAGATGGGCTCATGGAGGCAAACGCAAGGGTGATTAACACGGTATGCATGACGTAGATGTAGCAACTGCGCAATGCTATGCTTAATCCGACGCGCCAATTGCATAGGTTCCTGGTGATAGACTGTCATCCACATCACTCGCACTATGTATGCATTGATTCTGATTCCTCGGCTTTTCCTATATTCTTTTCTGGGAGAGTCGGGTAGTTTCCTCTGTCTGACACCGCAATGATGCAATTTAAACTACTTCATACATCTTTGTCACCTCCCATATTGTCACAGCTGCATCTTCCGTGTTTTTTACTTGCGCTTCATAGCCTTATAAACATGACCTTTAATACTATAACCTCTAGTCTGCAAGCATTCCCTGGACCCTTTTCTCCTCCTTCTGCTTGTGTCCCACTGAAATTGCAACTCGCGGATGGAAATTCGAACTGCCATCGCTCCTCGTTCCCAACCGACGGCTCGCTTGAAATGATCTTGGTTGTATAGTCGCTTTTTTAATCTCTGCTGGGGTAGTAGCTGACGTCTATATTCGTCAATGAGTGAGATTTGCTCGGGGATGTCGCCGCATAGCCGCTTTGCGATGCGTATCCGGAAGATAAATGGGTCATGAGGTGTTCGGCCAGCTCAGCATAGTCAGCGAAACATTCGAAAAGGACGACAAATTTATGTTGTAGAAATCCGGGAGCAAGACGTTGAATCCCACTTTAACAAGGTTCATGAGCAAATTCGAGGGAAAGTGCTTGCTGTGGTGATGCTTCGTTCCCACAGGCTACCATCGCCCGCGCCTGAGAATGAGCTTTGATTACACCTTTCGCCAATTCAAGACAGATGGAGACATGGCGGATCTTGGAGTGGCCTTACAGCCGTCTAGGGTCTCGTTTGGAATAGCCTTTTTGCTTCCTGGCCAGCCTTGTGGTCGAGATCGTCAAACTTACGCTTTGGAGGAAGCGAATTCGAAGTGTTTGCCGCGCCACCTGTTTCAGCCGGGCCACTTCGCAGCCATGGAGATATTGTAGCATCAGTACGGCTTGAGAAGAGCCCATAGCCTGGAGAGAGCTGTGATTGAGCCCTGGCCCCTCGTACTGCGGGTTCATTCACTTGATTGAGCGTACCCCGTGTGCCCCCTGAAGTCCCGCTTGACTGCTCCTTGATGGCCGCGCCAACTGAAGCATGCACCTTCTCGAGAAGAGCTTCATCACGGCGACCAAGCTCCGCCTGGAGATCTTGTAGAGTAAGGCTTGTGTTATTGTTCTTCTCTGATTTGATCGGAGTGACGGTGCTCTGCATGTCCTTGAGGGCCTGTTTCATTGCAGATGAGACGTCAGCTAGCGAAAGGCGCGGCTGCTCAGCCAGAGCATTTTTGACCGATGAAGAGATTTCTGCAAGAGTAGTACGCGGTTGCTGCTCCAGAATCGTTCCGACTGAATTTGAGATATCCTCCAAAGAGTGGCGGGGTTGCTGCTCCGTGTACTCGGCGAGACGTGCAATGCAGTCTTTCTGAACGGTGAGAATCGTGGAGTCTCTCTCTCTGAGCTGCTCTCGCAGGCCGTATGCGTCTCTTTGCAGGTCCTCGATCTTTTCCTGGTGCAGCTTCGTCGTCTTGACGTGTTGCTCAGCCAGGTTGCTCGCATCCACTGTCTTACGACGCTGATCTTCCAGCTGCTCCTTGAAGTTGTCGACTTGGGCAATATAGTCCTGTTCTCTCTTCTGTACCTCGGCGGTTTCCTTGATCAATGTTGCCTCAAGACACTGAGCCTTTGTGAGGATAGCTTTCAGTGCATCTGCATGCTCGCAGAGAGCCTTCCTCAGGCCAGCATCGTCACTCAGGTCATTGGAGTCGACTTTCTGCGCGAACGCAGATAAGCTCGCATGGTGCGCGTTGATGAAGTCAACCACGAAGTCCAAGGAAGTCGACATTGCGGGGGAGTCTCGGGTGGCAGTGAGAGCGGATCAATGCTGCCAAAAGATTGCGGACACGTCGTATGCCGCGTCGTGCGAGGCTTTTTGGGGCGGGTGAGCGGGTCGGAGTGGTGGCAAACATCGCGTGCGCCTGGGTTGGTTAGGAAGGAGCCTGTGGACTTCCGCGCCGGCGGCGCCCGGCGAAATTTGCAGCCGAGCGCAGCTGCCTCATGCAACCACAAGGTACCACATGTGCGATTGAGGTGGCATGCGCTGAGGACGAGCGAATAGGTGATAATAGCCGCTAATAGCAGTGAAGGCGAGAGCCACAACATCCGACGCAGTGATCAGCTGTAGTCAAGAGAGCTGGCTTCCATCACGCAAGCTTGGAGAGGTTACATTGTGACCTGGCTGCTTCGGGCGTGGTCGGCCGTTCAGGCTCCAGAAATATCTGAATGCTAGATGGATCGATTGAGGTGCATTTACAAGAGAAATAGGATAGTGCACTTGTCAAAGATGCAAAATGCACGAAGTGAGAACCGGGCGCCGGGGGCAGAAGGTGCCAGGTCCCGCGGGACCTCTGCAGTGCTTAGCCCAGCTGCGGAGGACCTCAAACTCTTCGTCCAGGATGAGAAGAGGTGAAGAGAATACCGAGCGTTGCTTGACTGAGAAAGGTTTGGGCGGGGCATGCGCTTCAACGTAGTGTTTGTTATGGTTACCGCTTTAGGAAATCAGACGCGTTGCGGCGCAGGTCTGAAACTGGCTTGGACGTTCTCTAGGCCAGAAACAAAAAAACATGAAGATACGTTGGTGAGTGACCTTGCTTGCTAGCTATGGAGAAGGCCATCATGGCGGGGACAAAAAGCTATGCCAGCGGGAGACAAAAAACTACGCCTTTCGGCACAGAAACAGGCTCTTCAAGGACCGCCTGTTTTTCCCGTTACACCCTCCGACCGTACCCCACCCTTGCGTGTGGCGGCCAAGTCACAGCTTAAGCAGGGAGGGCGTGTGCGTCAACTTCCCACTCGTTACTGGTATTCTTGGCCGGGTCAATGAAGTGAAGGCGGACTTGCTGAATATATAAACAGAGCATCCAGTGGCCACCCGCCTTTTCCCAATCGTTCAGGTCTGGTAATGTCACCGATAGCTAGGACTCTCTAGCTCCGAGCGTTCACTGGCATCCTGACCATGTCTTGATAAGTGACCTACAGGCAGTCAAGGCTCCACGTACAATCCGTCACACTGAGAGAACTTGGCTCGAGCAACGCACCTTGCAGCATGATATGTGGCCCGGATCGGATCATCCTATGAGGGAGGAATCACTCTTGGTAGTGCTCGCAGAACCGGCGCGCTTCCGCTCCACAATGAACCCGGATTCCGAATGGAGAATGACGTTACCTGAAGCTATGAGAAAAGTTCTTCGGATCCTTGAGGAAGATACTAGCATCCTGAGCATCCAAAGATCGATGAAACATCTCAACGCCTACGTCACTGCGATAGCAGGCCTGGCAAGCGCAGCGGTAGGGACATGTATCCTCTCAAATAGCTAATATCGCAACCTCTGACACCGCATTCCAGCGAGAAAGACATCGCACTCTCTCACCTGAACGCCGCCCGCGAACCAACCCGTGTGAAAGGCGGTATCGAAACCTTCGAGTGCGTCGCCCGCCCCACGACGTGGAGCGTGCTCAAGCTCTCCACCGCCCACGACATCATCCCTGCACTCATTCCTGCTCTTCCAACGCCCTCGGCAGCCAACCCCGACACAACTTCGCCTTTCCTTCTCGCCTTCCGCACCGCTGTTTTTGCCGCTCACGCACGCACCCTCGCGCACCTGCCGCATCTCTGCCGCCATACGAGCCGCGCCACCTCGACGCCCTTCACCTCCACCCTCAACACCATCGTCCACGCCTTCCACCTCACCCGCATCGCATCGTCAGCCACGTTGCATCCCGCGACCATAGCCAACGCCGCCGCTCAACACGGTCTCGCTTCCGTACTCGATGACGCCTGATACGCGCTGCGAGTCGACGTAGTTCGCTTCGGCGACGGCAGCCACAATGAGCACCGAGACACAGGAGGAAGAGGGTGATAATACTCAGGGTCGAGGCAGAGACGAGTGCAGGTGCGAGTGTTGGCTCAACAATGTGACGCTGCGCACCGCGGAAGCCTATCTCTGGACCGTGCCGAGCCACATGCTTCCTTGTGCTCAGGCGCACGTCGCGTTGCTCCAGCTGCTGCAGCGCGCGCTGGACTTGAAGGGAATGGCGGGTGGGGAGAGGATAGGGAGCGGTGGCAGTGGTATGCGCCCGACATTGGCTCGTTGCGGTCAGGCGGAGGTTCTGATGTGGGCGTTGGAGAGGAGGAGCGCGCGATGGCGATGACGGTGGATTTACCCGGGGCAGATGAGTCTTAGATGAAGAGGCATTGTTTGTTGTTTGAAGGTAGAGTTCGTTGCTGGCAGTGCTGATTGAAGTGTCTAATGTTCATATTCACGCATTAGTAAAATCCAAACTATTACTCCATACGGCTTACCAGTTGCTTTGCGGAACAAGCAAGAATTTCTGGCGGTTGTCTCGCGAAAAATTTAAGAGGACCACCGTAGATCTTTGCAGACCAGACGCAGGTGCAGGGGTGGGTGCTGGAAAGAACGCGTACCAATATCCCGTCTTGAACAAAAGTCGAGGCACCACCGGCAAACGGTGACATGGTTCCTGCGTATGGGCATAGTAGGTGGCATGCGGGGGCTCAACGGCCATGCAGTGTAAGCAACGACTGCCGAATTGTGTAGATGGGAATACTAATGATTGGGCAACGGAGCGGGTCTTTCAATTTAGCCTCTACATGGGTCTGTCTCAAAGTGGGTGATGGAAGTGTAGGCCGCCGCTGATTGGTGGATAGCTCGGATCTGTCCCGCTTTGACACCTGCAAGAGAATGATTCAGCAAGCACTAATATCCTAAAATGTCTTTTGAGGGCTTGTAATCGTTGCAGGGCTCAGGCCAATTTTCTAAGCCGCGCGGTGTTTAAAAGCGCAGGCGAATCGTGCAGAGGTAGATTGTGGCCAAGCAATTTGCTCCGCGTCTTACCTTCTACCCCTCCAGTGCCTCCGACGATGGCTGGTTTCGACGATATTTATGCTGGGGCACAGCATGCGCTTCAGGCAAGCGCTGGCTCACTTGCTGGACTGGCAGCGCTTTATGGGCTTTTGTTCCATGCCCTGGTGGTGCGGAAATTGGCGGTGGAAGAGTACATGTATACGTTTCTCGGGTCTTACTTTGTTGCAATGGCGAGCGTTTTTCCCATCTGCCTGTCGGTTTTGGACATGCGCCAGGCACTCACAACAGCCAGTCTGCTCATACTTTCTTTCAACGCGGGACTCTACTTCAGCATGGCCACCTACAGACTTTTCTTTCACAGACTGCGGAAGTTCCCCGGGCCGTTTGGAGCAAAGCTCTCCAGGTTTTACGTCACTCTCACGTCCGCCAAGAAGGTCCAATACCACGAGGTGATCAAGAAATGGCATGAAAAATATGGAGACTTCATCCGGACTGGTGAGTTACCTCGAAGATTCGTTTAACTATTTTTCTAATTACCATTAGGCCCCCGCGAACTTGCGATAGTCCGGCGGTCAGCTGTAAACACCATCTATGGACCGCAATCCGAGTGCGGAAAATCCACGTGGTATATACAGGTCTCTCCGGATCAAAAGAGGTGCTCCATCCATATGACTCGAGACTTTGAAGCCCACAAGAACCGCCGCAAAGCCTGGGACAGGGGCTTCTCGGTCAAGGGTGAGACTTGTTGCACTTTTTCAAAACGCATCCAGACTGACGCTCGGCGCAGCCATCAACACTTACGCACCGCGGATTTCCTCGAAGGTTGATTTACTCCTGCAGCAGATCAAAGCGCACGCGGCGGCAGGTGAATCTCTTGACGCGTCAAAGTGGACCATGCTTTTGACCTTCGATATGATGGGGGAAGTCGGCTTTGGAAAAGACTTTGGTGGATTAAAGAGTGGCATCGAGCACCCTGCGATCAAGGGTATTCACGACCACATGACAGTCCTCGGAATCATGGCTACTGTGCCTTGGCTTTTGAATATTGCCGGCAAGATCCCCGGTGCAACAGCTGGCTATGCGCCCTTCTTCAGCTGGTGCGAGGAGCAGGTGAAGACGAAATATCAGGCAAGTTCTTCCCCGCAATAAGCAAACTGATGCTTACTGTTGCAGGATTGGGCATCGGAGAAGCAACCGCAGGACATCATTTCGCATCTCCTCAAGGCATACGTAGAGAAGGACATCAGTGCCACACCAACGGCAGATTCACTGCACGAGGACGCGCGAGCCGTCGTCATTGCGGGCAGCGACACGACGGCAACGACGCTAACACACATCCTCTTCTACCTTTGCAAATATCCGGAGGTGCTGAAAAAGCTTCAGACCAAGCTTGATGTCGTCATGCCGAATCGCGAGTGGAGCTTCGAGAGCGTCAAGTCGGTCAGCTACGTTGATGACATCATTAACGAAGCGCTCCGTCTCAAACCGGCGCTGCTTACCGGCGGTTACCGGACGACTCCGCCACATGGGATCGTGGTTGATGGCGTGCACATTCCCGGGAACACGAATGTTTTCGTTCCGATGCAGTTGATCCAAACCGACTCTCGCTACCACCCGCAGGCTGACGAATTCATCCCTGAGCGGTTTGGAGAGCGCAAAGGCGAGTGGCAGACGGAGAAACAGCCGTGGATACCTTTTAGTATTGGTAAGTGCAGGCTCACTACCTGAAGACGATCTTCCTTGTACTGATCGGGCCGAGTAGGGCCCTTCTCTTGCCCGGGTAAAAGTCTTGCCATAGCTACTCTCCGCATAGCCCTCAGCAAGATTGCACTACACTTCGACGTGTCGTTCGCACCGGGAGAAACGGGCGAGGAATTTGACAAAGGAGTCATGGATACGTTCACCACCACCCTGCTACCTCTCCAGGTTCGATTTACGCCGAGAGTTTGAGGGTTACATTGCTGGGTTTAGCTTGGCGCGTCGGGTTGCAATGCTTCTGGCGGTTCACCTTTCTCCGCACTGCGTTCGGGTGAGGTTTCGGGATTTGATACAGCAGAGCAAACATGAGCATTGCGCCAATAAATTGATGGGACCAAGCCTTTCTCGAAAAGTCTATAAGGGAGCCCGGTCCCGAGATGCATGCTTATGTCAGGGACCGCACTGGTTGATTGGCCAAAGCAGGTGCCGGAGTACCTAATCAAGTCGGGGCCGGTTCGGGCGGGGCCTCAGTTGGTGGCCATCAGAGTAGTGAACCACACTCCTGTCGAGAGTCTTGGCGGCAAAATCTAGACGTCAGCCCTGGATTACTTGCGACACGGAGACTGCTTAGCGTGTAATGAGCCATTTCTCAGCCGCACGGTGGTTCATTTCGCGCTTTCCCGACTGTCATATGTGGTTCATGTGCGGACGGGACGGATTCGTTCCTTATCCCTCATACCCAACGATCATCTGATGGCCGCCACTACGGCGATCAGGGAGCAGATCAGGGAGACCCTCGTGCGGAGACACGCGAGCCGTGGCGTCACGGCCCGAATCTTTGTAGCAGACGCTGAAACAGCGGAATTTTCCTGTGAGCATATCGTGGCGTCGGACGTTGCGTGTTCCATGGCGCAGCAGAGGTTCCAGAAAGGCGCAGGGCACATCGGCAGTTCTGATAAATGCGGGAGGTCGGAGGGGGGGATCAGGCCATGACGGTAAGTACCAGGGCTTTATTTGGACGGCTTCAGGAGTTACCTGGGCGGATGGAAATTTGTTAGGATCGGGGCTTGGTTGGAGTATTAAGCGCAGCCATCCCGTAGTAAGGGTGCTTACATGCAGGTCGGCACCACGACTGCAGTAGTGGGCTGATGTTCAACTTTGCCAGTCATCAAAATCTCATCGCACGAGGAGACGCAGTTTTCCGGCACGTATTTCCGTGCAGCTGACGGCTGAGGCAATAGTGCGTCGATCGCGGCCGGTAGTCCAACGTTCCCACGCGCTGATTGCTGCGGAATGGTCGGCAGATGTGCGCACATTGAATCATGTACAAGGGGATCGGGCCAACTCTTGTTGAAGGATCGCTGCCAGCATGCTTGCGGAAAGCTTTGGCGATTCATGGCCCAGTTGCTTGGAGACGAAGAGCGAGGGGCGCAGAGGGTCGGCCTCCCTGCACGCATGGAGAAATCTCCGGCCACAGCAGAGCCAAGTGACCCAACCAGCGTCGTCAGCGGAGCCCACATGGCAGCTGGGATTATTGTTTGGGCCGCGCGGATCCGCGCCCTTCCCGCCATCTGGTGGGTCGCGCGAACGTGCGAAACGGCACCGCCTGCGCCGCCGTTGTTTAATCGCTCGCGCCGTCTACCGGTTCACTTCCACGCGACCGACTGACGACTTCGCCTCGAGTAGCGCCCCCCATGACATCCGTTGGGCATACATCAGGAGTCGGATGCGGCGCAGCGCAGAGAGGAGTTCATGGCCAAGAATGCAGACCGTGCCTGAGCGTTACCCGATCGGGAATGTGGCGTGCGACGGCTCCATTTCGCACATCCCCGACGATGGCCTCTCCTCGTACCCGATCCCTGGATTCCTCGCCACCAAACAATCGGATGGACACTCCCAGCCAACCGTGATGCACACTCGGGAACTCCTCGGACTCTTTGCTGGTGGTTGCTGGCCTTCCCGTCCTGCCGCCCGCGCCGCTCATGTGCTAGCACCGGGCACCATCCCCCTCTACCAGACCGCTAAAGGAGAACCTGCTCGTTCCGAGCCGGTAGGCAGAAACCTGAAATATGTTTCAACTGCCGCTCTCCACATTTGCTCTCTCCACACTCCCTCCCGGCATGGGCCCTGAGCCTGTTTGAACACTGAAAGATAGCCAGGGTTTCTCAGATCCCAGCATCCGCGCCCACACCGAGAACTTCTTGCCCCATTGCCAGTCCTCCGACCCTTCCCCGCAGTTCGGCGCACACCGCTACTGCTGAAATTTTTCATTCACTCGACACCGCCAACCCAAGCGGTTCCCAGGTTTCCAAAATGATGGAGCTCGAGGGCCGCGCGCCCGAGTTCTTCAAGGTCCTGGTGATCATGATAACCCTGGCGACCATATCCACGGCTCTGAGAGTCTATGTCAGGTTAAAGATCGTCAAGGCTTTTGGTGTTGATGACTATTTAATGGTTGCCGCTTTGGTCAGTCATGCCGAATACCGTCTTCTTCATAAAGGCTAACGCGCCAAGCAGCTTGCATTTATCATGTTCACAACATGCGCTTTGGGTGGAATACGTTACGGTACAGGCCAACATATGGCCAACCTGACCCCTGACAACACAATGAGAGCTCTCCGCGTAAGTGTTTCAACGCAGAAAGATTCACGCAATACACTAACACTGCTTCAGTATTGGTGGTTATGCTACGCCGCCTACACCAGCACCATGATGTTCGCCAAAACCTCCATCGGCTTCTTTCTCCTGCGGGTGACGGTGGAACAGATCTACATCTGGATCATCTACTCCGCCATGGCCATCACCGTCGTCACCGGCATCGTCTTCTTCTTCGTGACCGTCCTGCAGTGCAGCCCGGTATCCTACTTCTGGGGCAGGGCCGTCGGCGCCCACGGCCAATGTCTCGACATGGAGATCATCATCGGCCTCACCTACTTCTACTCCGCCGTCAGCGCCCTCTGCGACTTCACCTTCGGCCTGCTCCCCATCGTCATGCTCTGGAACCTCAACATGTCCCGCAGCACCAAGATCGCCATTGCACCTATCTTGAGCATGGCGTGCATCGCTTCCGCCGGCGTCCTGGTCAGGACGGCGTACGTCAAGGACTTCAGAAGTCCTGACTTTCTCTGTGAGTCCTCCTCCCTGCATCCTGCTCCGTAAATCAGCCCACTGATACCTCCCACCAGACGCAACCATCGACATCGCCATCTGGTCCACCATCGAAGAAGGCCTCGCCATCACCGCCGGCTCTCTAGCCTGCCTGCGGCCGCTCTTCCGCATCTGCAGCGCCAAGCTGTCCTCCTACGGCATCGGCTCCGGCAGGGACGGCAACGGCCAGAGCGACAACAACAGGCTGCCCGACAACAACAACAACCGCGTGTGGCCAGGCGCAACCCAACGGAGCAGAGGCAGAAAACACAACGAGCCCTGGAGCCTGCTGGAGGAGACGCAGAACCGCACGGTGGCGGATCTCGAAGACGGCCGCGACAACCACCACTCGGAGCTCGAGCTGGTGGGCAAGAAGGCGACGGTTGATGTGGAGAGCGTGGATGAGAGGGCTGGGTCGGATTCTGTCTCGTCACACAGGATTCTGGTTTGAGTCTCGTCGGCTTTTCGGGTGTTTGTGTCAGGTTTTTGGGGACCTGTCTATCATTGAGTGGCATTAGCGATATGGCGTTTTGAGGTTTATGAGGGAAAGTAAGCCGGGAATACTGGCTACTTTGGCGTATCATTGTCATTATTTCCTGCCTATCTGAGGGTTGCATCCGGTTATGACTATACTGAGAGACGAATAATCAGATGGGAAAACTATATAAATGTTGATAGACGGCTCGACATTTCAAAGTAATACGACTAGTGCGATTAGCAGAATTGCTATCATTGCTCTATACAAAAAGTACTTGGACAATATCCAAAGTTTCCGAACTTGGCAACATCCGAAACGGCTGATCCCAAATTCTGTACTTCAGTGTAGTATGAAGTACCGGAGACCGAAGGAGGCCCGGGACTACAAGATGCCACGGATCGGGTTGGAGACGGGGGCCTGGCTGGCAATTCGACGTGAACTGGTCCAACTTCGGCCTCTTGCAAGACTGTGTCAAGCTCTTCAATCTCTCCACCCTCCGTTGTAATCTCTCGTGAACAATCGACCCTCCAATCGTCCGTCCACTCCACATCATACTTGGCGTGGGGAAAGCGGCTAGGGCCGCCATCCTCGTCAGAATCGCTCTCGCCGCCGGCATTTGCCGAATCTCCCATCACTTCGGCTATGGTGCGCATTAGCCTCCGTGCCTCGCGACCTTTGGACCATCCGTCTCTATCATCCCACAGCATGTACCCCATTGACGTTCCCAATTTGAAGTCAGAGGAATTGTCAGGGTCGGCGAAAATCAACGGCTGGCTCGGCGGCTGAAGCAGGTCACGCACTTCGTGCGGAACTGCTGGAGGTGCTACTTTGTAGCGGTCGATGTGAACGACGTCTTGGTACTTTTCCTGCACCGCAGCCATTTCTTTGCCGGTCTCTTTCAGAATCTTGGCATATGCCACCGGGTTGGTTTTCTTGGCGGCCTTTATCTTGTGCGCGATTAGGTTGACTTCGATGGCCATTTCTTCGGCTTTGATGGCGACCGCACGGAAGATCTTGTTGCCAGAGAACATCGCTATCCGTTTGAGAAGCGACGTGGTTATGATGGAAGGCGTGTTGATTGAGCCGGGTGAGAAGCTTCTGATAGCCTCCGGTGATCCAGATCCAGCCAGATAGCTGTCAGTGAAATGAATGAGGAAAGCTGTCAGGTCGCCGTCCGCCACGTCCAGGCCCAACCGGATGAGCTGCCAGAGATAGGCCAGGAGGATGAGCATCCCAGTCTTGTCCACAGGCAAGCCGATGTTGTGCAGGGAAGCCCAGATATTGCTGATCTCGGCGGGCTGGACATCTTCACCAATGGTGCTGCGCACGACATCGGTGTTCCGGGCAACAAGGGAGAACCACACGCCCATATAGCGCCCAAGGAATATGGGCGGATAGAGCTCTTGGAATGGCCCTGCCACGAAACGAAATTTCACTGGCGGTTGCCGTTTTGTCCAGGCGTCCTTGTCATACACGTCTGGGCCTTCCGAGCTACCCATGGGCTGGGCAATGGTAATTCCGTAGCCGAACTGACGGGCGATGGCGGCCATATATGGCTCGTCGTTAGAGAGGCAGAATAGGCTGTCGCAGGGGTGGTAGACTTCCGGCTCCGCCGCGAAACGCTGCTGTTCCTCGACAGAGCGTCGCACGCGCTCGAAAGTCCCGATCGACGGAAACTTGCAGCCATGTAGCAGAGAATAGCTGACAATTGCTTCATAGACTGCTTGCGACCCGTTGGGGTGCGCCTCCCAAATCCAGTCTGTCGCGACGTACTCCAGAGATGGGCGGTTGAAGCCCGGTGCCTCCAACGATGCCCTTGACGCTGACTCCGGGATTGACCGGTGGTCCGTGTACGTATTAAAACAAGCTCTTGATGACGGATGGTACTCGACTAGAAACGAGCGCTGCTTTGATCCTCGTCCTGTAGAAAATTCGAATTTGAGTTTTTCAGAGGTGAAGTCGTCCACGAAGAACGGCTTGAATCCCGGCGGAAGAGGACCGAACATTTTCAGAGCTTGTTCAACCCAAGGAGCAGCTGTTTCTCGACGTTGTTTTTCAATCGGTCGCTCTGAGTTCGTCCAGGGGGTGGCATCGGCTCGCGGCGCGTTTGGCCGTAAAGCCGCGAAGTCGTCAACGCACATTCTCGATGATACTCTCCGGAACAGTCTAGCTGTCATGTAGCAGAACGGTTAGCTTAAGGATGAGCAAGCAAGGGCAGCACTGGCTGGTGACGTTGGTCTGTACCGGCATAATAGCTGATGTGAGATATTCTAAAGAGCTGGTCAATGGCGGCGACGAAGGGAAGAAGCGAAGAAGATGGAGGTGAAGCAGGAGGAGCGCCAGACTGACGGGCGATTATTCAAGCTCAGGCTCGCTACGATTCCCTCATTTGGGCTAGCTCTGCACGTCATGTGCCCATGCTCGCTTTGGGGCAGGTGCGAATATTTATCTACCACCGCTCCGCCACACGCGGCTCTCACCAGATCTTCTCAAACCCGCTCCGCCACCGCTAGCGGTCATCCACTTTTGCGCGATTCATTAGCTTTGTCGCCGCTGGACGACAAAATCCCACCTTCCTCCTGCACTCCAGCGCGGACCACAATATCCCACTCGACTCCCTCGCTGGCGGCCATTGAGTCGCCAGATTTTTTCCCGCTGAGCGGTACCTTTCTTCTTTTCAACGTTCCTCACCTCGGCAGTAAGCACCACGTCCCATCCGATTCCATCATTGACGACCACTGAGTTGTCAAGCTGCGCGGGTAAAAGCTGAGTACTCCACAGCTTTCTACGACAAATACAAGAAATTCGACACTGGCAGCATGGACTCGTAAAGACAACTCCTGCCTTGACCTTGACTTTGCCGTCCGACTCTTATCCGGGCGGCAAAGTACAACCCAAAGAATGTTGACTTCGACATCAAGTCTCTGTCGGATCAACTCATGCCTCTTGCGTGGGAAATTCGAACGCCTGAAGCCGAGATCACAATCCCGCGCGAAGCCTTTGACAAGATCAATGCAATCATTGCTGCGCTCGAGACGCCGGAGAACCAAGATAAGAAGGTCACCAAGGAGATCAGCGATCAACGCAAGGAAGAGTACAGTAAGGTTGCTGATCGATTGGAGGGGGTGCCTGACAGCCTCGAGGCTTTTGCAGGTGCGGTAGAAGGCCAGGAACTTGAGCCACCGAAGCCGTCAGAAAGCTCCCGCACTTCTTCCAACTCTGATGCGGACACCTCCAAGCGTCGCACGTCCAAGAGCAACCCTGTTATCAATGGCTCTCAGCAGGCAAATTTCTGGGACTACGGCAAAGGCGACTACTTCGTCCTGGAACTTGTCCAGCTTTCGTTCATTCTGGAAATCGCCCACACTTATCCCAAGCTCAAGGACAAAGCCGACTACATTCAGAAGACCAAAATCGAAAAGCCCGATGAACCTGGCTTTGTCTTCATCCCTGATGGCGAGCCAAAGGACACCATGTACAGCCTACTGGCTCAGCTCCTACCTGATCACCCCGAAATCGCCAAAAGGGCACCTGACTGGGACAACTATGACGACGAGCATGCGTGGGGTACTGACGCGAGTCCTTATGGGTACCCTGTTGAGGAAGGCGAGCATGCCCTGCGTCAATCTTACCTTACGTGGAAGGCCAAGTACAACGGCAAGGCGACTTTTGATCAGTTCAAGGATTATGTCAAGGATGCTCGTGAAAACCGCTACTGTCGCCCGGAGTACGAATTCTCCGACTGAGACTCGGACAGAGTGCGGCAATTTCGTCGTGCTTACTACAAAAAAAAGAAGCATAATTGGGCAGCCGAGAAGAAAGCATGGGAGCTAAAGAAGAACTGAGTCTTGGAAACACTCACACAGACTGAACCAACAAAAGCAGATTAGGTAGTGCGATCATTGTAGCTGCTCGCTTCGACGAGGGCCAGAAAGGTGGAAGCATAGAAATGGAGTTGATTTCGGGGAAATAGACAATTTAATGCAGAATCACTAATGCACACTCTTCCTTGAAACCGTGATTATATGGAGCATCAAACCCTTACAGATTTCCACTCGCCATTTCGTCCCCGAATTTGAGAAGAGCATGTTGGCGGTAAAATCTTATTCGTGTCGGCCTTGATGGGAAGTGAAGTATGGTCTGGGACCGGTGTAGACTATGCCTCGGGAAGTCCATTCGGCTGCGTTTTGGGCAGATTCAGTCATGCTTGAACAACAACAAGCATATGTACGCATGTTTCGATGAATAAATGAGCGGATAAAAACAATTCAATTGACAGCAGTGCAATGAAAAGAAGAAGTCTTGCTTCAATGTTATCTGGCCACGCCCGTAGTCCGCGCCGTGACATCTTTGGTGTATTATCGTAGAGCAACCCCAGTCCCCAGTGCAAGCTCAGTAACGCAACCTGGGGCAGCGTAGTCCAAATAAGGAAACTTTGCGAGATCGCGCTAGCATCAATCGCCCTTGCCTACCTTGCGCTGAAGATGGAAGTGAGGTGTGAGCAGAGGAAGGCGGTAATGATTTGGAAGGCAGTTCATTAGTAGAGGCACGCTATGAAGGATATACAACCAGGGAGGCTTGAATGATGCTGACCCCGCGACAGCCTCTTAGGCTATTCCGTTACTTCTACCCCGTTATGCTCGTTCCACGCTCACCTCGGTTTATATAGTACAGTTTTTGAATCCTATTGGACATATCAGTAATAGCCTAACACGTTGCCGGAAATAATTCAAAGCGTTCGTGCTGTCATCAACCACCGTTGCTCAGGACGTGTTGTCAAGGGAAACGTGCAAAACACGCGCGGACACACCGCTCCGGCGCTCATAGAAAGCTAAGGAAGTTGAAGAAGATGAATGCTCTCGATTTCATTTTTTGAGCGGCCTGACAGACTACGCAACCGTTGAAGTGGATATAATGTCAAAGATGTAGGGAGGAGACTTACCGTGCAAACACCTTCTGGTGAAAATCTTTCAGCAGTGCCTTGTATGCCCCATCTCTCTCAGCTTCCCGACATGTACCTCCCACCAGCTGCGCCCAAGCGGAATTTCTGCTGATTGCGGACTGGCGCAGGCAGAACTCAACAGCTTCGCTGTAGGCGAGACCCATGCAGTTATTGACCCGTCGAACAGCTGCACCAAGTTTCATAGCATAGTCTTGCTTCTGTCCTTGGTCATTAAGGCGGGTGACTTTCAAAGCAAGCTTCTGACTACCGTCCTGCGATGTGTACTGCACAAAGCCGACAATTGGCTCTGCAATGGCAATCTCGGTCAAGATTATGCCGATCATGAAAGTCTGTGGCTCCACTGTAGCCAAGAGGTCTGGACTCTGCAATGTCCCCTCGCTGTACCCGTCTGCTACCTCAAGCACAAACAAATATTGTTGAAAAGTGTAGTTCTTGATCCGGAAGAGGCGAGCGCTACGAATATCCGAAAGCCAGGGTGTTCCCAGCAGCATCAGTCCGCACTCTGCCACTTGGTACGCGAGATCGAACCGTTCGGCGTAGGGAAATTCTTCGAATGCTTCGGCGAAGGATTTCTGTTGCATGTTTTCCAGGAGGGAACGGACATGGGCCGAGGTGGCTTTGCCCGAGGAGACGGAGTTGGGGACGGGGTAGCGGGATTGAAACCAGATGAAGGCGTCGTTTGGATCTTCACTCGCGCTGTTTGCCACACCGAACCGCTTTGAATCCTTCTTGAGTACAGTAGTACAAGCAGTTCCAAAGTCTATTGCCTCACAGATGTCAGGATGGTGCGGAGACATGGTGTGGTAAGCAGCACCGGGAGAGATCGGTCCTTCGATAAGAAGCTCTTGTTCCTGCGAATCATGGCTCCAGAGTGCGAAGCAATGGTAGCGCAAACAATAAGGCGTCGCTTTACTCTTTTCAGTAAGACTCAGGTCTAATTTGAGCTTTTGGATGCTGTTCTCGGCCGTAGCCTGACCGCTTCTTGAGGAATCTGGGCCATCCGTAATGGGAAGCGTGCCAACCCTACTCTTTAAACACCAGTCGTAAATGACCCTCGAGGCATTTCGCGTGACTAGAGCTCTATCAAGCCTACTTTCTGCTTCGATAGTCTCTACAATCTCCGCCTGGGATGCACTCTTGGACACACTCGGGTGGCGTAGGCAGAAAGTCCTCAAAGAATCATCATCAAGCTTTGTGAACTTGTTGTCCATATCCTTCAAGAGTTCTTTAAGGCTATCGCGTTTTCTAAGAATGAATTCCGCTTTGGCCTTTGTCGTGGTAGCCTTCTGAGCTGCACGCAGCATATCGCGATATTTCCTCACCCTTGAATCCCTGGTGAAGCCTTTCAAGAGCTCGAGAGGCTGCAATGAGCGTTAGCCGTATCTAATTAAAAGGTTTTACAGAGTAGAAATCATTTATGAGATGTGTAGTACCTTACTTTTCTCGTCCGACGAGTCCAAAAGCCGAGCCGCGAAGAGTTGACTTTGAAGATTATACTCTACCAAATGGTCGATCCCCATTAAGCTTGCTATCAGCTTTGTGAATTGTCTGCAGCACTCATCAATGCTTGCTAGCTGCATCATAATCTTCTCGGCACTAGTTTCGCCCCACAACATTCTGACGTGGGACTCAGTCCCCGAGTTTCCCTTTGGCACAAGATGCCACATCTTCGACCAAACATCGAGGCGCTCTTGAAAACAATCGAAGTCGCCGACCATCTCAAACAAGAGCGCTCCGGCAACATTGTATTCTCGCAGTAGCTGGCAGAGCCCTGTGATCGTGTGTTTTGCAAGCTGAACTATGCCGAGAGCGGCAGCGACAGTCTCAAAACCGCTCATTGTTATTGTATTGGGATGAGAATAGAGATGTGAAGGAATGTTTCATGGACACGAGGCTGCGTCTACTCACCTGTAGGTTATTGTGGCGCTTACATATCATGCATACCCCGCTCTGACACGTCAGTCAGCCACTCGCTTGGAAACTGTGTAGGTATGTACGCATGAGAACATCACCCATTCACCTTCAACATTCATCCATTCATCCGTACTTGCAATGGAGTCTCAACTTCCGGCACCAGCCCGCGATAGTGGTATTCTCTCGCACCAGACTTATCCACGGCACGAGCACGAAAAATATCTCTTCAGCCACCGAATCGATTTGAGTGACTCTTTGTCTGGTCTCACTCTTTGCCTGCGATGCCTGAACATACTGGGCCATTATTCCTCTGATGCATTCGCCAATGCAGATGTCCTATCTCCGTTTGGGGCAAGTATACTTCGACCGCTTGGCCGTCGGCTTCATGGTCTGAGGCTTAGACTTGAAGTCTGGATGGTCGAGGTCGGGGTCCCAACGAGTATCGAGACAGCTGAAACTTCCAGGTCCGATGAGTGCGACTTCATCGGCCAGGCAGTCAGAAGAAAGATCAATAAGATCGGAGAATTGTGCAATGCCGTCGGTTCATGTCTGCAGAGTATTCAAGTCGATCTCGACTTCGTAACTTTGTCGGAGGAGGGGTATGTAATTTATAAATCGCGCTACAGACCATTGGTCTTCTGACCCTCAGCAGGCGCAGCAGAACAGCATCAATCACCGGAAACGTCGGGACAGTCAACCAGCACCTTGACAGCATCGAACTTGTTATCCGTGAATTAACACAAATGGTCAGGTCGGTACAGATGTCACAAGCTATCAAATCAGGGACTGGCCCTTACGGAAATATTCCGATGCAAGTGGAATCTATTGCGAACGACCTAGACGCTCAAAATTTTCAACGTGACTCTTGGTTGGATCTCCACCCTGGAGAACATCCGACAAACCCTATTTCTGACTCTTCTGGGGAATCTGTGTTCACAATCAAACAAGAAAAACGCGACCAAAGAGACGAGGAAGCAGCCGAAAGTCCTCAACAACAACCGCAGCCCGCTCCGCAGGAAAAGAATTACAGAAAAGACTGGACCGGGCCGCAAGATAAGGAAAGAAGCCAGTTTCATGGAGGAGTTCTATCTGGCAATATATCGAATCAGTCAGAACACCATGACGTTGAGGAGTTCGAGAGACAAGGCCGTCGAAATAAGGGGTTGTATCAACGCTTGTTCAGAAAAAGTCGGGACACAGAGCCTTCAGAGACAGGGTACTCATTCAGTGACGATTCTAGGGTCCGACCTTTCTTGCTGAGCTCCAGAGTCGAAGACGATGGCCAATGGGATCAGAGAAGAAAACAGTTGATCCTCAAGATCGACCATTGCCTTTCTGAATACGGTGTGTATCTTTCGGGTAATTGAAAGCAGCGTGCGACGCTGATAGCATAAGCAGAAAAAGGCTTATCACGGGCTAGAGCCCTTTACTCTGCAGGAAAACCTTCACAGAGCGCTCGGAGGTCTCAGATCGCCTATGTTAGACTTACGGCGCCGTTGACAGGCGAAGAAGAACGGTGTTTTCTTGAAAACGACGATGACGTAATCAAAGTTTTCCCTCTGGAACTCACAAAGCTAGAGCGAGCCGTCGAATCCATCGTCGCATCACTGCCAGAAGCTATTCAGGTATGTTACACCGCTCAAATCTATGGAGTGAAAATTCTACCTGAAGCAACAATTACAGAAACTATTTATTGGCAAGGACGGCGTGAAGAAGTTCCACACCACACACGTCTTCGCGATACGCACAGATTTGCTCAAGAGCATCACCAACGCTCTCTATGCAATGCTCGCCTTCGCCTTCTTGATTGGACCCACACTTACCATAGTCCTCAGGGAATTGTCTGATCGAGCTGCTCTTTCAGCGATTGTTGCTTTTACAATAGCGCTGGGTAGTAGCCTCTTGATACCACCCGGAATTTCATGGACCAATTTACTAGCAATGACGGCTGGGTATGTACTATCGCGTCCTTACATATCCCGCTATTGCTCTGGTGTAGAGACCGCCGATCGCCTGTGAGTCGACTAACGTATTATGGCAGATATTATGGGTTGCACGTCCTGTTTTGGACCACTTTCACGAGGCGTCAATAACCGCGCAACAATATCCCCAAAATTCTCATATCCTATACTGTATTATGGTCTAGCCAATAAATCTGTACTGTTCAAAGATGCCTTCTTCGACAACTATAGCATTTGCATCCTGCTAAGTGATAAATGAAGTTAATGTTGTGCGGCGCACATCTGATTGTAAAGGTATACAAACATGGGTAGTTAAAGCTTAAATATTCTGGTAGAGATTTCCTGGGTATGTAAAATTTGATGACAATTAAATGGCACGTTTGATTTATCCATTATGCTAATTTGCCACCCACTTAACATCAAAATACTCTCCAGATATCAAGGCTTCTGTCAGATTATGTTAGGTGAGGGCAAGAAGCTTCATAGACTACTTTAGGATCAGGAATATACTAAAAGAAAGCCCGTTACCGTCTGAAATCCCTTAATAAGTCTCTAAAAAAGTATTGCAGTCCCTCGAGATGAAGGTAAGGAGCCGTGGAAGGCTCCCGGAGAGCTGCAAAGGGACTAGTTTTATATTCATTAGCCTGCAAAGATAAGTGTTAATGCCTTCGTTATTACATGCGTGAGGACACACGGATTAATTAAATTTGCTATTTTATTGATTTATAAATCTTTCATCTCGTACTTTCATTCATCATTGGATCTAACGAACACCATGTTTTCAGGGTGCTAGGCCCTCAATTCTTCTACATGATGGATGTGCATGGTTGAGAAGAGGGATTGAATATAATTTTGAACAGGCGGATGCTTGACAAGGGCGTTGTGGACGCTGCTGCGAGCGGCGTCCCCGGCTTGTAAATGGGTTTCTTAATTAAGCGTGTTGGTGGTCTGAGAGTAGCGGTACGCATGCTGGACCGAGAGCTCGAGTACCTCAAGGGCCTTTTGTAGTTCTTAGGCACTACCAGAGCCTGCCGAATTCATTCGATCCCAGGTCCAATCATTGTTTATGAGTTACATGCGTGGGCGGGACATTGTAGTTGCTGGTTTTGGGCGATGAAGAGTGTGGATGGTGCTGCCTAATGCTATCACGCTAAGCCATGTTGAGGGGCGGGCGGCCCCCAATTCCAGGCTGCCCAGCTGAAGTCCTCACTGCACGTCAGATTCCCCGACGACCGATCCTGCAGGATTGTAAGGCAGTGCTGCTCCGCGCACTACTCCATGCAGCGGAATTCCGCCTCCGTCACTCCACCTTCACTCTCCCTTCCCGCTCAAGCTTTGCCCGCGGAACTCCACCATGTCACTCACCTACGCCACAGGCACTAGCGCCGCCTCGGCAGCCGCCCCGCCACCGCGCCGCAAGAGCTGTGGACGCTGCGTCAAGGCGAAACGGCGCTGCGACCTGCAGCTCCCTTGCTCGCGATGTGCGGAAAAGGGTCTGGCGTGCGAGTACCCGTCCGCCGCTGGTCCCTGGAGGCCAGACCAGTCGCAGAAGCCCGCTGCGGCACCCGACCTCGACCTCGACCTCGCTGCACTCAATGCGATGGGGCCAGATGCCTTTGAGGGTATCATTCCCGGAATGAACGGGTACGATTTGGATCTGCACATGGACCTGGGAGATACGCCATCGCTTCTTACCGGCAGTGGCGCCTTTGACCAAGTGGATGATCCTCGAGAAAGTTCTTTTGGCAGTCCTGACTCTCAATCGACCTCTACCCGGGAGACGTTCACCCGAGAAGATTATGAAGACTTCTATGAACTAAGGGTTTGTCGAGTTCTTGCATGTTCAATTCCGCACTTTGTGAGGACGCATTCTCACTGGATTGTAGGAAGAACTTGATCATGGCAAATTGGGCAACCCGAACTCTGCCAGCGCATACATCATTGATATGGTACGGAATTTCCCCAAAAACATGGCTTTGAAGATGAAAACGCCGTTTCTGCATCCGCGAATGTATGAAGACATCATGCCCAAGGCTATACTCGATGCCTTTACAGCTTCGGCGCTTTATGCGAACAAGAATTCAGCAAACGAGGCTGCCGTATTCAAGGTTTTGGATGCAAACGCATCCAGCTTGCTTCAGCAGCACAACCCTGCTGAACCGAAACCAGCTCGAGATCTGCTCATCATGATCCAAGCTTTACTACTC
The DNA here is from genome assembly GCA_009801085.1 of Lasiodiplodia sp. COLG20. Taxonomy (NCBI): domain Eukaryota; kingdom Fungi; phylum Ascomycota; class Dothideomycetes; order Botryosphaeriales; family Botryosphaeriaceae; genus Lasiodiplodia; species Lasiodiplodia sp. COLG20. The sequence goes on along the minus strand of VNWV01000006.1, from coordinate 177,922 downwards.
TACCAGATTATTCGCCTCTTCGATGGTGACATCCGGCAGCGGGGGCATGCCGAGACTGCAATGCCAGCCCTGAAGGAAATGACAATGCAGCTTGAACAACATCGCGACCAATTTGCCAGCGTCCCTAGCGCAGGCCCGGACCCACCTCATTGGGATGTATGTTTCCCCCCGTAATACATTCAATAATCGTGCTTAACTTCTGAGTGTAGTCCTGGCTACTTGAAGAGTGCACAAGAAGAACGGTGCTCGTGAGCCATTTCTTCCTCAGCAAATATCATTTGCTGAGGAATGGAGACGGTAATCCATTCGACCTTTTCCCTAAAGGCATCAGCTGACGTGCTACCATAGTCGCTAATGTAGGTCCCTGGGGAAGGGCGCATCGTTGGACACTCTCCACGCATCTGTGGGAGGCGTCATCATCGTTCGAGTTCACTCGGGCGTGGAAGGAGAAGCCTCATTGGACAATCTCTAATTGCTTTGTGAAAGAGGTCTTGCACAGTGGAAAAGGCTCCGATGTAGATGATCTCGGGCGGATGTATATCGTGTCGTACGGCTCCCCCTTCCAATACAAGCATTCTCGATCTGACTTTAAGCAGGTACCTGGGGACCGATGCTGCAAAGCGATGGTATTACGAAACTGGATCACCGTTTGACTGAGAGATTGTCCCTTCGATACGTCAATCAGTTTTGAAATGGCCTACTGTCATAAACTCGCTTCCAAGAATGTGGAGAAAGAGCTTTAGGACGTGTCTATTCCTGGTTGCAGTTAGTTGGGGATTCAAAGCGGAATTCCGCTAAGAACTGTTGTGTGGTGGATTCTACTTTCGAGAAGCCCCCAGCGGACCTCCGGACGGAACTCCGCCAGGCTCCATCACCAACGCTTCCACCACGAAAGACATTCAACGAAAAGTATAAGTAGGGCCTCAAGATGTGGGAAGGGTGTTTCGAACTACCAAACCATCATTTCACACAAACATTCCACCATACTTTTCCGCAAGACTCACAACAGATTTTCACAATGACCCTCATCCCGACAAAGCCACTCGGCGCCAACGGTCCCCTCGTCCCACGTCTGGGGCTCGGATTGATGGGTTTGTCCATAGAACTTGGAGAGCCTGCGTCCGATGAGGAGCGATTCAAATTCCTCGACCGCGCCGTGGAGCTCGGCGAGACATTTTGGGACACGGCCAACGTCTACGTAATACACTTCTGGGTCCCTCTTTTGTGCAAGACATTTATCTGACTATCAAGGCAGGGTGACTCGGAAGATCTCCTTGGAAAGTGGTTCAAGCGGACGGGCAAACGTGACGAGATTTTCCTGGCCACTAAATTCGGTGGCATCATCGAGGGCAAGCTCGGCTCTCCCGACGTGAAATTCTTCCTCCGCAGCGACCCCGAGCACGTCAAAGAAGCGTGCAAACGTAGCTTGGAGCGTCTCGGCATCGACTGCATCGACCTGTTCTACCTTCACCGCGTGGACGGCAAGACGCCCATCGAGCACACGGTGCAGGCCATGGCAGAGCTCAAAGCGTGAGTATTTCACATCAACCCCACCACTACCACTCTGGAACGCCGAGTTTGACTAACATGACCGTCACTTACCACCAGCGAAGGCAAAATCAAGCACCTCGGCCTCTCCGAAGTCTCGGCCACGACGCTGCGCCGCGCTTACGCTGTGCACCCCATCGCGGCCGTGCAGATGGAATACAGCCCCGTCACGCACGAGATCGAGACGACGGGCCTGCTCGCGGCGTGCCGCGAGCTCGGCGTCGCCGTCGTCGCGTACTCGCCGTTCGGCAAGGGCCTCGTCACGGGCGCGTTCCGCAGCACCAAGGACTTCGGCCCGGGAGACCGCCGCGTCATCTACCCGCGCTTCTCGGACGAGAATCTGCCCAAGAATTTGGTGCTGGCGGATACGATACGCGAAATCGCAAGGGAGAAAGGGTGCACGCCGGGGCAGCTGACGCTGGCGTGGTTGTGGGCGCAGGGGGATGATGTTTTCCCGATTCCTGGGTGAGTGGTGGCCTTTTCTGTTGTTGCGCTCAGCGTGTGGCTGTGGGATTCGGTCACTCGTGCCGCATAATACGGCTGAGAATGCTGCATATGACCATATAAGTTGTTAATACTGATAGCGTTTACAGGACGAGCAAGATCAAGAACCTTGAAGAAAACGTCGGCGCCGTTAAGGTGGACATCACCCCGGCTGAGGTTGCCAAAGTGCGGAAGCTGGTTGACGAAGCCGAGATCGCGGGGACGAGATACCCGACAGCGCTGATGGGGGTTTTGATGACTGACACGCCGGAGTTGTAGGTGAGAAGAAGGTATCGTGGGGTCATAGTGAGGTGGGGTGGTCCTTGCGGGAGATGTGCCACTGGTGGGTCAGCCTGTGGATGACTGAGTGATGGCGGAGGCGCAGGCGCCGCTGCGGGTGGCGGCGGTGGCGGCGGATGCTGACGCGGTGGAGGCGGCTGACGATCTCTTTAAGGCCTCGGTTTAATGCAGCCAGCTGTTTTTCTTGTTTTTGGGGCAATCCCATAGAATACATAAACCGTGTCCAGGAATTTTCAGCCTTCTATTGGCTATGTTCCGTTCTTGTCGGCGTGATACCACTAACAATGGACTCTTTTCCGACCACAGTGTAACGGAGAGCAGACGCAGCTGTAAAGATTGCCTCTAATCGTATTAGTCTTGGCTGCCTCCAGGAATGCGGAAAAGGTTAGTTAGCGCCATGCTTCTGTACCATGGTCCCGGATCAAGGCCACACCATATGCTGCATTCTTCGTTTCGTTTTAGTTGTCGAAAGAGACTTTATTAACGCATCCGATAGGTCTCACCTATCTGAATTCCCATGGCACTGGCACGTGGGTCGCACGCAATGGGAGCCAAGACGGGCCAAGAATTCGTCAAGGCGGAAGTCGGCAAACTGTCTGACCTCTCCGCCCACTCACGCCACGCATTGGAGCCGCCATCGGAAAGCTGTCTTGGCTTGCGGCGCATAACACTCTTTATGATTCTTGGCTGGACGGGTTCAGTGAACCTGGTATAAAACCGCCAATTCGACCTGCAGTCTGCCTACCGCTCTCTCGGGACCTTTTCTTTCCCTTGCCTTATTTTTGTGCTTCCCGCCTATGAAATGCTTCAGTAATGGCGGTCTCACAATACGTCAAGAAGGTGGGCGGTTGGCTCGCTCCGCCTCCGCAAAAATCAGACGAAGGACGTGACCAATGGCCGTCGCGAGCTGCGTTTCTTCTCGCCGCCATGGGTGGCTGTGCAGGCCAAGGCAACCTGCTGCGATATCCTTCCGTCGTCTACAACAACTACGGCCTCCAATGGTTTATTCCATATCTTATGGCTGTTATCCTAATTGCCATCCCGTCGCTTATCCTGGAGATTTCCGTTGGCCAAGCATACCAAGGAGGAACCCTTATGGCATTCAACAATATCAATAAACGCCTGAAAGGCGTGGGCTTGGGTCCCGTCTTTGTCAGCTTTATTGTCGTCCAATACTTCACGGTCAACTTAGCATGGATCATGAACTACTTCCGCCATTCCTTCACCAGCCCGCTCCCGTGGGAAGGTAGAATTGAGGAGTTTTATTGGAACGATATCATCCACAATGTTGACTCTGTCGAAGGGAGCTTGACTCCAGGCAACGGTCAGGTTGCAGAGTACACTAGTTACCCAGGCACCGCCATTCTCGGGGAAACCGTCGGATGGAGCGCCTTCATCTGGTTCCTGATCTGGGTCTCCATCTTCCGCGGCGTCGGTCTTACTGGCCGCGTCGTATACTTCACCATGGGATTGCCAATCGTCACTACCATCATCTTCGTGGGCCGTGCGCTCTCTCTTGAAAATGCCCGAGAAGGTGTGAGACTGTTGTGGGCAACATGGAGAAGTGATCAGTTAGCATCTGGAACTGTCTGGCAAACCGCCGTTGGACAGGTCTTCTTCTCCACTGGTATTGGCTTCGGCTACTTTACCTCGTACGCATCCTACAACGCAAAACACTCAAATGCCGTCATGGATGCAATCCTCATTTGCGGCAGCAATGTCCTCTTTGAGAACTTTGCAGCCTTTGCCGTGTTCGGTGTCGTCGGATATCTTCGCAGGTGGCCGCAGGATGGCGTCCGGCTGGGTGCTTTCGTAGTGGGGTTCCTGACGCTTCCAGAGGCCGTGCTTCAGATGCCCGGCTCCAACTTCTGGGCCGTTCTTCTGTTCTTCACCCTTGTTGTTCTTGGATTTAGCTCAGCCTTTGTCATGCTTGACGCCGTCGTAACTTTGGTTGTTGACTCGGGACTCAAGCTCTCGCGTCCGGTCATTGTCACTGCGCTGACGCTGATATCGTTTCTCATGTGTCTACCATACTGCACAGAGTTCGGCTATTACCTTCTGGACGGGATCGACAGATGGATTAACAACGTGGCCCTGATTTTCGTGGTATGGACCGAGGTCGTGAGCGCCACTACCGTCTACCGCTGGAGAGACGTTGTTGGCCAGACAGGCTTGCCTGCTTTCATCGTCTACAACGTCGGATACTTTGGAGGCCAGGTTATCGGAATCTCGGTCGCACACGGCATTTCAAACCCTGGGGCAGGAGCTGGCGCTGGATTCGGCACGTACATCGTTTGCTCCCTCGTATCCATTCTCATCTCGAAGACACCGGATTCCAAAGCACCGAGTTTCTGGGATGCCAACATCTTCCTCAGCCGTTTCTGGTACTTGGCGTTCTACTCCGTAAGGCTCGATCAACCCTCTACCACCGCGCTTCGCTAACCTCTACTCTTACAGGGAAACCAGCTGCGCCGCGATCTCAACGTTGTCGTCGGCGGCGGGAAGAACTGGAATATTCCTGCCTTCCACCCTTTCCTCCTGAGGTACATCAGCGGCCCCACTCTCGCCATCATCTTCAGCTTCGCCTACCCTGAGTTTTACTCCCTTCGTTACGATCCGATGATGATATCCGGCTTTATTCTCGCACATCTCTGTCTGCTCATGATTATTCTCGGCTTCATCATGCCAAGATACTACGATTGCTTTGTGCCGCCTCATCGGCGAGGCGAGGGTACTGAAGTCACAATTGTTAATTGGACGAAGGGGGAAGATGCCACAAGTGCTTAATGGTGATTTGGATAATAGCTTTTTCGGGATTTCATATGGGGAAAGGACTTTCGGTTGATTAAACCGCCTGATCGGCTCACGAAATCTGCCCCTCGGGGAACGGCATTCAATCTCGCGCGGCTATGGTTAAACTCGCCACTAGTTAGTAAGAGAGAGCAGATGACGAAAGATACAGTTAAACCTAGACTACGCGGAACCAGAAACAAACCGGAGGACTCCTATCATTATCTTTTCTTGTAAAATTACATGCCTCATACATGCCACGTAGGAGCATCTTCTAAGGTCCATGGTCATGTTTGTCCACTGAACAGCAAAATCGGATGCTTGCTACACGTGGGTAGATGAAGCTACCATCCGGACGTAAATGTAGAATTATTAAATATACATCTGCGTCCGGATGATAGCTTCAACTACCTACGTAGCGAGCTTATATACTAATAGAAATTTGTCACAATGACTCAGATCTCTCAGAATCCGTCAGAAGCAGAACCGAACTCAAGATGGTCTGGTTCCGGTAGTATCATGCGAAAAACATGTTCAATATCTCAGTATCCATGTCCGTTAGGAACTCGCCCAGCTCAACGCCTGCCGGCGACGTTCCAAATGGGGCAAACGGATTGCTGAGATCAAATGCATTTGCGGAACCATGGGCCCCGGGACCCGTCGGTGGAGACAGCAAACTCGAAACCGCCTCAACGGCCGGCTCTTTGGAGACGACTGTAACACCATACGGTCAGTAAATGTACGCCAAATATCAAAGGCTTAATAAGAAAGAAAGTGATGGAGGCCCAGCGCGGGTTACGGAAAGAAGAAGCAAAGCCACTTACAAACATTATTCAACACGGCCACCAACCCGCCCAAGTGATTCCGGCACTTATCTACCATCCGATTCCCCCTATCCAGCACCGCCAACGCCTCGATCGCCGCGTCCAACGCGTCCCGCGCCTCTGCATCCTCGCACGCAAACGCGAAGCCTTGTCCCGGCACCACCACCTCGCCATTACTACCACTGCGCCGGACGATCAACGCCGCGCAGATGACCAGCGCCGCGTTGAACGTGTAGTACAGCGTGAACCACCACGCACCCAGCGCCTGCGGAGCAGAGCGCAGCGTCGTGCGCACGATGTTGATGATGGACAGGGCCGACTCGAGGCAGCAGTTGAGGTTGTATGCGCCGACCTGCTTGAGCAGCAGGTCCGGAGGATGGTGTGCGGCGTTGGCTGCGACCGAGTCGAGGATGGTGGTTAGGATGGGGCGGTGCACGAGGATGCGGAGGTTGAGGAAGCGGAGGATGAGGACGGTGGCCGCGCGGGTGTGGATCAGGTTTGTGGACGTCGCGAGCGGCAGAGGGGAGGCGGGTGTGGTGGTGGTGTTGGGTGGGGATTTGGGGCCGTGGTAATGCAGATCTGCAGGGAGACAGCTCTTCCAGTCCTGCAGCAGCGTTTCGAGTGCGAAGACGTGGTTGACGGTTTTGGTGATGGGAACGGGGCCAGTGGAATAGCCAAGGTTGGAGTCGTAGCAGCGGGTTATGGTTTGGTTCAGGATACTGTACAAGGAGATGGTGGCCTTGAAGAACATTAGGCTGATTGCTTTTGAGTGGTGGTCAATGACGCCGGCGGTGTTGCTCAACGGAGGCTCGGGTGCGGGGAGGTCTATCTTGATGTACTCCTCTGGGATCGATGGCGGGCGACCGAACGTCATGCTTAGAGTCCGGTCGAGCAGAATGCATCCGTACCAAGTCCGCTTTCTGAACTCTTTCTCGATCGGCGTGAATGCTGCAGACGCATTCTGGCAATGCAACCCCAACTGAAGGGCCCCTTTTACCGCAACACCATGCACCATCCACGTTTGCAAAGATTTATGAGAGCCTTGAAGATACTGGCTGGTAAGGAGCTGCAGTTGCACCGTCTCGAGGTTTGATGCTCGGAACATCTGCTCCTTGCAAAGCGCAACAGAACGGCGATAGAAGATGTCAGAGTCCTTCTGCCGCTTGACGAAAGAAGTCTCTGGGCCGTGTGAGGTGCTTATCGCGAAAGCGAGCATGACGTTCAGTAAAGACAGCCATGTCTTCTGAACTGAACTTGGTCCTCTGCGCTTCATCTCCTCGTATTTCTGACGGAAAGTCTCTTCGTGGATGTAAGGGAAGAGAATGCCCGTGTTTGAGAAGTACATGTCCATTAGCCTGCGCACTTCCTCATCTGGAGGTAGTGTGAAAGCACTCTCTCTCCTCGCATTGGAACTGGCGATTGAAGATTGCGTGGGGCCTGAGCTTGCGGAAGGAGATGCCCTCCTAGAAGCCCTGACCATTTCACCTTCCAGCCGAGACGGCATGGATGACACCTGAAGATGGTTGGTGTCGGCCCGTCCGGCAGGTGATATGCGCGCCAGCGCAGGGCCAAGGTGTCGCATGAAGGCGATGTTGGATGACGGGCCGAGGAACGCGGAATCCTCCTCATCGGCAAAGCTAATGGAACCGATACCGTCTGTTGCGCCTTCGGCTTCATCGCTGCGGTGCTCGAACTGGAAGGTAATGGGTGGCGTTATGTTCCTCGGATCTGACGTCTCGGTCCCTGTGCCTACTCCATCCTCCTCCAGCGCTGTGGCATGTGGAGGTGCCGCATTGGTGCTGCTGTTCGTAGGACTAAGGAGCAGTCTACTGCCGGTTTGGTCTTCGTGAAGCTCGCCATTAGCGGCGGCGAAGAGCCGGGCCTCAACACGCTCGAGTCGGGATTCCAGATCAGAAAGGTACTCCTTGCCGACTATGACGTTGGACGACGATGCTGATTGGACATAGCTGCACTCAAAGCCGAGAGCCGTACAGCTGGAGCACTTGGGCCGCTTGCCGTCGCACTGTTGATTGCCCGGAAGAACATTCCCCTGGTTAGCAAACCTGGCTATCGGAGGACCGAGATGATTGGACAACACCGGGGCAGACTTACCCGTGATTTCCTGGAACGGCATGTGGAGCATGCTAGGGAAATTCTGCGTCGCTTGCTGCGCTCTGGGTCCGAGTCCCCGTCGGCATCTGTCGCCCGACGTGGAGGCATCATCCGCTCGGAGGACGTGTGGGGGAATGTGTGGGCGGAGATTTCCACGGAAGAAGGGCCGGGTAAGGAAAGGTAGGGGCTGGTTCGGCCGTTTGTTGTCGGGGAAGGACGGCTGTCACGCCAGATCGCCAGGTCAGTGGACTGCGGCGAAAGCTTTTGGAGGCGCCCCGATTGGGCCGGAAAGGTCTTTATCGACGGTGGTGGATTTGAGGGCTATGGAATTGCTTACGCGCAAATTGTGGCTCAGTGAGTCGATGTCGGGCTGTGAAAACCGTGTTCAGAAGGAGGTGGTCCGGTTTGGCTTCACCGGGGAAAGAACGGTAAGTCACGTGTGGCCCGGATGCTCTCATCGGCAACCGAACGCACGTCAGTCTTGAATCCAACATCTTCAACTTTTATCGAGAAAGCAGACCTGAACATTCGCCCATTGAACAATCACCTTTTGAGACTTTGAAAATTTTGTGAAGATGAAGACTGCATGGCAAAGACTGATCCGCTTCGTCGCAACTGACGGACGGACACTTTACGGCGAACCAATCTTATCGAATCCAGATTTCGATCTCGGGAACACTACACGCGAGACGGGCCTCAAGGCCAAAGTCATCTCAGGCACCGACCTTTACGACACCACAGGTGCCACCAAAGTCACTGAAGAGACCGTCACTGTCCAAAAGCTGCTCGGCCCTCTGTCTCAAGAAGATGTGCCCATCGTGCGCTGCATTGGCCTGAACTACAAGACCCACAGTGAGTATCCCTGTGTCCCACCACACGTGATTCATTACCGCCTTGAACCAGAGTTTAACATCGAGAACAGTCAAGGAAGCAGGCCGCACGCCCCCTCCCTTTCCCTCCCTCTTCTTCAAACCCAACACCTCCATTCACGACCATGATGCCGAGGTTGTCATCCCAAAGATTGCTCAGGATGATCAAGCCGATTATGAGGGCGAACTGTGCGTCGTGATTGGCAAGGATGCCAAAGACATATCAGAATCCGAGGCCCTTGATTACGTTGCTGCTTACACCGCTGGCAACGACATCTCGTCGCGCAAGTTGCAGCGCAATCCCGAGTTTGCTGGAAGAGTCCCACAGTGGAGCTTCTCCAAGGGCTTTGACACCTATGCGCCGCTTGGTCCTGCACTGGTTTCGGCGGCTCTCATCAGAGAACCAGAGAGGTTGAAGCTGAAGACGCTCGTGGATGGGGAGCTGAGACAGGATACCGAGGTGGCTGACCTATTGTTCACGGTGCCGTATATTATTTCTTACCTTTCCACCGGAACCACGTTGAAGAAGGGGACTGTGATCATGACGGGGACACCTGGAGGTGAGCGAACTCTAACGCATTATGAGTCTCAGATTGCTAATGTGCATTGGCAGGAGTTGGTGCCGGATTGAATCCGCCCAAGTACCTCGTACCGGGTACGAAGATGGAGGTCAACATCTCGGAAATTGGGACGCTAAGGAATGGTGTCAAGTTTGCGTAGTAGGAGCGCCAGTTCTCGCTGATTGATATGCGCGGAAGCCGGTGGCGGTTTGTGTGAGGGAAGGGAAGGAATTGTTAAAAAAAATGAATGACTGCAGATGAAAAAAGGGCAAAACTGAACCCCGCTACATGCGGGTTAAGCCCAGAAAGACTCCTTGGGACCGTCTTTTTTGTCTTCCCTAGCTCGTTTTCGAACCTTCGACCTCTTTATTACCCACAGAGGACGGGTGGAAACTTGGACTGCCTTACATAAACCTTCAGGCTCTCATTTAACCAAGCACCAGCTCTTCGAGCGTCACTAGCATATCAGTAAGGCTTAACTTACTGGCTTATGTACTGTAATAGCCTGCGAATATGCAAGTCGCTCAGCCCGAACCAAACATTTCCTGGATCTTTCAATGTACTAGATATTCAAGCCTCCTCCAATGAATACTTACAGGGAAAGCCGCTGCACTCTAATATGAGAACTGTTATGCATCGAATGCGGACCTATGCTTTCATATATAAACTCCATAGGCAGGCGTGATTTTACATCAATAGACGATTGGAAAATGTAAGGCAATTTCAGAGGCATTTTGTGGAAGGTTGATATTGAAACAGAGACCGAAGTGTCTGACATTTGATCCAGGCTGCTAACTTATCCAGAACTAAAGGCTATTACTAAACAGAGCCTCCATTGATGCTTCCGTTGGTCTGGTGTGAAGCTTTCCAAGTTTTGCGAATGGCATCTTCGGCATCATACCCATAGCACCATGCCTGCGTAGCGGGGTCACTCCATTGATTTGCACTTTCAGCAAAGACTCTCCCCTCGACCTCCGCTCTCATGCTCTCATCTCGAGCATGTTGCTCTGGACCATCCGGAAAGTGCCAAATCACTCCGTTCAAGAGGCTTGCCGTCTGCATATCTCCAGCACGCTTCATTCTCTCCTTCTCGAAACATTTCAGGGCATCAGGAACCTGCTTTCTGCTGTGGATGAGGCCCAATGCTTCTGCAACCGCTGCGGCATCCTCAACAGCCATTGCGGCACCTTGAGACATGTATGGCAGCATTGCATGAGCAGCATCGCCAAGGATTAGAAGCTTGTTCGATGGCGCAATCCATGTTGGCAGCTTGGTCCCGCTCATCAACGGCCATTTGAGGGTCTTGTCGATAAGGCCGATGACCTTGGTCAATCTGGTATCATTAGCGGTGTGATTGAGCAACATCAGGATATCACTGTACCTTGGATCCCACCCCTTAAAGTGGGCGCGCATGTCTTTCAATACCCTGTCCGACTCCCATGTCGCAGCATCTGGCGAGTCTGGATGGGAAAGCACCATATTGAATGTCTTTCCTCCGGCAATACAATATGTCATACAGTGCCTGTCTTCTCCGATCCTTCAAGTACGACAGGAGTCAGCCATTTGTTTCTCTTAAGATTGTCCTGGGAACTCACCAGATGTTGATACCGGGCCTTGCAAGGATCGAAGCAAGATCGGGATCTCTCTGCATCTTTTCCACAGGAACAGTTGCACGGTACGCGGCGAACCTCGTCTTCTGCGCCGGCATATCTTCTCCTCCCAGAACCACCTGTCTTGCAGTAGAGCGCACCCCATCCGCTGCAATGACAAGATCCGCGGTAAAGAGCTCACCGTTGTCCGTCTCTACAGATGGCGTATCCGGATCGTACTTCACAACACTTTTGTTAATGAGGATCTTTGCTCCACTTTGCTCAGCGAGTTTATGCAACGCGTCGTGAAGGTGAGCCCGATGGATGACGTAGTACGGAGCGCCAAAATTGTCCTCGAACTCGGGTTTGAGTTTGGTAAAGCCAATACTCTCTCCGCTTTGCCACCTCCGAAAGGTGATACTCTCAGGCGCGATGACCTTACCTTGAAGAAAAGGCTGAATCCCCCATGAGAGGAGGAGACGAGCGGAGTTCGGCGGCACCTGTATACCTGCCCCAACCTGCGAGCGTGAGCATGTTGCACTGAATGGGGGCAAAGTTTGATTACTTCACCGAGCTCCGTGGCCCTCTCCAGGACGGTCACAGAATGTCCCCGTCTGCCGAGTGCAACTGCCGCGGCCAGGCCGCCCAACCCTGCACCAACAACAAGAATATTCAGCTTCAGGCCATCATTTTTGGGCCCCGGAGCCGTGGCCTCGGAGAACGGAATCTTTGTGAGAAACGAGAGACAGTTGGTTGGGTAAGCAACGTCCTCAATCTGGCAAGGTTAGCTGGATCGGGTTTGGTGAGACAGTTTACATTGATTACCAGCTTTTCCAGTTCAGACATAGCGCTGTTCATCGTTGTTGACGCAATACGATTTCTAGAATCTCGGACGTTCAAACAACGGAATCACCGGCAGCATTTATTAGAATGCACCTTTTCAGATTTGCCGACTCCTGATCCGTCATGGATGTTGCCGCTTTCATGGTCCCGACATTTCCGTGCACTCCCCCCGCATCTCCCCGCAACGATCCGCGAGAGGACCCGCGCTGAACTTAATCAACTGCAGATCACCCCAACAAGGTATACTTAGAGCAAATAGTCGGGGCAGAAATCTTGCAACGCGCACCAATTAGCCACAGCAAGCAACACAACCACATCGTATTTTCACAATGTCTACTATCGTTGAGTCCGCTCAAACAACCACCACTATTTCGCCTGATAACAAGGCAATCAAGTATGAGTCTCTCACTAAGGGAATGGAGTCTACCGCGACCCTGCCCTTATGGGAGCAGATGAAGAGGCTCAATCCTCCTGCGCCCGACCCACGCACCGTCCCCTACATCTGGAAGTACGATGAGATCAGGCCGCTCCTCATCCAAGCGGGCGAGCTCGTCACAGAGAAGCAAGCCGAACGACGAGTCCTCATGCTCGTCAACCCCAAGCGCGGTAAGCCATACGCTGCAGTCCTCTCCCCAACGACATCACACTGACCCCTCACCCACCCCGCACCAGAGGCGCCATTCACGACGGACACGCTCTACGCCGGCCTGCAGCTAGTCATGCCGCACGAGACGGCGCCGGCGCACCGACACACGGCCTTCGCCATGCGCTTCGTCATCGAGGGCTCGGGCGGCTTCACCGCCGTGCACGGCCGGCGCGTGCCCATGCAGCGCGGCGACGTGATCCTGACGCCGACGTGGAACTGGCACGACCACGGCAACGGCGGCGCGCAGCCCATGATCTGGCTCGACGGCCTCGACCTGCCCAACTTCGTGCACTTCCCCGTGCACTTCGTCGAGCACTACAAGGACCCGCGGTACCCGGCCGAGGATATCGATACGGATGATTCGCCCATCGTGTTTCCGTGGGCGAAGATGAAGGGGAGGTTGGATGGGACGGCGGGCGAGTGGGTGTCTGTGCCGTATCTGAAGGAGGATGGGAGGGAAGGTATGGAAATCCTGTTCTTAGTTGCGTCCCGCGAGCCGTGTACTAATTTACTGCCGCAGTGAGCCGCATCTTGGGTGGTTCGGCGGAGCGCCTCAACTCGGGCAGCACATCGCCTGCCAGACGTGAGACTTCTTCGGCCGTCTACCACGTCATCGAGGGTTCAGGATATTCGGAGATCAATGGGGAGATGATTGCCTGGAAGAGGGGTGACACATTCTGTATTCCGTCATGGTACCGGTACCAGCATTTTGCCTCTCCTGGGGAGACTGTCTATCTGTACCGGTTCGATGATAAGCCGATGCTGAAATCATTGGGTTTCTACAGGACGGAGGAGATGGATGAGAATGCGCTGGTGTCTGATTGAAGTATAACTCCGAAGTGTTGTATGGGAGCATGAATTACATCTCTTATGAATATGAAGTAGCTGGATCCCATCTGTACGTCTGAAAATGATTTCATGAATGCACTGTTAAACTTCGTAAACTCGCTTCTCGGCCAGCCCATATTAAACCGATGTTGGTGATTAAAATCTCCATAAACTATGCCAAATACACCAGGAAACTTTGAAAATATCTATACTATGACAGAGGTGCTTCTTTCATGTGAAAAGAGAAGAGCGGGTGAATGAGGAGGGAAAAGACTTGCCTGCTGAACTCCCCCAAGACCCGCATTTACAGATAGTGCATTGACTCGCTGTACGAGGCAGCCTACGATATCTACAACATCGCCAGCCGGCTCAGCCACACCCGTTCTAACTCGGTGAATTGGTCCAGTACGGCAGCTGTGAGGCCCGAACGTGGGCCCGGATGGAGGATTCGGCCGAGACTGACCAATCAAATTCGCCGGGGTTGGATCGGGTCGGAAAAGGATGTCGTTTTTTGTCAAGGCTATCGATTCAGGTTCCATTGAGTATAAAAAAGAAAAAATTGACTCAAGCAATTTGAATTTAGCGTTTCAGCCACATCACATTGTACCATACTAAATTCTTTCAGCCACACTCCACAAAATCCGCAACCTCTGACAAAGATGCCTGCGTACCACTGGATCAACCGCGAAATCGAAAGCCTCGACCCTCACACCGACTACGAGCGTATCTACCGCCTATCTACTGGATATGGACTCAACGACTTTGCGAACAATCTTATCTATGCTCTGACGTTTCCAAACTTTGTGGTTACCCCCCACGGAGCCGAGGTCGTGTGGAGGGAAGATGGTGGCAAGGTCAGTGCTCAGAAGCACTTTATTAAATCATGTCTTTCTAACATAATGTAACAAGGTCCTCTCCAAAGCAACGCAGCGAGAAGAAGAGACGCAGAACAACAACGCCCTGTGGTGGTACTACGGCCCGAACGACCCCCGCACACAGAAGTCCATTGAAGGAATCAACAAGCTCCACAAATCCTGGGCCAAGAAGTACCCAGGGCGCTTCTCCGACAACGAGGACTATGTCTACACCCTCGCTTTCAGCGTAATTCTGGTGCACCGCTTGAGGTTGCGGCTGGGACTGCGCGGATGGTCTGAGAAGCAAAAGATTGCCGCACATCTCTTCTGGAAGGACATGGCCAAGTACTTCGTGACCGAAGAGGACAATCACCTGCACGGGTTTCCATCAGACTGGGACGCGACGGTCAAATACTGCGAAGAATTCGAAAACACACCCCGTGAGGGCACCGAGCGCGGCCACCTCATCGCCGAAGCCATTTACAGCCAGTTCGGCTTCCGCTATTTCCCAAGGCCGCTACACTGGCTTGGGCGTGCGATGCCCATTGCATTGTCACTGCCGTCAACGCTGAAGGTGCATAAAATTGACCCTATCAACCCGGTCCTGCAAGCGGTTATCATTTGGGTGGTTGGGGCCATGTTTTGGATAATGGAAACGTTGCTACCGGACCCTGCTCCTGAGAAGGCATGGTGGCCTAATATGGAGACTATGGAGCAGGGAGAGAAGGTGAGCCGTCAGAAAGAGCTGAGACAGGTTGATCAAGCGTTCAAGCCCTTCTTCTCAAGCTCGCATGCGAACCATTGGCCGGGCTGTCCGTTTCATGCAGCAATGGGGAAGACGGAGAAATCTTCATAGCCAGGAGACGGAAAGTTTGACAAATTGGTACTTGTAGGATATTTGAATCAGTGTTCGTCATATTTCCTAGCATCTAAGCTAGCCCAATACAATCTCTTTCCAGACTGCTCCCTCCGCCAATGCTTCCGAAAGATCATTCTTCTCAATCGACCCCACTGCAACGCGTTCATTCCAATCGCCATGCCGTTCAATGAGCATGGCCATATATTTCCACCCTTCTTCCTTGTCTTCTGCTCCCCATTTGGGTCGTTCGTCCCTGCCCTCACATAAAAGTATAAATTCATGCTCCCCTGGCACTTGGGCTCGTTGCCAGTCCTCACTCACAATCACGTGCCCAAGCTCTCGCCCGCTCTTACCGAATATCCCAAGGCGAGATCGCCACTTGTTCCGATGGGGTTCTGTATCTGCACCCGGTGATGATTTGAGATAGAAAATGACAGATACTGTCCAAAATTGCAGGATCCCAGATCTAGGGGCTGGATTCAGGATATCTTTGCAATATTCTGGGGCATTGAGGAGCTTTCGGGCTGTTGGTGCTGTCTGGCTGCAGTCGAAAGGGAATCGGCTCTTGATTGGGCCACCATAGAAGTTTCTTTGCCCAGACGGATCGACATTGTTGTAGGTCCAGACCGGTACGCACTCAGTAGACTCTTGCCTTACGCGCTGGTACCAGATGATCCAAGTTCGGTATTGCAATGCCTTCCGGACTTTTTTGATGTCGCGTGAGAACCAGGTCCACGTATTCGGCCAGCCGCCTCCAATCCATCCTGACCATGACCAACTCGGTGCGCACTGACGACGCTTCACAGTCTTTGCTGTCGTCCACAAGAGAAACCAATCGAAATAGGCTTCTGGAATCCCGTGGCACAAGTTTGTTTCGAGTTCCAGCGTGATGTACCTGGCAACTCCGGCGAACGCGGAGTAAATGTCGGCCTCGAAAGAAAGATTCAACTCAGAATATGACTGAATGAGGCCTTCAAAGCTTCCGATATCATTTGCGTCCCTGTCTACGGGTAGGATCTGAGTGGTCTCCACGCCCTCTAATACGACGTCTTCGCGGAGTGCATCTGTTAGTTGGCAGTTGAAAACTACCTGTCCGCCGATGAAGATGAGTTTTCTCCGGGAAAACAGATGCTCTTGGAATCTGATAACAGTAAGAAAGCTGCAGATCTGATTTCTCGCGGAACACTTACGTCCAGCTCCTTGTGTAGTAAGTGGAGCTACTGATGTAGTCATGATGCCTTGGCTTGAAAGCCAGTCTGAAGCCAGGGGCAATTTGTTCGATGGGTTGGCGAAAGTTTCGTGTCCCTGGTCGCACTCCAGGCAATCCAGCATTAGCATCGTTACCTGTAGCTGCCAGAATTGTTATGAAAGATGCTCCGTATACGAGGTCCATTTTCCTGATTGCCTCTTCCTTTTTCCCGCTATCATCATCCTGGACAATGCACAGACTGTCCACCCACAAGTACCGAAGTCCTATCTTCTTCGTCGCTTGCATGGCATCCCGGATTGTCCATGGGATCTTTTCATAGAATTCTGGCCTCTTGAGCGCACCGTGCTGTTCGAAACGGCCCACAGTGCTCTTTAAAGTGCGAAGGAAATCGACTCGTCCCCAAACGTAACTCAAAGTCACGTACTTGGTCCTACCGACGTTGACCCCCCGTACTAAGCAATTGTCGATCACGTCGACCAGCCGGAACTCGGGGATGATATCGACAGGGTGCTGGAGTTGGTGCTCTCGCATCATGCTTTTGTTGCAGTCTTGCCCGTGGCCCTCCTCGCACATCGCGATCCACTTCCGAACCATTCCGAAGTCAATCTTGTCTTGCTGTATGGGCCTAGCCAAAAAGCTTGTTGACGGACCGGGAGAATCGTTGGCGAGGAGGGTAATTTCCGGAAACAATGGCAATTGTTCATCAACCGATATGCCTGCCCCTTTGATTTTGCGAACGTATGGACACAGGTTGCGGACCTGAGGGGTATTATCCCTACCTGGGCCGAGACTCGATCCATCGGTGCTCGAATCCAGGGTCACATACACCGGTTCCCCATTTTCAAAAGAGGGCAGTTTGGGTCCCCCAAGCGCTGTGATAATCAACCGACACAGAGGACAGTAACTCCTCTTCAATATATCTGCCACCAGCTCCTTCTCGATGAGAGGCGAATTCCACGCTTTGTTTTCATTTGGATCGACCACGAACTGTTCGGCGCTGAGACCTAGACCTTTGCAAACATCGCAAAGTTCGTGTTTGGGCGATTCAAGATTAGAAGGAACAGGTAAGAGGGGGAGAACCGTTGGAAGTTCATCAGATTCAACTTTGGATCCCTCATCATCAGACTGAGGATCAGATATTGTCGGAGGAGAGCTTTTCTCCTTCTTCTTTCTCAGGACCTTGATGAGATGACGAATATTCAAACAAAAATGCATTTTTGAATCGAGGGTTGATGTATGTTACAGAAGTTCAACAGGAGGGAGAAGGTGTTTCTCGGTGAGGATAGCCTGGCAGGGGATCAAAACATTGAAAAATTTTGACTGCCAGCTCATGATCCCCATTGCGTGGTGGGGACTTCCATTCAAAGTGCTGTGGCTGCAACCGTAGAGCTGAGAATAAACCACGGGTCCACCCATTGGCTTGCAGTCTGTTCCCGAGCCGTGCGGAGACTCTTTGCGGACCATCCAGCTGAACAACACATACTTTGAGGCGTACTTGCAGCAGCTGAATTTTTCCAGACAGGTTAAGCGACCAGAAATGATTCCCTAAAAAATGACATGTCCTGCACGTTTAGCGACCGGTAGTATGGGTTCCATCCAATACGACCGCTGGGGTGTGGGGATCTCTTATCTGTATGGGGGCTTAATTCAGCCCGGGAACTCCGATTGGTCAGTTGGTCATGAAGAACTCCTGTCCCCAGCTTCATACGAGCGGGGTCATATCCAATGAAATGCTGGCTTTGACGATCAATTTTGCTGAATGTGTGGCAGCCAGCCCCAATTAGGGGTGTTAATTCTGCCGGCAGAGGGGGTCGCTGCCGGCATTGCCGATACGTCAGTATTGCCAGTTCTGCTCAGGCAAGGAGTAGAAGATTTTTCAACACCACATCAAGCAAGACGCCCTAAGAAATATTTCCAGCAGCCTTTACAGTAAGGGTAGGCGTGGCCTTTCCTACCCGCGTTCTGCCCAGTCGGGTAGTAGATAACAGCCACACGTGCTGTATTGCCGGCAGCGCGAAACGTCCAGGGGCAATGCCGCGGCAGAACCGACACTGCCGCCCCCTGCCGCTGCCACATATTACCACTAGCCCCAATGAAACCAGGGCAGGATACCATTTCTCTATTGCGGCGAAGCCAACTTGGTGTCTATCGCAGCCCTCAGCCTGCTCCGTGAACTCAACAACTATTAATCCGTTTCATGTGACATTTCACGTCAGAACTTTCATCTGATCAGAAGTCTCAATCCCATTTCTGGTGAGGATGTAGAGATTCGCAGAGGGAGTCATAAACATCTTCCATTTTCAAGACTTCCGCCAAACTCTTGAATGGTATATACATCAATAACCCCATAATCATGCCCAACCTTCCGTTTCCGGAGAATTTCGGTTTCGGTTTGGGCCACCTGCATGGCATATCCTCGCTATTGCCTCGTGAGACAAGCACGACGACCCCGCTGGTTCTCAAGTCTCGACATCCAATGCCAGACCACTGTAAAGATGGCGACAATGAACTAACTCATCTTGCTTTTCACCAAAGATGCAAGGGATCAGGAAGGATCCGATCACTATGCGCGAGCTACCATTTCAGGACATGTTGTACACGCACTGCACCGTGGCAGGGGCTAGCAACAGCGATCAGACGCTGTACAGCAGCCTCACTATCAATTAACTAATGCTTTCAATGACTTTGGTGGGCAATAGGGTCACCGGTGGTTCTGCTGTACGACTCTTGAGATTTTATGCACTACTCCTGTTGAGTTTCTCACAGCGGCTTGTTAACGAAGCGTTTAAAAACCTGCAAGCACGAAATATGTGAGCCTCTGAAAGCCATCTCAGCCAGAAATCTCAGCAAATCAAGTTGGACTTTTGGGCTTGAATACCTCTCGATTGAATCTTGATATGTTCCCTTGCATCGGCGATTCCATGTCGCTGACGTGGGAGCGGGCTGTGTTCCCGTTTCAGCACTGTCTATGAAGTCATGCATCGATCTGTTGCTGTAGATATGGGTGTGCTTACTTGTGTACAAATCTAAAACAATCGCGCTTGTCAGAATCAAGGGATTCAAGTGCTGAGGAGAAGCTGAAATCAGCGATGTGAGCATTTTTATGAGCGAATGTGACGACTACGAGCCGCGGTATCCCCTAAGCACTAATTAAGCACCACAAGACCAAGTGGATCTAAATTATTACGCGTCATATTATCTCACAAAAGACCTAGTACCAAGCGCTCCTTGTAAGCTAGAGGGTAAATGGCTTACAGCGACAGATTCAGCAGAAATTAAGTAGGTACTATATGATGCATTGAGTCGTTTTGATAGGAAGAGACATGTATTGGGGGCTTCATGCGTCCAACATGGCAACCACGGCTGACCATGGAAAACAAGTAATCCCGCAAGATTTGCTTTTACAGTGATACAACCTGCTAAATCCATGCGGTCGGCAAGTCGGAGGTTGGAAACGCCGTAAGACTAAGGGCATTCAAATGTTACACAGTAATCAAACTGTAAGGCTGGATCAAGGGATGCTGCATATTAGGGCGGATCATAATGTTGGGAGGCCTTTGAAGATCACTGCTTAATATTTATTAGCGTTGGGGAATTGGTGGTGGCTTAAACTGTAGTCATGCCGATGATGGACGTAGCGATTTTCAGCTATGTGGGGTAGTCAGCACAGGAACGTTTTTGAAGGAGCTTGTATCACAGTCATACCGGAGCAAACCGACGCCGACTAGCCAGTCGGAAGCAAGAGCGCAAAGAGAGTGTGCGGGGGGGCCATTGGCGAACGACGGTTCTGTGTCACTCATCATGGACGACACATCTGCCCTACTACTAGGCTAGCAATGCATTTGCCACGGTCATTCACCGACGTCTTTCTTTGTAGGACATGTAGATGGACTGAAGGCCTGATGGGAACAGACTGGCGGTCCGGTCGCCCTGGTCGCGTGGAATAGTAGCAACAGAACGAATATATAAGGTGGCCGAGATGGAGTTCTGAAGAGCATCAGCAAGTCGCCTTCTTCTCTTTCAAACAGTTCAATCCAATCAACAGACATGAAGACCTTCACCTACGTCTCTATCCTGCTTGCCGGCATGAGCTTTGCCTCAGCCGCCGCTGCACCGGCCCAGGACATCGAAGGACTTGTTGCAAGAGCCAACCACAAGGGCGTGAGTTGCAATCCTCCGTTTACATCTCTCACAAGCTAATCAAGACTGTAGACTTGCAACAAGGAAAATCAGGTTTGCAACTACAAAGTCAATGGCGACAGTCGTCAATGCAACTGCGGTGCGCCTACTGGAGGCCGCGTGAGTATTCATTGATTACGATTGGGGGTTGTTACGGCGGCTAATTCCCTACAGTGCAAGAAGAACGGAAACGAGTGCCACTGGAACACGGATGCAAACCCCAACAGGTGCAACTGCTCTTAGATCAGTCAGTTGAGGCTTCGTGGAACGACGTATCAGGCCATTTTCTTATGGTTCTGAACCGATTCCATTTGGCGGTGATCGCTTGATGGGAATGGATCTTGACATTTTTCTTTTACAGCTGGCCAGCTTCGTTATCCATCTAGTCACTCGCTACGTACACCTTTCTTCCAATGATACATGTGTCCTCATGTTGATTCAAAGCTTGAGCATTGAGTGTGAGTGGAGAGCGAGAGCACGGTCTCGGAGTGCCAGTCATCATTTGGTACACTAAGTCCTCCGTTATCGGTCTCCAAATCAGCCTCACTTAAGTAATGTAGCGGAACCCGCTCTTCCGTGCCTCTCGCTCTTCTTCGGTGATTCCAGAAATTTCTGCTGCCGCTTCGCCGACCATTACCTCTCCAATAGAACGCGTGCCCCTTTCTAGATCCCGGTTCGCCTTCTGCAAGATTAATCGAATGAGCAGTGCCATGAATATACCAACCAGTGCGAAGGCTGAGTTGGCCGACATGGCCAGAGTGTACCGAGGGGCTGACTCGTCAGGATAGAGGTAAGAACTGAAGACCTGCTGATGTTAGTATATCATCAGAAAGAAGGTAGTGGAAACGCCATACCTGGGAGGTGTTTCCAATCGCATTGACAAATGCGACGGCGGCAGCACGTTTGACGCGGGGCCGGAGCATGGTCTTCTGTGTCCATGCAACCACGACAGCGTTAGAGCCTGTAGAGTAGCTTCAGTCAATAACGTTTCCTGTTGTTCTAAATTGATTTAAGCTTACCGTGTCCTCCGACAACCATGAGGATCATGGCAAAGTATCTGGCGCCTGTGTTCAAGGTTGCAGCGGCCACAACAAATCCCACAATAGCCAATGCAAGAGGCCACATGACGTGGAAGGAGGAGTTATGAAAGTGGTCCGCAGACTTGTTGTTGAAGATCGTGACGGTTAGGGATACGATGTAAGGCGGAACGGTGAGAAGCAAAGTATTTACTTTGCTAAAACCGAGCGTTTCGACAACACTGGGAAAGAAGTTGGACGTAGCACTGGCGACTTGGATGCAAAGGAACATGAAGGCGAACAGGTAGAGACGCCAGTCGACAAAGGCCATCTTGAAGCCATAGCTCCAGGCTTCGTCATCCTCATCGACCTGTCCCGCGTCACAGATCAGTCTCCATTCAGCGACCGCTCGCTCCGTCGGTGTGAGCCATTTGGTGTTGGAAGGCCAGTCTGGGAGGATGAGCATGGAGCACAAGGCGATGAAGACTGTGATGCTGCCCTCAATAATGAAGAGCCAACGCCATGACTCCATCCCTCTCTTGCCATCCAGACCATGCTGAATGCCAGCGCCAATCAGGCCGGAGAATGCGCTACCCAACTGAGAGCCAGAGAACAGGATCGCACACCTGACTCCAAGTTCAGAGCGCCGGTACCATGACGAGATTAGAAACAAAGCACCAGCTGGATGCGGTGTCAGCTGGGGCCCAAGAAAAGGGGTAGGTGCAACGTACGGTAGAACGCGGCTTCAACAACTCCGAGGAAGAATCGACACGCGTAAAGACCACCAACACCCTTAACAACTCCTGTGCAGCATGAGAGTATTCCCCAGACAGCCATCACGGTCGGAATGTAGATCGAAGGTCGAAGTTGTGTGAGGAAGACGTTCGACGGAATCTGCATCGATACGTAGCCGGCGAATAGGACAGCCACTGCGGTTGAATACTGGGTAGAAGACAGCTCTAAGCTTTCCTTGATGCCCGACACTTTGGCTGCGGCAATGTTGTTCTGCAATAAGCCATTAGCAATTGTGGCCCGCTCGCAAGCCTCAGCTGGAACCTACTCTGTCCAAATAATTCATGATGAAGATGACCCAGACAGTTAGCAACAGTCTTACATCAAGCTTTTTCTTGACCGAAGCTTCAGCTGCTGCAAAGTCTTCTGGGCTTAATGCTTGAGCTAAAGCAAGTCGGTTGGTGTTCGGATCTTGCACGATACTCCCGACCCCCTTGTCACTGACAGAGACTTGCTCTGAAGGTTTGTTGTCGTCTCCCATGGCGGCGTAGGTAGGAGAATGTCTTGCAACAGAACAAAATACGAGAAGGGGTAGGCCTGAATGCTTCTTCCATCAAAAAGACTGCCCAGATGCCGAGATTTATACGTGCACACAAGCCGAGCTGGTCCTGCACACAAGCTTTGCGGGGTGGTCCCGCTATTGAGCGGGGGGTTCCACACAGGCCCAGATTTTGTGGGGGAAGGATTCCTCGGTTCACCGTCTTCCATCACAAGCCCCTCTGTGGTGTGTCAATGCTGGTCTCGGAGCGGGGCCGCTTCCGAGAAAACAGCCCATGTAGACCGCTTGAGCTTGGCTTGAGACCAATACTGGTTCCAGAATCCAGAGCGGGATGTGTCCGTTCGTGAGAGTGGTGCCTACTGTGGACGAAAAGCGGAGCTGTTGTTACAGCCTTGCAGCGAATCACCGTGTCGACACATTCAGCAACGCATTTCCTGATGTCACTCGGTGGTATTTCGACAAACCATACACACAGTTCTCACTGTCGCTCCCCTCATGCTGATGGTGATCTTCGATCATCTGCGTTAATTATTACTGTTGTTATTGCATTGTATGATACATATGAATTACGATTCCATCTACATATGTATTTACACAAAATCGTACAGATCACATGGGTTTTCCACCCAAAGCGCTTTCCACTCATCATCCGACAGCCATGTGCTAAGAGATTCAACCCAGCATCCGTCATCCACTTTAAGAAAGGGCTCTGTGTCTTCAGGATTTCTTCCAACGCGGTCTTTGTGCCTCTGCGTGTGAGGCCAATCACTTCCCCAAACAACACGCCGGGGGTTTGCATCCACGATGCGACGAACAATGGGCTTCAGCTCCTGAAACATCGGGGCGTCATCCGAGCACCGGTACGGAGCAGAGATCTTCATCCACGTGTTCCCTTCCCTCAACGCTTGGAGTAGCTCTGAAAATCCCTCCTCTTCCTCGCTGGTCCACGGAACTCCGTGCTCCCTGAGGCTGGCGCATTCGAGAGACGCGAGGTGATCCACAACCAGTGGTCGTTTCAGAGACGCTCCGACTTTCCTGAGCCTTGGCCAAAAGTCCAAGCGAGGCTGTTGGATCTGGATGCTCCAAACCTTTCCTCCCTGTTCCCTTCGCCCGCGTTCTCCAAGCCACGCAGACAGGCGCTCATCTGTTTTGAGGATGAGGTCCGCTTGCTTGTCCACATCTTGCATCGCGCGGTGCCGAAAGAAGTCAAGTCGAACCGACCGCACGCCGGCGGCATGGTAAGCATCCAGCAGATCGTCCGTCACCGTTTCCAAGTCAAGTACGCAAATGCCGCGAGCTACTGCCGTGGTGCTTTGTTTGTTCCATTCGGCGATGAAGTGGAGCAGGGAGTTGCAGTCTGCTCCATACGACAGCCCATGCGCGATGCACACGCACTGAACGCCGATGCTTTCCTCGAAAGCCTTGAGTTGCTGCAAAGTTGCCGGAGCCGGAGTGAAGTGTCTTCCATCGGCTAATGGGAACTTGGACGTTTCGAACACGTGCAAGTGTGTATCCCATGCGCCTGGTGGCACGGGTTTTGGAGGGAATGGGAATTGTTGATGAGACATGAGTAGAAACGGCGGGAGTTTCTCTGTGGTATGATTTTGGGAAGTTGAGACTGAAAATGATGTGTTATGCGTATATTTGCTACCGAGTCTTAAAATTTATGGGTGCAGGGGAGCACTGATGTGCAACCTCGGGAAACGCCCGCCGCTAGTCGTCGGGAAGAGTCCGATAGCTACTAAGCCTGCACTACATACCTACGGCCGCGCGTTCCCGTCTCATGCGGGGGATCTGCGCTTCATATCCGTTATAAGCCCCGCAATTCTGCAAAATGTAGGCATTTTCTGAGGCAGCTTCGTGGTGCGCATAGACGTTACGCCTACATCAAGTCTCCACACTGACCAATCGATGCAAAAGCACCACAGACGACCTTCTTAGCAAGTGATTTCTATATCTATGCTTCTACGAGCGGTGTATGGATCAAAAAGTGGGCTCATTATTGCATGCTTCGCAATGCACTATGGAAAATGGCGCGTAGAGGAACGGATGATGAAGTTCATTTACTTTCCCAGATGAAGTAACATTATTGAATGTCTGTCTGGTTCTTATGGATTTTATAAGGAGTCCAGGCACTTACTGTTTTAACATCTCTCTAATTAAAGGAAATCGAAAGAATCACTCGCACAAGGCTGCCTGTATGGACAAAGATGTTCTCTTCATCTCAGTGTCTGATTCAGTCACATGCATTCCTTCCTGACCTTTTTACAGGTGGGTAACGCAGTTGAGGACCAGGGTCAAATATTGAGGTAAGAGATAGCTATCTACTTTCACAAGAATGCGACATATGTGGGCAGTTGAAGCTATCGTCCGGACGTGGTTGTATCATTTTTCATTTCACATTTACGTCAGGACCATCGCTTCAACTACCCATGACACGAGCAAACCGAACTCTCTGATCACTTTGACTGGGTATGCCGGCCGACATCGGCCCCGAAATCTCGACCGTGTGCGCCTAACTCGCTATAAGGTAAACGAAACGCTGAGAACCACGGTTCGCGAACAAGCCGCCGAAGACCTTTTCCGCGTGGACCGCCCACTCCTTGCCACGTGCGGTGACGCGACTCTGGATCTGATCTGATCGGACTCAGTTTTTTTTTCTTCGGTGTTTGAGGCTTAGAGGAGTGCTTAATGTGGGGAAAATAATATTGGCGGAGCGTTGCTCCGGTGTGGGTGTAGGATGCGGGTGCAGATCTACTTGATGGAGATGCAGGTTTGTTTTACGCACGGGATAAAGTAGGGCTGAGAAATCGCAGACGTAAGCTATTTTGGGGTTGGGATGGTTTTGCGGAGAAGATGCAATTACTGGTTTTGGAAGGGTAAGCGGGTAAGCGGGGGCCTTAGATAAGGCTGACAGATGCTGCAATCGATCTGCACTTGAATTCGATAGTCTGGTGGGGGCGTAAAAAAAAACTGTGAGAAAAACCGCCGAGGGTGTGGTAGATAGCGAACGATGAATTGCAACGGTCATGAACAGATGCAACTTCGTCGGCAGTTGAATCCTTTTCTTCGGCGGATGTTTGAAGTTTCCCATACAGACTCAGCCATTCAGGATCTCGGCCGCCCCGGGTGATGGCTTTTTCTCCGGGCTCGACTGTTGGCTGATGCACGCCGGGAAGGGCCGTATAGCCCCCCATCAGCTTCGATCTAACAAGCCCACTTTCGACACATGTCTGCCTATTTGCGTCTCGATCCAGCCACTTTTGATTTCGCTTACCAGCCTCGGCCCCGATAGAACGCTTCATCAGCCACACAGCAGAAGCGTACGTGGCCGCCATGCCCGTTTAGCAGCCTCACTAGGCCCAAGGTGTACACCCTTCCGCACCTAAAGCTCAATACAGATGATTCTCCGATCCTCATGTAGCACGATATGGCTCGACGCGTACGGTACGATATTTTTGCCCTGCATGAGAGCTGAAAATCTCCTTGAAATTGGTGTGACAACGCATCGCCACACACTCTCTTCATGTCCACAAACTGGTGCCACGTCTGCGCCATGTGAAATCTTCGTCGCTGCTGAATGTGCTCTTGATAACGGAAAATGCCACTTTTATATCTAACGGCTCGCCCCGTTCTAGTTGACCAACCCGATGAGGACTCTGCGAGCTTAGTTCACTATCATGGGTCACGCTGCATAGAATTATATAAAAATACAGCCACCCAGGCGACAGAGGTGAAAACCGAGTGCCCACACTGACATCTTTTTCTTATCCTCAAAGGTCCCACAGAAAAACTCCAACCCTCACTGAGAGGGAGATTGGAGACCACCAACCATGGCACCGTTTTCTGACTTAGGTGGCTGGTTTGATCGACTGGGAGACAACAAATTGACCGCCGCCGGAGTCCCAAAAGCTCTCGAATCCATTTCCATTTTCTCAGAAAAAATAAGCATAGCAACGGACGCCACACGGCCGAAATCCCGTTCTTCAGAAAAAGCCAATCCCGATGCAAGAAGGAACTCCACGTCGAAACCCAAATTTCCCCGGTTAAGCAAATCGGTGCACTTGATGCGCTCGGAGTATGACGTTGTCGTTATCGGATCTGGGTACGGCGGTGGTGTTGCGGCAAGCCGGATGGCGAGGGCAGGGAAGAGCGTTGCAGTGCTCGAAATGGGGAAAGAGAAATGGCGTGCGTACTTCAGTGAACGAGTGAATACTACAGCACACTGACGATATGTAGCCGGCGAGTATCCGAGTACTCTGATGGAAGTGTTGCCAGAATTCCACCTCTCCGGAAGCACTGGTAGAGCGACGGCATCATGCAAGAGTGTTGCTGCCGGAAGCCCCACGGGGATGTACAATTTGGTTCTAGGTCAAGGACAAAACGCCTTCGTTGGGAAAGGTGAGCAACATTTCCATTCCTTTTAAGCTTATCTGATGCTGAAGATATAGGCCTTGGTGGAACGTCTCTCATCAACGCAAACGTTTACTTGGAGTGTGACAAACGCACCTTGGCACTCAGTGCATGGCCATCCGAGCTTCGGAACGACACGGGTGCTCTCGACCCTTGTGAGTATACTCAGCTCTCAACCCAAAAACGTGCATTGATCAATTTTCAGACTACAAACGTGCCTCGGAAATGCTACAGCCAACTCCCTATCCAGAGCACCTTCCTTCGCCGAAGAAGCTCTCCGTACTTGAGAAGCAGGCTGAGGCTTTAGGCCAGAAGCACAACTTCTACCGTGTACCACAAACTACGTTTTTCCGAGAGGGTTTGAACAACGCTGGTGTTCAAATGAAGGCCTCAACATGCAGTGGGCAAGACTGTACTGGGGTGAACGATGGCTCCAAGAATTCGGTTCTGATGAACTACATTCCCGATGCCTGGAATTGGGGAGCGGAAATGTTTTGCGAGTGTGAAGTACGTTATATCAGCCTAGATCCAAAAGTTAATGGCTACATTATCTTCTTCGCCTGGCATGGCGCCGGAAGGGAAAAGTTTGAGGACAACTTCCACAGAAGCCTGATGTGGGTACGAGCAGTAAGTATTGATCATCTATTTAATTTGCCCGAATCACTACTAACTTTTCATGCAGAAGGAACTTTGCTTTCTTGGGGCCGGTTCTTTGGGAACAACAGAAATTCTCCTCCGTTCCCGAGATCATGGTTTGCAGGTATCTCCTATGGTAGGGCAAAAGCTCTCTGGAAACGGGGATATCTTATCCTTTGGTGAGTCAATCAAGATGGTCAAACTCAGCAGTACTGACACGGCCAAGGATATGACACAAATGAGGTTGTGAACGGTATCGGCCGGGCGAAGCCTTCAACAGAACAACCATCCGGCCCGACAATTACCGGAATCATTGACAACAGAGACGCCATCAGCTCTCCAAACGTCCTCGATGGTTACATTATGCAGGAAGGTGCCATCCCAGAAGCACTTGCACCTCTGATACAGTCGATGCTGGAGATACTGCCCGGGAAGCAGCAGCCGGAAGGATTGAATGCTAAAGACCAGCTCCAACACCTAATGTCGAAAGCTGAAGCTAGATTCCTTGGCCCGTACTCCAAAGGTGGTTCCGTCAACAAGACCCAAGTCTACCTCATCATGTCGCACGACAGCAACGAAGCGATTTTGTCTCTCAACAATGATAAACCACAGTTGCAATTCGTGGGAGTTGGGCGTACAGAGAGTGTAAAGAAGCTGAATGCTGTTCTTGCAAAGGCAACCCATGCTATTGGCGGCACGCTTGTCAATACTCCCTTCCATTCCGGTACGAGAAATGGAATCCCCTTCCTACAGTGATGATACTGATAACCTTGAGTAGTATTAAACAAACAAGAACAGATTACGGTTCATCCCCTCGGTGGCGCCGTGATGAGCTCCGACGGTACCGGCAGACGTGGTGCCACCAATCATCTGGGACAGGTTTTCAGTGGTCAAGGTTCAGAAGTTCATGATGGTCTCGTCTGTGTTGACGGAGCCGTGGTTCCAACTTCCCTTGGTAAGAGGTGTTCTCCATAATGCATGCATATTGAATGCTAATGTCCCAGGTGTTAACCCTTTTGCCACCATCACCGCCCTCGCTGAGCGGTCCGTGGACCTCATCGCGCATCAAAGAGGCCTGTGCATTGATTGGACAAGGAATGGTAGGCTTGATCTATTCGGCAAACCTGCTAAATCATTTCCGCATCCCCGGGATCTTGCTGCAGCCCACAGGACCATGCAGATAGCAGCGGCCGCGGGTGGCGTACAGTTCACTGAGATCATGGAAGGCCATATTCACGTCGGTAACGATCTCGATGACTTTGTCAGCGCTGAAAAGACTGCGCAAAGCTCATCAAGCTCGGGCTTGCTGTATCTGAGTGTTTCGTCTCCTAGAAGAAGGAACAATACGCAGAACCAGGACGCCGTCGCCACCGGGACCCTCTCCTGTAGAGCCCTGTCAAAGAACCCTCTTCTCGTAAGAGGCAAGGTAGAATTCTTTTCTACAGACAAATCGGTTTCTGAAGGCAGCAATCTGGTTTACAACCTAACTGTTCAGAGCACCGATGGCATCACATACCATATGCACGGCAAGAAGGACCTCACGCCCGAGATGGCCTTTTCCATCACTTCGACCTGGAGAGCCACGACCGTGCTGCGTACCACAATCACCCACCCCGACGGCTCCCTAGCCGCCAAAGGAATCCTGCGCATACCGTGGCGCAACTTCGCCTCGGAGCTGAAGACGCTGTCCGCCCTACCGAACGGCAGCCTCCTCGACCGCGCCTCAACCGTCGCCGACTTCGTCGGCAACTTCGCCCAAAACACCGCTTCCTTCTACCTGGGGCCGCTCGGCAAACTCCAACTCTCCCAGCCCAAAGTGGACATCTTCGACAGCCCTCCACCCAAGCCCGCGCCCACCAGCACCGTCGAACTCACCGCCCGCGACGGCGTCACCAGCACGCTCCGCACCTGGGCCGCAACCACCACGCCTACCCGCCGCAAAAAACACCACATCCTCATGGTCCCCGGCGCCTCCGTCACGCACGAAATCTTCGCGCTGCCAACCGTCCCGACCAATGCCGTCGACTACTTCACCTCGCTCGGCCACACCCTATCCATCGTCTCGCACCGCTTCATCGCGTCGCCCGTCTGCGCCCAAGGCGGAACCGTCTACGAAGCGCGCCTAGACGTCCTCGCCGCACTCGAGTACCTCCGCCGCGCAGAAGAAAAAAACGAGAAGATCTACGTCATCGCGCATTGCATGGGCTCCGTCTCCACCGCCATCGGCCTGCTCGACGGGACCATCCCGTCCGCCTGGCTCGCCGGCCTGAGCTGCACGCAGGTCTTCGCGCACCTCGTCTTCGGGCGCTGGAACACGCTGAAGGCGGACGCGCCGTGCCTGCCCAAGGTGTACGCCGCCGCGGCCGGCAGCGAGTGGTTCCCCATGACGGCGGCCGAAGGCGCCGAGGCGGCGAACGGCAACAAGGCGGCAGCAGCGGCGGTGCAGGGCGCGATAGATCAGGCGCTGCGCTTCTACCCGGTCGAGCGCAAGGCCGAGGTGTGCCGCAGCGCCGTCTGCCACCGCTTCAGCCTCACGTACGGGCGCTGCTGGGAGCATGCGAATTTGAATCGCGCGACGCACGAGCGGTTGGGCGAGCTTTTGGGCGGCGTGCACATGCGGATGCTGACGCAGACGATGGCCATGGGGCGGGCTGGCCGCGTGCTGGATGGGGAGGGAGGCGATACCGTCGCGACCGAGGGAGGGTGGGAGAGGCTGAGGGGGTTGCCGATCTTGTTCGTCAGCGGTGGGTCGAATGTCGTCTACGATCCCGAGAGCACGTTCCTGACGTACGATGCGCTGAGGCGGCGGTTTGGACCGGATCTGTATTCGAGGAAAGTGGTGCAGGGTTATGGGCATTTGGATACATGGATGGGGAAGAATTCGGCGAGGGATGTGTTTCCTGCGATGAGGGAGCACCTGGAATGGTGCGAGAATGGCGTGCGGAAGTAATACCTGCGTGGATTGGGTCGGTTAAGGGATAACTGATGGCGTTTCGGGAGTCAATTTCAAGATACCTGGATGTGTTATAAAATTGATAGTTCTGTAGAGGGACTTGGCATCCCTGCAAGGGCAATAATCGCGATCTCATTTACGGCGGAACATCTGATTCCATTACCTCCTCTTTGTGCAAACTAAATCCATTGACACTTCATACATCCGATATGTACAAGGGAAAGGCTGGAAAGAGTATTCTACCTAATCTTTCTACACTCCTGGACGTAGGTGTAGGGCTGTGTCTGTCTCCAAGTCTCATATACGTACAACCGTCACCCATACATCCCGGCGGCAGCATGTGGATGTTCGTATCCTTGGTCCGCTGAAGTTTCTCTTGGGAATTTTTGAAAAGGCCTTACTCTAGGCAAACATCGATCTTCGACGAGATAGACTTAAACTCTCTCTGCTTGCCAACGGACCGTTTCAGCTCCGACAAGAGGTAGACAACGAGCGCATTACGTCCGAATTTCTTGCACTTCTTGACGTACGCTTCATACTTCTTGGTGCGATCTAGAGATCCGCCGCTCATGAGGTCTCCATCTCCCCAGTTGGGCATGACATTTTCGCGTGGAAGCGCTGGGATATCCTTGATGTTTTCGGTCTTAAAGAACCTCTGGAGGACAGGGAACCAATGTTTGGTGTAGATGATGGGGCCGAGGTAGATCTCTTCTTCATCGTCATCTGCCATGGCACGTAGCTCGGGGTTCTCTGGCATGTCCTCGATGCGACCGTGGGGATTTTGGTAATCCTTCCTTCCTTGACGAATAGTAGGAGGTCGGGTGTCCGGAATCGCGGCGAAGATGGGTGAGAGTGCCTTGAGCTTCTCGATGTCCGTGAAGGAATTGATGATCGGCGGATGTTCGTGAGCATCAAGGCGAGCCTGGGTCATCCACGCCGGCCCTTTGCCAAGGTGCTTGTATCCCCTTGCCCAGGTATCCAGATCGTCCTTCTTTGGATGGAGAAGCCTTGGGCCTACGGAGACGTTGTTCTTGGCTTTCCAGAATCTTCCACAGGCACTGACCAGGAGCAAGTCGAACCTTTTCGGATCTCCGTTCGCGTTTCCATCCAACTCCCAGCCAATGACCTTTCGGAACTTCGTCACATACCCTGCAGCTCTTGCAAGACTTAACTTGTTGATCTCCCCGACAGCCTCAGGAAAAGCTTGGTGGAATTCGCGAACCAAAGGCTCGCCCCATTGCTTGTCTTCCAAAAGCTTCCGAGGAATGGCGTTCACTTCGGCTTGGATGACAGGGACGCCGCCGAGGATGTTGTAGAACCTGCAAAGACCATAGAGGACATTCAGAAGCCGCGTGTCGCGGCGGACTCGTACAAGTCCCATCTCATCGACTAGGAACATTTTGAACAGAGCACTGACGGCCTACAATGGTTA
This sequence comes from Lasiodiplodia sp. COLG20, assembly GCA_009801085.1. Taxonomy (NCBI): domain Eukaryota; kingdom Fungi; phylum Ascomycota; class Dothideomycetes; order Botryosphaeriales; family Botryosphaeriaceae; genus Lasiodiplodia; species Lasiodiplodia sp. COLG20. The sequence goes on along the minus strand of VNWV01000006.1, from coordinate 145,687 downwards.
ACTTTACTACTTTGTAAATTTGGTCAGACAATACGTACCACGCATTTCAAATCCAGCACATCGAGAAGTGGCTGAATCACTTGAGGATCGACGCTGATGTCGTATTTGATCTGCTCGGTCTTCACGATGGCCGAACCGAAGATGCGCTGCTGAATCGAGCCATCCGAGCATTTCATGGCCCATGCCGTCTTGTCATCTCAGGTCGCGCTTTCCGGAGGAAGGACGCTCCTCGCCGATGGATGTGGCATCGAGTTTGAAAACAGAGTAGAGGTCTTCAGAAATATCCGGGGATTGCGAGGATGAATGTACTGTAGGTATATATTGCGCTGGATGTTTCCACGCATCGTACGGTGAAAATTTTGTCGTAGAAGACGGGTAGAGAAGGACAGAGGAGGAAGGCGCAGGCGGCAGAAATGCCATCCACTCAATGACGTCATTTGAAAATCATGACCAAGCTCCCATCACGTGTCTTCTCTGAACAAAAGGTGAGGGAGCAATTTTCGTGATGAAAAATTGAGGGGTGGTGCGATATTTTCTGCACACAGTGGCGCCTGTCTAGGCTTATAAGCTCATATCATGGGTGGTTGAAGCTATCGTCCGGATGCAAATGTCAAATTTATAATTATACGATCGCGTCCGGACGATAGCTTCAACTACCCACGTTTTGTAGATATTGTAGATTACCAACACGTCGCACAATATTTCAGCTTTTCACGTGGTAGAATGTTACATAATCAACGAGGGAATTCCTGGGAAGCTGATTTCATTTCATTATCGACTAATCCCTTGTGTGCCTTGCAAATGTGCTAAATTTCAAGAAACAGCATGTTCTAAGCTACCATACCATTGTTAGCATCCAGAGATAGATAAATCAAGAGCTTCTATGAAGCCGCCATCGAGGATGAGCTGCTAGTGTACGTGTTGTACGCATTTGCAACTCCGCTTCCGAGGAAGCGCTTATGTCAAACTTGCTCATGATAGCGGACCGATGGCATTGATTCGTGGTACGAGCGCAGATGGCGTCCATCGACTATTCCATTGGGGTAACCATCAAGGTATTGATTCATATAATTGCCATCACAACTTCAGCTCTGGCGATGGCCTCGCTTTTCCCAGAGACAGCGTATCCACGGAGGCACATGAGGCCTTTGAAGAGGGTCACTCACAGAGAGTCTCTTTGGGCAGCATCCAAGCTGCTCCGGGAGACCAACGAGATGCAACTCTCCAGCGGATCCTATTGCTGTACACCATCTGCGCGGATATTCGCGTACCCATGGGACACGCCATGCTAAATTTCGGAGGACTTTGATCCGAATCTCGATTTTCAGCTTGTCGGGCAGTCGCTAGATGGTGGCGTCGTGCAGAGTGGATAGGTTGAACGTGGCACCATGCGCGAAGTTGACTGCTTCAATCTCGTACAGGTAGCCGATCCTATGCACACTGAAGAAGGCTGTCTTCGTGCCGTAGAAGCGATGGGCCGAGCGAAACACCAAAGGACCGACTTTAGTGTGGTCTTGTGAAATCAAGAAGGACGGCGTTTCTGGACCTTCCTGGCCAGCGCGGAACTCCTCGAAGGGATCCAACGCTTGGGGGTGGTATCGCGTGTCTCTCGCAAACATCCACATGTTCTGTGGACTTCCTTTGCCCAGCTTTCGGGCTTCGAGCCAGGAGTGGAATGCCTCGTCGTTTTCTTTGCGGTTGTCGTCCGAGACCCACCAAAAGGTGACGCTGCGCCCGGCGTCCGCAGCTTCGGTAACTCGGCTAACCAGAGGTCTTTCTGCGTCGGCAACATTTGCTGAAGCTTTCAAGATAAGCTTTCCCACGATCCTTAGACCCGCGGTGGGTCCGACGTGACCGGTGTACTGGCGGACACCCAGAGTGTCCGGGTGGGGACCATTGAACTTGATGAATTGAAAGGTGGCGCATTCATCGGCATCCACAATGATGTCATCTCCAATAGTGCCCTTGGTGGCATCGATATTCATGACCATCCTTCAAAGCATGGCAGAAGAGAAGGTCTTGCATCGGAGTTCGTAAGACTTGAAGCTCCCATAGAACTCAGAAGGTCCACTGGCGCCCTGGATTTCCATCACCAGAGCTCTCCAGAAGTTGCACGGCTTGTACGAATTTCTGATCCAGTCGGTGTAACCTTTGCTGAGCCAGTCGGGTAAGGGCCCCAACTCGGCGTCTTTTTGGTCGTTTTCCAGCATTGCTTCGACGTCTCGGGCCCTCGAGGTGGTCTCTCTTGCCTGACCACCTTGCAAGCCTTCAATTCCATCTGCATCATGTGCAGGCTGGATACCTTCTGGAACAAGACAATTACGGTGGACGCCTCTGCGTCCATGAATAGGTCAGGCGTGCTGTACTCAACGTCGGCAATATTGCGAGTAGCCAATGCTGTGTGGATGGACTGCGCATCGGAGCCGTAGGGAGTCAACACCACGATGTCTCTCGGGGAGACCTGGTTGATCCTGAGCAGGTTTTGAACAATTTGCACGATCGCCATGTCTCCGGTCACGTCGATAAGATCTTCCGTTCCAGCGCGGATCATGTCGTAGCCGTCGACGTTCACAAAAGCCTCGCGCTCGACCAGGTTGCTAGTAGCTCGGAAACCGAGGCTTTCATTGCGCATCGCAGCAAAAATCCTCATATCTTTGGCCCCACTTGTTCCTGTTGGCCTTGTGAAGTGCATGGATGCTGGGCACAAGTTGCTGCTTGCGAATTCGGCGAGCTCCGGATGTTGCCTGCGATTGGTTTGCAGGATATGGTGCGTGACCAGAGGGTCAGCGGTCTGATCAGCGAGGCGGAAAAAAGTCGAGAGACTCATTTCGACGTCCGTGGGACTGTTAGTGTTGTACTGTGTAATCAATCCTTGTGTGGGGTCGCCTGCCATGACCACCAAACGAGGGCGCTCCATTGTGGAAAGTGGAAGCGCCAGTGATGGGTCGCGCAGCAGCGACGCTTCATCCACAATCAGAACTTCAGCTTTGAACTTGAGGGCCCGGAGTTCTTTGCAAGCTCCAATAGCGGAGCACAGGATTCTTGTCCTGACCAAGATCTTCTTCACCTCCGCGCCCGCTTCTAGAGATTGGTTAATTGAGGCCGAGACGACGGATAGCATTTATTTTGCGTACCTAGATCAATTTCTAGACCTGGATAGGAAGGTCTTGGGCTGGTAGTCCATGCTGCGTGTGTCCAAGTCATCGCGCACAATTTCGGGAATGAGTTTGATGCGTTATCCGGACGAGGGTCGAAAGCGCATCTCGTTGTCAATGCGGTCGATCAACAGACGCAAGTGTCGCCACGTTGCCCAAGGAAAACAGTCGACGTCTCGATGTGAGCTGAGAAGATGCCAGCTTCACGTGCGCTTGTTTCGACATCTTTGAGCAAGATGAACATCGTTGCGGCGGGTCGAATGTATGAAACAAGGTTTGTAGAAGGTAAGAAGAGGAGGGTAGAGAAAGAGTGAGCAGTGCAAGATAGGCAAGGGCGATTGATGTTGACGCGATCTCGCTACGGTTCCCTTGTTTGGACTAGGCTGCAGCAGCTCATGTGCCTGGGTCCCGCTTGGGGCAGTCGGTACGCCCGCGGGCCCTGGGCACGCTTGGCCAAAGTTTCCCAGTCAATTGCAGAGCGGCAGCGGGTGACTGTGTCTGCGTATTCCAAAACAAGGACGTGAACTGCAGAGCGAACCCAATCAGGGAATCGTAGCGAGCTTGATGGCTTGTGTCACTTTCCTGCGTCACCTTCCTCCTCGTTGCGTGTCCGCTTCATGCACGTCTGCAGCGAACGCATTTCTTCGTCGCCATCGATCGTTCTATTCCGTGTCATCTCGCTGCAGCCATTACATCTTCAAACTCAGGTAAGCTAGCTTAATTAATCACGCTCCCCATGCTCTCACTTCATCTGGCAAATAGGCTGATGTGTTAAGAGAGCAGAACGTGACGGGAAAAGGAAGCCTACGCGACCCAGGACGGTTTCTGAGAGGATCACTTTCATCGACCATGTCGGCGTTCCGGTTGGGTCTGCCAGAACGCCACAGAACCTAGAAAATAATGGCAAAGTCTGGGCCACGCTGGTTGATAGTGACAAGCTGAGTTTCCAGACCGACGGTAACAAGATTTTTACACGATCAAGATGAATCGGGACATCCGCTGACTCTCGCAACCTGCCACAAGTACTTCGCCGTGCCGGCACCGAAGCGCCCTACACGACTGATCCCCAACTCGTACGAGAAGGATTTAGAAGTTGCACACGAGATCTTCAACAAGTTCCAGACGGAGTACAAAAATAAAGCCCCGGAAGTGAACAAGTACTCCGCCTGTCCTGGCGGCGGATACGCCAAGGTGTTCCAAAAAGAATTTCCCAAGAACTTCTTCAGCACCGGAGGCCCAAAGATGTTTCGACTGGAAGTCTTTGTCCTCCGAGCCTGCAAAGACTTCTGGGTATTTGCGAAAGGCGGTCGCTCGAAGGGTCACCCCAAGCTTCTCCAACGCTAGCACGGAAGCTCAAGAAGTCATTCAGCCGTGGCTGGGTTTTCGAAAAATGGAGGAATGCAATTGACAAATTTCTGGAGAATAAGAGCTTCGACAAGCTGCGGAACGTTTGGAGGGCGGTGAAGAAACACCCGAAGCCGCAATGCCCGCTACAAACCACCTATTCCTCGGTGCTCCTAATGCGGGCCATATACGCCACATGGAGAGCACCAGCTACGCCGCGATGTTCATCAGCCAGGGCGCCAGTGCTTAGAGGCCGTTGACCACATGCAGTCCACTAATCAGAAGCTTCTCTGCGCCGTGTCTCCTCCGACTGTTTGGTGGCCTGAAAGGTTCTGCACCGCTTGTCTCTTAAGGCTTATGAAGTTAAGTTCGGTAGTGCATCTACGTACAAGCGGTCACGTCCAGATCGTGCGAAGAATTCATCTGCGTGGGAGCCGATTGAAAAGTTTAAAATCAGACTGCCAATATGAGCAAGTTTCCACACAAAACCGGACGTTGATTCCTTTTCTATAATGCATCGGATCATTTAAACCAACAATTTTGACGCGATGCGCAGGTTTGTCAGCCCGCCAGAAGTGTTTGTGGGCTGCCGACGGCCATCCGGCGGCTGCGGGTACCCGTTGGTAAGCCTTGCGGCTTCCCGAGACTGACTAAAGCGCGCTGTCTCCTATCTGCCCTAGCATGGTGCGCTGAATAAATACCAATCCTGAGCTTACTATGACTGCAGATACATAGGTGTCCGTTGATTTCCATTCAACTCATTGAGGAAGCCTATCCGAAGTGCAACGACCAATCATCTTAGCCATGACTCTTACGGTCCACCACCTCCAGCGCTCGCAGTCAGAGCGCATTGTTTGGCTCTGTGAAGAGCTTGGAATCGACTACAACCTTCAAGTCTACCATCGCGAACGGGTTGGTTTGGGAGCTCCGCCAAACCTCAAGGCCATGTACGTACACGTCTGATGCACACATTGATACCCTTGACTGACTGAGCAATCCACCCAGCCATGCATCCGGCACAGCCCCGGTTATTGAAGACGGCGAGGTCGTCATCTCGGAGTGCGGAGCCATCATGGATTACATCCTGGGAAAGTACGGAAATGGCCGCCTCACCGTTCCCTCCACCGCCCCGAACTTTGCCGACTATGTCTTCTGGTACCATTGGGCCATCGGCACTCTTCAAAGCATGGAAATGACTCTCATTTTCGTCGCCAGAACCGGAGTTCCGGATGATAATCCCGTCATGCAAATTCTCAAGGGGCGCCTTGCGCATGCGCTCAAAATGATGGACGAGCGTCTGCAGAAGGCACCATGGCTGGCGGGCGACGAAATCACAGCCGCCGATATCTACGCCGTATTCACCGTCACGACGGTGCGTCTATTCACTCCCTTCGCTTTGACCGGCTATAAGGGGATTCAGGTATGGCTGGAAAAGATTGCGCAAAGGCCAGCCTACAAGAACTTCATCGAGAAGGGCGAACAAGGGGACGACAGGGGTAAACTACCGGTTCTTGGTGCCGAGGCACCCCGGCCTCTTTTTTAAGGTCCTACAAGGAGATGTAGAGAGCGAGGATCTGCCGGCAGTACTATAGACATTCCATGACAAAAGTCAACCCCTACGTCGCAGCTTCTCGCTGACGTATGTAGTCCGTCAGAATATCATCCCAACTAGTCCCAAGCCATTGCATCTCCTTTTCGCATGGTCTTGCCCCACGGCTCTTCTCTTCTCCTATCCTTCTCAACAAATCAGCTTCTGAGTTTGCGTCCCAGAGGAATTCAGCATCAGGCAGAGGGAACTGAAGATGTTCGTCCTCGAGCAGCTCCGCCTCGTCTTCCGGCAAGACTCCCGACTGTTCGTACAGCCTCCAGACCTGGTACAGAGAGGCTGCAAATCGTTTCATTTCTTCCACGGACACCCAAGCGCAAAGCGTCGCATGGTACGGTCTGGCGCCAACGGCGCGGAACTGGGCAATCATATTCTCATACGAGAACATTCCTCGTTTGCGGCAGCTCTTCACCAGGGCGATGAGGATATCCCGGTCGTTTTGGGTTGATGGGGCCGCCGCCTCTTGCCGGGTCTCGAGCATGGTGGTGAAAACAAGGAACAGGAGGATGGCTTGGCTCGTGCCGATGGGCCACGCCTCCTGCAGTTGAGGGTCGTCATCTTTGCACCCTGATACATCCCACTTTTTCTTTTGTGATTACGATGCAGATTACATCAGTTTTAACGTCTTTTGCGACGCCCGCTACGCCGTTCTGAGAAAAAGGCTTACCTGTTGCTCCCAGATCGACACCCGCATTTTCTCGTGCAGCTTTATCGCAGCTTCCCGGGCGCCGGACTGCTGCGTCGTCGCCCACAGCCCAATCATAACGACGGCCTGCACCAGGAACGGCAGCTCCCGGCGCGGGCTGAAGGTGGCCTTGTGCAGGAACGACCAAGTCGGATGGAAGCGCGCAAAGTAGGCCTCGACATACTGGTCGATCTCGGGCGACCACAAATTGCTAAAGTCGGTCTGGTTGTCGTCGTTGCTCGTTGCGGGTACCGGCTGCGCCTGCGCCTGATCGGCGGCGGCGGCGCCGTCGTTGTCGTACTTGCACTGCAGCCCTCTCTCCAAGCAAAAGTCGCACGGCGCGGACCCTTGGCATTTGGTCTTTCGTGCTTTGCAGTTCACGCAGGCTGCGAGTGCGCGGAGGCGCTTCAGATCCTTGTCTCGGTGGTGGAGCTTGATGTGGCGGCGGAGCGAGTCTCTGTTGCGGGTGGTGTTTCATGTCAGCGGGAGCCCCGAGCGTTTTCTGATCTGCTGCCGCGGCCAGGAATTGTCACACCTGCGAGTATACTCGCATTCGCAATGAGGACACGAGAACTTGACGGGAGGCATGCTGTCGGGCTCGCTGAGAAAGGATATTTGGGTAGTTCGAGAGAGAAATTATCTAAAAGATGGCCGAGTAGTGGTGGTGCTTGAATATGGTCGGGGTGAGCCGATTACGTAAAGGTTGCAGGCTTCCGGCGGCTACCCGACGCTCCAAAACAGTCACACAGAAACTACAGCACTTTCGCCAACTATGCCCAAATGTTCAGATATGTGAATTACGGGGAGTCTGGGGTTTTCTGTGAGTAGATATCTCTGGTTTTTTTCCTGCAAAATCCAGCAAATTTTATTTAGAGAGGCTAATAATTGGAAGTACCGGTACGCTGAGAAAATCAGCTACTCATTTAAACTGCCTTACTATTACAGATCGAGAGTCTATATATATTTCTCTTCGATCACGAAATTGATCAGCATCACCGATAGAAGTCGCAACCCAGGACTATTCAGCATTTTTGCTTATAAAGAAATCTTACTACGCCCTCAGCTCACCTCGCCATGCATCTTATTTTATCCAACATAGACCATTTACATGCTTATTCAGCCCGCTCACATGGCTGTGAGACAGTTTTCTTGGATAGCACCAGCCGTTCCATCATTTATGAAACTAGAAAGAGAGCGCAATTGATCAAACAAATGATATTAGAGGAATGTTATAACGACGGGAATCTACAAAGTGATTTATGGTATCCCGTCTTGTGTAAGCAGAAGACAGCTGAATATGGACTGGGAACGAGAGTTTGTCCAGCGTGGTCAGCAAATACATGATGACCGCGGCTATAAAGTGGTGTGGACCCCCGCAGAGGTTCTTTGGGTTCCGGTCAACGCCCCTGAAACGGAGCGTTCAAGGAGTAGACTATATCTGGGCGATGGGAGTTCAATCTTCTGACCGGATACCTTATATACTATGTCTGCAGATGTCAGCGCTATGGAAAAGAGGGCCAAGCTCGTTACACGAGTCATACGAACCTGTCCAAACATACGCCCAAAGCTCAAAGGCTTGCCAAGTTGTGGAGGATCTCTGTGGATCAACGGGAAGGGCAGAAGGTTGTGGGGGATGGGCGCAAAGCTAAGATAGCTAGTCAAGGCGACCAAGGAGGAGATGTCGCAATTCGAGACTTAGTAGCGGCAGCCAGAGCTGATTGGTAGTGGTTTGGCGAGAAGCTGCGGGTCTGGTGTTTGCGGCGAGTCAAGAAAATACGAGTGGCGCGGCAGCTCGCCAGACTGACTCGCTCTGCCTTAGGATCGCCCTGATGTCGTACATGCAAGACAACCTAATTGCAACTGCGTGCGAACTGTCCGAATGGCAGTCGGGCTACTTCTGCGAGGGCCAAAAGTGCACGTGAGGAGTGTAGTGGTTCCCTGGACTATGCGGTCATGGGATTCGGTTTTGAGCTCCCCACCCGTCTAACTCCTCAGGGATAAGCTCAAAGATCGTCGAGAAGCGACCGACATATGCAGGAACAAGACCGGGCATGATTACAATTCAACAATGTTGAATCAAGAGAATCTTGTTTGACTGCACGTCCTTATGCGTGACGCATAAAGGGTGGCCACCGAATAGCGTGACGGGTAGGCGGGAGAGGGGTGCCGCGACGCGAGGTGATTGCGCAACAATGGAGCAGGCACTGCATTGATTAGTATGATCGATGTCTTCTCCACAGTGACCCTTGATCGTCGAACAGGCGAGGCAATTGCAGTGCAGCAGAGGTCGCGACGAGCCTTGTCGATACGAGGGATGCGAGACGCAGCTCGCCTCTTTCCGCGTCAAGAGTGGGGATTTATCCCTCGTCGGAGAATTGATAAGATCCTCATGTGGAAGCGAGCTGCCGGTAAGATCAAGGGATCTAGCTTAAAAGATGATCCAACTGTCCCACAACAGCAACAGGCTCCGCCCGCATTGCCGCGGCACCATTGAGAAATAGGCAATGAAAGAACGGCCGCTTGTGATAAAATTCTGCACCGTTGCCGACCGTTTGGCGGACGGGCCACAAAAAGTGGTTCTCTCAACGCTCGCTTCCCACGAACGCTGATCCCGCTGGCGCAACTGACAGCAGATCTGACGGTGCTCCGTCCGCCCGCGATCAGAAAGCGGAAAAGAGGTGATAATAATATTGGTGTTGATCCGTCATGCCATTGGCGATTCTGGCAGTGAAGTGCAGGCAGCTGTGACCGGCCCTTGGACCCGTCGCCGCGCGCCGTCGACGAGAAAGGATACATTGGGGCATGACGCTGGCGGAGCGGTCAACAGCGCGAAACATGGGTGAGGCTGGAGATCGTCCTGTCATTCATAATAGGGGCGTTTGGAGTTGACATGATGGCCAGGCCTGGGGCCAATGAAGACTTTCGCTGCCGGAGATTACCACACGCGGTCAGAGCCCGTGGCCACAGTGGCGAGGGGAGGGGTAGTTTGGGGAACCGGGAACTGGTGATCGGGGAAGGCCGGTGGAGCAGCGCCTCAGACGCGAGCTACGCACCACCACAGTCTGAGGCTTGCCGTCGTCGGTCGGCTATTGCTGGCGAGTGTTTGCGCAAGAGTTGACGACGCCGGCAGCGCGCCGATACGCGCACATCACCGCGTCGAGCCCGCAGACCCTCATGGCCCAGCCAGTGTGGCCCCTATCCTCGACACGCGGTGACGGTGGTTGAAGGTGGCCACTTACCACATGATGAGGCGGCCGGAAGCAGTATAACGCGTCGGAGAACAGCCGTGGTTCGGCGCAGGGCGTTTTCGGACCGGCTGAAGGCTTCTAGCGCGGTGCGCGCAAGCTGACATCCGTTTCGCGCCGGGCACGCACGGTGCATCTTGCGCCGGCACTTTCACCCGCCCAGGCCGGCGCGCAGGCCTTCCGCACGCTAGCCTCGGATGAGTGTTCACTGTCGGATTAGACACCCAGCCGCCATCCGCCCATCCTCTCGTAACACCATCGCCATGTCGCAAGCCGCCGCGCCGGCTCGAGCATGGCTGCTGCCTGCCACCCCGCTATCGAATTGTCGAAAACACCCGGCGTCTGGGGCTGCCGTACATGTGCTCCCATGGTCCCCATCCGCGATCTCGTGAGCCTGGCTTCACCGACGGTGGCAGCTGGCGCGTCGTTCCACGTGAAAGATTGGGCGAACCTTGCGGCGATGAAACAATTTCATCCCCGCATTATTCCCACCTCGCTAAGGACCTGATCATGCAGGCAGCCCAGTCCAGGTCGCCCGATTTCCTCGCCTTCTAGCCGCATTCCTGGAGGCGGGCCCCTCGGCGCCATCATGGCAATTGTGCAGGAACACCCTTGGCTCCCCAGCACTTGGCAGGGACCGACAAGGCAGTTCCATAAAACTGTGGATCGCTCGTTCCGGACCAGTGACCCCCGTTCATTCTCTTGCACCTATTATTTCCCCCGGACCATTCCCGGAAACTCGGCGAACCCACTCTCGTCTCATAAGAGTGCCCGCTCTCAGCTGCCATTTTCTTGTCAGCTCTCTGGATTTCCTACCGGGCACCGCTGCCCTACCACTCGCCCGCCAGCCATGTCCGCCTCGGCCACCGACACCAAGGTGTCGTCCATTGCCTTTGGATTCTTCCTGGGCTTTGGCTACCTGACTGCCTGGGATGCTTACAAGATCACCGCCAAGAATCGGAACCCTTTGCGGAGTTTGTTCGTGTGGATGGTATGGGGCGAGCTGTTGGCCAACCTTTCCATTGCTGTCTTGGCATGGCTATTCCTCGAAGAAGTGCTTCCACCAACGTACGTCTCTTCCGTCTACCTCTGTTGGCTCTCAACTGACTCTGTTCCAGATTACCAACATTCTTTTTCATCCGTAAGCCGTGTCTACTGACCTACCCGCACGCTGCATGCTGACATACATTCCAGTGGTGGCGTGGGTTTTTGAAATTCAGTTCATCCTGCAAATCATCGTCAACCGAGTGGCAATCGTCTCCATGGACAACCGCCTCCTCACTTGGATTCGATGGGGGACCGTCATTTTCATCTCCCTCGTCAACATCTCCGTCTTCTGCATCTTCCTTCCTGCTAACCTGGGCGTCGGCGAAAAGTACGTCTTCCTTTACCGCCGTAGTGACGGCATGCTGACAGCTACGACAGGTTCGTCGAGGTCAACGCCGTCTGGGACAAGATAACAAAGGTCCTGATCGGTCTGAATGATGCTGCCCTCAACTGGTATTTCATTGTTCAGGTGAAGAAGCGCCTCATTGCCAACGGCCTGCAAAAGTACAACGCTCTCGCGCGATTCAACACCCACATCATTTTGATCTCGATCGGCATGGATGTAGGTTCCTCGATGGTTGCGCCTTCAGACGTTGCCTAGCTGACTTGGTCTCCCTAGCTGCTCATCATCGGCACCATGTTCCTCAAGAACGGCGTCGTATTCATCCAGTTCCACCCCGTCGCCTACACAGTCAAGCTCAAGATCGAGCTGTCCATGACGAACCTGATTACGCGTATCTCCAAGGAGTCGATCAACGAGCGCAACCTGGGCACAACCTCAACCAGTCATGGCCACAGCCGCTTCACCTTTAACCCCAACCGCACAAACGTCACCGCGAAGGATGTCCAGCTCGAAACCTTCTCCGAGCAGAACCATACTTCGACCGTCTCCGCACAAAAGTACTCCGAAGAAGAAAACGGCCAAGGCCTCAATCAGATCTTCACGAAGCGCGAGGTCACTGTGCAGATATCCGACCCTCAGGAGAGTCCGGAGAGTGTGTCGCAGTCGGAGCAAGCGAGCAGCAGGGGAAGCAAAGAACACTCCAACTACCACCACGGACACCGCCAAGACGACGAAGTGCCCCTGTCGTGGAGGTGATGAAAAAGTCCCGCCATGACCCAATCTAGCAACCGGATACCCCTCGAAAAGTAATGATCTGATCGTCCCTGTCAATTATACCTCTCCTATTAATATCATATATGTATACCCCCATCGCATGTCCGGGCAAGATCCCAGAAGTCCAATACCCATTCATCTTTTTCCGTACAATCATTCCACTTCGATAGTTGAGGTTGTAGAAATGTTACGATGTTCAAACCTGCAATCACTTCAAAGCCTCCTTCTCACAGATAATCCGCCGATCACCCATGTTTGGAATGCTCCACCGTGAAGTCCTCTCTTTTCACGCGAGCAGTACCACGATTCATGCCAGCGGGGAGCAATGCAAATCATACAAGCTCCCAACAGTTCGCAAAGGCCCATGCATGCGAAAATCGAAGCTATTCTCCAGTCGGGCCGCAATCGTCGATTTGCTCACAATATAGAGTCGAGCAGAAATGCGATGCTGATCCAAGCCTCATCCCCCAGATCGCCATAACGCCGATATGGTGTACGTAGTACACAGTACGTCCGCCTATCAGCATTTGACCAACAAGGAAATCCCGGCCTATTGCCCGGGATCTCTTACATCTCCTCTTCAAGTAGTCTCTAGCTGTTCTAGAGGGGGCGCTAAACTTTGTTGCCATGCTAGCCCAGCGCGATCTGCGGCCAAGCCCGATAGTCGGTGCCGATCTTTTTCTCGCCAGCGCAATGCACTCGTGACTGCGAGTTTCGCTTCGCCAACCAAGTCCAATTGCCGTTCGCCAGTTTTTAGTCACATGCAAGGCAATGCTCATCATTCTTCCAAGAGGCCGAGGGTCGATAGCACTGTCCTTTAACAGTAAGCTGCACTGACCACCCGCCCAACGCTTTCGGCCTTAACATCATTTCAACCGTACCCACCAGGGGGGAGATGACAGTGGGAACATGGTCGTGATTTTTTGGGGTGTTCCCTCTACACGAAATTTTCCGGTCAATGCGCCGCCACGCTCGGAAGCATCCGAAGTGGCGCGGCAAAAGTTTCCCGCTGCCTGGTGAGCTATCGAAAATTCAGAAGTGCTGGTCCGAGTTCTACCTGACCCTACGTGAATGCAGACAAGACGTCCGAATACCCTATGTGGGGCCGCGTAGCGTTTCCACTACGACTGCGACTAGTCATTTGGCCTCTACGTAGTACAATTGGTCGCTCTCCCAAGACAACTTCTGATGATGATCACCAGCCAGGTCACGGCCTTTATTGGTATGGTACAGCTTCCCGGCTGCTGTCTTAAGCTGGTGCTCGTAGTCACCATCTTACCATCAAGCCTCTCAGATGCTACACACCAGTGAGCTCTTCAGAAGACCATCTGGTTCTTATGAAATTTGCCCTGCCAAAGCCGTTAGCATCCTGCCAGCTCCCCCTTTCATTACGAATGGGATTCACCGGTATGATGTCTGTAATTTCCATATAAGGCTAGCGATAGCCCTGTGAGATATCTCACCGCTTTTATGCATCAGTCGTGTTGGTGTTTCCTTGTGATAATATGCAAAAGAGCATACCAGGTGGTCCGGAAATTCACCTGCTTTTATCTCCGTCTTTAGTAAGCGGGATAAAAGCTTCGACGCCCCGACTGCGATGAGAAATATAGGCTTCACAGTCTCCTCACTCAGTCTTTCTTCTCATAGATCACCTCACTCATGATGGTTGAGTAATGGAACGGGACTAAAAACTGTCATGCTCACATGCGCCCACTATCACAACAAGAAAGCTTCAGAGCCTTGCTTCTACACACGTCATAGCACGAACGCAAAGAAATGGCCAAGGATTGCGTGATTTCTCTGGATGTCTGACAAGAGAATGGTTGACGCGGGGCAGAGACGTGCAACTGACGAGGATAAGAAAACATCACGTCAAGATGGTCTCATCGTGACTAAAGAAAAGACATTACCCGCAAAATTCCACTTATGCGGTCAAATTACATACCAGAGAGAATGAAAAGTATTCCAAAAGGTGCATTTACTTAATATGGCATCTCTAGTGAGGTGCTTGAGGAGGGGTTGTGACGATTGGCATTGCACAGAATGATAAATCCTATCACGAACACGTCTTTGCAGATTATCGGTTTGTACTTGAGCATCATCAGTTGAAACTGAAATATGAAGAAGTTTACCTTGGGAGAAAGCTGCTGCACCGATATTTGGTGTTTCGCACACAGGAATTCAGCCGGCCTGATCAGACTGGCGCTATGGTACATGTTGAACGTGTGGCTATGCAACGCCTGCTTATATTAACCACTAAACAAAGTCGTTTTTGCTGTTCAATGATATTGACGTACATAAATCAGGACTAATTCCATGATCGAGGAGCCGTGGTGTTAAAATTAGTCACAATCCCCTACCGCCTTCGCGGTCGTAGTTGTCGTTCAGGAATATCGTTGCCGGCTGTTAAATGCCACGCAACACTTCGTCGTTTACCTCATTTGCGATACTGCGTATCTGAGCCACTGCATGCATTTGTCGCTCTCTTGCCTGCGGTCATCGGTCCGAGCGTGCTTGATTTTGTCATCCTGTGGTATATTTGGCATTATTATGTAAGATGCCAAGCGTATGGTGTTGGAAAATCCTTTGGGTCTGGCCCGGCCTGTACGCTCTCTTTGCCGTGGTCTTCCCGAATTTCAACCTTCTTTTTAATGTGTGGAGCTCCATGGCGGACTAGTTCTGACAGACTATTCTTTGAAACACGAAGTTGGTTCTCGACGGGCCGTAGACCGAGACCGCCATTCCTTCCGCTCAATAGTCCAACTAGCGCTGAAGTATTTGCCGAGCTCCGGCTTACTTCGATACTGCTGAACGGGAAACTGTTTCCTTGCATATGTGCTTTCGGTAGCTCATATTTTACCACTGAAAGTCTCCTAGGAATGTTCTGGTCACAAGACATCTTTTGACGAGAAGCCCCAACGGCAATGGACGACGGGTCCGGCGAGCTGTCGAGCCAACGGAGCTCGACTACAGTAGTAACTCAGTCCGTAATGCATTTCAAACCGTCTTTAATAACTTGGAGTACCCACTACATAGAATATTTCAGGCATCCCTGCCTCATATGATCCCATATGTGGCTCGGCATGTAAGGGCTCTGCCCTCACCCACTACGCTACGCAGTTACATATACTTTTCAAGCTCAAAGGAGTACTTTAATGAACCCAATTGAGAGTTCATTCTGGCTTCGTCAGTTAATATACTATTCCCGTGGCACGACAAGTATATGAGGGAGCCGAGAGGCAGGCCGTATAGTGCATACCAGAGGCTAACTGATTCATTCGAGTACGAAGAGCCGCACAAAGTATTTACCAAAAATAGAAGGCCTATCCGGCTTAGTCCCATCTCTGAGTGCGCATAGTTTCTGTTGGTTGCACGCGCCTTGCTGGAACGCCTGCCCGCTCCGTCCACGCTTAGCTTAGCGCTTGGCACGTGCGGAGAGGGTCAACGTTTAAACCCATCCGCTTCCTTTCCCTCTTCCTTTCCCTCTTCCTTTCCCTCTTCCTTTCCCTCTTCCTTTCCTTAGACTCTTTCTTTGCCCAACACTTGGGTAATACCAATACACCCTCACTCCCTACCCCTCCTCAGCCACCACGATGCCGGCCCTTCGCGAAGAAGAGGTACGACATACCTGATGCTAATAGCACGTTGACAACGTTTACTAATCGTATTCATAGGTCTCGAAGACATTCACACGTAACCCGCATGGATGGTGGGTTACGACTATCGTCACCACTTCTGGACATACGTTGAGGCGTCTCAGCGCGGTAAGTCTCTTAACGTCTCACTTGAACTTCGAAACCCGCTGACATATTGGATGCGGTAATGCGGTAAGTCGCCCGCGTGATACCCCACAGGTCCAATAACTAAGAAATCAGCGCCTGAGCTGTTAGTAGTATTAGGGAAACTTACAGTTGAGCATGATGTACTCGAAGCCATCATCTATCTCCTCGTCCGTAAGTGGGGGTGGAGGGTCGGGGCAACTGTGAGTAAGGACATCAAACGAATATATCAAAAAGTTGCGGCATAGATGCGGGACGGATGTTGATCGCATCTGCAGCCGGGACTTCATCAAGCCTAGCCTGGACCGTGTCTTGATCCATTTTGGTTTGATCGAAGGACAGTCTTAAACGGAGGATGCTGTTTGATGGCTAGGTTCAGGTTCAAGATACAGGAGGAACATCTTGAGCTCTTGCCATACCATGTGAAATGTCCGGACACTAAGCCATTTTGGGCCGCGGCACTTGTATGTTTGCTTGCGACGGCGTTTTTCGAGTGCCGACGCCCGCTGCTGCCTGCACTTAGTCCCCTCTCGCGGCCGATGGCTAGCGTGGATTTGGTTTTTGCTCATATCATGGGTAACTGAAGCTATCGTCCGGATGAAAATGTCGAATTAAAAATTATACATACACGTCCGGACGATAGCTTCAGTTACCCATGATATGTTACTTTTCTTTTTTTCATAAAAAAAAAAAAAGAACTGTGTAGTACGGCAGCGCTGCTCACACACCCGCGCCTAAGCAAGCAGTCTGAAAGCCTTCCGAAATGTAAAAGTATGTCATAAAACCCCAAACCCTTGCGCCTCTACCAACCCCCCCCATCTATCTAATTAATCAAATCATCACAACTTTTCAGCCATATCATACACACACAAAAAACAAACATCTATCCACCCACCCCTCACCCACCCACAACAACATCCTCCTCCCTCGCCCCCCTATGCAACACAGCCCTCACCGCCGCCCCCACCAACTCCAAAAACTCGTCCTCCCCCACACTCACATCCAAATCGTGCCAGTCGGGCGCCGAGTCGTTCGCGGCGGCGTGCGCGCTGAAGTAGCGGTGCCCCCGCATCTTGGCCAGGTTGCGGAAGCCCTTGTAGTTGAGGCGGCGCGGCTGGATCTCGACGACGCTGGCGCCCGGCGGCAGGAACAGCGCGTGCGTCAGGCCCGCGCCGTGCACGCCGACGAGCACGTCGGTGCGTTGGATGGTGTGGATTTGCTCGGCGAAGGGGAGGGCGGCGAAGTCGAGGGCCTGGATGCGGAGGTGTGGGAAGTGCGTGCGCAGGTTGGCGAGGTGCTGGGGAGCGTTGACGAGGGCGCGGGTGGTGCGGCGGTCGATGAAGGTGAGGGTTAGGGCTGGGGTGTCGTCTTCTTTCGGGGAAGACGGGGAGGGGGGGAGGAGAGAGGTGGAGTTGGCGGCGCCGTGGTGGCCGTAGTGGGACAGGACGCGCCGAGTGAAGGTGTCGATGAGCTGGGAGTGCGTGCAGGAGCCCGTGTGCCAGTCGCCGCGCCAGAGCGGGTTGCTGCCGCCGGCGAGCGGGATGATTACGTTGTCGAGGCAGGCGGCTGCGGTGCCGTAGGAGGGAATGTCCTTCAGGCGGACGACGGGGAGCGGAGCGATGGCTTTCCAGAGGTCGAAGAAGGGGCCGTCCGGGTAATCGTCCAGGATGACTATCTGTGCCGAGGACATGTCTGCGGCGGACAGGAATGGTTCGGGGGTGTGTGCGGAGGGATCGAGTGGAGTGATGCGCAGTGTGTCGAGGGTGAGGTAGAGGGAGAAGATCTCCAGTAACGAATGCCACATGTTTCCATCGCCATCGCGCTTCACAAGGATGGTGTACTTCGGGGTGCCCTGCCGTTCCGAACAGAATGGTTGTGATGGTAAGCCTGGGACGGTGGAGAAGTAATCGGACCAGATGTGGTATGGGCCGGTGTTGTACAAATATTTCGGGAAGGACTCGGTCTTTAGCGGCGCCAGCGCCGTGCTACCATCTGTTCCCGGACTCTCCCAGGTCGTACAGTTGAGTCTGAATGTAGTTGACTGATGCGAATGCAGCATAGATACCCCCTTTGCAATGCAAAAGGTATCGGTGCGCTCGTCTGTTATCTTAGTGTTGAAGCAGTTGAGTGATGAGTCGGACACGCTCGGATTGCAGTACGACTGCCGGCCATCACGTAGGTTGGTAAGATATCTTGTACTGTATTTGCTCTCGCACCATTCCGGATCCGTGTTTGGGGCATTGTAATCTCCAGGTAGTGACAGTCCGTGGGGCTCAGGCGGGTCGGACGGGCGGGATCCCGAGAAGTGAATGGGTAAGACGGGATGATCGTTAGTCGAGAGCTGACCCGGAAGGCAGAGATTAAGCCATATGAGAGCGACTACAGCAGAAGTGAGTAGTATTGTGCGCAGCGGGGCAGCAGGCAAAGGCATGGCGTAGCTCCTGATGAGAGGAATCGGAGAGAAGCTTGCAGCCTAGAAAAAAGAAGAATATGCACTCTATTTGCTAAGCTGCACGGTGAAACCCGTTTCGCCCGCTCCTTCCAGCCTCCTTCTTGGCATTTGGTGGAGCTCACCAGATTCTGCAAGCATGGTGTGAAACGGGCATAAGGTTCGAGAACCATGCAATGATGACTGCATCCTTCTCACGGTCCAGCATGTGGGTACATACGAGATCCTTCGGCGCCTCCAAGAGATTCTATTCATGGCAGTTCCCCTGGAGAGAGATGTCTGGTCAAGAAGGGAGCCGTTAGATAGGCGGCGGGATCCTCGTCATCGACCCAAACAATACATAAATTAATGGGCCTTTTCTTGTCACTAGGCCCCTGTAGTCGGTGATAAGTGCGACGAATTGCGTATGTGTGCCAAGCCGGCATCTTACGGCCTGAGTGCCAGCGTGCGGCCGAACGATTGGCTGAAGTTTGTAATTTATGACTGAATTCTGCTGCGAGAGTGGATCTTTAAGCTTTACACGCGACGCTAACTGCAGTGAGCCAATAACGACGCACACAATCAATCCGTGGCGCATGTTCTAGGCGTCCCGATTCGAAACAGAATCCAGAAGCGTGCGTCAGCCACATGCAGGGATGTGCATTGGTGGCGATATGAACGATTGGCGCAGGCACCAATTATTGCCCGAAGAGACCCGTTTCAAAGTTGGGTTTTCAGCTCTCAAGGAGAACTTTGGCTGCGCTGGGTTTGCTTTGGTCGGCTCAACCAGCTGTCCTGCCAGGCTTCTGCTCTGGTTGCGCACACGGAGGGTCCACCGGCAGCTCGTTTCAAATGGCTGTTTTTGTAGACTCGTGCCTTATCATCAAGCAAATATTCAGCTTTGGGAGGATGTGTTTGCGTGCCAAGCCGGCCTGGAAGCTTCCGAGTTTCTAAATTTGTAGGGGCCCACAGCGCATCGGTTGGCAATGACGAAACTCAAAAATGCCAGCCCCTGGCCTTATCAACAAATATGCGCGCTTAACTCTGAGACCAGCCTGACATGAAGGACTTTTTTGCATTTGCGAACCTCTAAAACTTTGGATATCCTCGCGCAAAATATTGAATCGACACTGTAAACAAGCGGTCAAGGAATTCATCACAACCGAGACTCGTTACGGGAAACCCGCCCCCACAGCCCCTTCTCAGAATCGCAGAGAAAGCTTTCGACAACTGCCATCCGCACAACAGCCCCCATCCCCGACTATCATCTGCGGGGCGGCGGAGAAAGGTGCTGACTGTAGGCGGGATCATACGGCCTCTCGTACGGCGGCGGTATGCTGACGGGCGACACCGGCCTCTGATCCGCTGCACCGGCCGGCGGCACCAGGGGGTGCATGGCCGGGCTATTCTGGGCGAAGGCGGCGCTGGGGCTCTGGGTGCGCACGTAGCCGGCGGCGACGGGGCCGGTGGTGAACATCTGGGCAATATCCATAACGAGATCAGAAGGGTTGATGGCATCAAAAGCGGCGGCGGGCAGCGACATGGCGGCGCCGGTGGTGCCGCGCTCGGACGGGTGGTACAGGCGGCTGCGGAAGCTGAAGTGGAAGAAGAAGGAGAAGAAGACCATCTCGACGCACACCAGGAACGACGGCAGCCCGTACTTGATGTCGCGCGGCGACACGGTGCCGTTGGACGACAGGCCCGTCGGCGTGGGGATGAAGTTGAAGACCAGGTTCTGCAGGAAGATGACGAAGACGATGAGCTTGAACGAGGCGAGCTTGGCCAGCGGCTTGTGCACCGTCATCAGATGCTTGTTGACTTTGTAGAACCGCAGGATGGTCATGAAACAGACGACCAAAGAGATGCTTCCGATGACCGTTATCTGTTCGGGTTAGCGTGTGGACTTGGTACATGGTGAGTGGTGTTTTCGTACCCAGATGTGACCAAAATGGATTGAGTTGGAAGCCGCGCAGTACGTTCCTGCCGCTGTCGATCCCTCTTGTGCGATGATGAGGATGGTCTTGACGATAGGGTATTGGAAAACCAAGATCCATGTTTTCTACAACAGTCAGCATGCGAAAAGATTCATGAGACAGAGGCCAGGCTCACCTTGATATCTGCAATGCTTTCAAACTCGTTGCGCGTTTTGGCCCGCGTAAATCCGCTCGTATCTCGCACAGTGGGGTTCCGGCAATAATGCGCGAACAGCACGAAGAGGCATGCCAGAGCGAAGGCCTCGTACAGCTCAGGCAGCGGCTCGATATACTCATGCGCATCGTAGAACAGGAGCGACAGTAGGGAGAGGATGCTGTAAATGACGGGAGTGAAGATAAGGCGGACGATCTGGCGCTGTTCTGCCGGTCGAGTGTATCGGTGTAGATGCTTGAAGATGAGATAAAGGCAAGCGATTGATGATATGGCAGCGCATGGAATAGAAATGTAGGTGAGGAGTCGCTGCGTTGTGATTCCAATGCTCAAAGGCTTGGCCTCGGCGTCAGATATCGGCGCCGGGCAGGTCGAGTTCTTCAGTTTGTCGAACATTGTTGCGATGGAATGTGATGAGACATCCTGAGCAGACTTGCTGCATGGCTATATAGGCCCTGGGGGATCTGCAATGCACGAAAGCTGTCGACCGCAGCGGCGTGGCTGGGGCCGTTGGAGGATGTGAATCCTGTCGACGCGCTGTTGATGGAGTAGGGCAATGGTGGGCATGACACTTCAAGCTTCGCAAAGCCTCTCCAAGTTCGCACGGTTTGCTTGTTTTGGGATAGCGTTGCCATTTTGGCCCCTTGTGCACCTGTTGCTGACGGGCGCTAAGCCACTGTGATCCTCCAAGCCCACTAGTGCTGACAGCGCATGTATTCAACCGCCCACGTACGCGCCTCCCCTCTTCTCACCAAACATCGGTCAAGCATCGTCCCGTGTGAGCCAAGTAAAGCTTGGTTTTCCGCTTCACCTAAACCTTTGGTCTCTCGTATGCTAAACCTTTAGTCTTGAGGGCGGAGCATCCATCGTCAACGAACTAAGCCCAAGATCTGACTCACGAATACACAACAACCTTTGATGAAAATCCCGCTTAGGCTTCAAAAACAAACGCGGTCTCAATTCATATGCGCTGGACTGCAGGCGTAGCCTACCCTAACCATCTCGTCGCTTTTCCGCAGCATCCGCCCAGTCTGTGCTCTGCGTCGATCAAATGGCGGTGGGGTGTTGGAAAGCCGTCGGACCCGCGTATTCATGAGTCCGTTCCGGTTGCGCATCTATTTCTTGTAGTGAAGATATCCATCCTTTGAGCAAGCTGATAAACACCAAATGGCTGTGTGCCTTAGAGAAGCGTGCGGGTAGACCTTGTAGAGAATG
The DNA here is from genome assembly GCA_009801085.1 of Lasiodiplodia sp. COLG20. Classification (NCBI taxonomy): domain Eukaryota; kingdom Fungi; phylum Ascomycota; class Dothideomycetes; order Botryosphaeriales; family Botryosphaeriaceae; genus Lasiodiplodia; species Lasiodiplodia sp. COLG20. Next base: position 123,921 of record VNWV01000006.1, on the reverse strand, counting down.
AGTCTTTACTAGTCTGCAAAAATACCTCCTGGTCATCATTGACAAATACGTAGCACTTCGTGAATTATTTGTCATTTTCTCGCGGTGGTGATATGCACAACATTCGCGTCGAAGCAGGCATCCCCAGCGAAGGATGTGCACAGCCACTCGGGCCGGATTCGTAGCCGGACTCGCACTCGGATGCGTAGCCGGATTCTCTTTCTCTTCTAGAAGTAATAGCGCAAGTATAAAGACTGCTTTACTCGCCGATATTGCTGAAACACCGCGGACTACAAGCTCACGCTTTGCGATTTTTCGCTGTAATCCCTTCTGTGGATATTCATCTCGTCCCCCAATCCTTCGATTAGTAGCTAAAAACATAAGCCGTTCTTAAAATTACCTATCCATACCATGGTTGCAGCTATCTATTATAGGACTAGCTTTCGAGAGAAGGATAGGCATGTATAAAGCCGACGAGAAGTGGCTTACCGTACTCTGCAGGGAGTGACGTGATACGGTAATATCGGAAGAGAGTTCTGAATATAGAGAGGCATCGCAACTGACGGCTAAGGTGAATTTGTTTTCGCTCATACCATGGATAGTTGAAGCTATCGGCTGGATGTGAATATAATTATTAATTCCACATTTACGTCCGGATGATAGCTTCAACTACCCAAATAAGTTTTGTTTTTTGTTAAGGAAAAGAGTCAAGGCATAGTCTTTGTTCCAGGGCCTTACTATTCTTCGCCCCAGTCTCCGGCTGAAACGACCCTCTGTATGCGAAGCTTGGCGCCTACTTGTAGCACCGTCAGCAATAGAAAAATGTGTGGGGAGCGCACAGCTATCCCAATCGGGTAAGGTGTGCGAGCTGAGCGGTAAAGTCATCACTTGCATACGAAGGATTTTGACCCTGCGCACCCGAGCATGGCGCAGCTCGACCGAGCAGATCTGCTGATAATTGCGCCTTGAGTCCGGCGCCTAATTCATAAAACTCGGTCAGTTTCTGATAATGTTCTCCGCGAGGGCTGAGTTTGTTCAACGCAAGCACGGATGGTGAGGTTGTCGTAAGTGGCTACATTATGCGCAGGCTTATATTGTCGGGATGGTGTACGAGTGAGTATTGGAGCCGAAGGCCAACGTGATTTTTTCTTTTCTTTTTGCGCATTCCATGGGCAGCTGAAGCTAACGTCTGGACGTGAAGATATAATAACCCACATATGTTGATCGTTCGAAGAGAATTGCTGAGACATAGTCTCCCCTTTGTTCTATCTTCGCGCTAGTCTTCCACTGTAAGCGTCTGAGTATGTGGAGAGACAAATCTTACCATTGTATAGATGCGAAAAGTTCCGCGGATTGTCCTCTGCTTGCTCAAATGAGAATCTGGTGCTGCCATTACGGGTGCTGAAATGCAGAGTTGAAGGTAGGCTGGGAATGCAGCAAATCGTCAAGAAAAGCCGAAAGATGGGACCAAAAGGTAAATCACTCCCCAAACTCCTGGCACTACAGGACTGACAATAGGCCCCAGAGACCACGTCCGTGGCAGTTGCCTTGGTTCCAGGCACAGGTGAGTTCCCCTGAAGGGACGTTGTGGAATGTGGGGCACTCGCTTGCAGCGGGGTCAAACGCGTGGACCCAAGGGGGACACAACCCGATGGAACATGCCTACTCTAGCTGACCACACACGGCAATATCGTGGAACAGAAGATACGAACGGTTCCGCAGTCATGTGGAGGTGTGTGACTTAAACATGCAGACACCTGTTCAATGATAACTGACACCTTTCAGTGGAAGACAATCTTACGGGGTACCTCAAATGAATGGCGCCGCTTGGCACGCTGGCCAGACGTGCGGAGAAGGATGATCTGATGACACAAGCGTGTAGTCAAAGGAAGTCGCTCATGGCAAGATGAAGCGAGATGGTAACTACGCCGGCCCGTTGACGGCGCCTTTTCTCCGAAGAAACTCGAACCAGACCAGGCATCGTTCAGCAAATGGGAGCACCATATCAGCAGATTGACCCTCCTTCCCCGCTGCTTCCGGCTGCGACGTCATATGCTCCCACATGACGCGGCCCCCACGCTGAGGTGCCTATAAGAAGCAGCTTCCGCATCCAGCCCATAGTCTTTCCATCAGAGCAACCAGAATTGCATCTCTCTGCCTCAAGAAGACACTCCTCGAAGTTCCACCACACTTTTCAAATCATTAAAACGAACATCATGGGTTGCAGCTGTGGTTCTTCTTGCACCTGCAACGGTCCTTCGGCCTGCACCTGCCCGCAAGGACAGTGCTCCTGCAGCGGCTGCGGCGTAAGTAATCCTCAGGCGGTTGACCTTTCCTGGATGTAGAGCTAAGCAGTTGTCTGTAGAAATAAGCCAGCAGCACAAGAACCGTCATCGATCCGGCTTTCCTTCAACTCAGCTCTCGATGGTAGCTTCGGTAAATTGATGATGTTGAATTAGCAAAAATCAATAAATTGGCTTCGAGAGACGAAACATTCTCCGCCACCAAACGCCTGTTCCAAGTGATAATAACACTAAACCACTTCCAGAGAAAGACAACAGCACTCATTGACTTTAGGCCAATGCCTTGCTCACACATCCAGGCTCGATGGCGTCCAGCTTTGCAACAAGCTGATTCCAGACCTTTTTCTGCGTGCGCTGGCCCTCTTCCGACTTGACAAATTCGGCGGTTTTATCCCTACAAAGAACAATCGTCAGCTCCACTCAAGATGCGCCAGAACGGAAAGGACGCGACTTACTCCCTGATCTCGCAATCCGAGCAAACCTGGCCATGGCTATCCGGTCCAGCGACAGCGGCATGCAGCAGCGTGCGGCTACCCACCTCCTGAGACCGCGCGAGCAACAGGCGCAAGGTAAAGATTTGCAGCCACACACCCCAAGTGCAGTTGCGCGTGAGCTCGCTCCAGCAGAGGCCGGGACAAAGGAGGTTGATAACAACGCCGGTCTTCTCCACGGGCAGGAGGCTGGCGAGTTCGCGGCCGGCGTAAATCTCGATGAGCTTGCTGACGGGGTACCTGAAAGCCAAAAACGAATCAATAACCGTTGCGCAGAGACGCGGCCCAAGAAAAATAACGCACCGTTCCTTCATGTACTCCGGATTGTTCTCCGCCAGCGCCGCGAAGACGTCATCCTGCTGACCCTCGACAAACTTGGCGTCGAAATGGGTGCTACTGGATACGACGGTCAGATGAGGCGTGATGCCGAAGTCCTTGGCGACGCTCTTCAGCTTCGGCAGCAGCAGCACGGCGAGCAAGAAGGTCCCGATGTCGTTGACCTGCACCGTCGTCTCGGTGCCCTCGGCTTCGGTCCACTCGGCCATCGCGACGCCGGCATTCTCGAGCACGACGTCGATGCGGTCGAGCTCTTCGCTAGCGCGCTTGGCGAAGGCGCGGACGGAGGCGTTGGAGGCGAGGTCGAGTTCCCAGACTTGCGCGACGCCGGCGCGGGAGGGGAAGGCGGCGTCGATGGCGTCCTTGGCGGCGGTGCCCTTGGCGAGGGAGCGCACGGCGATGATGACGCGCGCGGCGTTGAGCTCGACGAAATGCTTAGCTGCCTCGAAACCGATGCCTGTGTTGCTCCCTGTGACGATGATGGTCTGGCCGGTGCAGTCTTTGGGAACTACGGGCAGCCTCCTGTACTGGTCGTAGACGAATCCTGGGATGATAGCCATGGCTTGTGGTGGATTTGTGCTATGTGAATCAGAGGGAATAGATAATGAAATAGAATTCTTTGTTCAGTGGATGACACGCTGTTGAAAGAGCAGATCGGACAATGCTGTGGTTCTCTATGGACAGATTCAGCGAGAAGTAGAATTTCACTTTCCTTTTATCTGTACAAGCAGAAGAGCAAGGTTTGGTTGCTTATAAGCGGTCCGGGCTTAAATCCGTGGATGGTGTTCAGCCAGCCTACCACAACAAAGCGAAGGATCCAACGCATGTGCTCAACCCCGACCTTAAGTCCGGGTTCTGCCTTCCCGCGCACCGCGGACTCCGTACAAGGCCGGAATTTCCGTCCGCGCAGAAGGCTGAAAATAGAGTATGACAGATTGTTATACCTATTCAGCTACGAGCACTCCGCGGTATCGCATCCTCCCTTCCTCCAGCGTTGCAAACGCGTCAGCCAACCCAGCTTCGGTCATGGGGAACTTCTGAATCCACGGAGCAAGTTTATGCCGGCCTACAAAGCGCAGCATCTCTATGTAAGTCTTCCTTGACGCCTCAGTCGAGGCAATGATCTTGTGGCCTGGGAGGATGAACGGCATGTACGGCACCTGGACGGGCTCCTGCTGGATGGTCATGAAGACGATGCGCGCCCTGCGTGCCATCAATGGCAGCAGAAATTCGAGTTCTGGGATGCCGTTGGAGCATAGGAGCAGCACATTTACGGGCGACGCGGGTGCAGGCCGACCGCTGCGGAGCGAGTCCAGCGTGAAGAACTCATCTGCGCCGAGTTCTCGCGCATCATCCACCTTGCCCTCGTCATTAGAGAAGGCCGTAACGCCGCAGCCCCAAGCGCGCGCGAACATTATCGCCATGTGTCCCAGCCCGCCAACGCCGACGACACCGACTCTATCACTCGATCTAGTCTCAGCGGCGGTGAGAGCTTCGAAAGTACTCGCGCCAGCGCACATGAGCGGAGCAGCGTTCTCGGACAGCACGTCGTCGGGGATGGGGTAGAGAAAAGACCGGTTGCGAATGGCGTAGTCGCCCATTGAGCCTTGCTCGAGTTCTCCGAAGGCGAAGCCACACGCGTCGGCACAGTACTGCCTGTAGCCGTCGACGCAGCACTCACACGCTCCACAGGACTGGTGCGGTCAGCAAGGTGCTCAATCTCGGTAGCTCGCAAGGCGTAAACGCACGTGGTGAAGCCAGCTACCGGCAGATCATCAGCCTCTAAAACCCATGGCTGCGGCTCGGATCGTAGACTCACCCCCAGCCGACCCTCTGGCCAAGCTTCAGGTCCTTGACGGCATCACCCTTGCGCACGACGGTGCCGACACCCTCATGGCCTAGGCCGCAGCCCTTGTTCGAATGCTTCGCATGGACGTCGGTGTAGCAGAGCCCGCTGTGCGTCGTCTTGACGAGCACCTCGTTGGCGCCGAGCTCGCGGTCGGCCGCCTTCTTCACGAAGCCATTGGAGGCCTGGTCGAAGCGGAAGGTCGTGATGGTGTAGGAGGGCGACATCGTGTATAGGCTCCGGTAGCGGCTGCCGCGTGGGCTCTTGGGTCCAGACGCCTGCCCCGCACCGCAATGACATCACCCCGCTCGGCTGCGATTCCTTCACTCCCAATCGCCTTTCTGCTCCTTTTTCTATTGAACAGATGTCGCACCTAGTTCCGGGGCTTCTGATGGCTCACTGGATGGCTCTGCTGCCACACTTACACGCCGTTGATCGATTGCATCCGATCGCACAGCTCTTCCTCCGATCCTTGAAGAAATGGTCCTGCGACTGGTAGAGCTACACTGGCTACGTCTCTCATCACCCACGCGTCTTGCTTGCTTCAGCTCGGGAATATTCACAAGATATGTTCATCTGTGCATATCAACACCACTGACCATGTCTTTGTGCGAGTTAACGGAGTTGAAGACCTTGCCGCATCAACCGTCGTAGATATTCAACATGTATTGCAACCAAACCGAGCAAGCCGCGTGAAAATTTCCCGTTCGGAACCTGAGCAAAGTCCCGGCGCTCGATGACTAGTATACAGCAGACGCAACTTCATTGGATCGCTGCTTCGCTACTGGGTTCTGTGTTATCTGGCAATCGCCGGGTCGCTCTCTCAACTGTTCTTTTCTCTAACTCAAGCATCTGTTGCCGCGTTCTCAAACCCATCTCTTCAGAATCACCCCACGATTTCGCAATATCCCTTCTGGACAGAACGGAAGCAAGTCCGCCTTACGGCTCAATCCAAAAACTACCAATACATTGACGCCTTAAGACTCAAAACTTCAGCAAGCGCAACAGTCCTTTTTGCTTCTCATCACCCACCAGTTGTAATCGTCATTGGAACTTTGGAGAGAAATGGCGACTTGCGGGTCCAATATCTCTTACTCAGCGCTAATGCACAACAGGCGTGATCGATCGTTACCAGCTCACCCCGTTTTGGTTCTGTACAGCAACACGGCTATCGCTAAGATGCTTATGAAGCTTGGCATTCCTAAAACGTAACCACTGAGTATGCCGGTTATCGTTCGTAATTTACGGTACTTTCCCACTCGAGAGTGCGTAAGAATCGGAATCTCGGAAGCACGGAAATGCTCTACCGTGTACACAGCCACCGACTGTTGCCTTTCATTTTCGTCCACTTGATCTCCGCTTTGTACATGACTTGTCAACTTACTTTGCAGGGTTCAGCGATTGACGCATCACGGCCGGTCCTATGAGGGCCGAATAAACCCTGTTTGCCGGTGGGATCCGCGGTGGACGGTGGCCACGTTGGTTGACCAAAGAGGAGAGCTCCACAGGTGCAGCACACTTACCCCGTCTGTGCTGCGGATCCGGAATCTGGGGAACTTTGTGTGGGGAAACTCAATCACGCACGAACATCAACCCAACGTAGCCGCCTTCCTAGCTTGGCATGCGGGGGAGAGATAACCTCTGGTACTCTCCAAAACAACACACAACCCCTCCTTTTGCCATGCGGAGCCGCAGCTTTCAAGACGCTTCCGCTCCACCAGCTGCCGCACGCGCGCAATTGGGCCATGTACTCGAAGTCGCCTGACGTAGACTCGTCCCCTCACGATCCACTGCGGACGAGCATTGCGCTGGCCTTTGCTCAACGCTTCTCTGACGCTGATCACATCCGTAGAACCGCGCACGCAGTATGAAGCATTGATTTCTCTCAGTTTTTTTCCTATATAACTATCATCTCCGCACCCAGTTGCCAAGTGCAAGCTTCGGATACCCCTCCAACGTCTCAAACATCAGAAGCTTTCCCCCCTGAACACTCCATTTCCACTTTCGGTCAAATTTCAAACTCTATACTCTTTAGCCTCTATTATCCCCAACGCTCTCAAATATGGTCGGGCCCATCAAAACAGAGCTCCGCGAATACGCCCACCGCCCCAGCGATGGCAAGGGACCATACGCCGACAACCTTGAGACAGACGTTTTGATCGTCGGCGCCGGATTCGCTGGTGTGTACCTCTTGCATGAGCTCCGCTCGTTGGGCTACAAGACCACCATTTACGAAGCCGGTGATGGCTACGGCGGCACCTGGTAGGCCAAATCTCCACGCCTCTTTGTCATATTTTCTGTTTTATTCCCCCCTCTACGTCTTGCTAAACATTAATCAGGCGCTGGAACCGCTACCCCGGTGCGCGCGTTGACTCGGAGGTACCGGAGTACGAGCTCTCCATCCCAGAACTCTGGAAGGACTGGACGTGGACGACGAACTACCCCGACTTCAACGAGTTGCGTGCATACTTTGCGCATGCTGACAAAGTCCTCGACCTGTCACGCGACACGGCCTTCGGCAGCGTCGTCGTTGATGCACGTTTCGATGAGAAAGAGGGCCGATGGAATGTGCGTACCGAGGACGGCCGCAAGGCGCGTGCCAAGTACCTGATCGTTGCGGCGGGCTTCGCGGCGAAGCGGTACGTACCGGATTGGCCGGGCATCGATTCGTTCCAAGGTATGTATTCCAAGTTGAACAAGTGACGGTGGTCCTGTTCAATGTGGTTGGAGAAGGAGACTGGTGAGGTGTAGCTAATCGAGTTGCTTGTGATTAAGGGTTCATCTGCCACTCGTCATTCTGGCCCGAGCCTGAGGATGACATTGATGTCGCGGGAAAGCGTTGCGCTGTCATTGGGACGGGAGCTTCTGGCGTGCAGATCGCCCAAGAATGGGGTCCCAAGATCGGAACGAACGGCCACTTGAAGTATTCCCTATTGAACCTTTCATCTCAGGTAATGTTGCTGACGGGAGCAGGGTCTTCCAGCGGACACCAAATCTGGCGGTGCCTATGGGAAAGAAACCCCTGACAGAGGAGGAGCAGAACAAGACGAAGAAGTTCTACCCGCAACTCATGAAGTTCCGCGAGCAGTGTTTTGGCGGCTTCTTGTTCAGCTTTTCCGAGAAGAACACATTCGAGGACTCGGCCGAGGAGCGCGAAAAGTACTACCGGAAGCTGTGGGACCACGGCGGGTTTTCGTTCTGGCTCGGTAATTACAAGGACTATCTCTTCGATGCAAAGGCCAACCGGGAGACGTACAACTTTTGGTAAGCTCGAAGCTTTGCTTTATCAATGATCCAAGGCAAGCAATACGTCGTCCATAGAGCTTACACGCAGCTGCAGGGCGAAAAACCAACGAGCTCGTATTGGGGACCCCCGGAAGAGAGACCTGCTTGCCCCTGTGGAGCCTCCTCATCACTTGTAAGCCCCGACGAAAATTGCAATCCTGGCTGCACAGCTGACGGCGAACACAGCGGTGTGAAGCGCCCTTGCTTGGAACAGAATTACTATGAGCAATTCAACCGGGAGAATGTTGATGTCGTGGACATCAAGGACAACCCGATCGTTGAGATCAAGCCTAATGGCATTCTACTTAAGGATGGCACGCTCCATGAAGTCGACGTCATTGCCATCGCGACTGGATTCGATATCACGACTGGCGGAATGACTAACATGGGACTGCAGAGCATCCATGGCACCACTCTCAAAGACGAGTGGAAGAGCGCAGCCTATACCTATTTGGGCACGACGGTCAGCGGATACCCGAACATGTTGTAAGTGGCGTCCGATGTATCCATCCTGATATTGCATGCTGACGAATGCAAGCCATCTCTACGGGCCCCACGGGCCAACGCTGCTCAGCAACGGCCCGACGAGCATCGAGGTCCAGAGCCGGTGGATCATCGACTGCATCAAGGCTGTCGACAGGGCGGGCTTGAAGTACATCGACCCCACGCCCGAGGCCAGCAAGGAGTGGAAGAAGAGGATCAATGAGCTGTCGGACAAGTCGCTCTTCCCGACGACGAAGTCGACGTACATGGGCGGCAGCCTTCCCGGCAAGGCCTTCGAGCAGGTTAATTACGCGGGAGGCATCCCGAACTATACGAAGGAGATCCGGGATGCGCTTCCGGGGTTCAAGGGCTTCCGGACTGTTGTGGCTTGATGCCCCCCCTCGTCGCTCTACTTTCCGCTCCGCTGGAGCCGGAGATTTGGCCCCCCTCGCTGCACACTCGGGCTCAGCTTCGTGTTGGTAGACCTGGGTTAGCCCATCAGGTCAGATTGCGATTCTCCCAGGATACAACGCGCGTTGATTTTCTCGCATCTGGTTATTTTCGGCGACCGCATTTCCGGTGGTCTGCCATGAGCTTTTCTCCTTTCAGTAGTGTGTCGTCCGTAAATTCTAATGAATCCGGGATGTCTGTTATAACTTATGCATGTCATCGAACGATCTTCGACTAGACGCACAGGGGCGTTGTTGTAGACCATCTCGACACGCGGATGGTTACACGTTAGCAGGTCCACGCGAACCATAATCTCAACCAGGAGCAGCTGATACTATCATGTGAGCTTTGCTGCTACAAATGCAACCTTATACTCCGTAACATAATACTCGGGTCCAGGCTTACATGGCCACGGTTGTGGAGGTTCTCTCATGCTGGGTAGAGGCGAAGCGCGAGATGCTCCGGGTAAGGCTTTAGCAGACGTTACATAAACACGTAATCTCAAATATTCTCCATGTGGGTCCGCAGCTGAGATAACCAGATTTTTTCGCCCCACAAGGCCATTCGATTGGCGAGGAAGGAAGGCGACGCACACATTTTTTTTCCCCCCAAGTGTTGCACTACCTGAGGAAGGGAAACATATCCCGACCACCAGGCTGGGCATCGGGGATAACACCGCAGGATCCGACGACAAGAAAAAAGCAAGCTGGGCCTTGCAGATTACTAAAGCGCCTACGATAAATTGTCGGGACGTTATGGCAGTAGGCCTATATGATTCAGTAGACGCAGACCGGTGAAACGTGGTCGTAACTAAGTAGAGCAGAAGTCTAGGCTCGGAAGCTAGGTATACGCGCCGTGCCGCGCAGGCGACAAGCGAGCGGGATTTGCATATGAAAGTAGAGCAATAAGGGGCTGATGCGGCGTGGAACTACTGTAGCTGGTAGCAATGTCCGATGGATGTCTCTGGACCCTGCATAGACAAGCATGCAGGACCCACGCGTGATTTCTTTTGGCGCGAGCAATTTCTGGTACGGAGGATTCTTGGCGCGCGCGCTTTGCGGTGTAACACAAGGGGTTGAAGAGCATTCGACAATCATGAGACAGCCGCAGCGGCAGATTGCTTTAGGTACGGGCCGTAAAGATGCAGCTCCCGCGTGGAGACAGCATCGCCCCCTGCAGTGTTTACTTCACGGTCAAAGTGGTAGTAGTAATGGGTACCTTCGGGCTGGCACACCGCTCAATGCGCGGAATCGAGAGGCACACGTCGCCGGTGAATGCAGGATTCGTGGTTGCACTATCAGTTTCGGATTCCACGTGGATGCTCAACGACCGGTGCAAAGTCCGCCAATGGCAGGCGCGAGGAATGTGACGATCCCACGTGGGTTTGACAGAGGGTCGGGCAGGACCGTCCCCTATTTGCATTCCGCGTGGCAGTGGACGTGTACAGGGCCAATACGGAGTAAGGCGATGGATGGTAGGACCAAAAAGTGTAGCGGCGAGGTCGCGGGCTTGGCCTAGAAGCGCGCCAGACGCCTCCTTTTGGAGGCGGGATCTGCCCGCACGAGCGCGCTCAGCGCCGCCAGACCAATGACGGGTCACGAGCAACTCCTAAGACTGCCGGGAGACGCGGGACGCGTGCTGATCCATCGAGCTAAGCTGGTGAGCCCAATCAGCGGCTCCCCCGCATTCCCCACGCTCCAGGGCCTGATCCCGGGTGTTTATCTGTCCGCCTTAGCGGGCTCGAGTCAGGATGAGGCTAGCAGCGCATCGTCTTATAACTGATCCAGGGGCCCCGCCTATGGAGACCCGCTTTCCACGTCACTCGCAGGCCGACGCCGACATCATGTCCCATCCGCAGCCCGTGTGCGACTTCACGACGACGCAGCAGCCGATGAAGGCGGGCTTCAAGACTGGCCGCCGCCAGCACCGCAGCTGCGACCAGTGCCGCAAGGGCAAGCGCGCGTGCGACGTTGCCTTCGCCAAGGAGCCGGGTAAGACGAAAGACCTCGAGCGCTGCGCCGCACCACGCCTCCACCCTTCCTGAAAGCTCATCACTTGCTGCCTGCAGGCGGAAACTCGGACGACATCACCGCCCTCGGGCCGTGCTCCAACTGTAAGCGCACCGGAAAGAACTGCACCCTGCAATGGCTGCGCGCCGTCCACCGCGCTTCGCTGCGCCCGCGCCGCGACCTAGACGAGCCCGCAACCAAGCTGGAAGACACGCCCGCCCCCGCCCAAATCACCACCTCCACCTCCCAGCCGCCCGGTGGCGACGCTCGGACCCAAGTCACGGCCTCTGATCAGCGTCCGGGTCCCTACGCTTACTCGTACGCTTACTCGCCCTCCGTCGACGATCCCGTCCTGGCATCGCTCCTGCCGCCCCAGCAACAACAGCCCATCTCCGCTCACGCCCAGCCTGCCCTGTCCGACCAATGGCCCTCGTCCGGCTTCGACCCTTTGCCTCTGCGCGCCGTGGCCGACGCCCTGGACGACGATTTCCGCTTTGACGACGTCCCGGCTCAGAACATTCAGCAGCAGCAGCAGCAACAGCAGCAGCAGCAGCAGTCCCAACAGCACCAGCATCAACATCAGCAGCAGCCCGACTACCAGCATGCCTTCTTCCCCTCTGCCGCGCCATCGACCGTGTCCCCAGGCTCAAATGGCCTGTACATCACGGGAACGGCATGGGAATGTGATGAAAAAGACGACAGCCCAGAGAGCATAGAGCAAGGCGTAGAGGACATCCTAACCGACGCGCAGCAGAGTGAATTGGTGCCATGGCGGACGGCAGCATTCGGCCAAACGCGCGCACGCAGCCCGTCAGCCGCCAGCTTCAGCAGCTTCCTCGACAACCTACAGCCCTCGACGCTGCAAAGCCGGCTTTCAACGACGATGAACCAATCCGTACTAACCAAGGGGTTGTGGAAGGTGTATCATGACAGCTTTGAGAACGCCCTGTCCTGCTGGCTCACGGAGAAGACGTGCCCGTACACGTACCAGATGCTCCCGGCACCGGGGGATAGCAGCGACGCCACGCTGTCAGAGGTATGGGATCCCGCGTGGGTGGTGGATCCGATTATTGCCGCCCTCTTCGGCGGAACTGACCAAGAACGGCAGGGCAATCGCATCGTCAAGCGTGTGTGCCATCTGGACAAGTCGTGGGCGAAGCTGCGGAACCGGGGGCCAATGAGCGCACAGGAGGACAGGGCGGCGTCGCGTGCGCTGCAGCTGTCTATTATGGCTTTTGCCACCCAGTGGGCTCAGGGAAGCCAGCGGAGCTCCGCTCAGTTCAACAACAACGGCTTCGACGGCATGCCGTTCCCTCTGGATGGCGAGTTCGACCGCATGCTGCAGGAGTCGTTCTGGCACCAGGCCCGCCGCGCCCTGCAGGATGCCGCTGACTGCGAGTCTTTCCGCGTCGTGCTGGCCCACATTATCTTCTCCTTCACACAGAAACCACTAAACCTAGATCAGCATGCTCCTGCCGCGTCTGACGATGGCGACACGTCAAGACTCGACGACATCATCGAAGCCGAAGGCCCTCCCATCTTCCTCGAAGCAGCAACTAGGCAGGTCTTCGCCCATCGCGCGAAGCTGAACCGCATGATGGGACGGCCCGGTGCGGCGAACCCGGCAAGCAATCTGGAGACTAATGACCGCAAGGTATGTGGAAGCCCCTGACCATGTGTTCTCGCTAACACATCGTAGACATTCGACATGATGTTCTGGCTATGCGTCATGTTCGACACACTCTCGGCCGTGATGAACGACCGGCCACTCATCGTCTCAGATAAAGACAGCAAGATCCATCCCGACCGGTCGAAAGCAAACAGCAACAGCGGACGCACCGGAAGCCATAGCATGTTCGACGGAGCTTCGAGCGGCGATCTTTTCACTGATGGCGCGTTTTCCGCCACGCTCCCGGAAGAGCCGCAGAGTGATCTGTGGGGCGATCTATTCCTTAAACCCAAACAAGTCCGCTGGAACCAGGGTATCCCCCGATGGCCGTGCTCGTACGAGGAAGCAGCGACGACACTGTGCAATGCCTCGCCCGTCAAGGTGCTGCTCTACAGGAAAGTTGCGAGGTTGCAGACGTTGATGTCGCGCGTGTCGACGGCGCCGGAGAAGATGGAGGCATCGATCACGGAGTCGCTCAAGGTCTACCAGCACTGGAATAACACCTACAGGCAATTCTTCCTCGACTGCATGAACCACCACGAGAGTCTCCCCCCGCGCATACAGTCTTGGTACGTCATTCTGGCCGGCCACTGGCACCTTGCCGTGCTCAGCCTGGCCGACATGCTGCAACGCATCGACGAGTGCGGCATGGGCCTCGACCCACAGCGCGAGCAGCGCGAACAGTCCCGCCTCGTCGTCAATCTGCGCAAGGAGAACGCCTTCGCTATGTCCGACGTCGGCCGCGTCTCGAGCCCCAGCGCCGACTCGTCCTTCGCCAAGGCCCAGGAGTTCCACTTCGCTGTCAATAAGGGTGCCCTGCTCACCGAGCCGTGGACCGTCGTGCTCGTTAGAGCGTTCGCCAAGTCCGCCCGTGTGCTCCTCGACTCGGTTCCCTTGCCCGAGCAACTTCCTCCCGGAAGCGTGCCCATCAACATGAACGCCGCGGGCGAATATATGCGGCGGTGCGAGCACTGCATTAAGGCGCTGTGGTACTTGGGGAGGAAATCCGATATGGCGTACCTGGTCGCCACGTTCTTGTCTAACAACCTGAAGGCTAAGGCAATGAAGCTGTCTCCGCCGCCGCGGCAAAATAGTGGTGCTGGGGTCGGAGGTGGGGCTGCGGCACAGCACCAGCAACAACAGCAACAACAACAACACCATCAGCAGCAGCAACAACAACCCCATTCTCAGCCTCAACCCCGCCGGCCGACGATGGACTCGAACTTTTACAACCCGTGGCAAGGGTGGGAAAATGGTGGCCATCTCGATACATCACTGTATGCCTCGTTATAGGAGTTTGCGTCTCAAAGGAAAACGGGAAAAAAAAGTAACTGGATTATGCATTCGCTCTTCGATTCTGGGATTTGAGAAACGGTCTTGAGGAGAGAGTAATTTGTTCTGCATAGATGGGGAAGTCACGCCGCAACGGTTTTCTTGCTTGTCTCTCTCATTCAGCTTGCTCGCTGTTATAAGGTTCATACAATCGTCACATATGCAGGGTGTTGCAACGGCCGGTTTGCATGGTTTTGGCTGGAGATGGAGGACACTGGAAGGTGGGCTTGGCGCTGGATTAAATAGTTCTTTTTTTTTTTTTTTGGTTTTGTACTATCCAATTGCAGATAAACGTAGTCACAGTCACGGCTGTCTCTCTCTCTACAGGGCTCGTTATCTCATTGTTATCTCTCACAGACGCACTTACATCCGAGTATTCTGCTCATCAACCAGAATCCACTCTCTCGACACCCGACGGCGCCGCCATGAACCGGTGCAAAAACGCCTCCTCGCCGATCTCCCTTTACGATGGCGCCATACCGTTCAGCCAGCGCGGCACGGTTAATCAAACCTGTTTTTCTAACTGTTGGCGCTACAACGGGGCGGCACGGCGGGTTGGGAACTATCGACGACCATGAATCGCAGTTACGAAGCACCAGTCCGAAACGGGCCGGTCAGGCAGAAGAGATCTCCACCTCGCCTTTCCGCTTCGGCTCAGCTCTCCCCTCACGTTCCTCCGTCTCGCCACCAGTTGACTGACCATCTCTCGATCAGACCCTGGTCATGAGACACGAACGTCACGACCAGGTTAGCTGCACGCGTGGTTTTTGATAGGTACGTAGTACTGCTGTGCCGCCCCCCGCCCCCCCGCGTGTTCGTCAGGCCGGTCTGGCCGGAATGACGGCATTGCTTGTGTGCAGGCTTGGGTGTCTCAGCTCTGGGCGTTTTGCGCACGGTGTGTTTCGGGGGTAGGTATGTAGGGAGCACGTGGAGGGTTAGTCAGCAGGGCTCGATGTGGAAGGTGCGCGCGCAGTGTCGTTGAATGGTGTTCATCTTGTAGAAGCTCTTTCTGTTGAATCTCGTGCGAGAATCTCGCATTATTCCCTCCTTTCCAAAACATCTATGGCTAGTATTGCATGTAACAGAATCTCCATGAAATTTGCTCTAATTATTTGAAATGGTATTCAAACCCACCAACTGGGCGCTCAGCGAACAGAACTCCAGACACTAAGTTTGCCGTAACCACTTTCATTCAGAATCTTTGTGACTTTTGTCGCGATCGTAAAAGAAACCACATGGCAAGCGATCCAAGGACCCATTCAATTGGCTGGCCTGGTTTGTTGAAGAGCAATCTTTCCGCTCGCTATTGACGTATTGCCCGTCTTGGATGAGGTTACTCGCTCCTCCAATTTTGGGTCCAGAGAACTTTGGGGGCCGGTTCCCACTATCATCGTTGATTGAAATCTTCTTGGTTACCTCGCCGGCGTAGTCGTTAAGTTGCGATTCTTCAGGCGAAGTGATTCGTGAATTTCGTGGTCCGGAACCAGCTGAGAACGAAAAATTAGTCACAGGTCGCATAGTAGGATTTCATAGAATTACCCACCGCCTTGATCGACCATTTCCGAATAGAGTATATGAAGACTTTGAAAGAGAGGAATTTAAATGGTATCAAGGGACTGAAGGTCGGAAGATTGCGATTTTGGATAGAGTGACGATTTATCAGGTTGGTTAGCCGCGCGTTCGTACAGATTCCCAGAGCGTGAACTTACATGTGCAAAGGCTACGTGGTAAAACTCTTATCTCTTCTGGAATGCTTGCAGGTCTGTGGCAAGAACGAAAATCCGTGTCGCGATATGATTGGTACTTCGAGGCTCAGCCTCGTAGGCAGTGTAACACTCAGTCTCACAGTCAGGCTCTCTTACAGGTGTCCTCGCAACAGCTTTTATCATCTGGCCATGAGAATGAGGGGAAAGAGGCTATGCAAGGCAGAAAAGAAGCATAGAGCTCAGGTATCGCACCGTTACGGCAGAATCATAAAGATGTCCACGGGATCAGCTTCAAGCCCGGCCATGGCCACCGATACCGAGAACGCAGCCTTACACTCACAGCCTTGGAAGTCTGAAGGATATCCGAAATTCGTCAAGTTTGTCACCTCGGATGATGATTTCTTCGTACTCCGCCGCTTTAGCGCATTGACAGCACGGGTCCTCCTCGCTGCTCAAGATGAACTCGTGGAATTGGAGGACCAGCTATCATATTTGGATCATCAAGTTGCCCAAAGCAGGGACCCGGAGAAGCGAAACGACTCTTTTAGATGCGAGACCTTGCCTAATCGTCTGAAACTTCTCCGCGAAATTGACCGGAAGCTCAGAGCGTATAGTAAGTTACCTTCCCCAACAAGAAAAAAATTGTTACTGGAGTGAGCTCACCCACCCGTATATGAGCTCGTCATCCAACACTCGAATATCCGCTCGCGCCCGCGTGTTCAGGATAAAGATGTCACCAGCATTTCGAACTGGTTTCATAACCACCAACATGCAATCTTGACGGATGAAACGGAGTATATAAATCATACATCTGACCTCTTCAGCATGGTACCTAAGACGAAAGCACCTTTACGCCGCCTCTTGGAACGTTCTTCACATTTTCGCCTGGCACGAGTGTGGAGACGCATACTTTCCGAAAATGACGATGAAAATGTCCGCTATGCTTCCGATCAGCGAATCGACCACTTTGTCGCATTGGTCATCACGGCCATCGGTTTAACGATGCTGATCGCACCGCTCTGGATTCTGGCTAGAGTTCAAGAGATGTCGGTCAGGCTTGGAATTATCACCGCTTTTATCGTTGGTTTCGTGGTGCTCTTGTCCCTGACGGCTGTCGTGAGGCCATTTGAGAGTCTTGCTGGTGCTGCTGCGTAAGTCCGAGGACCAGATACATGAATTCGATCACCATCCACTAGGGTTTTCATACTAACATTCATTTCAGATACGCGGCAGTTTTGGTTGTATTCCTACAAAGTACGTGAATGACTTGTAGGATCGGATTTGAGACACAAGCGGTTGCCGGTTCCTGCTGCGCTTTCAGATTCTGTGGTATTGCCATTTCTTTCCTCTTACATTTTGTTTGCTGTATTCTAGTCTCTGATTGTTAGTGAGCCACTTAATAGCAGTTTATTCTGCACCTTCTACGAGTATTCTATGAATTACCCTGCAGATTCATCAAATATATATGCTGTACAAGCCAATTAATCGTTCGTTCTGAGCTCATGCCAGTACTCATGGCGGCGAGGTACACCAGATGAAGGCGGATCTTTACGGTTATCGGAGGATAAGGCTCAACTGTCA
Organism: Lasiodiplodia sp. COLG20; assembly: GCA_009801085.1. NCBI lineage: Eukaryota > Fungi > Ascomycota > Dothideomycetes > Botryosphaeriales > Botryosphaeriaceae > Lasiodiplodia > Lasiodiplodia sp. COLG20. The sequence continues at coordinate 106,451 of VNWV01000006.1, read as the reverse complement.
ACTCTTTCTGATGGTTAGGTACTCTTTATTAATTAGGCGCTGTTCTCAATGTAGACAACTCACCCTTGAGCTAAGGCCTTATTCGACGCCATTGAACACCATCAGCGCTGAGCTTCGCCGTCTGCACGGAGGCCTTCACTAGCCTTCAGTGACAGGTCGGAGCATTGATGCAGCCAGACGTGCGACCAATTACGTCATAGAGCGAGAACGGCGCCCCACGGGGCTATTCCGGCTAAACGAGCGACTCGCATCTAAACTGCAGTCACGCTCGACCCTGCTTTCCTTCAACTGACAACAACCGCCGCGCGACTTTACTTCATCTTCGAAGCGTCACAGTCGTCTTCCGCACCACCGCACCACCCTACCGCGCCGATCCACCTTCTAGCTTCACCTCAATCGTCTCGACCCGCCGTCGGGTCGCGACACCCAGAACCAGTTGGCCCGGGTGAGCCATGGCCAAAGCAGGAGAAGGTGAGGACAGTCCGAAAGCGTCAGGAGAGAGAGCCTCTTCTCCGTTCGGAGCTTGAAATGCACCGCCCTCTGCCTCCGTACTTCGTCTCCTTCCACGTCTCAAAGTATGCAGTCACTTCTCCGACGCGGATTTCCGAGTACTGACCATCTCCGAGTCAGGTCTACGCAATGTCGCTTCTTACTGAGGCCGATTGTCTCCGCGCAACAGTCGCCAGCTTGAAAGCCCAAAAGGACTGCCTCGTTCGCAAGAACGAAATCAAAAATGGGCAGATCGCCACCCTCGAGAACAAATTGCTGGACACCAAGGCCGAATTGGAAGTTGAGAAACAAACAACCAACAAGGTCAACTCTATGGTTAAGACGTACTGCGAGGAGAGCAAGGCTCTCCAACAGATGAAGTTTTACATCAACAGCCTCACCTCCTCGACTGTCAAGGACGGACTCACCCAAGCCATCAACCATGCTATCGAGGCCAATGACAAGGCTTTCAAGATTATGCTGGAGAAAATCACCACCATTGGCGTCATGGAAGACACGTACACCATCTAAGCAGACTACGTATCAAAACGTAAAGTGGTGGCGGATTCGAGAGGGGTGACAAACTCGAGCCGGGCGGATGATACCTACGTTGCTATGGGACCTCCGGTATGGTTCTCCAAGGGCTTCTGCGATAATTGACCGACACCATGGTTATACTCAATCTGTATCTATATCGATTCGGCTGAAATGGCGGCCTCCAATATAGGATATTTTATGCGTTCGCTCTGACTCACCAAGCCACACCATTACTTTCAGGGTAAGCTTCTGGCGGGGTTGACTTATAATACACCATATTCATAGCAGATTCTGTCTTCAATTTGACACAAATTGCAAGTCGAAAGAGTGCTGATCAACAATGACATCGTACAGTCATACTAAATTTGAACTGCGCTTCTTACTATCCTCATAGCGATATCATATCTTCAACTGAAGGGACTTGTCGCAGGATCCAGCATCTTCGTCCAGTTGAGACATGCCGAAGGCTCTACAGTAGATGTACTTGACGTAGGTATTCCCGTTTGGCATTGTTACCATGGCCGGTCTCCCCATTCGTAGGATGTTCTCACAGGATAGCCTCTTATTAGGTGAAGTTGGCTTGGGAAAAAAAAAAAAAAAGCTTCCGAAGACCACGCTAATGAGAATTTACATACCTTAGTGACCAGTTCCGAGATCCGCCATTGTCGAGTGAGAGGAATAGGAGGAATAAGTAGAGCTTTGAACCCATGTGCATCACCACACGGAAGTGAGCTTTAAACACATCTGGGGGGCTAACCATACACATTATGGCCAATTGTTGGCCGGTGATGATGCAGGAAAGGCTTCAGAACTGTGACAATATTAGCAACTGTCAACCAACGATAAGGATTCGAACGCATGGTCCTCGGAAGCTAAATGACGCATTGGAAACACTGGGAAGGGTGCCGCCAAATACGTCATTTGTCTTTGTATGGTAAAGTCTGCTTGCGTACCCGTATTTGTATCCGAGGTGGAGGACCTGGCCCATGATTCCTCAGCGGTCTGAATAGTGTGTCGTGACTGCTATGGTCATTGATGTCGGCCATTCTCGTTGTAATTACCGTAGTCAGATTAATAAACGTATGGGAATGCAAGTCGGTCTGTAGAGATTTCGGCACGCTGTGAAGCTGTATACACAAGCGTGTGGCCTGATTTGCAACAAGGCTACGGATACCCAGGAGCGACTACCAATGTCGCAACTCGGCAAGACGAAGCGTATCGCTAATTAGCCTTAAAACCATCTGACAGGGTAGAAGCTCTTGCGTATTTTTCCAATATCATCAAGTGACATAGACATATGAACCATTTGTAAGACAAGTATGAATAAAGTATCATAAACCACCAATCCCTATACAGCCTTTTTACGAGGCGGTACAATCAACGCCCCAAGAGCAAGATACGCTCAATAAACCCCAAAACAACTCCGAGACCCTCAAGCCCACAAGACCACCCATGCTTCAGCCCAACCACAAGAAAACGCCTATGAATAGACCAATTTCGCCTCGAGACATCCCTCCTTCTTTCACCACGTAATTCAGGCCCTCAACCCTCTTCCACTCGCTCTCCCGGCCCTCCTCATGCTCTCCAACTTCTTCACAAGGGCATCGTGCAGTTTCTTGCTGTTGGCCCACTCCTCGCGCATCTTGCGCATGCGAATGCCGGCGATAATGGCCAGACCGGCGGTACGGAGGGAGGGCTTGCGCTGACGGAAAGATACATCGGGCGTGATGCCCATTTCCTCGACGAGACGGAGATCCGCTTGAGTGCTGTAGGCAACAATATCGCGTTAGCTTTGCAATTCCAACTGAACAGTGAGAAGGGGGCACCATACCATTGGTTGTACGTCTCGATCTGCATCATGAAGAATCTCTTCTCGTACGCCAAGCCCTCGCGGAAGTTCTCCTCGCGCGCGCACCTGGCACGGAGGTACTGGATCTGCTTGGCCAGGCCCTTGAGCTCGCTCGAGTGCCTCTTGTCCTTCTCCGACAGCTGTGCCTTGAGCTCAACCGCGTCGCCGCTGGCGTCAGCCTGCAGCTGGAGCGCCTTAAGCTTCCGCTCCTTCTCACGGATGAGCTGGCGTGACTCCTTCGCCAGTGCGTCCATCTGCGTATCGCGCTCGGAAAGCGCGAGTTGCAGCTCTTCCACCTCGAGCGTCGCGTTGCGGAGCATCTCGTGCAGCTCCTTCAGGTCGGCAGTGTGCTTCTTGCTGGCGTCACGGTTGGTGCCACCCTCGCGCTTGAAGCGGGCGGCGTAGGCCTCCAACTCGCCATCCTTCTCGGAAATTTGAAGCCTGAGTTCTTCATTCTCCAACTCTGCCGTCCGGAGCTTCTTCTTGTCCTCACGGACCTTGGACTGCAGGTCGGACAGCTGCTTCTCGCGGTTCGTGAGCTCGAGGCGGAGCTCTTCGGCCTCAAGCTGTGCAGACTTGACGGCTTCGTGCAAGTCACGGCGTTCGCCGGTGGAGGTGACGTCGGGGCCCTTGTTGGCGGACGCACGTAGCTGCTCAAGCTCCTGAGCGAGCTTGCGCACGCGTGCCTGGAGAGACTCCCGATCTTTGTCTGCAATACCAAGATCCTGCTTAAGTGATTCAATTTCAGACTGAAGGCTGGCCTTCTCCCGGTCGGCGGTACGGAGGCGCTGCTCAAGTGGCTCGAGCTTGCTTCGGACATCGTCAGAGCCCTTGGCTTCCTCCTCTAGCTGCGCAAGCCTGAACTCCATAGCCTCTTTTTCTACGTCGGCTTCGTCGGCAGCAGCAATCAAGACTTCGATCTCGTCCTCGAGCTCCTGCTTTGAGCTCGTAAGCTCTTCTCGCAGGGCGTTGATAGCTTCAAGTCTCTCGTTGGCCAGCTTCTGGACAGCCTCGAGATCCTTCTCGCGAGCGTTGATAGTTGAACGAAGGCGGTCGAGATCCTGCTCACGCTCCCGGGCAAGGTTGTTCACAATCTCGAACTGGGTGTCGGGCTCCTCCATGCTATTACGGAGCAGCTCAATCTCCTCAGATCGCTGAGCCAAGGTCCGTTTAGCAGTCTCCAACTCCCTGCTCTTGTCATTGAGCTCCACGGTGCGCTGGTCAAGAGTCCTACGAACGGTTTCAAGTTCATTTGTACGTTCATCCAGAGACTTGCGAACTGACTCCAGGTCCCGAGTGCGTTGAGAGAGGGTAGCGTCGAGTTGCTCCTGGGTTCTGCGGTTGTGCTCAAGATCTTTCCGTGTGAATTCCAGAGCCCTGTTGAGACCCTCAACGTCCGAAGAGCGGCTTGCGGCCTCCAGCTGAGATCGCCTGAGTTCCTCCAAAGATTGCCGAGCTGATTCCAGTTCGCGTGTGCGCTGAGCGAGAGTAAATTCGGCTTGCTCCTGGGTCCTGCGGCTTTGCTCAAGGTCCTTCCTGGTGAACTCCAAAGCCCTCTTGATACCCTCTGCATCCGAGGATCGGCTTGCGGCATCGAGTTGGGAGCGCTTAAGCTCTTCCAGGGATAAGGACTGCGACTCGATGGTGCGCTTCAAGTTAGAAACTTCCCAATCACGCTCAGCCAAAGTAGTTCGGAGCTTCTCCAAGTCTCGGTCAGCGTCCTCACGTTCTCCTACCCGTTTCTTTAGTGGGCTCATGTTCCGCTCTGAGACCCGAAGCTGTTCACGGAGGTTTTGGATCTCCTGCTCTCTTCTGTCTTCAACGGCGTCCCGGCGCCTCGCGTCGTCGGCATATTGGCGCAATTGGTATTGGCATTCCTCGAGTTTGTCTCCCAGGATTTCGGCTGCATCCAAACGGGCCTTCAGAGCGGAAATTTCCTCATCCTTCTGGCGGCTCATCTGTTGCAATTTCTCGCGAGCCTCGTTGGCAGCTTGTTGGGCGAGTTGAGCCTGATTTCCGCCAGAAGCTTCAGCGATCCTCACGCGGTCCAGAAGCGCGTCGATTTCGTTTTGCTTCTCGCGCTCGGCAGACTCAACTTGACGCTCCAGGGACTTGATGTCCAAATCCTTCAGCCGAACCTTCTCCTCCAATGCTGAGAAATCATCCTTCTTTGCCCGCTCAAAAGATTCCAGTTGCCGTTGCAATGCCTTGAGCTGGTTGTCCTTCTCGCCTTCCATGGTTTCCAGCCTTTCGTGGAGTTCTTCGAGTTCATCCTCCTTCTCGTCTCTCTCTTTGGCTGTTTGCCGCAGCTGATCCTCGAGTTCGTCGATCTTGTCGGATTGTTCATCAATGACTCGTTGCTTCTCCTCGGAATCACCGTCCCCACCCTCCGCCGCCTCAAGCTTCGCACGCAGATCCTCGAGCTGCTCATCCTTTTCGTCCAGCTCCTGATCCTTTTGCCTGAGCTCATGTTCCAGGTCCTCAATCTCACCCTGTAGCTTCTCCACGTCTTCGTTGTCCTTGCTAGCCGAATCCACATTTTTCTGTAGTTTCTCAAGCTCAGCGGCTCTCGATTCCGCAAGCTTCTTCAGCTCCTCGATTTCCTCTCGTGCGCTTGCGTCAAGATGCCTCTTCCTGACCTTCTCAGCGTAGTCCTCTAGTTGCTGGCGGTATTCCTCGAGCTCCTTTTCAGCTTTGCGCAGCGATTGCTTCATTTTCTTCAACTCGAGCTGCATCTGGGCGCGGTCGACTTTGAGTTCGGTATTTTCTCTTAGGGCATCTTGTTCGTAATCGCTGCCAGTCCGTTTCAGGTTCTCCTCGAGGTAGTGGATCTTGAGCTTCAGGCCGAAATTCTCCTTGTCGATTTGCGCGAGTTTCTGCATTCCTGCCGTGTCAGCCACATGCAATCTATCTAGCTCCACAACTGAAGACGTACTGCTTCCTGTTCACGCAGTGTAAGCATATTCCCCCTGTCCATTTCGCCCGACCGAGGCAACGCCATCGGCGTAGACATTATACTGCTGCTCGCAAGCGGTGGCGCTGGGTCCGCCAATTCGGTGGTTTCAGTCACTGACGAGCCATCGTACATCGAGCTCCCCTCTGGCAATGGGCTGTTATCGAATTTGTACCCAGGCTTCAGCGCAGCAGGAGTCTGAATGGGGCCCTTGAAGACCGGACCACCATTGCCGCCGCCAAGCTCCCTGTCGTACGCATTCGATATCCTATTCTTCATCGCGCTCTTGAGTAGCGGTGTGAACTCTTGTTTGCCCGGCTGCGGCTGCTGCCGGCGACTGTGGGAGGCGACGAGCGGGTTGCGGGCTCCGGCCGAGGGCGTCTTCAGGCCGCGCGGGGTTCGTTGGCCGCGCATCTGGCGCACGAGGTCGTCGCCGTGCTTGGAGGGCGAGTGGAAGGATGGCTCGATGGACATGTCGAGGTCGTCGGCCGATAGGCGTGTCTGGTCGCCTTCGCCGTACGCGGTGCGTGGAGTGTCCGGGTAGAGGTACGCCATGGTGGCCTTTGTGTATTTTTTGTGTTGGGCTGTAGTTAGGCGCACGTAGCTGCTCTCGTGGCTATGGTGGGTAAGTCATAAGCATGCGCAAAGGCAGAAAATAGAAAAAATTGGCGGTGTTGGCGCGCAATGGCGGGCGCGTGTGGATTGTTGTCGTTGCCGTTTCGGCGGGGAGGTGGGTGGTTGTAGCTTCTAACGGTTGTTTATTTTGCTGTTGTCGTTTTGGGATTGGCGTCCCCGAGGCTGCCTGCGGGTGCTGCACGGACCACACGCGCCAAGACCTTCCGTCTTTGCCATCAACGGAGCCGCCACTCTTTTCCGCTCTGCGCTAACGAAGCAGATCGTCAGCTGGGGCGGAACTTTTCAAGATCCCTTCTGCATCATATTCTGCAGTACACTGTGGCTGGGCATCTTCGGCCATGGAACATATCGTCGACACGCACCAAAATGATTTCAAATGGTTTGGCGAAGGCTTCGACGGCTTTCCCAAGCGCCTCCCGGACGACACGGTCGAGTACATTATCTTCGTAATCGACTCCAAGTTCACAGATTCGCAAGTCCGCGAGAGGCTACGAAGTCTCGAGACTGCAGCAAATTTGCTTACTAAGAAACTCCTGAAAGACTACATATGGCAGCGCGAGTCTTTCAAGCTGGAGCTGAAGAAAGAGGATGGCACGTGGTTATTGCGTGGCACCACCAATTATGGCGACTCCGTTGCGGATGAGTGGCTAATCGTCTACTTGCTTCGCGAAATCAGCAAGCAATTTGCCGATGCCTGGATACGCGTGTACGACACAGACGGCGAGTTCCTCCTCATAGAAGCCGCGAATACGCTTCCTAAATGGCTCAATCCAGAAGTTGCGGAACACAGAGTAAGCTACTATCTACTATCTTCTACAAGTCTTTGCTCACACATGCAGGTATGGTTAAACAACGGCCAACTAAAAATCATTCCCCTGGACGGTACTCCGACTGCTCCAGACAAACGACCCCTGACACTGCCTGAAGCCCGCGACATCATCAAAACGTCCCCCTCTAAAGCCACCGACTCTCCTCTCATCGAGTCTGAGGCATTCTACCGCCTTCGGAACTACCCCTCCGAAATCTCTAGCACCCTCCATCACGCGCTCACTACCATCCCACGGCGACTGGCCTTCCTTCTGCACAGCAACCCCGCCTACATCAGCTCCGCTGTCGAGGCCTTTTATCTCCGTGATCCGATTGCGCTCAAGCCGCTGAAACAGGCCGATGAGAAAGGCGGCACCCTGCGATTCCCTCCCGAGGATCTCGTAACCGTGCGCGTGCGCTTCACAAAAGTCGGCTACGCGCAGCTCAAATCGCAGGAGTTTGACGCACCCAACAAGGCGTGGGAGTCGGCGCTCGCTCAACATGTGGAAGCGCAAGAACACGACCGGTTGCTGTTGGGCATGAAGCTGGCGTGCGGCTTCGAGATGCTGGTCAGTGACCCGCAAAACCGCGATAAGCCTGCCGTGCGCGAAATCGAGCTGCTGCTGGAAGACGTTGATAATGGGGACGACGCCCTGCCGACGGACGCTGAAATTGCGGCGTGGGACCGGCAAGAGGATGACGACAGCTGGATGAACATCAACTACGAGGATTTTGAGCGGGAACTTGCGGGCAAAAAGGGTTTCACCATGGAAGGCACTCGAGGTACTGAGGAGGGTTTCGGGGATAAGGACGTGCAGGAGAATTTGCGGAAGATGGTTGAGCGGTTCGAGAGTTTCTTGAACGACGAGACGGCTGGTCCGGAAGGGGCGCAGCTCGATGATATGGACGTTGACGATGAGGATGATGAGGAAGACGACGAGGATGACAGCGAGGTCAGTAGCGAAGGGGAGGACAAGGCGGCTTCGTTCGATGAGGAAGAGTTCTCGAAAATGATGCGACAGATGATGGGCATGCCCGACGACGTCTACAAAGAAATCATGGAGATGCCCATCGATGATCTCAAAAAGCTGAAGGGCGAGCAAGTTGAGGCACGACTAAAAGAGAAGGAGACGGAGGCGAAAATGTTCGGGCCTCCAAGACCACCACCAAAGGGTTCCGCAAAGGTTGAAGAGCTGAGTTCTGATGATGAGGATGACGAAGCTTACGATCCCAAAGAAGCGGAAGAGTTCCGCAAAATGATGGAGGGTATGGAGGCAGAGCTCAGGGAGGCTGGAGCACTGAACCTGAATCCGAAGCCCAAAACTGCTGATGGGCAAAAAGCTATCAAAGGAAAGGGCAAGGCAAAGGCGGATGAGGATGATGATGTCGAGGAAATTGAGAGAAGCGACGACGAAGACGGTGAGGTGCTTGACATGGACTATAATATGTTGAAGAACATGCTGGAGGCTTTTAAGGGGCAGGCGGGTATGGCAGGACCTGCGGGCAACATGATGGGCATGATGGGAGTGAACATGCCGAGGGACGAGCCAGAAAAGAAGTAAAAGCAAGAACATGTAAAATCAAATAGAGCAAATAAAATTCATTTGCAATAACAGGATATCAATATTTTACATGCACATCGCTTTCACAGTTTTCGTGAACGATTCCGTGGAGATCAAAGTCCCATGGACAGATAGACATCCTTTTCAATGACGCAATCCACATATTCGCCGGGTAAGCGCGACGCGCTATCTTATCGGCCCCAGACGAGCAATCCAACTTTTTTCGAACGGCCCCGCGATACCACAACGCCCGACGCCCAAAAGTTCAAAACAACACACCTCTTCGCGCCCTGCACCCATTCCCCCGCCCAAACGATGCCACCCTACGATAGCGACTCCTCCGGTGACGAGGACTCGGAATTCACCGAGACTAATGTCCTCCTCGGCTACGCCTCCAAAGAGCCAACAGACGACAACTTCAGCCAGCTCGGCGGCCATCCGGTACCACACCCCACCTGCTTCGCAACCCTCCCTCCTCCCGAAGTCCAATCTTACGTCCACAATGAAGCTTCCTCAAGCTGACCACACAAACCAATTCACCACAGACCTGGCTCGACACGACCACAACCCCCTCCTTCGCCCTCACCAAATGCGGCGTCTGCAACTCGCCCATGCCGCTCCTCCTCCAGATCAACGGCGACACGCCCACGCACTTCCCCGGCCACTCCCGGCGGCTCTACATCTTCGCCTGCCGCCGCAAGCCGTGCGCGCGCAAAGCAGGCTCCGTGCGCGCCGTCCGCGGCGTGAAGGTCGACGCCGCGCTGGCGGCCGCGGAGCGCAAGAAGAACGAGGAAGAAGCCGCAAAGGCAGAGCAGCGCAGGAAAGAGGAGGAGGAGCGGCGGAAGAAGCAAGGGCAGCTCGGAACAGCACTGTTTGGCGGCGGTGCGGGCCCAACGCCCGCGCAGGCGAACCCATTTGCTGCGAATCCGTTCGCTGCGAATGGTGGCAGTGGAGGCGCGATGGCGAACCCGTTCGCGTCGCCGGCGAGCGGTCTGGCGGCGAAGCCACCGCAGGTGGTTGGGGGCAAGAAGGAAGACGAGCTGAGCCAGACCTTTGCGGAAAAAGCACGCATCGCCGCCGCTGCTCCCGCCACCAGTGATCAACCCGCCGCCGCCGCAGCTGCGCCCGCAGCACGCCCGTACGAGCCCTGGCCGACGGACGCCTCGGCGCTGGCCAAGCCGTACCCGTCCTACCACCTCGACGCCGACTACGAGACGCTGTCGCCCGAAGACAACTCGCTGCCCGCGAACGCGCAGCTGGACCCCAACGCCGCGGACCCGGACGACGCTGCGGGCGAGGGCAGCGAAAGCAAGGCAGGCGGCGCTGCGAGCAAGGAAGACAAGCAGATCTACGAGTCCCTCATGGACAAGACGTTCCAGCGCTTCGCGGACCGCCTGGCGCAGAACCCCGAGCAGGTGCTGCGGTACGAGTGGAACGGGCAGCCGCTGCTCTACAGCAAGACGGACGCGGTGGGCAAGCTGCTTGATAGCGGAGACGATGACGATAATGAGGATGTGGAGGAGGGCAAGGTCAAGACTGCGGGCGGTCGCGGGAAGGGCATGCCTAAGTGCGCTAATTGCGGTGCGGGCCGTGTGTTCGAGGTGCAGTTGACGCCGCAGGCTATTGCGGAGCTTGAGGCTGAGGAGTTGGGTCTTGACGGAATGGAGTGGGGCACAGTCATTGTCGGCGTTTGCTCCAAGGATTGTGTGACCAAGGATGCGAAGGACGGGGAGGCTGAGTATTTGGAGGAGTGGGTGGGCGTGCAGTGGGAGGAGGTTGCTGACAGGAAGTAATGTAAGCGATGTCTGAACGATTCCGTTGGTAGGGTAGAAGGTGGGATGGAAAAAGTTTGGAGTAAGCACTTTCGGCGTTTTTTGGGTCACTACGAGATATCACAGCATGAGAGAAGAGCAAATGAAGGGATGATTTTGTTTTGTTCTTTCCTCTAATGGTTTCAGCGAGTTCGTCACTGATCGAGCTTCCTTGATGCTGGTGACTTGTTCTTGCATTGTAGGGCATATTTCAGCCTCCAGCGCAAAACAACCGGTGCTCCAATTCTCTACCAGCTGGTTCCGAAGTAAGAGCATGCGACAAGTCCTACAACTCAAGATGGAACCGCACTATTTCGTCATCTCGTAAAACGCCGTTTCCCTTTTTTGTCTCCGCCATACTCGTGCATTCCAAACCTTTTAGGGCGGGTGCCGTGCCCAAAGATATCTTTAAAGCAACAAAATGATGAGAGCACCAAGCAGTGATTAGTGTCCCTGGAGCAGGTACGAGATAGAATGAGGAAACACAAGGATCTGAGGGTCTGGTATTAAGGTTGGTGGTAGCTTCGTCAAGCAACGCGTTTACGCGGGCTGCTCGTAGGCACGCTTGATCAACCTCGAGAATTCTGTTACAAAAGCGAGTTAGCATACCATGGAAGACGGAAACCCCCCTGCAAGCGTGCAGGACACGGAAGACTTACGGTCGAACTTGACATTCTCCCTCACGACGGTGCCCTTGGCCTCGTTCTCCTTGTTCAAAGGCACCTTGACGTTATCACCGTCAATGGTCCAGCCGCACACGTCGCCGACGAAGTGCTCAAACTCCTTGCCCTTCTTGTTCAACCAAGTCTCGAGGATAGGGCGCTCGATCTCGCGCACGGCCTGGGAGACGACGACGGCGATGCGGACGCACATCAGCTCCTCGAAGCCCGAAACGTCGGCGATCAGGTCGGCGTACAGGTCGTCGCTGTCGAGCGTGGCCCAGAAGCCCTGGTAGTCGGCGGCGCCCAGCAGGTTGCTCAGCACGCTGAGCTTCTGGACCGCCTCGCTGAGGGCCGGGTCGCCGGCGGCCGGGTTCGCGGTCGAGGTGCTCGACAGCGGCGCGAGGATGTGCGGCGGCAGCAGCGACAGGCAGAGCGAGAAGTCGGGCGATTGGAAGACGGTCAGAGACTTGACCAGGATGTTGGTGATGGTCTCATCGCGGGCCAGGTGCGGGTTGAACTGGTAGCTGTGGGGACGCGCCGATTCGTGTTAGCGATGCTTGCTTGGAAAGTGCATGCGGTGACAGAAAAGTATGAGAATCGCGCTTTCAGATAGAGCTAATAAATACGCTTCAGTGGACAGGAGGGTTCAGACTCCGACGCCCTCAGGTAATAGGAAACGTGTGGTATTGATCATCATTGCAACTGAGGCAGGACGCGCGGGCCAGACAGGAAAGATGTAGGATGCGATCAAGATCGCAGATGAGGCCGGAAGATTGGAAATGAGGGCGGGATAACGTACAGCTTCAGCAGAGCCAGGTTGGCGTAGCAGTCGTAGGTCTGGCTCTCGCACTGCTGCATCACATAGTCCTGGAAGACGGCAGTGGTCTCGGGGTTGTACCGATCCAGACCGTTAAGGATCTGGTCGATATGTTCCGGCCGTTCCTGCGCGAAGTCGAAGGGGATGCCCATGGTGTGCGGATGTGGTGGGCAGCAAGGCCGAAGTAGAAGAGTTTGGAGGGGTTCGTGCTGGAGATTTTGGTGAGCCACAAAGCTCGCATTTTCGTCGTCGCGAGCCCCGAGTGGGCGGCACGTGATCTTCTCCGGACCACAAGACAAGACATCGACCACGGTTCCGCATATTTGCCCGGCAAAAGTCAAGAGTGCAGTCGAAATTGATGGTAATTCTGTCCGTTAAGTTTCAGATGGTGATGCATTGAGGCAACAAATAAAAGTAACAACCATTGGTATGTGTGTATTTATCAACATGTCTATTCATACATGAGTGGAATAGCTATACTTGAATACAGGGATTACATTTTTTACATCTAATAATTTGGCAAACGCGTATGATCGCGGAAACCCGACTATGCCTTGTTCTTTTCGAAAAGCAGCTTCAACCATTCCGAACCCCTCCTCTTCTGCAGCCACTCCTTCAAGTCCGCCCTCAACTGTGCGTCTGGCCTCCACTGTCCCTCGGCTTTCCCCGTGATATCAATGCCGCGGTCAGTGCAGGCAACGAGCACTTCTTCAGGCCTGAGAGCGTCGACACCACCATCGCGCCGCAGCAGCGCATCGTCAAGCGTCAGGTATCTCAAATGCCTCCGCAGTTTGATCATCCACAATATCGACGGCATGACGGTGTAGGCTTTAGTCCGGTCCCACAGGGTAGAGCGCACATTGAAGTTGGTAGCGGCATGGTGCAGGTACAGATGCACCGAGGTTTTGGGGGAATGTGTCAAGTTCTTCGCGGCCTGGCCGAGGTTGAGATGTAGCGTATCCAGTGCCCTCATAGTTTCACCATCGCCCTGCGGCACACGGTGCTGATCTATGCGGGCGCCGGCTTGGGTATCGGCCAGCAGCTTTCGACCGCCACGGCGCTGGTCCTCGCGCTTGCGCTCGGCCTTCTCAACCTGGCGGGGAATGCGGCACGGCAGCGGAACGAGGCCGTCGACGAAGATGACGATGACCGGCAGCCACTCGCCGCACAGTAGGAGCAGCACGGCGAAGGCGGGCACGCGGCGCATGTCGTGCTGCGACCGGCGCAACAGCTGGAACTCGCCGCGGGTGAAGCCCACGTCCAACGCGTCCATGCCGGGCTTGATCTGCACAAACGGCTCCTTGTTCTGGCGTAGGCGCTCCAAGACGGCCTTGGCCAGCTTGCGGTTGTTCCATATACTCTTCACACCGGCCTTGTAGAACTTCCAGTAGGCTTTGCCGGATTGGAGGCCATAGCTGAGGATGTTTTGGTCGGGCCTCCGCGGAGGAACGTCGACGAGCTCGGGGAGGGTCGAAGCCGGGGGATTGGCGCGCTCTCTGCTAATCAGGTCGAGCTTGGGCTGGGACTTGGAGGGCGAGGTGGCCGCTTGTTGGTGGACGGCGCGGCGACAGGCAAATTGGAGGGGAGTGAGGGTGAAGGGCGACGGGGCAACCCGCGCACTGCCTATGCGGGAGAGCATGGCATAGAGCAGCTGGCGTGGGTGCCGAATGGAGGTATGCGGCAGTTTGGGGTTAGGTGGAAATTATTTGGGGAGGGAAATGTTGCCGCGGCCCAGTTCGCGCGTCGCGCTGACGCGCCGGCGCTGGCGTTGGCGTCATGACCACCACCCTTCTTTCATCGTGCTCTTTTCCCCTCCTCGTGCCGTTCGCATTGGATACCCGAACTGGCATCGTTATGGCGAATAACCTACCGCCGAAAGGCTTGTCGCGACGATCAGTTGCTGGACGATATGCTTGCCTCGGCTCGAATCTCCAATTCTGATCCGCGCTGCTGGCTTCTGCTCCACATGCTGCCGCAAATGTCCCGCTCTTCCACGTCGCCCTCCAGCCCGCCGACTATATAACTCTCGGGCCTGTGCTGTTTTTCGACGCCAAAAATCACTATGCCCGTCGCCAAACTTGCATCCCCTGTAGTGGGTGCCATCACGAACCCTTTGGTCACGGGACCCTTGCTTTTGTTGCTCACCAAAGCCCCTGACCACGTCAAAGAGCCCATCATTCGTCACCTCGCCAGCATTGCTCCTCGACTAACCGTTTCCCGCGTTGTGTCTTCATTGAAGTGGCTCTGCGCCATCGGCCTGGTCAAGCATGTCAATTCATGGCTCAATTCACTCGCAACCAATGGCTGGAGCATCCGTAGCGATGCCAATCGCTGGGTCTGGTCCAAGGAAATTGCCGTTGTGACCGGCGGTTGTGGCGGTATCGGCGAAGTAGTAGTGAATGGTCTCGTCCAGCGCGGCGTCAAGGTGGCTATATTAGATGTGCAACCTCTGCCTGAAAGACTGGAACATTGTATGTCCCTTTCAATCAGCCTTGCTCACTTTCTAACACATCTCAGCAAATGTTTTCTTCCAGCACTGCGACATCACCGACCCTGATGCCGTCAACCGTGCAGCAGACCAGATCAGGTCCACCTTGGGTCAACCTTCCATCCTGGTCAACAATGCGGGCATTGGCGCCTCTCATACCATTCTCAATACTAGTCCTGAACATCTGAACAAGATTTTCGGGGTCAACCTGTTCTCTCACTGGTATACATGCCGAGCTTTCTTGCCGGACATGATCAAGCACGACAAGGGGCATGTCGTCACTGTCGCCAGTACGGCCAGCTTTGTGGCCCTGCCGAACATCGCCGACTACGCTGCCACAAAGACCGGCGCTCTTGCTTTCCATGAAGGTATACTTTTGCATCACACCCCTTGCATCGTTGCCACAGCTCACTCTTTCACAGGCCTTACCCAAGAGCTCCGCCACCGCCATGGGGCCCCCAATGTCCACACCACCGTCGTTCATCCCAGCTGGACCAGTACGGCTCTCATCGCCCATCACGCCAAAGAACTTGAGCGCCACTACGGCCCTCTCCTGACGCCGACATCTGTGGGCAATTCCATCCTGGAGCAAATTTTTGCCTGCCGTGGAAATCAATTGATATTGCCCAAGCCCCACTCGTTCCTTTCAGGCTTCAGAGGATTACCCAACTGGATGCAGGAGAAGTTCAGAGACAATGCAAGCAAGGCACGCATGGGTGATGGCACGAACCTCTGAGATGACCCTTTTACCCATTTGAGCCTCCTCAAATAGTCCAGATTCTATGCACACAATAACTGGTAATTTTCTTGAATTGACTGATTTATAGCTTCAATGTCTTCGACTGCGGCGACGTTTTGTCAATCGCGTGACGTTGCGGTTGGATGCATATGCATGCATGACCAGGTGACAACACATGCATGCTCGACACTGCACCGTGACAATTGAGCATCAAAACTTCCACGCCTTTCAGTATTGCTGATTTCCAAGACCTACAGTTGTTTAGACTGAGATTCACTAATGATTCGGCAGTCGAAGGCAGCATGAAGCTGGGAGATGCCCCCGACGATTGCCATTTCCGGGATCCCATTCGAGGAGTCATCCAAACTCTTTCACCGGATGCAGAAAATATTCCTCACTCACAACACTTGCGACTAGACAGTGTGGCATTATCGTTGATTCGTTGCACTTTCCCTTCGTGTCAACTCAACCCGATTTAGCATGCCAAGAGACGGCCGAACAAAAGCTATCACAGCCTTTCATTCCTTGGGAATATCAGACCACAGAGTGACTCGATAGCACCGCTCATTTGGTTACACAGATCTGCATTACTGGGCCGTTGGCGCCTGTCAAATGCAGCCATCCAGCTCCGGTCTTCCACCCGACGTTGCACAAACGCGCATACCTAAGCTGCAGGGGACCGCATAGTGCATGAAAATCCCTTGAACCACCAAGCCGCATCGCTCAAATGGCTGGGTACCTGCTACTGATCCTCCCAGCTGACTCACCATTGGATGTCACTTCAGACACGCTATTGCAATATTCGACAACATCCGATCTCACATCCATTGGATGTCTTACCACCCCCAACCATGCCTCAAGCAGAATACTATTTTAGCGTTGGAGGATCGAGCGCTACACAGCCAAGTCTATGTTGGTGAGTACCCATTTTTGATTGAGATAAAGCAAACATTTATCCTCACGCACAGCATGCCTTGCCGAGACCATACGACGAAAAGAGTGGCAATTGGGGGTTCTGCATACTTTACACTTTCCAGCCGCAGGATGCGTCTGCATGTACCCCTTATGCATGCTGACATTTCGGCAGACGCTATCCCCGCCGCTGCTCACGCAGAACACAATCTGCAGGCCCTGCTGTCCAGACGCCATGCCGTGTACCATGGTGACGACATACCGCCAACTGCAGCTGAACTTTCTGAAGTCTTGACGTCGTTTCCGAGCCATGCAAACACCTACACCGCCACTGGGCTTGCCGACATGGTTTAATACCCTCCCATCTTCCAATTGACGGTGCAGCAATGCGACTCCGTTCTCCACTCCCCAATTCAACCCCAGCATGGTCCTCTTCGCCATGCCTGTCTTCACGTCTCAACTTCTCCTCCTCATCGCTCCGGCAGCCCTCTGTCAGGCCTTACCACCATCTGTGCTTACCCCACAAGGCACCTACCACCCAAACACCAGCATACCAGGCGTGGATCAATTCCTCGGCATCCCCTACGCAGAGCCTCCGCTAGGCGCCTTGCGATTCGCCGACCCACAGCCCTACACGTCGGGCGACCCGTCGCAGCAAATCGACGCGACGAGCTACGGGCCAGCGTGCCTGCAGGACCGCGCCTTCGAAGCCGCAAACGGCCTGAGCGAGGACTGCCTGACGCTGAACATCTACCGCCCGGCCGTCCACCCCACCACCAACACGAGTAACCCCTCCTCCGACACCCCCAACAACACCACCGACTCCCCACTCCTCCCAGTCCTCATCTACATCTACGGCGGCGCCAACATCGGCGGCCAGTCACAGCACTACACCGCCTCAAACCTCGTCCTGCACTCCCTCAACCACCTCTTCCCCACCGCCACCACCACCCCCAAGCCCGTCCTCGCCGTCACCCTCAACTACCGCACCGGCGGCCTCGGCTTCCTCTCCAACACGCTCTTCGCCCGCAACGCCCTGCTCAACGCCGGCCTAAAAGACCAGCGGCTGGCCCTGCGCTGGCTGCGCGCCAACGTCGCGGCCTTCGGCGGCGACCCGCAGCGCATGGTGATCTTCGGGCAGAGCGCGGGCAGCTTCGATGTGTGGATGCAGGTAAGGTATGAGGCCTACATTTCCTCCGCTGCGGAAGAGGGCGAGAGTGGGTTGTTCCGCGGCGCGATAATGGAGAGCGGGGGGCCTGGCAGCCTTGCGTTGAGGGGCGTGCGGCCGGAGGAGGGGGACGGGTTTCTCGAGGGGAGTTTGAGGGCGTTGGGGTGTCCGTCTGCGAACGGGACGGGGCAGGAGGAGAAGGCGTTGGCGTGTTTGAGGGGGGTGGGCGCGGAGGAGTTGATGCGGGTGTGGTATAACAGCTCGAGTGAGCTGTATAACACGTTGGACGAGTTTGTGCAGTTGCCGGTTGGGTTCGGCATAGATGGGGAGTGGGTGAGTTCGGAGAATTATTGGGATGAGGCCGCTGCGCAGATTCCGATGGTGAGTGGCATTTTGCCGGGCGGTGTTGAGGGTGGCTGGCGGGGAGGTCTTTGCAGATGTCCAGGACTAACGTGAGCGCCCGGCGTGGGACAGATCATTGGAGACACCTTGAACGAAGGCAGCTTGTACGGACGGGTACCTACCGGTTTGGCGACCAACGAGACCTATCTGGCTCAAGTCGTTGCGAGTGAGTACTTCTACTCCAGCTTCTCATACCCTCAGACACATTACCATCACAGCATCCGTGTTTCCCACCAGCCATCCAAACAAAACTGACGCCTCCCCTCCTCAAACAAGAAAATCTCCACACCACAGACCTCACTCTCACCCGCCCCGTGCTTTCCACCTACTACAACCACACCGCCGCCGAAAACGGCCGCGGCTTCGACGCCGACCCCACCGCCCCAGACTCCTACTACATCGGCGAAGCAGTCCTGGGCGACGCGGTGCAGGGCATCCCGCGACGAATCAATCTGGGGCGGCACGCTTCCGGCGCGGACGCACCCAACACCACCACCAACAGTACCATCGCTGGCGGCAGTTGCGGCGGCGGTGTCGGGAAGAGAGCAGGAGGAGGAGCAAAGACGTGGGGTTACCGGTGGTCGCAGAAGCCGCAGCTCAGCTTATTCAACGAGCGCTTTTACGGCTTCCCACCGGACGTGCCGGACGCGAATAAGATCCGGGCCGGCGTGTTGCACGCGTCGGAGCTGGGGTCCGTGTTCGGTGACATTTACGGGTGGCCGGATGCGGTGGAGCGGGATAAGCAGCTGGCGAGTTTGGTGCAGTCGATGTGAGTGTGGTTCTGTTGTGGAGGGCCTGGAGGGCCTGAGACATGGCTGAAGAGGACGTGACGGATCACTGACCGCTGCTTTTCCATCATCATCATCAGGTGGATATCCTTCGCCTACGACCTGGACCCGAACTGCCACGGAAGTAAGCAGCAGTTCCTTCCCTCCTCCTCCGAACCCTTTTCCTGACAAATTCTCTCCGCGGCAGTCCCGGATGTCCCGCACTGGGATCATTACAATCCTTCGTCAGCCGCCATCTTCAACTTCGAAAATCAAGGCTCTACGACGCCGAGTGTGATTCCGGACAACATGCGCTTGGACAGCTATGTAAGTGACTCCAGCCGTGCCCCACTTCCGTGCCCATGGCTTGAGCCGTCCTTACTTCAAATCGAACGGACGCTACGTGGGCCCGAGAGCGTTGTTTCATCCTGTTCCAGATGCTAACAAAAGGGGTTCGTCCCATTTACTACGAAAAGAACGCGTATAAAGACGCTGCAGCGAGAGCGGGTCTACCGCCATTACCCGAGATCAACGTTTGAGGGCCATATCCGGGAAAGACAGAGAGATGGCGGTGAAAATATAGAGAGGGAATGGACGAGTTATGTTTCCGAACTCGTTTAACAGAACAACATCAAACAGAGCCTCGCTTTCGCAAGGATGGATCCGAGAGAATTAAGCGACTAGACTTTTTACTTCCGAGGGTGTATCGGGTGTGACCAGATAAAGCGCTAAGCATGACCAAGAAAGCCTATTTCACAACCCTATGCACGGAGATGTCCGGCGAGAAGCTCTCCTCTCATCCAATGAACCCGCAATGCTTCTTTTCCCCTCCAGGTCTGGAAGGGTGATCCCCTACTTATGCTTATCAGTACGACACTTTATTTAACCCCGAGCAGACGATTTCCCCACCTCGGCCTCGCATATTGTGCTGCATGCGAATGGCTTACGAATTCGCTCTCCGTTAAGTACCGCTTTCTCGCGTTGTTCCGTGCCCCCCGGAACCAAGCGGAAGATACGGGAGTAAGACATTTCCCCGAGGCCGAGCACGACTGGAAAAGGGCGGTGGAACTAAGTGTGGAGATGGATGGACCACTGATCGGCTTTTCGTTCTCGGTCGGTCTTTCGTGTACAATGCGAAAAGGAGAACCCTGGCGCAATAGCTTAGGTGGCCAGGTTTCCCGGCAATCGAACAATCTGCCGGAATGGAGGTGAGTGTCTCAAGTCACAGCTAGAGAAAAGAAGGGGGTGGAAGAAAATTTTCCGGTAGTATGTGTCCTGCTCATGATAGCGAGCTGTAGAGTCAAGCTGTGCTCTTCGTAGAATCATGCGACGCTTCCGCGAAGTTTTAATCTGGAATATTATAGCTACATACGTGTTGACAGTTGACTCCGTTGCCAAAACCGCTGACGATACGGTTCCACTTGAGTATGGAGGCACCATTCTCAACTCTCAATCCCAGCAAAATAGAAGCCAGAAGTCCACAAGTTCAATCTCATATCCATGCATTATAATCTATTCTGTGGTTGCCCCATAATGCCTAATGGCGGCAGTTATCTTTTCGCTGTATCTAAAAAAAGCACGAGTCCGCTCCACAAGCCCAAGCCCCTCCCTCTATGGCTTTTATAAAAGGTATTGACAAAAAGAGACAAAACAGCCTCCCTATTCGTTCAAAGCGTAACGAAAGAAGTGAAGAGAAGAAGCAAAACGTCCACCACCACGAAGGAGACCCCCTCATAAGTCGTTCATAGGCAAATTACTCCCGTCTCCTCCCTCTAAAATTATTCATCTCTCTACTCGGCCTTCTTGGTCGCCTTCGTCCTCAGCTTCATCAACAGGTACACAAGTGCGTAACTGCTGATGGCGAAGATGACGACGATTGCCGAATCTCTCCAGCCGTAGTAGTATTCCTTGATGTTCAGCGTCTTCAGGTAGTCCGCACCGCTGGCGTACTGGCACACCTGGCAGCCGGATGTGGCATCCGGGTTGACGAGGTGCGATGCGGCGCCCATGCCCTGCTGGTATGCGCCGAGGTACTGCTGGCACGTCTGGTTGGCCGGGGGGTCGAAGACGGCGAACTCGGACTTCGAGCACGTCACGTCGGCCTCCCAGGTGGTGAAGGTGAGCAGCGAACCCATGAGGTAGTTGAATGGGTTAAGCCAGTAGATCCTATACGGAGTTAGAAAATATGTAAAAGGAAGGGAATGCATAAGAGGGGGCTACTCACCAGTATCTCCAGAACTCCTGGATCTGGTTGTATGGCACCATGACACCGCAGAAGGACACAAGGGTACCGATGACAACGGGGTTGGCCAGGGATGCGAAGACGGCGTTGGGAGCGTACGCGGCAATCATCTGACCGATACCAGTGTACACGAACTCGTACATGAGCATGACGAAGAAGGTGCTACCGGCGTACTTGGACGCGGCCGGGAAGCCGCAGGTGTAGTACCAGCAAACGAAGTAGAGGACGGCACAGATGATCAGGTACGGGATCTCAGAGACGATGAGGCCGGTAACGAAGGGTCCCCAGTGGTACATCTTGCTCTTCTTCTCGCGCGTTTCGTAGATGTCGCGACGGTCGATGAAGAGCGGCTGCAACTGTGCGATGACACCAGGAGCGACGAAGATGAAGTTGAAGACGCTGAAGAGCTTGAGCTGCAGGTCGCCGACGCTGTCGCCGATCATCCAGAATGAAAAGCCGTTGAACAGCGCCGAGCCGATGTGCAGCGCGAACTTGTTGTTGACGTAGTCGGTGTTGCGGTACAGAGAGATGTTCATCCTGTGCGTGACCAGCTTGACCTGCTCCCACATGGGGGCCGCGAACTCGTGTCCGTCATCGACGGTACCCGGAGGCTTGGAAGCGGCTTCGGAGATCATAGTATCCAGTTCCTTCGTCACCTTCTCGTGCTCGGGCGATTCCAGCCATACCTTGTTCCAATCGCGACCTTGTGAGAGCTGACCAGATACCACGTCGATCATGTGTTCGGCAGGGTTGGCTTCAGGCGGGCAGGGCGCACCGTAGCGGCCAAAGTACTCCTTGATAGTGGCAGCGTTGTCACCGATGTCGCCGAAGTAAACGGTCTTGCCGCCCTTGGCCAAGAGAAGCAGCGTGTCGAACTGAGCGAAGAGTTGGGCGGACGGTTGGTGAATGGTGACCAAGACGGCTTGGCCAACCTCGGCCAGCTTGCGCAGGAAACGGACGGTGTTGTACGCAGCTTGGCCATCGAGACCGGAGGTGGGTTCGTCGAGGAAGATCAAGATGCTGGGCTTGGAGACGAGCTCGACACCGATGGTCAGGCGCTTGCGTTGTTCCACGGACAGACCGGCACCGGGGCGACCAATAAGGGTGTGCTCAATATCGTGGAGCTCGAGGAGGTCGACAATGGTGTCCACGTAGCGGAGCTTCTCCTCGCGCGGGGTTTCGCGAGACTGGCGGAGAAGGGCGGAGAATTCAAGGGCTTCACGGACGGTGGCAAGAGACTCGTGAACATCGAGCTGCTCGACGTATCCGGCGGACCTCTGGAAGGAGACAGGGAGAGGGCGGCCATCGACCATGATGGATCCGTGGATCGTGCCGTCGGTCTTGCGCTGTGCGAGGACATCCAGAAGAGTGGTCTTACCAGCACCCGATGAACCCATCAAGGCACCAAGCATGCCCGGCTTCACGTAGCCTTGGACGTTATCGAGAAGCACGCGATCGCCATGAGGAGTCTTGACGGTGTAGGTCAAGTTCTTCCATGTGAAGATGCTGGTGTTACGGATGAGTTGGTTGTTGAGGGTGCCGTCAGAGTTGTCGGAACCAGATTGGCCAGAAGGCTTCTCAGTAGCCTGCGACTCCTCGTCCTGGGGCTGCAGGTGCTTGACCATGTGCTGCTGCTCGCGAGGAATGAGTAGACTGCGGCCACCCTCACCCATCTGCTTCCACCTTGTGGTGAAGTAAATGGTCAAGCCAGCGAACAAGACCCACCAGGCCCAGGTAATGCCAAAGTTGCGCCAGACATGGCTGTGGCTGTAGGAAAGAGACGCGAGGTAGTCGTCACCAGTGACGCTGGTGGCACCAACAGCGGCACCACCAACGCCGGCGCAGGCCTGACCGCCTTCACCGGTACCGTATCCAGGTCCTCCAGGTACGATGTTGACACCAACGCATGGAAGGATCTGGTCGTGGAATTCGTTTGCCAAGAGGGCCTCGAATCCATATGCGAGAGGGTCAATCCAGAAGATCCAGACGAACCATGGATGCATGTTGGGCTTGATGATCATGTAGCCAGTGTACATGATAAGCGCCGAGATGAGGAAGCCAGACACCTTTGAGGCAGCATCGAAATTGGGGAAAGCAGCGCCGATCAGTCGGAAGAGCGCTGTCATCGCCATCGTAACCGCAAAGTTAAGGATCCAGTAGGTAAAGAAGGCATCAGCCGTCGACTTCAGGCCAACCATAAAGTAGACGACAAGGCCAAAGTGCGTGATCTGGAAGAGCAATACTGGGATATCGGCTGCGATCTGCGCGATACAGAAGGCCGCTGGGTGATACAGAGCAAATGAGCGATGCTTGGCCAAAACCGGTCTGCCAGAGAACGAATCCGTGACTTCCGACATGGCGAGCAAAGAGTTGTACAGGAGAGAGAAGAACAGAGCACCGCCTTTAACGAAAAGGCCGGCCGAGTTAGCGGGAGCATCGTAGAAGAGGGAACCAGCGATCAAGGCCTGCACGAGGGTCGAGACCTGCTTCAGGATGAAGGTTGCTTTGTCACCCCACAGGATCTGATATTGACGGATGACACAGGCCTTGACTTGGGTGAGGAAACCAGTGGTCAAGGGTGAGCTCTTGCTCAAGCTCTTGTGCTTGTCCCGGGTCGTCATCTCCTGAAAGTCAACCGTGTTTTGCTTGGCGTCCTCAGTCTCTGGGTAGTTGTATTCGGCGATCATCCTCGGTTTGATGGGTGAACGTTCGTAGGCAGCACGGACTTCTTCGGCGTTTCGCGGGAATCTGTTCTCGTAGCCAGGCGCAATGCGGCGCTCAGTGGGGACGGTAACGCCGGTCAAGAAATCGGCCTGGTTGGCAGAGGGGTCGCAGACAAAGCCCAGCTCCTCCATGAAAGGAACGGCTTCCTTCTGCGGGCCGTAGTAGATCTGCTTGCCCTCATCAAGAATGAGAACCTTGTCGAATTGGTTGTAGATACCGTTGCCTGCCTGGTAGAGGGTCACAATGGTGGTAAGTCCGAGGATGTCGGTCATGGCGCGCATAGCCTTCGTCCATTCGAGGGCCGTGCTAGCATCAAGACCACGCGTCGAGTTGTCCCAGCAGAAAACACTACCACGGGTTGCAAGACACTCGATGATGGAGACACGCTTCCTCTCACCGCCGGAAACACCGCGGACGAATTCGTTGCCAACTTTGGTGTCATCAGTGTGCGCAATGCCCATTGATCTCATCAGGAAGTCCTTGTTGAGAGCAGCGTACTCTTCCTTAGTCTTGACTTCGGGCGGGAGGTGGAAAGGAACCTTCATGCGGGTGGCAAAGTCCATGGTTTGGGCGACCGTCAGTGTTGGGAAGAAGATTTCCTCCTCAGTGTTCATGACGATCTGGCCACGGTAGGCCTTTGCTTGCTTGTAGTCCATGGTACCGAATTTAACGTCGCCGGAGATCTCGGCGTAGCCAAGTCTGCGATTCGAAAGCATGCTTAACAATGTCGTGCATCCCGCGCCGGGGCGTCCGAGGACGAGCAACATCTCTCCGGGCTTGACACAACCGTGCGAGTTGTCGATGATGGTCTTCATGGGAACATTCTTGTCGTTTTTGCCGATGGGGTTGAATTGTGAGAGTACGTTCTCGTTGAAGGTGGCATCGCTGCTGACGCCCTTGACAGTAAGGTTCTGCCAAGTGACACCAAGCTTTCTTTGCTTTCCTCCGTCTGCTTCGTCGCGTCGTCGAATCTCTTGCACTTCTTGCTCCAGATGCCATCTGGAATGGTCTTCGTGGCCCTTCTCCTCGGACTTATCATCCGCATCGTCGGAGCCGAAGTGCTCACTCCTGGAGTCGGCATCGATGTCCTGCATTTGTCGTTCTCGTCGTGACTCTCCAGATAGAGTTCGGACAATCTCCTCGCCAATACCGGCAGGGTAGGGGCCTACCGAGTGGTCCTGATGGTGAACCATGTTGGATTGATTGCCTACTGAGAGGCGGGGGCCAAAGAGGAGAGTGAGGCTGCCGTATGGGTTGTCAATCAAGGACTTCGGACAAAGAGAAACCCAGCTCGGCAATGGCCTCTTGAAGTTTGGGGTTTGGGGATTGGAGGAGTTGTCACAGTGTGAGAAACAGGGAAGAGGTTAAGTATAATGTAAAGAAATACCAGGTGCGGGTACGGCAACGCCCTGATACGGAGATTCCCAGAGAGCCGGAAGGACCCTGGGTCATCGTCCGAAGGCAGCAAAGCCCAAGTCGGAGGAAAATGAGCCCGACTACCAGTCCGGAGCGGACGCTAGGATGTTCGCAACATTTTCTTATTGAGCTAGGGGCGAGCATGGGGCGCCAGATTGGCGGGACCGTTGATACGCAGCGCGGAAATCGGACATTTCGTGCCACGCGCACCTCCGCCCTAACAGGGACGCCGCCAAGGGCTAGACCTCATAGCAGGCACGTATCTCGGCCGATGTGGCTGATATGTCTTGCAGTTTGCGGATCAAGGAAGATATCAGTCCCGGCGCGTCCGTCACAGCATTGTTGAGTTCGTTGCGTGCTCTTCCCTCCCGTTCCGAGCTATCTCGAGACCTTCCAAGCTCAGAACCTGGCCATGGCGAGACGAAAAAAAGACGGCAGCGGTGAGCAATTGTAGCTTCTAGCTACAAACATTCCTTATTTGAAAGGTACACGTTGACCCTAGCACATTTACAGCTCCTGACTGTTGCAGCGCACCATCTGTGGATGGGATTGATGAGATGGGTAAGCACACCGCATGAGGGGCCAGCATTGGCCAGGCAGCGGAGACGTGTTCAAGATACTGCTTCGGTCTCGGCCTCAAAAAAGCGAGCTGACAAAAATCCGGGGCCAGAGGCTCGGTTTCGAAGATCATAGAGGCAGCGAATGTTGTGTTGGCGATGCCGGGGCTTTCGGACTTTTCGAAATGACCGACCAAACCCGGAAAGGTCCGCTTGTGCCCGGGGTAGATCAGGCGGATCCCAAGCGTTTCCGCCCCGGATCCGGCTGTGACAGGAAACTGCCGTGAAGTACCGGTTACCGCCGCTAACTGGCTCCGGGAAGTGCAGGCATGGTTGCAGCTATGGCGGCGGGATTGACGTGCGCCCAGCGCCATCTGACGTGGTGGGGCTATGCTCCGCCGTGCTTCACGGGGCTGAAACAGCCGTAGGCGGTGAATGATGTATTATGATTACCTTGATGGTCAGTGGCTTTTTAACTAAGTGCGGAGACGGCACCCTCTAAGTAAAGACGGTCCAGCTCCCTGGCAGCCGTCTCGTTATCCACCTTCAATTGCAGCCAATGCTGGTTCGTCGCCGTCTCGTCGTAGACCCAGGTATTGCTTCCGTTCGGGTACACATGGTTGTAGCCGAAATCGTTCGCATACTCGAAGAGGTCGGCCGTCCCTTCACAGGCGTAGAGAACGGTAAGAGGATCCCAGCTAAATCGCGAAACATTGTATCCCGTGTACCAGCGGTAAGCGGCGGCAACTGGGTCGCCTGCAGGAGCCTCAACGGTCAGAGAGGCGCCGGATGTCACGTTCCCGCCCAGTTCGCTCCCTGTGGTGGCATGAGCAATGTACAAATGGGGCGACCGTGGCGACAGTGTCCTACCTGAAAACGTCATTTTACCGGGCCAGTTGTTCACCACATGTGCAGTCAGCGAGCTATTCGAACCCTGTGTAACCTCCATTCAGCCATGAATACGCGGATCGAACGGATTCCAGTCGGACATACCCAGAAGTTGTATTCATAGCCAGATGGGTATCCGCCGCCCATGACGACGAGCTCCGCAACTTTACTTTGGACGAGTTCGAGACCGGAACTGCTGGAGTACGCGTCGGCCGTGGAGTTCAGCAACCCGGAAAGCTACGGGACAAAGTTAGCAGACCTATCTGGCACGAGGGTCATGCATTGCCTCGTACGTTGTCGAAGAAACCAATGGACGCAATGGTCACGCTGCCGTCTTCTTGTTCGGCCAGGACTTTCCTGTAGAGCGAGACCGGGTCCCAAGCGGAGCCGGCATCACCCCATGACATCGACCCGCCAGACCAATGGTAAGCGACCTTGCTTGCGTACTCCCCCAACTCGAAGTAAAAGTCGTCGAAGAAGGATTCATTGGTCAGGGGCCGCACAACGCCAATGGGAAGATCCTTGTGGCCGTAGTGGGCGAGGATGGCTGATGCAGCAAGGGCCGAGTAAGAGCTGGGGTAATTGACATTGACTGCGAGGAGGTTCACATTGCCGGAGGTAGCGGCCAGGAGAAGCGCGCCGGCGTCGTCCACGTCGGAGAACAGATCGGTGTCGATGATCAAGTTCTTCTTGGCTGTCGCGACAGAGGCCAGCGGCACGGAAGCCAGCGCGAAACGCAACAAATGACGAGGCGACACTAACATGGTGAGCAGTAACGGGGGAGTTTTGAGAGCTGCAACACGCGCGCCGCGAAGATTGCGGCGGTCTTGGCGACGCGCCGTATCGCCAACGAATGGGGGGCCAGCTGCTATTTCGTATGGTTGGCGAGTCGTGCTTTCCCCCCGCCGCGTCCGAGCACTGACATCATCAATCCGCTCCGCCCGCACTGTCAGCCTTCCTTCCGCCCTTCTGTTAACAGGACCCCGCATGCAGCTCCATCCCTGCTCCGCGAAAATGTCACCCACAGTCCTCTTTTCAAGCAATTCAATTTCAACCCTCCACCGCCCTGGCGATGTAGAGAAGCCGCTGGTTTTTGTGTACGGAGAATTGTCCGTGCTGCACGTCTTGTATTTGCGTCGATCCGCCTAATTCTGCTCGTGGCGGGGCACATTTCCCCGTTCAGGCTTGTCTGCGACATCTGCGGCGTTCTGGAGGATTGCTGACTCGTCAGATGCTGCCACTTTATTGCTCTAGGCGACTCTTACATCGGGTATCGACCTTATCTCCGTTCCGTGGTTTCAAAAAAGCACAATGCACAGGACTTTTTCGTGTCCAGTTTACTTATTCAGGGTGCATGTGCTGGCTGACAATAACATCTCATGCGTTTAGTCAACATCTGCCCCGCAACCATGGCGTCAAAGAAACAACCTTAATTGGCGCTACCAGACCGTTATCACCCCTCAGAGCCTGTTCGAGGCCTTAGCTTGCATACGGGCCCGGTATTAGCGGCCATGATAGCGCCGTGTCGACGTCAGCCTCAGCCTTGGTGCTGCAGCTCCAGCTGGGAGAGCTCTTTTCTTAAATAGCCCCTCACTCGAAGCAGAAATCAAAAAGCAGCAGAAACCTCCCCACTTCATGCAGACGATACTGAAGCATCTCCCGAAAATGTCGCCCAGTCTCCCCAAAACCTACAAGGCCGCCGTGGTTGAAGAGGCCAATGGCAAGCTGAATATCAAGGACGTCCCGCTCAAGGAGCCCCAGCATGGTCAAATCTTGGTCAAGGTCAAGGCTTGCGGTGTCTGCCACTCCGACGAGGTTGTGCGCACTGGCGGATTTGGAAACCCGTACGTTGAGTTCCCGCTTGCGCACTTTGCCGCTGACATGTTCCACAGGCCCATCGTTCCCGGCCACGAGGTGATTGGCAGCGTTGTTGCCCTTGGCCCCGACGAGAAGAAGTGGAAAGTCGGAGACATTGTTGGTGAGCTTTGTGTGAACTTGATTATCTGGCGGTAGCTGACTGGACCGAAGGCGGGCCCTGGCATGGCGGTCATGACGGTCTGTGCAGGCAGTGCAACCGCGGTCTCTTCCAGATGTGTGACAACGAAGCCATCAACGGAGTCACTCAGGACGGTGGATGTGAGTGTTCCTTGCGAGCGTTCTCCCCGCTCTTTGCTAACGTTGTGCAGACGCCGAGTACGTCCTTCTCCGCACCGAAGCCGCCGTCAGAATCCCCGAAGGCATCGACCCCGTTAAGGCTGCGCCCCTGCTCTGCGCTGGTGTTACAGTCTTCAATGCGATGAGAAACATGAAGGTCACGGCCGGAGGTGTCGTCGCCATTCAGGGCCTCGGAGGCCTGGGACATTTGGCCGTTCAATACTCCAGGAAAATGGGCTACCGCACCGTCGCCCTCTCCCGGGACGGAAGCAAGAGGGATTTTGCCACAAAGCTCGGTGCTACCGACTACGTTGACGGCAGCAAGGAGAACACTGCCGAGGCTCTGCAGAAGATGGGTGGTGCTGACCTGGTTGTTGTGACCGCACCCAACCCCAGCATCATGGGTGATCTGGTAAACGGCTGCGCCGCGGGCGGTCAGGTCGTGATCCTTGCTCCAGTTGGCGAGATCACCGTCAACACCATCCCCATGATATTGAAGGGAATTAGCGTTCGTGGCTGGCCCTCCGGACACGCCCTCGACTCCGAAGAAGCCATTGCCTTTGCACAAACGCATGGCGTAGAGTGCATGGTGGAGCCATTCCCTCTTAGCAAGGCGAATGAGGCGATGGAGCACATGATGAGCGGGAAGGTCAGGTTCAGAGCTGTGCTCACTATGGAGTAGGAAGAAACCTATTCATGGAAGTTGTAACGACGGATGGTGTGTAAACAAACCAAAAATTGGCAGGTACCAAATCCGAACAATCTCTGCAATGCTTCGCTAAAGTGTGCAAACCGAAAGGGAAGCATGTGATATCGAACTATATTCTGTTGTGTTCTCTTCTATTTACTTAACCAACAAAACCAAATTCTAGGAACCCAGCATACATCAAACGCCACCATCTTTCTATGTTAAACGCTACCATTCTCCTATTTACAAACCTCGCTCTTCAAACCACCATTCCCTTATTCGACATCTCCGCCGAGCTCTCCCTTCCCCGCTCCTCCTTCTCCACCTTTTTCAACGTCATGCCCACAGCCAAAAACATATACACAATAATCAGCTCCATAATCAAAGCCATACCGAGCAGGTACCAAGGATTACCCATGACAGGATTGAACCTCGGCCTACCGCCAAACACACTCATTGCCGTATACACGACACGCACGAGCAGGAACGGCGACGTCGCAGCAACGGTGACCAACAACCTCTTCTCGCCAGGCTCAGCATAGCTGATGCTGGGCCAGGTCAGCACCGTGAAGATGACGATGAAGCCCCAGGACACGATGAACAGGGCGATGGCGGCCTTGGTCAGGGACGAGACGGTGACGGCGCCGCTGGGGGTGATGTTCTCGCTGGCCTCGACGCCGCCGCCGATGGCCAAGCCCAGACCGGCCGTGTTGAGCAGCTGCACCAGGCGCACGTGGCGCGGCGTCACGACGGTGGCCCGGCCGCCCTTGTCGTTGATGCTGGACAGGATGCGCGAGAGGAAGCCGAGCGAGATCAGCTCGAGCGGCGACAGCGCGATGCCCAGCAGCACCCACTCGCCGATGTAGAGCGAGACGTTGGTCGGGTCGGCGATGGTGCGCAGCTGGAAGCACGCGGCCAGGATGCGGGCCAGCGAGAAGGTGAGCAGGAAGCGCCAGCCGGACGAGCGGCCCAGGCCGTGGCGGATGGTGAGGAAGGTCGAGAGGATGAGTGACGGCACGTAGAGGATGATGAGGGCGATCGAGATGTTGTTTCGGGCGGTCAGGTGCGTCATCGTGCCTGGTTTCTTCCTTGGTTCTTTTCTAGTATTTTGCCTCGAAGGATGGAGATCGACGGCTTGGCTGTTGGTTTTTGGGGGCCGCTGGGAGCGGACTTGGGGATTGGATGTTTGGAGTCAGGGTCTTGGTGACCACTGATCGAATAGGAAGGGATGACCAAGAGAAGGTTCTGTAATGATGTACAGAAGTGTTGGCAAAAGCTTAGCAGGTTGGTGAGGTGAGACAACCTTGGCAGTGCGATGCCTGGGAGCTTTATAGTCGATTTCAAGATGGATCTCATGCGGCTGAGTCGCTTATCAGCTCTCGACTTGGAGCAGAAAGGGCGGTCACGATGGGTAGCATGGCTGCGCCTCTTCGCGACTTGAAGCTGGTGGTGGTTAATGGAATGCAGGAGAGCTCTGCGAGGCCGAGATCTCGCACTGGTGGACAAATGCGGTTAGCAGTGCGAGGCTACTTTCCAATCTTGGCGATAGCGCGGGCCCTCGACATGTCAGCCTTGCCTGGTGGCTATGCTAACACCCATGCGTCCCACGTTTATATCAACTAAAGGGTACCACTACTGGACCTCCAGAGTCCCGACCTGTCAGCACTATCTTCTGGACCTGTCAGACCTGGGCCCTTGTTCCTGTCTATTGTTCCATTGAACCCTCTCTACCAGACTATTATCCTCCGGCGCTGTAACCCAAAGTCACCGCCATCACTAGCGCAGCCAGCTACAACAAACAGACAATCAACAACAAAAAACCACAATGAACCTCAGCTACCGCGACATCGTCGCCATCCTGGTCATAATCTTCTACACGCCCGCCCTCCTCGCCTCCATCCTCCTCATCCACCGCCACGGCTTCCGCCAATCGTGGGAGTCGTGGTTCGTCCTCGCGACCTTCTCCATCTCGCGCATCCTGTACGGCTCGCTCGAGCTCGCCGCCAGCGCCAACCCGGACGCGTACGGCTACCGCCTCGCCGCCGCGACCTTCGCCGTCGATGGCCTGAGCCCGCTGCTCTTCGCCGCCCTCGGCCTGCTGCGCCGCCTGCGCGACCTCGTCGCCGCGAAGAGGGTGCAGGAGGGCCGTAGTCCGGTGTTGCGCGTCACGTCGCGCCAGATGAACGTGCTCGATCTCGTTATCACGGCGGCGTTTATCTGTGCTAGTGTTGCCTACAGGGGCCTCAGCAGGGAGGAGGTCGAAAGCGGTATCCAGCACCACTCGGGCACTGCGCGCGCTGCGGCTATCTTGTATGTTGTTGCTTTCGCGGCCATCGCGGCTGGGGCGGCGGTCATGTTTGTTTGTTATCGGGGGGAGGTGGAGGTGGGAGAGATGAGGGTGCTTGTCGCGCTGGTGGGCAGTCTGCCGTTTTTGTTTGTGAGGTTGTTGTATTTGGTGCTGGATATCTTGGGGGAAGTGGAGAGATTCAGCGCCATTACGGGAAGTGTGACGATTTTCTTGTGCATGGCTTTGCTGGAGGAGGCAGTGGCTGCGGCGTGGTATCTAGTTGTTGGCTTTACGGTGAGGGTTATTACGCGAGAGGAAACACTGGCGATGAGAGAGGCGGAGAAGAAAGTTGTGGAGGGCAAGACGGAGGAGGTGGGAGATGTGTCGATGTGGGAGAGGTCAAGAATGAAGCTGGATGAGGAGGACAGCAGTGGCAGGGTGGAGCTGGATGATAGAACGAGGAGGGCATAGTTGGCGTGATTGATTCAAGGAGTCTGTTGTCACTACTAGAGTTTATGTCATGAATAATGTATAAAAGTTTTTTTTTATCTTAATTCAGATTGAAGTTTTCCATTACATCGCAAGACTTCGTAGAGATGCACTTCTTCGAAACAAGAAATTCACCACGAGCCTCTTGGCAAGAGTATTCATGGGCTGGTGTTCTCAGTCAGTATCTCATGATTACTTGTGGAGTGCCTCGTGTACGAGCAAAATTTTATTGATTATCTGGGCACTTCGTATATAGACTCCACATGCGCCTTGTGATTACTTGGCCATCGTTGATGCGAGTTGATGAAATGCTTCTAATTGGTTCGCACTGCTTACCCGATTGGAATGCCCTGTGCGAGGATTGGGTAAGCAGTGCGAACTGATCTCCTCATCACCGACAATAGGGCTTATACGTGTTCGCATCGATTATCGTCCGACTTTCTTTGATTTTGTAGGGAATATTCTTTCATCTTTAGCAGTTGTCTGCCTGTGTATGAACGCTTACCGCCCATTCAAGGCTGTCGATTTAAATAAAGTGAACGTATCGCAACTTTGTAAATGTGCTTTTGCTGTAGATGCGCTTACTTAGCAATTGATAGCGGCCTGGAACAAGTCATCAGATTAGATCGACTTCCGTACAATACCTATAGATGAAACCTATGAGAAAGTCACGATGTCTATTATTCTCGCTGGTGATTGACGCAACGAAATTGGTCCGATTGGCTCGCACTGGTCGCTCGATCGGGAATTGGCGACGCTCGGACATTTCGGAGGCACCGACTGCGACACCATCAGCCTTGGGAATCCTTCCAGCCACCATGATGGTCATCATCTCAAACCACAGACGTGGGTCGCGCACAGTCTCAGGCTGCGGCACTTAGCCATGGCCGGGTGCCACGTGACAGGCCGTTGGCAAGCGCCCGCTTTCAGCTGCGCCCTCCCGTCCTTCCGCCCGTCAAGCCTCCTCCGCACTGCATTCCTTTTACGGCCACCACTGCGACTCCACTCACTGCGCAACGCCATCTATCTCATCCCGCACGGGCACTGCCATCTCAGCATCGATCGCCGCCTCAGCCTCGCTCGCGTCGTGTCTGCCCCTCGCAGCCGCTGCACCGCCACGGCTCGCTCAGGCAGCAACCAACAGGTGCCTCCTGATAAACGACAGCCCCGATCCGCGCCCAACCCGGGCCACGCCCGCTGCAAGGGTGAAAATCCTGTCTCTCCCTCATGGTCTACTGTGGACCGCCTAGTCGTGGGTGCGAAACCTGCCGAAAAAGGAAAATCCGCGTGCGTACCAACGTACATGACTCCACTAGTTGCATACTGACCCGCGCCTAGTGTGACCAAGTGCCGCTGCCGGACGGTTGTACGCAATGCTCTAAAGCCAGACGTCAGTGTCCGGGCTACCGCGACCTGCAGCAGGTGCTGTTCCGCAATGAGAGCGCCAAGGTCGAGAGGCGGGTCCAGCGCAGCTCTCAAGCAAAGAAAAAGCATGATGCTCGCCAACAGCCCACTCCGCCCGCCTCTGCTTCTTCGTCTTCTGCTTCGCCCGTCGTAATCGATTGCTCTCCTGAAAATGGGCCTGTCGAAGAGATCGGCACCAACAGTAGCAGCAACCTTGTGATCCGACGGCCCTGCTGGACAGGGAACGCGGGTCCGTCCACATTAAACGGCCCTGCTTCATTCCTCGTCGACGGCAGCGAGCCGAACCCTAACCTGTACGCCCTGCTTCCTTCGGCAGATGATCGGGCCGCCGGCTACTTTTTCTCCAACTTCTGCAACTATGTCGTCTTTTCCGGCAATGGCGGCGGCTCACTGGCCCAGACCGGCCTGCGCGCAGACCTGTGGCAGAGCTCCATCGACCCCCATCTCTTCACCAGCATGAAGGCTGTCGGCCTGATTGGCCTGTACCGCCACAGCCACAACCCGGAGTTCGAGAAGCTGGCATGGCGCCGGTACCTTGACGCCATCCGCGTGACCAACGAGGCCCTACGCAACCCGGCCGTAGCGACCAAGGATAGCTCTTTGTTGGCTGTCATCATCCTGGGTCTGTTCGAGAGCATCAGCGGGCGCACGCGGCAGTCGCTGGAGGCGTGGGAGAACCACGTCAACGGCGCCGCCGCCCTGATCAGCCTGCGCGGCCGACGGCAGCTCGAGACGGCCGTTGGCCGCCGCATGCTGATGCAGATCACATCGAGCCTGCTCATCAGCTGCTTGCAGCGCGACGTGCCTTTTCCAGAGCCCATCAAGGAGATTATGCTTGACACCACTACCGATAACTTCATCGACCCAACGAACCCGCTATACCGGTTGCGCAAGATTATGGTGGACGTGGCTGACTTCCGCGCTCAATGGCGACAAGGCGTAGTGTGGGATTGTCGGGCCATCGTAGCGCGATCGCGAGAGTTGGATGACGAGATGACCGCCCTCATTTCGATACTGCCAAAGTCATGGCTGTACAGCATCGTGCGTACGTCCGACGATCCGGAAATCGTTGTCAACGGCTACTACCACATCTACCCTTCGTTCTGGCAGGCCCAAGTTTGGAATAGCATGCGCACCTGCCGGCTGCTGCTACTGAGCATGATGCGTAGGGCCCTGCTCGCTGGTTTTGCTCGAACGCCGCCTGTCTTCGACCAGCCACAAGACATGCAGGCCTTCGCCGAATGCACCGCGACGCTCTACCAGCTCCAAGCCGAGGTCCAGGCCAGCGTGCCCCAGCACATTGGATACCTGTCCGCTGTACGTCAGCGCGCGCGGTACAGCGGTGTCTACCCTACCTCGCCTGTGACCGTCAACGCCGACAACAACACCCCCTCCCCCTCATCCTCGTCCTCATCAACATCCCCACCCCCCTCTTCCTCTTCCTCCTCCTCATCTTCCTCCCCCACCTCCTCCGCAGGCTCGGACGCCCCCTTCACCCGCAAAACAATGATCACCCGTCTCGGCCTCCTCGCCTTCCCTTGGGCCGACTTCGCCTCGTCTCCCACCGACGACCAGAACGACTGGGAGCTCGCGTCGACGCACTTGCCCCTCGTGCGCAGCTACGGCTCGTCCGTGCTGCTCTGGACGCTCTTCCTCGTCGGTAACCAGGAACTCACGACGCGCACGACGCAGAAGTGGGCGGCCGAGACGTGCGCGCACATCGGCGAGGCGATGGGCCTGCGGCAGGCGAATGTGCTAGCTGATATTCTGAAGGAGAAGATGGAGATGGAGGCGAGGGAGGGGGTGGTTAGGGGCGAGGGGTGATTGGGTGGATTGGACGGCCGGAGTGTTGGTTGTGGGGACGGGGAGCGTGAGACGGGTGACGAAGGTAAGCGGGTGGTGAGAGTGGGTGGTGATGGTGTTCTGGTATCTGGCTGTCTGTCCGTGTCCGTGTCCGTACCTCCGCGCGTCTGGAGATTTGTGTGGTGGACTTGACGCCCTCTGTCAGCGCCGAACCACGTTTCCACTGCAGTGGGCTCTATCGCAATCTTCGCAAGGCTGAAAGGGAGACAGAGGCTTTTTTTTTGAAACGGTAAGGTTTCCTACTGGTAAAGAGTTAAAATAGCGCCGGCGTTATCAGAGAAATGGGAGGTATGTGTCGTTCTTTAAGGATTTTTTGCAACGATTTTAGGATACATCATTATTTCTTACTTGTTGTCGATCGCAACTTATGCCGAGGCCCAAGCAATCACTGGTCTCAAAGCCTCGGTGCTCGTCTAATTTTAGAAGAAACGTCAAATGTCTAGCATGCTTTCTGTCAATTGTCTTCCGTCTTTGATCAGAACAGTCTGTGCTAATGTTGGCAGAGTCTCGGCCATTTGTGGAGGTTGTTTGAACCGGCCCCGAAACGATTTACCCATTCAGCCTTGGCGTAAGCTGATCATTACAAGGCCTTGAAAGCATATGAAATAGGAAGAACGTCTCTCTCATCAAAGTGTCGGTCCGAGCCTTTTCGTTCCGCGCCAAAGTCAACTTTAATTCCACAAACACATGCGTCATGGACCACTTCTTTGAAGCTTATGCATCCGGCAAAGGTGGATGGCATCCGCGCGTGCTCTTCGCCGACAGCAACTACAAACTCGCCGCCGCCGACCGGTTCATGCGCCAACTGAACAGCATCGCGCTCGACATGATATCGCCGCGAAACCAGCGCAAAGCCGAAGTCACGGACAAAGCGACTGGTGCGGCTCCCAATGCAGGAGCCGCCGGCCTCGTCATCTGGGCCCTCTTGCGCGCCGAACCGGGTAACTACGTCTAAGTGCTTCCCGTTCCGGTCCCTACTCCGCAAGGTGCACGGGCGCGTCAAACCGAAGAACATGGTGGGTGAGGATGCGGCCCTTTCGCTATATAAGTCAGTAAGTTAAGCCATTCCGGTATGCTGACTACGACCGAATAAGATGGACTGCCTCGGTTAGATGAGAGCCTGAAGATCTATGTAGGGCATCTGAGCTTCCATCCGCCCTCTTGTGGGAAAGAGGACGCAAGTTCGAGTACGGGTCAGGGAAGGCAAAAAAGACGATTCCCAAAGAGTCTTTCTGTCAAAGCACGGGAACCGGGGGCACTCCCCCCATTAGATCCCACCGCTTACAGTTTTGCCATTTGCGTCGTTCGTCTTTTTTTTTTTTTTTCCTTTACTGCCTGTTCCTACTGAGCAACTCTAGAAGTCGAACCAAATGTTGAAGCAAACTGACTTCAGTTCAACGTGCCACCCGCACCGCACCCCAGGAAGAAGAAGCGCTGTACCGGCACTCAACCATGTCCCTCGTGTAAGAAGGCCGCAAAGCCTGACACCTACCTAGCCAGCTATACCCGCGGCCGCTTCTCGACACCGCCGCTGTCGCCGTCGCGCGGCCTTAACGCTCTATAGTCCTCGCCGCCGAATCCCATGACGTCCACTTCGCTGCCGAACGAGACCGCCGCCCGTCATCTACCCGCACTTCGGATGCCGCCAATGTTCCGTCTCCAAGACATACGCTCGCGACCGCATCGACCGCGTCGTCGCCACCTAGCAGAGCCTACGCTGCGGCTCCACCTCACACGCTGCCGACTCACCTCGTCAACTTAACTTTCGCGCGCGTGAAGAACAAGCGCGATTCCGCGATGCTGGAGGAGGGGGAGGAGGGGGAGGAGGGGGAGGAGGAGGAGGAGGAGGTGCTCGCCCGTCCGCCGGCGTCCGGACCACTTCTGCGCGTGTCTCGAGTGCCCGGCTACCCGCGCTGCCTACGGGGCCTGTTGTTTGCTAAGGGCTCGAAGATGGGCGTGTCCGGGATTAGCTGGGCGCCGGCGGGTATCTACGTCTCGGGGATGGAAGACTAGGCGGTGGCGGAGTGCATCGACAATCTAGGCGGATGTGGGCGGTAGAAGAGAGGGGCGCGGAAGATCGCTGATGGTGGTAATTCTCGGTGGGAATAGTAGGGACATCAACGACGCGTTGAATAAGCCAGCTTAAGGCGTCTTGCACCTGGAGAAGTCGGGCCTCGTTATTAAAGCGCTGCTGAGAGCAGATAGAGGGCAGATGTGCGTGGTAGATTAGACGGACACCTGCTATGATGTCGAGCTTGAATGGAGCACTATTCTTGAGAAACGGCGACGGAGGGCCTAAAGCGGTTCAGATGGCGCTGGTGTTGAACGAGATGCCGGATGGATCGCAGACGAAGAAGACGGCCACATTTCTATAAAATATATTTAGACTAAAGCGCGTTTACACGAGTATTTTCCTCTATAGGGCTTTAGTTCGTATAGAACGTAACGCTGGGTTTGGCGCTTGAAATATTGTGAAAGGGAGTAGGGTGCCGGACGATCGTATGTATGTAGGATCGTAGGGCTTACTTAGTTGTAAGTGTTAATCTAAGGTCTGCGTAAGCTCTAAGTGCAATCACTAATTGTGTAGAACAGTTGACGGATGATACAACCACTAGTTTATGTCTGCAGTGAGCCTTGCACATGAGCTTGTTTTGGACGCCTTTATGGTACCAAAAGCATCAACTTGCTTTCAATACTTGATGTAGGAACAGCAATGCTACATCTGATGAATGAACTCAGACTAAGTTGAAAGTTTGAGACTCGAAATGTCCATCCCTCCACATATTTACAGCTTCTCCTTGCATAATCCCATGCACGTAGCAGGGCCCACATAGCCTGTAGATGGACTCGCTCGCGGATGGAAGCTGGTGAGCAACGAATGGAGTCTCGCTTCCAAAAAAGATGCAGACTTCATCACCAACTGACGACACATTAGGACCTGCACCTATCCACCCTCGCTCTGTGACGAATATGCACCGGTTGCTGAAAAGAATATGGCATACAAAAAGATCACAGTCTTCGAAGATATCGGAGAGACTGAAGCCAGATAGATCCATACCCATCTCAAAAACGTACGCCAGGAAAGACGAAACCAGTCTCTCACGGAACCCAGTTTTGTTTTCTTTATGTTGAGAGGAAAGAAATACATCTTCAGTATTTGGAGAACATAGCGTGGTAACAACCGCCTCCAGCGCATCTTTCGAAGCGATTGCTTTTCCAAAATAACTCCAGATCTGACTCAATGGGTGGGGATCTTGATTAACAAGAGCTTGCGACGGGTTGGATGGTATGGATTCCCAGTGGAAAGTGTCCGACCTCCAAGCAATCCTGTCAAACCCAAAGCCTATGAGACGAAGGACCGAGCCATCAAAAGACAATTCTGCCGATTCTCCCCTTCCTGCATGAAATAAATTCGAGCTCGATACATCAGTTGTTAACGCGGCTGTGAGATCCCGTATATCCCAGCGTGAAACCCAAGAAGGGCAGTCGAGGTCGTCGAATGAATTGAAGTCATGCCGGACAAAAAGAAGCCCATAAAGTGGATCTTGACTGAGAATCTCAGGAATCATTCTAGATACGTGCAGATAAAGCTTCTTATAAGGTATTGTGTAATCCACCAGGAGGAAAAACTCGGAGTTGGGATTTGAGAGGGTTCCCTGGAAAGCTGGATGCCCCAATAAGCCGTATATCCGGTCTCTTACGTCAGAACACTCTTGACTCATGCCCAAGTTAAGGACATTGCACATAATTCTAGAGTCGCAAAACTTGTTTCGAAAGCCTACATCCTTCAAATTTTGAATGTATCGGGAGTGTGGGAGGACTCTTTCGTTGATAAATGCTGTATACTCTTCGTCGATGATATCGCAAAACTCCGTTAGATGTGTCCAATTCAAAGCTGCTGTTCCACAATGCATACTCGCATGAGCTGCAAGGCCAATCTCTTGGAGTATCCAGAGTCTGTTGAACCATGGGAGATCAAGTAATTTGAGACAATGTTGCCAAAAGTAGCTAGTAAGCTCTCGGAACATGCGCTGCACAGTTGCTTCCCGACCGGCTCTCTGTGGCGCAACGAGCCTCCTTATAGAGTCAAAAATAGTGTCGGCATCAATATTGTAGTTCCTTCCAAGCCATACGAGCACTGTCTGAGCCCGCTCAAAAATTTGGCGCATCATCTGGACCTGGTGGCCCTTTTCTTGTTCGTCATTCTGATTGATACACACGGCGTCTGCCCAGAGTATCCTTGCTCTTGTTCTCCTGCGAAATCTTTGCAGAGCGTGCATCAAGTTTCGAGGGACGTTCAGTATTTTCCCCTCACAAAGAATATCGCCACGGTCATCCGGGCCGCCCCAGGTGTACGATATTGCCTGATAAGGTCGGGTACGGCGAATAGGTTGAATATGAATGTTGCACCGGATGACGTCTTCGGGCTCGCCAGGAAGAAGTTCGAGAAGTCGAATACTTTTTTCGTCATCGAAATAGTCGTATATGTATTCTTCCCATTCGTACAGAAAGAGAGAGTCTTGTGGGACCCTGAGCGGCTGGTCGCATCTTTCTCGTTCTACCCTATGTTTGTGTGGAGGGCGGTGACGACGTTTACCGCCATTGTAGCTGTTTCCAGGTCGGCAATGCATCGAGGGGTCACCATAGTGGCCGCAGTGTGAGCAGCGCCGCATCTCGGTCGGAATGGCTATTCGTGACGAGTCAAGGCCTTTGGCAGGACGTTGGTCCACGACAGGAAGACGGGACGAGGCAGGAACCGGGTTGCCTGTCAACCTGTCGCATTGGGCGCAGCCTCGCTTTAAAGGGTTCGACAGCCTTGCGTGTGAGTAAGCGCCGCAAAGCGAGGTGGCTGC
The DNA here is from genome assembly GCA_009801085.1 of Lasiodiplodia sp. COLG20. NCBI lineage: Eukaryota > Fungi > Ascomycota > Dothideomycetes > Botryosphaeriales > Botryosphaeriaceae > Lasiodiplodia > Lasiodiplodia sp. COLG20. Next base: position 66,266 of record VNWV01000006.1, on the reverse strand, counting down.
ATGGTGAGATGCTCGCTGATCGATCGCGACCAATAAACAGTAACCAGACCCCGCTCAATGAAGCTCGGCTGCACATAATCGACAGCCTGATGCTGCTGCCTTGCTCAAATATATGACATGCCACAGATCATTATTTACGAGGCTTAGGCAGCCGAATGAAGCTGTAGCCCACAAAATGTGGAGGTACATAATCGAGATTTGGGTTTTCAGTGGTAACTTCCCACGCACTGTTGTATCCCAACGAGGATGAAACATCGAGGCCAGGAGCTCTTACTATTTTGCGAGCTGTTTCCGGAACGTATTCTTCAATGTTATCTCCCTCGCTTCTCCGTGATAGTTGTTAGCGTCCAGCTCTTGAAGTGCAGGCTGCTGGGATGATGCAGCCTCGTATATCGGCACCGGCGCCGAATACTGGTGCACGGCTGCGTCTTTCCCGGGGCGATCCTCCATCTCAAATATCCCATCGCTCCCGTGAAGCGGAGCCCGTTGTGAATGCTTAGAGTCTAGTTCAGCATCTCCGCGAGCTCTTCGCCGCGACCAAAGCAAGAATAAGGCCGCTGCCACGATCACCAAGGCCCCGCCCACCCCTCCAACCACTCCACCAATTATCGCGCCGGTCCCAGAAGAGCTCGAATCGGAGCTGCCGCTATTCGAAGCAGTCGACGCCACCCCCGAAGACGTTGCCGACGAGGCTGATCGATTGAAAAAAAAAAAAAAAACCTGTCAGTCCACGAAAATATCCCCAAACAAGACCAGGACTTTCCTTCTCTCAAATACACTTACCCTCCGACTCCGCCCCCACCACCACCGTCAACGCCGCCGCCGCCAAACCGGTCGGCCTCGTCGTCACCACCTGCTTCTCGCCATCAATCCACCTTGCCCTGGCCACGGCTGGCAGCAATCAGCCGGGGTTGCTGCCGTTGTTGGCGCGCAGCACCAGCTGCTCTCGTCGGCGCACTGCATATGACGGGGCACACCTCTTCGTTTTTCGCGAGCGAGGCCGTCGACGCACACAGTTTCACGCATCATCCCTTCGCCTTCCACGTGTCTTGTCGGTGCACGACTCGCGTTAGGTGATGTTGTCCACCTGGCACAGGCCGTTGGGGCGGCAGCAGCAGCACATGGATGCTTCTTCTGTCTCGTTGCCGGTTGAGTCAGAGTTGTTAGTGAGGGTGCATGGGCCGGTAGCGCTCTGGCGTTGCGGTTGATGCCGTTGGGGTAGTAGCATGCTGCCTGCGCTCCCCACGCGGCGGAGAGGGCGAGGAGGAGGGCGGTGATGACGGTTCGTGTGGTGGGACGGGGTTGTGGAGCCATGGCTTCTTCTGGGTTCGGTGGAAGATTCTGTGTGCAACGATGGAGCTAGTACCTTCAGGTCGCATGGCAGCTCCAGTAGTAATAGTAACCTTTTGAGCGTCGCGAAGGCTGAAGGGAGGGGTCGGGCCTCTGATTATAGCCAAGAGGCTGAAAAGGGCTCGAAAGAATCTCGTTGCAGAGAAGTAGGTGAGCGACGCTAAGATAGACCTACTTATTGTCTTTCCATATACAGTAGTTGCAGCTTTTTTGGGAAGTGAAAGACGTCGGGTGACCTTGCAGCCGATGACTAGCGTGGATTTGTTTTCTGCGCATCTCATGGGTAGATGAAGCTATCGTCCGGACGAGAATGTTGAATTAAAAATTCTACAAACACGTCCGTACGATAGCTTCAGCTACCCACATATGTTATTATTTACAAGGCAGAGTTAGGACGCACGGCTGTCATGCGGACACTTCAAACATGGACTCCCTACATAAACCAGACTTTGCTCATATCTTTCCTCTTTCCGAGCGGCCAGAATATCTGGATTCGAGATCATACTCTCAATACCGACGGATAACTTTCGTCTTCTGCCAGAAATCTACAAGTGGTTCGAAATTCGCTTCTCCTACAATCTGTAACAATCACCAGCATCTCCCATGACTGCGCCCCATCATCAAGATCACAAAATGAAGAAACCTACCTCGATCAGCAGACTATGCAAATCAGCAGCATAGTATAACTTTCGGGGCCCATGGAATCCCACGGATAGACTAGGTTATACCAGCACGAACATCATGAACCGCACGAAACGAACAAGTTTGACGATACCTCCCGTTCGGGTCCAGCTCTCCAGCTGCAGCCAACATGATTGATCAATTCGGAGGATTGACCCCCAGCCCTTAAAATACCCTCTAGATACATTGTGCGATGAAACATAGTCAGAGCACCTGCACCCGCTCCAGCCACCTGCCCACCTTAGCAGTCGCGTGATACATACTCTCTCGGAGTCAGGTGGCTGAATGCAGCCAACGGTACACACGAGGGGCAATTGTCATCCGCTCACGACGCGTGTCTGTGCTCCGTGTGGCTGTCGATGACCGGCTGACAGCTGCGGGTGAGGAAAGGCAATTCTCACATATTTCAAGGCTGGTCCTGTTGCCAGTTCGGTTATCAAGAGTGGAGGTTTTATCAACGCTCGCATGATTGGAGCCTTTCTCTCACGCTTCTACTTGCCAGTTCGTACGGGGCAGGGTATGCACTCGTCTCGGCCTGCGTCTATCTCCCATTCCTCCCACATGCACCACTTACGTATCGCCGACCATCACTCCAACCTCAAATCGCATCACCGACCAACAATATTGCTCCACCCCATCAAACGCATCACACTGCACCTCATCACTACAGCCACTAATGGACATCCAGCCCAATCATTCCATCCACTTTATCATACACCTATTTTCCCAACGAAAATTGTCTTCCGCCCGAACCACATACTCTCTTCCTCACTTTCTCCCCTAATCACCGCAGGGCGTCCGCCTCTAACAACCACGACTCTATACCCCTGATAGTCTCCGGGGTCGACGTTTGCGACGCCATGAGATACAGCACATTGCCCAACACGCGCGAATGCACGTTCGACACATCTACAGCCTCATGGGCTCGTTGCCGCCGACTTTCGGGCCCGAATGAGCGAAGGCCCGCGCCCACCAAGAGCTCGGCCTGCAGAGCACGTGAGGCGTTGGACTTGTATCCTGTTTCGATTCGTACGAGCACGTCGGTTAGCCACGCCTGTTTCTTCTTTTCACACACTAGGAAGTGGTGGGACGGAGAGGGGAGGGTGAAGATGAGTGAAGCTTACCAGAGCCAGAGTCGTCCTTGAAGTGAATAGCCAGCACGCTTCCCAGTGCCCAGATGCCCTCAACCCTGTTGACCCTTCTCGACAACTCCTCGACAAACTGCTGGTGCCAAACGCTCCACGCAGTAACCTCAACCTTGTAGTCTTCCTTGGCGACAGCCATTTCCCAACTTTCTTTGAACGTATCCCAGGCGCCCTCCTTCTCCATCTTCTGCATCTCACTCACGCTCTCCACTCCGACCTGGCAGCCGACGGCGTGTGCGGTGTAGCTGTGGCCATGCAGCAGCGCCTCGCTCTTGTCGTCGCTCTCAAAGGCCTTGAAGATGTGCTCGCTCGCCATCGTCGTCGCTAGGGGTACTAGGCCGCCGGTCAGCAACTTGGCGTTGACGCTGATGTCCGGATGAACATCCAGCAGGGACGCGGCGGTGAAGTGCCCGAGGCGGTACAGCCCGGTGAAGACCTCGTCGAAAACGACGGGAAGGCCGGACCAGTCGTTCTCGTCCTTAGGAATTTCCGTGTTCTCAGGCTTGGTGGAGTCGGTGGCGAAGAGGTGCGACGAGCGACGCACGACGTTGATGAGCGTGCGCTGGAAGAGCGGATCCGCGAGTGACATGCCACCCGCACCGAGAACAATGGGTTCGAGCATCAGCGCGCCGAACTTGCGGCCCTGCTTCTGCAGGTCCGTAAGAGTGAGGGTGATGAACTCTTGGTACTTCTTGCTGAGTGTGCTGTTATCCCGATTCGCGAAGTCGAAGATCTCTTCCAAGTTCTCGAAGGTGGCCGGCTTCGCGCCGATTTCTTCTGGGACTTGGACTGTCCACTTTCCGTTGGTCATTTTGACGGTAGGGAAGTCAAACCAGTATCCTTTGCCGCGGTACCATTCGATCTTCTCGTTGTACGTGCCTGGCTCGGAGCAGTCCATTGCACCCATCGTGTCGCCGTGATAGCTGCCCCGCAAACCGAGAATATTCAAATCATCATTGGCGCTCCAGCCATACCGTAACCGGGCTGCACGGAGGGCCATCTTGACGGCAACTTCAATTCCGGTGGAGCCATTGTCAGAGTAGAAGACGCGAGAGAAACGGGGGTTGTTAGATCCCTTGAGGAGCATCTGGGCGAGCTGAAGAGCTGGTTGGTGCACGGCTTCAGCGAACATAACGTGCCCATAGCGGCCAGCTGCGTACGCGGCGGCGAGGGTGAGCTGTGGGTTTGCATGGCCAAGGCCTTGTGTCCACCAAGAAGCAGAGCCATCGAAGGAAGGACGAAGGTTCGACGGTTGAGGGAAGGGCCAAGTGGCCTTTATCTTTTCCTCCTTGAGAAGGCGATATTTTTGCCTCCGCTCATACTTGCCTAGCTCGCTCATACTCTTATTCATAATCTCCACGTCCTTTTCGTCGGCAGGAGCTTCATTAGCCTGTGCTTCAGCAAGGGGCTTGTTGGGGGGATTAGCAGAGAAAGTCTGAAAGTAGTCGCCATATGCCGAATCAATAGCCGTGATCTTGTCCGAAGATAAGAGCTTTTGCTGCGTGAAAGGGTACCAGATGGTTTTGTGGGCTTCCGTCGACATATTCTCCAGGCTTTTGAAACGCTCTTCGTGACGCCGGCTCAGAAGCTTGAGGACGTCCTGAATAAGGTTGGACCGGGCCATCGCGCTGTAATAGTGCATAAGCATTCTTTTATCCTTTTTCGGATCCGGGTCGCGTTCAGGTGGAGGCGGGATAGCGCTGCAAGGAATGCCGAACTTCTGGAAGTAAGTGGTGAGGTACTCGTGGTTCTGGTACGTCTCATTCTTGAACAGGAAGACGGATTCGACATCGTAGCCCCGGATGCGGAGAGATTCAAATGCGCTGATAGTTGCAGAGATTCCACCAAGTTTTGAGTCGCCAATGAGGATGGCCGGAAGTCTTAATGGACGATAGAGGTCGGCCTGAGAGGTTCCGGAGGGGCCAGGAGAATGAACGCCGCCTGCAGTCTCACAAAACAGCCATCCGGACTGTTTTGATGCTACGGAGACATATTTGTGGACCTTGGACAGCAATTCGGGGTCGGAAACAACATCCTTTAAGGATTAGAATAGCGCTAGAGTGATTCAGACAACAATCCTACCTGGGTAGAGTTGGCAGCAGCGATATTAGGGCTGACGGGCTGCTCATATTGATAGAGGCAGGTGCTATTCATGTGACTCAATCCTCTCTCGCCATGGACTCCCGTCATAACCGTCCTGATATACCTGAAAGAAGTCAAATCAGCAGGAAGTTGGGCACGAAGGATTCGCAATCATCTGCAGACAGCATGAGCTTAAGTAAAATAGTAGTTTCAATGAACGCACACTTATCATCAGCGTCATCAAGAGGACCGGTAGACACAGGCTTAAGATAGTAGATTTCGGTGTCTACCCATGTTTTGCCGCGTGTTTTTGAGCGGGCGGCGGAGCACAAGATGGAAGAGAAGACAGTTTTGCCGACATCTGTGTTAGCGCCCCATATCTGGTAGGGGCGCAGCGACCGCCAGAGCAGCCCACCAACGGGCGCCATGGGGCGAAGCAGTAAGGAATGCGAAGAAGAAAGTGAGGCTCCGCGGGCGGGTCAACAGTGGGAGGACTGGGAGGATGGGAGGGTGGAGCGGAGCTCGGCGGACGTGATCGGCGGGTGAGTCAGACCCGGAGAAATGGGTTGAGAGCCCTGGCGATTGGCGTTGCGGGGCAGTTGTTGTTGAGCTGCTGCGTCGCGTCGCGACGAGGTTGATGTTGCCGCCACCGCGTCCGGGCCGTGGTTTCCACTCGCAAAGGCTGCTTGTGCCGCGGGTTCCTGCGCCAACCGAGCCGGGCCCGACAGCGTCCTCAACCATCTCGTCGTCATCTGCCAACAGCCCTAATCCACTCATCCCAGCCTCAATGGCTCTGCAAATTTGACAGCTATCTCCGTCGCTAGGTCCGATCCATCTGCATATCTGCAAGAGCTAGGAATCGTCGGGGTCGCACGTGTTCCTGACAGCTGTACCATCCACCCTGCCCCGCAAAAAAATTCGCCGAACCTTCCACCGCGTACTTTCCCTTTCGGGACACTCCGACCTTCCAGTCAATCTATTCTGCCCTGCGGTGATCCAACAGCCCACGATGACCGAAAGCAAGCCTCTCACAAATCTCGAAACAACCTTCTCGCATCTGCTCGCTCGCCGGCACTCCCGCTCTCTTCTCCGCCGCCTTACCATTGCTCCTCCTGGCACTGTCGACTTCTCCTCCAACGACTATCTCTCCTTGTCAACGCATCCCGAAATCCGTTCTATATTCCTCTCTCTTCTCCAAGCCCCTCAACCCATTACTACACCATCTTCTATCACTGGCACCTCCAATCCCAATGCCCCCTCCCAGCCACCACCAATCGGATCCCGCGGCTCCCGTCTCCTCGACGGCAACCATCCTCTCACCGTCTCCCTCGAATCTCTGATTTCCACTCATCACCGCTCTCCCTCCGGCCTGCTCTTCAACTCCGGCTTCGATGCTAACGTCGGGCTCTTCTCGACGCTCCCGCAGCCCTCCGACTTCATCGTCTACGACGAGCTGATCCATGCGAGCGTGCACGACGGGATGCGGCTATCGCGCGTAGCTGCACCTCGCCGGCTAGCCTTCACGCACAACGACGTGGGCGGACTGCGGCGAGTGTTGGAAGGCATTGTCGGTGATCGTGAAGTAGGAGAGAAGGTCCGGGCAGGCAAGGCCAACGTCTTCGTTGCGGTAGAGGCGGTGTACAGCATGGATGGAGACGTGGCGCCTCTGCGAGCGATGCTGGATTTGGTTGATGAGATTCTACCGAAGGGCAACGGCTATTTCATCGTGGACGAGGCGCACGCGACCGGGGTGTTTGGCGGACCGGGAGGGCGGGGATTGACGTGCGAATTGGGAGTGGAAGATAGGGTATTTGCGCGGGTCGTGACGTTTGGAAAGGCTCTGGGTAGCCAGGGTGGTGAGTCTGGTTCATTTTCTTGTCTTCCTTACCCTTCACCTTTCACCTTTGCTCGTCTCCCCACTTGAACGCCGTCTTTCCACGAGTGTATGCGTGCAGTCAGCTAACCTGGAAAACAACACAGCAATCGTCCTCTGCAGCCCCATCACCCGTTCCTACCTGATCAACTACGCCCGCACCCTCATCTACACGACCGCCCTCTCCCACCCCTCCCTAGCCAGCATCGCCGCAACCTACGACTTCCTCATCGCCGGCAAAACCACCCCAGTAAGTCCCCCTCTCCCTCCCCACGAACCTCCCTCACTAACGCCAAACCCACAGCTCCTCACCCACCTCCACATCCTCATCCGCACAACCCACGCCCTCCTAACCGCCCTCATCGCCCGCCTACCCCCAAACACTACTACTCCTCTCCTCTCCCTCGCCCCCTTGCCCGCCAACCCCTCGCCCATCGTCCCCCTCTTCACGCCCCACCCGCGCGCCCTCGCCGCGCACTGCCAGGCGGCGGGCTACACGGTGCGGGCGATCGTGGCGCCGACGGTGCCGCACGGGGCGGAGCGGGTGCGCGTGTGCCTGCATGCGGGCAACACGGTCGAGGAGGTCAGGGGGCTAGTGAGGGCCGTGGAGGGGTGGGTGGAGGCGAGGTTGAAGGAGGAAGGGGTCGGAGGAGCAGCCTTGTTGCCGTCGTCGGAAGAGGACAGGGTTGGAGGAGGAGGAGGAGGAGGAGAAGGGGGAGGGTCGGTGGTGGTGGCAGGTAGGGCGGTTCTGGAGAAGGCGAGGTTGTGAGGGAGGGAGGGACGAATTACGATTGGATGAGGTGAATATAGCTCTTTTAGTTGTGAATAGATAGAAGGAGGAAAAGACTGCCAGGAATAAAAGTACTCGTCTTTTTCTGTACATTTTCACTAGCTCCATAAAATCGTGGAAGATACGAAATTTCCAGCTTCGGATATCTGGGACGAAAAGTGCGATATGTAAACCAATCTATTCATCTCTTTTCATTCCCTCTACGGGCTTCTGGGTGATCATAATCTTTTACATTTCGTTCTCATAGCAGCTCAAAATCCAACTCATCCACTTCTATTCAACCACACTACTGGATTTCAGGCGCCGGCTGAGGGCTCTTCTCGAAGCTCTTCATGGGCACCAGGCCCCAGCGGCCAAACATCTGGCTATCCTCGTCCCAGCCGTTGCACTCGGTGGTCAGCATCTTCTCGCCGGTGAAGATGGCGTTGGCGCCGGCCATGAAGCACAGAGCCTGCTTCTCCTCGCTCATCGTCTTCCTACCGGCGGCGATACGGATGATGGTGGCGGGCATGATGATGCGGGCGGTAGCGATGGTGCGCAGCATGGACGTGAACTCGAGCGGCTTCTTGTCACCCAGCGGCGTGCCCTTGATGGGGACGAGGGCGTTGACGGGGAAGCTCTCCGGGTGCGAGGGCATGTTGGAGACGGTGTACAGCAGGCCAATGTGGTCCTTGGACTTCTCTCCCAGGCCGAGAATACCGCCAGAGCAGACGTTGATGCCAGCGTCGCGGACGTGCGACAGCGTCTTGAGGCGCTCGTCGTAGGTGCGGGTGCTGATGACGGAGGGGTAGAACTCGCGGCTCGTGTCGACGTTGTGGTTGTAGGCCGTCAGGCCGGCGTCCTTCAGCTCCTTGGCCTGGTGCTCGTCAATCATGCCCAGCGTCACGCAGCACTCCATGCCCATGCCGCGCACACCCTCGACCATCAGCTTGATGTTCTTCAGCGAGTTCTTGCGCCCGCGCATGTCGCGCCACGCCGCGCCCATGCAGAAGCGCGTGCTGCCGTTCGCCTTTGCCGTGCGCGCCGCCTCCAGCACCGCCTCGACCGGCTCGACGCGCTGCGCCTCCACGCCCGTCTGGTAGCGCGTCGACTGCGCGCAGTAGCTACAGTCCTCGGTGCAGCCACCGGTTTTGATGTTCATCAGCGTGCAAAGCTGGACTTCGGCGGGGTCGTGGAAGCGGCGGTGGACGAGTCCCTGGCGATTGGAAGCCATTAGCATGCAACCAATGTCTTGATTGATAATCAGACGTCGCTCAGTCGTCCCATGGTGAAGAAGTGTTGCCAATGGCTTGCATGTGGCTAGAAAACATCGAGTCGGGTGATCGAACGAGGTGGGACAGAACTCACAGCTTTGAAAGCGAGATCCATCAGCGGGGTGTAGTAGATAGCGGCGATTTCCTCTTTCGTCCAGTTGTTCCGTGGGGCCGTGGCATTGACGGCTCTCTTGAGGATTTCGCGCGCATTGGATTCTCTCTCAGCCTCGACAGAGGCGGGGGCAGCTGCAGGCGGGGGCGGGGGCGGCGAGGGTGTGTTTCCCAGATCCTCGACAACAGTCGACATGTGGGCGCGGCCGCTTAGAGCGCGCCATGAGCGGGCGGAAGCGACGACGGGCGCGACGGGCCGGCGGGAGGATGCGAGACCGGTTCGGCGAGCAGAGGAGAGCGCCAGGCGCGCTGCTGATGCGGCGGGAGATTTCATGGTGGTGTGGTGTGAGATGAAGGGAATGTGGGAGGAGTTGTCTGCTCTTGAGCTGTGACTGGCGGGCTCGCCAATCGGCGTGAGGCAGTTTACAGCGGGACAGCACGGTCCTTGCTGGTGGCGCAGATCCAGCCGCCGGAAGGCGGGGTACCTGATTGTTGAGAGAGCTAGCACGCCCGTGGGCCCTCTGCGTCACCACCGAAGTCATCGCAGCCGGCCTCGGAGTTTTGGGAGTTACGCATCAGTGTCTATTGAGTCACCGACCTGCTCATATCTCTGCCATTGCCCATCTGCCAGCGCATCGCTAATCGCATCGCTTCCAAGTTGCTGTCACTGTCCGCTGTCAGGCGAGAGTCAGCCTGTGGGCCCCAAGCTTTCGACCTCGGCCGCCGGAGCCCCTCAACACCATGCCCGGCCCGTCTCCGTCCTCTCCGCCGTGATGCGACACAGCAACGCGTCGCAGTCGCGTGTTCAAAGGCCAGGAACGATGCGCGAATATGCCGCGCGTGCACGAGACTGCAATGCGACCGGCAGCTGAGCTTTATGCCGACCGCAGGCCCACCGCGTCGCTGTCGCCATCCAACCCCGCGATGAAGAATCCCCTTGCTCCGGCCGCAGTCCCTGCAGCTCGCCATCCAGAAAGACGCGCGACTCGGGTCGTGGCTCACCTCACATGCTTATCGCCCACGCTAAAGTAAGCACCATCGAGGCCCGCGATCACATCATCCGCCCATTGCGACTGTTTCCCCACGACAACCCCAGCCTGCGCTCAATGTAATTCGTCCACTCTCCCCATGACTGCCGCCGCCTTGTCAATTGTGTGCCTCTGGTTTGCGCACCACTCTTGAAGCTATGGCCACTTGAACCTCTCCCTGTGCTGTATATAGCGCCTCTGTTCGCCGCGGCCCCGCCTAGCCTGCCCGCAAAAAATTGAGATTGCTCTTCTTTGCCACCATGGCTACCGAAATCTACGTGCCAGACGCCCGTGATGGCCATTTGCCCGTTGAGCCTAAGTCTGCCTACGCAACTACCGTTGAAGAGGTGCCTGCAGCAACACCAAACGGCACCTCTTTGCCCTACCCCAAGCTCAAGAGGGCAGACGGCACTATTTCCGATTTCCAGCTTGAAGATCGCCCAATCGATGAGATAAAGAAGCTCAGGGTCGCAATTATCGGAACCGGTCTGTCTGGTGTAACTGCTGGCGCTCTGCTGCCTGTCAAAGTCCCCGGCATTGATCTTACTCTATTTGAGAAGAACCCCGATGTGGTATGCCAAAACTTCTTGTTCCACACATGTTCATTGCACAGCTCTAACAATTTCAGGGCGGTACATGGTGCGAATAAAAGCCTTCCCTGACAACATAGACGACTAATATCCCCAAGGTTCGAGAACACATACCCCGGCGTTCGCTGTGACGTGCCTTCGACAGTATACCAGAGCACATTCGAGCCCAAGAGTGACTGGTCTGAGGAGTTTGCAAGAGGAGATGAGATCAGAGATTACTGGCAAGGGATCGCGAAGAAGTATGGTGTTTACGAAAAGACTCAGTTCAAGACGAAAGTGCAGCGTGCCGACTGGGACGCTTCGCGAGGCCAGTGGAAGTTGACCCTGGAAAAATTGGACACGAATGAAGTCAGGGAAGAATTCTTTGATTTCCTCATCCCTGCCATTGGTCACTTCAACGCATGGAAGGTAAGCTTCAGGGGCGCGCTTTTTGTCGTCCGGCCTCTCCGCTAACCTCGACTTCAGATTCCAGACTACCCCGGTGTCAAGGATTACAAGGGCTTCCTTCGCCACTCCTCGAACTGGGACCCCTCCTTTGACCTCACCAACAAGCGCGTAGCCGTCATCGGCAACGGTGCCTCAGGAATCCAAGTCGTCCCGGAGCTCCAAAAGATTGCCTCACACCTCGACCACTATGCTCGCTCCCCCACCTGGATTGCCGGCTCTCTCGGTGGACGTGATCGCCAGGCGGAGCCCATGCCCTTCTCACCCGAACAACTGGAGGAGTTCAAGGACCCGCACAAATTCCTCGCCTATCGCAAAGCGCTCGAAGAGACCTACTGGCGGCGCTTCGGTTCCGTCTACAAGGACGGCGAGGAATCAAAGAACGCACGGGAGAAATTCATCGACCTGATGGCCAAGCGCCTAACAAACAAGCCCGAGCTGCTCGACCAGATTGTGCCCGCCTTCAGCCCGCACTGCCGGCGACTGACGCCCGGACCGGGATATCTGGAGGCTCTGACACAGCCCAACGTCTCTTTCATCCGCACGCCTATCGCCCGCTTCACCGAGACTGGCATCGAGACCGAGGACGGCGTGCACCGCGAGGTTGACGCCGTCATCTGCTCGACCGGCGCAAACGTCTCCTTCGCGCCGCCTTTCCCCATCACCAGCGGTGAATACGACCTCAGCAGGGATTGGCAGCATGATGGAAAATTCGGCTTCCCCTACAGCTACTTCGGCCTCGGTGTCCCAGGATTCCCGAACTTGCTGTTCCTCTACGGTATGATTCTTCACAATCCTTTGCTCCGCCCCCAACCGTACCTTTTAAAAAGGGATAGCAATATATGAAAAACGAAAAGAAAAAGAGTGAGAGCTGACAAGCCCCCGAACCACAGGACCCAACTCCGGCGCCGTCGCCGGCACCATCCCCATGGCCGCAGAAGCGCAGACGACCTACATCTCGCGCCTTCTCCGCAAAGTATCGCGGCAGCACATCCAGACGGCCACGCCCTCGCGCGCCGCCGCCGACGACTTCGTCGCCTACTGCGACGCCTTCTTCCCCAAGACCGTCTTCTCCGAGAACTGCAAGAGCTGGTACAACGGCGGCCGCGCCGGCGCCCGCGTCCACGGCCTCTGGCCCGGCAGCGGCGCCCACGTCAACTTCATCCGCCAGGAGCCGCGCTGGGAGGACTGGGAGTGGGGCTACGAGCAGGGCAAGAGCAGGTTCAGCTACTGGGGCAACGGCAGGACGGCGAAGGAACAGGATCCGGGAAGTGATTTGTTGAGCTGGTTGAAGGTGCCGGCGGAGGTGGATTTGAAGGATTTGCATGAGAAGTGGTATGAGGTGTAGAAGGGGTTTGAGAAGGCCGGTCTGGTTGTGATGCGAGAAGATATTTGGATAAGTCAAGAGCTTGTATTGCCGGCGAACATAGAGATCTGGCTCGTAGATTGGATGCGATTGCATATTCAGCATGTGATCCGGGACCTGGTTGCTATTGAGGCACGTGTGCCACCGAAAATGAACGCTTTCAGCTGTTGCCAGCAAACGGTTATATCCTGGCATCTTCCGGATCATGATTTATACCACACATATGCGCTCACTCGACTGCTTTTCATCATCACCACAAGACAAGTGCACAAAACAAACATTTGGCCACACCGTACTTCTGGGTCTTTTCGCTTGGGATTCAACATTTCTCCAAGTCATCAGCGCTGATATTCATGTATTATCCGTTCTTGTTCTCATGAAATGATGGAGAGCCGTCAACTAACGATACTGAAGTGACTCTTCAGCAACACCTATTCATGAGTTTCAGTATTCCTCGAAGACTGTCAAGGAAATTAAATGAATTCTCTGCTCTCTTGAACTTATTTAGCACAACTGTGGAATGGCGACGCATTTTAAAACAGACTCCCCCGAAGGCAAGTTCGGGGGTGCTCCGTCTTTGATCTAAAAGGAATCAGCCATCACCGTGTTGTAAGTACTCCCAAGTCCCTTTCTGCTCCTCAACTAGCGAGGAGAATTACAGGAACCAGTGCTTCTTAAAAAGGAGGTGGATTGCTAGAACTTTTTAGCACGTGATGGCTTCTGGGGTTGTCTGGCCAGGTGCCAGGATTGTCATGTGGGATGTAGAGTCTTCTATCAGGCCAAGATCATACGCCGTCAGCATCAGAACAAAGTACCAGCTGTATATGCTGAGCCATTCGGAGTACATGAGCGAAGCCCTCTTATATGCCGCACAAAGCCGACCAGTCTCCCACCGTACCCACCGATGTATTCTCGAATGTGTGAGCAACAACTTCACTCGCAATTTCACTGGCATGGTTTCAAAGAACTTGAAAAGCAAAGACATCCGCTGGCTCTGCTGGTTTCTCTTATTCTTGCTCAAGGTACGCTGCATGCGAAAGGAAGCCAACAACTACTAAGTGCGACAAGAGACTTTCCTCAATTTAAAGCGATTTCCAGCTCCATTATTACAGAGTTTTGATGGTGATCATCCTGAGTAACATCTCGTAAGTTGACACTTCTGCAACCTCAGTTGGCCCGCTGCATTGCAGCGAGCAAATCCACACGGAGTTGGGCTGCAGCCGGGCACTCAAAGATGAACACAACAGTAGTAAACAGTAGTGAAACCTAGCAAATTCTAAAGTTGCTGACCAATACTGCTGCGATTGGGTTGATACAAAATTCAAGGGAGAGGCCGGGGCGGCCTAGTTTAAATAAGGCGACAAACATGCGAACGTAACATCGCACGGGAGCCTTGGTTACTTCAATCATCTCGTGTCAATTCAACGTGATTGACATCATGCAGTGATGGTCAGATGATGTGGTCCGCCGTATGGCGCATGGGGAGCGAAGATAAAATTCGCACTACCGCGCCATCTGAATTTCCACTCCCATCCCCAATATCTATTCTCGTGTTTGCGGCAGACCAGTAGCCATGGATCACACTTTGGGGGCCTTTGAGGATTGTCTTTCGTTGCGTGGAAAATATTTCTCTTCAGTGTCCGTCAGACGCCACGCTGCGTCATAAGTCAAATGATACTGCACATCACTCAATGATGACACACAGTATCACGGATGCCCGATGGTGAAGTACAGAAGCCATCTAAAATAGTATATGTGAAAGCACCATACCATCACGCGCAGCTATCCTGGAGCTAAATTCCATTTTCTCTCTCGATTCCCCCAAGTTCCGTGGTCAAATGTCCACTCACCATTCGCCTAGAGTTGTTACAGGCTTTGCTTCCGTGCTCAGAATTCGGCCTTCCGGGCATAACATAAATAGTGGCTCAGACCCAGTTTTATGTCACACACTCGGTCTAGGCTCTAGCCCGCTCTCCGCCTCCCTGTAATCACTGCGAGCATACGTATAAAGCTCACCTAACCTCCCCCGTCCCACAGCTACTACTAGTAACAAGTCAACGGAGGGTCACTCTCACTAAATATTGGCACCGGGACTGGACCCAAATTGACGATCCGACTGCCGTCCTTCCCTCTCGCTCCGGTCTACCTTGCGGTTTCTTTCCTCTCGCTAGTGTATAATCAGCAACATGGATGGTCCAAAGAAGTGACTTTAATTTCGTAGGCATACTGATGCATACCATCAGCTCTTCTTGCGAATGAGTATCCTCACCGCATGTTCAACTTTTTCGGTACTCTAAACTAAGCTATCTACACGCGTGGGAAAGCACGAAGCCGAGAAGGAAGTCATGTGATCGATCATGGCTAGAAAGCTACTTCGTTCCTTTCATTGATGAGCATCGCTCTCATTGAATCGGCTTAAATACCAGAGCGATCATGGTCAGACATGCCAGAGAGAAAATATCGAGTGACCAGGGCTGAGACCTAGCACATGCCTCGTGTGGTCTCATGCGCAATTTCTCTCCTCATCTCATTCGCCACCATCTCCGAACTTGAGTGTCTTCGCTGCCCAGACGATGTAGCGAATCGATACATCCTTCACAACGCCGCAGCTCAGTGAGCCATTACTGGCGTCCCAAGTGGAATGAAGTGCTGCATTACTTTCACACGTCCAGAATTTCGCGATATCAGAATTTGCGGTTTTCTGCTACTAGTGGTTGAGAATTTGCCTTGAAACAAATCATGTCATTCGCATTCAAGACTGCTGCTCGGCAGCCAAAGTCTCCTTTTCCCATCTCTTATCCATAAAGCGTTTTAAATCTCCTCTGACTATAAAGTCGAGGGATACCTCCAAATATTTGACTCTAAATTGAAGCCGAGTAAGCACTCCGCGCCAAACAGCTTTTGTAGGTGCTGTTGAAACCCAATTCTCCTCATTGTGCCGTATCAGTACAAACCAATCCCGCTCGTTATCGACAATCCAGAGGGCTATCCCGTCAATTTCCACATAGAGAATGGTGTGGCTTTCACCCGTCCGGCATCTGGCCTCGTCTTCGTTTTTAATCCGTCCATAACTGACAGCTTCAATGAGCGCTCAAGGTGAGAAATGGGAATTGATAGATGCGTCCTCTCTGACTTTTGAGAAATTGTGTCTCGGCCTTTCGGACAGTCTCTGAGAGTGAAATTTGACCTCGATGTCCGTGGCATCTTGTGCTAATTGGTGATTTTGGTTGGCTGCCTCTGTAAAGATCTGATCATATTCCAATTCCTCCAGTTGGGCTAGCCGGGTGAGTCCCCGCTGCCACTAACTCCTGTTCAAGCTTAGTATTCCTTGACTGGAGCTGTCCTACTGCGTCTTCTGGTGGCTCTTGCGACTCCATAGCCGCAGAGTGGTCGGTACCGTTCTCTTCGGACATGAGCATCCCCGCCCGGTGTACTGTCCGGTCATTGAGAAATTATGTAAAAAACTTTAATCTGCGAATGAGAGCTTGCAGGATTCTGACCTTCGTTCTCTGGAACGCAACATCTTCTTCGGCGGCTGGTGTCATCAAGGCGTCGAGACGAGACTGCTTTGTGCTCACGGCTTTCTGCTTTTTTGCAGTGTCTTGCCTTAGTGGATTTAGCTGGTTCACCTGCGAGTGCCATCATCAGAAAACGGCAAATCAATGCCTTCACTTGATGCGAGCGAGTCTGCGGCCTTGGGAATCGACATACCGATTGTTGCCGGCTCGCGGTTGAGATCGGACACTATTCTGGAAGGCATTATTCAACTCGTGGTAGCTATAGAGGGCGAAGGAAAGACTTGAGAGAATTTGTGCCAGGAGGGAATCCGTGTGTACGGATGAGCACAGGCGGCGATTTGCTCCGACTAGGTATTCATCAATGGGAAAGGAGCACAGTGCCAAGCCTTGTGACGGCAGGCAACAACCTCACCGGGAACACCGCAAGCGGGCTAGGCACGCCAATCAGAGGCATGGAGCAGCAAGTGAGTTGACCGTTGTCCTTCTGCAAGACAAGAATCTCTCGCATTAGACACCCCGCTTCAATTTCTACTTTCCTCCAATCAAAGCCGGATTGTCCAACGTCCAACAGCATCCATCACAGCTATGACTTCAGTGTTAGTGAATTCTATCGAGCCGAGTGCTTGCTTCTTGTTATATCTTTCTAAGGTACGTCAGTGCCTCGTCTCGTTCATGCGTTGTGATGGCCATTTGGCGCGAAATGTTTTGGTAGAGCATCTCCAGAGTCTCAATCTTTTGTTCTTGATCAATATAAAGTAGAGGCAAAGATTTTTGTGGATTGGGTTCTACATCTATGTACCCTTTTTGATGTTCTATTGGAATAACATGGTATCAAGTGAAGTGTGAACAGAGTTGGAGACCCTGGACGCACTCACAGTCTCGTCAGGGTTAGTGCCGCTGACTCAGACGGCTGTGCTTCCAGGAACAGCCTTGGCGAAGCTTCTACACGGTGAACTTGGTCTTGTTCTCCTCGCCGAAGCTCTCAGCACTCTGCTTGACCTTCTGGGCATCCCCGACCTCCTCGAAGATGTCGTAGCCCCACCGCAGACCGGGGAAGTTGAAGCGCTTGTGCCTCTCCAATGCGTTCAGGCCCTGGTAGGCCTCCTCAGGCAGCTCTTTCACCTTGAGGTTGGATGCGATCCTGTGCGGCGTCACGCTCTTGGGCAGGACAACGGTTCCGCGCTGGACACCCCAGCTGCCAAGCAGCACACCTGGGTCAACACCAAGGGTCTTGGCGATCTCGTGCACCTTGGGGTCATCCACGGTGCGCGGCTCGCCGGTCTGGTTGTTGCCGAGCGGCGAGTAGGCCTCAATGAGGATGCCCTTGCTCTTGCAGTAGGCGGTGAGGTCGTGCTGGGCCAGGTACGGGTGGGCCTCGATCTGGTTCACGGCGGGCACGACAGTCGTCTTGGAAAGCAGATCTTCGAGGCGACGGATGTTGAAGTTGGAGACGCCGATGGCCTTGACCTTGCCCGTCTGCAGCAGCTTCTCCATGGCCTTGTAGGTGTCGGCGGGATCGACGTCATCGAGCTTGAAGACGCCGCGCTCGTCGAGCGGGAACCACTTGTCGCCGGGCGCAAAGGCGCAGGGCCAGTGCATCAGGTACAAATCGACATAGTCGGTGCCGAGATCAGCGAGGGTCTTGTTGAGGGCAGGCTCGACGTCCTCGGGCCTGTGCTTTGTGTTCCAGAGCTTGGAGGTGATGAAAATTTGGTCGCGAGGCACGCCGGACTGGCGGATGCCCGCTCCAACCTCGGTTTCGTTGCGGTAGATGGCTGCGCAGTCAATGTGCCTGTACCCTGCTCACACGAAAACACCCGACGTCAGCGGACCCACTGGCAGGAGGAATACGCGCGTTTCATGCTGACCTTCGCGCAGGGCAATCTCGACCGCTTTTTCGACTTCGTGTGGTGCGGCCTGCCAGGTGCCGAAGCCCACGGCGGGGATCTTGGCGCCGGTGTTCAGCGTGAAGTGAGTCGGGAGAGGCATTGTGTGTCAATTGGAGGCTGTAGAGCAGGATGAGAGACAGAAGCAGGAGTGAATGGCAACATTGCGGCGGGCAGCTGGGTGATTAATGGCTGCTGCTGGTGTGGAGCACATGTCGGAAGCGCTGGCGGATAACTGCGCTCGGTTTCGGTGATGCGGCGGAGGCCCGGCGGAAAACGGGTGGAGCATGGCCAGGCACAGGCTGGGTGGGGCGCTGCAGCATCGCCAGCCCCAGCCGTCGCATTCTGCAGCGCGCGCTCTTGTGGCCGTCGCGACGGTGTTGCCGCCGGGTGTTGGTAGTGGTGATGATGGCGACGGCGACTGGGGTGCTGACAGAGGGGTATCGCAGCCGAAGGCTAGCGCGAAGCACAGCAGGGGTAACTACGACCGTCAGGATAAATATTTAAGACTTATGTGGGCCGATGAAGCTATCGTCCGGACGCAAATGTTGAATTAAAAATTGAACATTCACGTCCGGACGATAGCTTCAGCTCCCCATCACATGAGCGAGAGTAAACGCTGCAGCAGGACGGGCGGATGAGCCGAGGAGACGCGGGCGGTCGGGCGTGTGGTTTGTTCGCGGTGGTGCCAGGATTAGCAGATCTGGGGCTCCCGCGCCCCGCACGCAGTCGCTTTTTGTCGGAACTACTAAAGCCGCACCCTCCCAGCAGTTCCGCCGCGTCCGCAATCTTTTCCGCGCTCAAATGGCTGCTGCTGCTGTGTCGCCGTTGTCCGCCTCGTCCACCACCCAAGCCCAGCATCCCGAAAAGCGCAGGAAGATCACCCGCGCATGTGACGCCTGCAAAGCGTACATCCCCCGCCGTCCCCCATGCCCCACGCCCCACCGCTAACTGCCATGCCCAGGAAGAAGAAACGCTGTACCGGCACTCAACCATGTCCCTCGTGTGAGAAGGCCACAAAGCCCTGCACCTACCTGGCCAGTTACACCCGCGGCCGTTTCTCAACGCCGCCGCCGTCGCGCGGCCTCGATGCCCTGGTCCTCGCCGCCGAGTCCCACGATGTGCACTTCGCTGCCGAACGAGACCGCCGCCCGTCGTCTACACGCACTTCGGATGCCGCCAATGTTCCGTCTCCGCCACTCAACCGAGGCTTGCCTTCCCCTGAGGTTGCTGCCCAAAGACACCATTCCATGAGTGCTGCCTACGGCGGCATGCCAGTGCAGTCGCCAGGCCAGACTTTCTCTCAGCCTCCATCCTTCTTACCCCCGCTTCCGACTTTTCAGCAACCCCAACCGAATGCGACGGTAGAACAGCGGAGTGCTTCCCTGCAGCCGTTGCTATCGGCTGACCAATGGCGTCCTCCGGCCGTGCAGGACCCGACGACGGGCAGCAAGGACCCCTCCCGCCGGCCTTCCCCGGAGCCCGACGGAAACTTTGATGGTCACTACCTTGGCCCAAGCTCCAGCGTGGCCTGGCTACGAAGAGCCCTGAGGAAGCTGGGCCAGGCTCGCGCCCTCAAAGAAAAGCTGCACGACGATTCGAACCATGCGAGCCCCAAAGACGCCACCATCTTCAACTACGGAGACAAGGATGCCCCGCCGACCTTGGGCCCGGGCCTGTCTCTACCTTCTGCAGATCGTACCGAGTACCTCCTTACCCGATATTTTGAGTTTGCTGCCCCGACGTACAGGTTCCTCCACCGCCCTACCGTCGAGGGTTGGCTTGCGGCTATGCATGATCCGCACAATTCCCTGCACCCGGCGAAGAAGGCCGTGGTCCTGGTAGTCCTCTCAATAGCCACCTTGTACTGCCTCAGTCAGATCAAGGACCCTGAGCTGGATATTCGCCGAGAAAGCGAGATGTACTATCGGGAAGCGCAGTCTTTGTTATCGAAGGAGACTGGTCCCGCCACCCTGGAGTCAGTCCAGGCCAGATTTGCGTTGGTCCACTACCTGCTCAGCACAGCAAGATCGAACCAAGCTTGGTTCACATTTGGTACTACCGTGCAACTGGCCATGGCCCTTGGCCTGCACCGTAGACGCAGCTTGGGCGACAGGAGCGAGTCACTTATCGTTCGCGAGTCCCAGAGACGTTTGTTCTGGTCAATGTACACTACAGACCGTTACATGTCAGTCATGTTCGGCAGGCCAAGGTGGATTCAAGACGACGACATTAGCCAAGAGTATCCTCTGTCAGTCAATGACGAAGATCTCAAAGCTACTGAGATCATCTCGCCTGGACAGAATGACTGCCTTGAGGATGCTGCCATCTTCCACTCCAAGTTGACCAGGATAGTCGGCAGAGCTGCCAAAGAGCAGTACACCATGCCTTCCAGAACAGAATCGGAACGCCTGGCATCGGCATCGAAGCATAATAAAGATCTGCGGAACTGGAAAGCCGAGCTACCCGCCTATCTTTCAGGGGCGATCAGGCCGTCGAGTCTGATACCTATATTCCGCCGCCAGTCAACAGTACTAAAACTAGCGTATGCGCATGCTGTCATGCTTGTCAACCGACCGTTTTTACTTAATCTTTCAAGATATGGATATCATTCCATGTCCGCGAATCCCGCCACACGTGACTGTGTCGAGGAATGCCTTGCCGCCGCACGCACTGCAATCGAGATGGTCCTCAACTACATTACCGAAGGTCAACCTTTTTCGTCCTTCTGGTTCACTCAGGTTCGTATCTACCAGCACTGGCAATCCCTACAAAAGTCTGTTCATGCTAACCGCCCTTGCACATGCAGTACGTCGCCTTCAACGCCCTTGCCATCACCTACCTCTACCTTCTCCACCACCGCCGCCAGGGCATCGACATCCTTTTCCAACACCGCGACCTCCTATCCCTCGCCGACACCTGCCAGCAGTACCTAGTCGACGTCACGGAGGCCAACGCTCCCAGCATGCGCTACAGCATCATCCTCGAGGAACTCCGCGAAGAGCTCAGCCGCCAGGCCTCTTCGGCCTCCAGCACCAACGCCAACGGCACCGCCGCGTCCAACGGCTCGTCGGCATCCCTCTCGCAAGCGAACGGCCCTGACGGCTTGCATCCGTCGGCGGACGGCGTCAACGGCGTCAACCCCGTCCTCAGCCCCCGCGCGCTGCCCAGCGACAGCGCCATCTTGCTTGCTGGTGGTGGTGGCGGGGATTCCGAACCGCAGGTCGACGGAGACGGGAGCAGTGTGGGAGATCTGCAGCAGCTGGACTGGGATCTGGATTTTTGGCCGCAGCTGGATTCGCTGCCCATGTGTGAGTTTTTGGTCCCTCCCCCCTCCCCCCTTCTTTCTGGGTAGATGGAGCTATCGTCTGGACACGAATGTCCAATTATTACATCGACATTTACGTCCGGATGATAGCTTCAACTGCCCATGATATGCAAGAAAAACAAACACCAAAGTTCGAGAGTGCTGATGCGGATTTGAACAGCGTATTCGAATTGGGGTGAGTCGATGGCGGAGTTGGGGGTTGTACCAACTGCGTGAGAGGGGTAGTGTGGGGTGTAATGTAATTTTTTTGATGCGAGGCGCATGGAACTGTAACGAGGGGAAAAAAGGACAATGTTGGGATTGATT
Source organism: Lasiodiplodia sp. COLG20 (assembly GCA_009801085.1). NCBI lineage: Eukaryota > Fungi > Ascomycota > Dothideomycetes > Botryosphaeriales > Botryosphaeriaceae > Lasiodiplodia > Lasiodiplodia sp. COLG20. Next base: position 44,515 of record VNWV01000006.1, on the reverse strand, counting down.
TTGACTTCATGAGGGGGGAAAAGCGGGCGTTGGTCTGCTCGGTTTAAGGGGTGTCTGTCTATGCTGGTGGATCAGCCGGCACTTTTGTGAAATATATAGCCTTTAATGATGACATTCGTGTCAATGAAAAATGTAAAATTGTAGCTGCGAGGCGAGGACATGGTGGATGAAATATGGTGTGTTGATCAACTTTCACTGCGAGATGGCGGCGGCGGTGGTTATCTGCATCCTACAACGATGCATGGTGAAGCGCGTACGGCTTGAGATTCGGCGCGGTACTAGTAGCTGGTATAAGGATACACAACATCCGGAGGAGATATGTTTTAGTACTTGACCACTGGTCTCGCTGTTATTCGTGCTCGAGGCCACGTGGGATTCCTGAAAGTGGAGAACTGCACGACTGATCAAGAGGGGTACATGGATGTAGAACCCAATTCACCAAAAAAAAAAAAAATCTTTGCCTCTACTTTATATACACTCTAGGCAACCGTCTTCCTTCTACTGCTCTACCACATCATCTATGGAGACGTCGACTACATCTTCGCCTTCTCCACCGGCGGACGCCTCTCCTCCGCCCCAACCCCCCTCCTCAACGCCTCCCTCGCCCTCTCCATTTCCTCCTCCCTCCCGCCGCCAAAATCCACCTTCAGTATCCCATCCTGCATCGTGCTCGCCACATGGCGGCCGGTATCGACGTCGAAGATGCGGCCGTGCACCAGCACCCGCCCGTCGGCCCACCGATCCGTCCTCACCTCCTGGCAGAACCACCTCTCCCGCTCGTCGCCGACTTCCGCGTCCGGAAAAACCACGCCGTCGCCCAGGTCGTGCAGCACGACGCTGTGGCTGATGCTCGCGAGGGCGCTGCGCGCGCCGCCGGCGCCGACGGCCTCGCGCAGGCCCAGCGAGCGCGTGACCAGGTACAGCGATTCGCGGTCGCTGGCGTAGAGGTGCGCGCAGATGGAGAGGTTGATGTGGCGCCATTTGCTATTGCTCTTGCCGCTATCGCTATCCGTGCCCTCTTCGTCCTTATCATGCTGGCCTCCGCCCGTCCGGCGCGATCTACTACCGCCGTTACCACTTACGGACCCCTTGACCGTGTAGAGATTGGCCATCATCCGCGCCGCCGGCCGGGTGTCTTGCAGGGATGACCACTCTTTTTGCTTCTTCCCATCTTGCTCCTGCTCTGGGGCCGCGTCGTACGGTAGCAACGCCCACCATATGCCCGGCACGCTGGCCGAGCGGAACGCGTGCGGCGGACGGAATGACAGCACGGCCGAGAGGTCGTCGAAGCGCTTGACGGGGAGGCTGCGCGGGTGTGGGTAAGGGCGGTGGGAGGAGGAGGAGGGGGAGGAGTCGCCACCGCTGCTGCTGCCATGGCGCAGGAGGTCGGCAACAGAGTTCAGGGGCCCGCCGTCGTTGGGGAGGGGAGGGTCTTGGTAGTTGAGCGCGACGGGGGAGGAGGCAGGTTCAGGGCGTTTGAAGGAGACGGTGGCCGTGAAGCAACAGGAATCAGGCGATAAGGGAGAGGTGGGCTGGGTGACGGTGACGAGGACGGTGAGGAAGGATTTGCCGGCGCGCAGATGCGTGACGGTGTATTGGAAGGCGTGTTTGGAGAGGCCGGCGGCGACGAAGTAGCCGGATGTGTTCTAGAGTATGTATGAGCTTGGAGTCATTGCATGAAGCAAACATCCAGACATGGATGTGAATTTTAACATTGTACAAATACGTCCGGACAAATGATTCAACTACGCGCATGAGAAAGGGATACTATCTCCGATGAGACAGGTCCTAAAAACACCATTTTCTTTTTTTGTTTTGAACACGCTGTGGAAGTGTAACAGATGGGATTGCATTTTCCGGATAAAGCATAGGGAAAAAGAGGATGGAACAATAAAGCAAAGAGCACATACATGTATTACAAACCCGTCCGGCACAGTCTGCGCGGCCGCCCACGCTGCCTGCGCGTATACATGGCCGCCAAAGGTCGAAATGTACAGTTTGCCGTCAAAGATCCTGGGCCCACCGGGACATGGCATCGATGCAGATTTGAACGTGTTTTCGCCAATCTTCTCCAGCGCCATCAGCTCCGCAAAGTCTTGGCCGTCAGGCGGCAGCGGAATCCTTGGCAATTTCATGTCGGAAGCGGATATGGATGGTTCCACCACTGATGCTGTCCTCGGTGATGGTGGCGGTGCTGATTCCCGAGGATGTGGTGTTGCAGCTGGACGTGCACGAGCGCTTAGGTGGCGACGTATCGGGCTGCAGCGTGCTGGCAACGAGACCAGAGTTGCAGAAGCGGTGGTCAAGGAGTCTGCGACAGAGTGGCCTGAGGACACGAAGAGCATCGGTTATCGCTTGAGCAGTGGAGTAACATATTGATCTTGGCGCGTTAGCAAGTCGCAGGCCGAGGTACATTCTGGTGATCAGCGTGGGGGTCGCGATCTTCCCAAATGGACGCCTTAATTGCGCCATTTCCGCTTGAATTTGCCGTCTATTCGTCCGAGAGAGGCAAGTGCGCTGAAGATTATCCGTTCGTCGTCAACCTCATGTCTTCTTGTGTCGACCAAGTTTCTGGCCGTGGAAACCGACGGAGACAGTTGATGGCGTTGAGATGGGTAGCGAGGACGCAGGGATTACGATCCGTCTCGTTTTGTTCCGTGTTCCCCCCTGCATGATGCATAAGTGGTTGCCGGCGCGTGGAAGTGGCAGGTACGCGGGGGCCGTTGCGAGCCTCTCTTCAGCCGCAGCGAATGGAGCGAAGGACGAGTTGCAACCTGGACGGAAAAAATTTCAGACCGGGAATAAAGGCTGTTTGGTGTAACAGGTGTCGTGGACCCTTGGTGATCGACCACCCACAGCTCGTTCAGTGACTGCGCAGGGTACACGCGGGAGGCGGCTGAGCTTACAGTGAACTATCTTCAGACCCTCATAATGATTCATCGCTCAACGCCGCACATGCGAACAACTTGTCGATCCTAGCACATGCTCCGTGTGGTGGATCGGACAGCCGTATGTCTCTCCGAGGAAACCAAGCCCGGGGCGTTGAAGCGGTGTGTATAGTGTTGCATGTCGAGCATAATTGCCTTATTTGGCAACGGAGTATTCCTTTATTTCCATAATCCACAGTGACGTGGAGGCGGCGCGCAGCACACATCCATTGCCAAACAAAAAGCCACACTCAAATTCGGAGTGTGGATTCAAGAAAGCTCGATAGACATGACGACGAGCGCAAAAGCAAACCCACGCGGCGTAGAGGCGGCGATCCAGACCTGGCCATTTCTCGCTTCCTGAATCTCGGCCAATCAAGCAGGCCGCTTTCTCTTCCGACCCAATTGATTCGGATAGCACCCCATTTTGGCCGCACGCCTGTAAGGCGATGATGTGAACGTGTGGATTTGCACTGCCGCCGACGACCCGTCCCGCGTCTCCTGTCTGCCGTCCGCCCTGTGCTGATGGCGCCCGCTTCCTTCCGACGTCAATGGCGCAAGAGACAAAAAAACATAACCAAAGAATAAAGAAAATTATGTCAACCGCAAAACTTGATTTTCCCCTGCGTCTCGACATGAAACCCCAACATCAGACAACTGATCGGCATGACTCGATGATTTTTGCCCGTTTGAGCTCGCCCACGTTCAGGTCGGCGGGGTCTGGGCCCTGCGCCGCGTGCGCCAAGGTCTCTGCTAAATCCAGGAATACACATGATACACGCCAAACGCCAAGCATCGTGACGACAAGAGTGGATATGCCCACATAAGATGAAAAAAATAAAAAAGAAACAGAGCCCATCTTCAGCGCGCTCCCCTGCGCACGGCGTGATCGCCCACTATTTTTGTGATCGCCCACTGCAAGGGATTCAGGGTGCGTATCGCGCTGCAGGGCAACGTGGGCATGACGGTGCGGCGCTTTCCACACCGGTCCAGACCGATTCCATGGGAGTGTACATGACTCTCCAAATTGCCCCTTACGAGTGGACGCATATGTAAAGATGGTCAGCGCCAACATCCGACGGGGCCGCCGCTTCATTGTTTTTTGAGTCAGTGTACGATAATGGCAAGTATGTGGGCAACGTGGCTCTCGCGACGAAAGAGGAGGACGTCTCTCGAGACGATCATCTCCGGGGTGTCACTGACAATCTTTTGCTCCCAGCGAAACGTCCGTGTTGGAAGCGACTATCGCTGTTGATCTTCCCGGGGGATCTGGATCTTCGCTCCCCAAGTCCATGCAGCAGTGCGCAATCGCGGCCCCCACAACCCAGAAGAACCGTGGCTCGCGCTTAGCACGGGCGGCAGATGGCGCCATCCTTTGGGGCGCGGGCGGGCGGGAACGATCAGGAGGAGTGGGGAATGGGATCGCATGTTTGATGCGCCCGGACGACCCGCAGGGCGCGTGGTCAGAACGCGCGTGCGTGACGACCCGAGCGAGATCTAGCTTCCCGGACCCTTGGGAATCCCTCTGGCTTTCCCCGTTCGTGTTCGTGCGTAATGCCTTGTCTATGCGACGCGGCTTGCGGTTGGAATACACCTTGCTAGCCCTGTCAGCTACTCACTGGCTCTTCCGCCCTGCATTAGCTCCCGCCGCCAGGTCAGTGTCCATCCATTTCCCCCTTTGGTCGCTTTACTTTCACGTTGGGCGCGCGTGCGCTGCTGCCGTCGTCGGGAAGTCTTCCCTCAGGCTGGCATTCGCCACAATTATGGGGACGGCACTGTGCCGTTCGTGCCGACGCGGGGAGGATCGCTTTGGTGGCTCCGGACCTCGGTGCTCGTTAATCGAAAGGGAAAAAGCAGAGACTGCGAAAGCGACAATGCTAACTTAACGCGTCTACTATTAAGTGGAGCTCTTCGCGCGCGCGAACGCGCTTTCTCGGCGCGGACCGATCCGGGACTTGTCGGCAGTTTGCGCAATTGGGGAAAGTATGGCCCGCAACAACACTTGCCTGGGGATTACTCTTTGCGCTGTCGACCCCCGCTGAGTTGTTTTCTTTCCAGCGAATTGGTTAAGCTTACCCGCCGTGCTGGGCGTGCGGCGCTGGAAGGATCATTGTGGTTGAGACACTGCAATTGAACAGGTGAACAACATTATTTTTGATTTGCTTCTGCGCGCCCCCACGGAGATCCCCCCTAAAACTATGGGATGCTTGAGTAAGGTGAGTTCTTGTCATTTCTTGAGAATACGAAAATGCATCGCTGCGGTTGGGCATGGCGCAGAAAAATCGCACTGACTACTCGCAGAAGTGGATCCCCTTACGCGTCTCCCCCCAGCGCACGTTCTCCAAAGTTGGGGTACAAGTCCGAACTCGCCATGGTCGAGAACCTTTGAGAATGGCGACTTCTTTCAGCTGGCATTGATCACCTGGCGTGCTGAGGCGTGGGGTTAGTGCGGCGGCGCCTGCGTTGGCAGCAGCCAGTAGTTTTCCTCATGCACCATCTTCCCTTTTCGGAGCGACGTCCGGGGGGCGAGCCAGACGACCACACCAGCGACGAAAGCGATTGTCAACGCATGCAGGGGCGTGAAGAACAGGGAGGGGACAACAACCCGTAGTCGTACAAGATAATGCCGTGCGACTGGGCAAATGCTTGCCGCGACTGGTTGACAGCTGCGGTTGGTCAGCGTGGCCCCACGTTTTTGCATGCCGAACGAAAACCATCGAAGCTGACGTTTGCAGATGATAGGCACGGGATCGACCTCGACCCGCATGCAAATACGAAGCCGCCAACCGATCAGATTTACCAGCGATCAATGTGGGTCACATCAACGTGCAATGTCACCGGGCGCTGCAGCGCACGCGCGAGGCGGTGCATCTGAGCTGAGCAAAATGTGATATGATTCTAATCATAGCCGAAAGTATACTATCGAGTCGGGGAAAAGGTGATCTCGCTTAGAGATCTCGATGGATGGCTGCATTGCATTGCATGCGATGACGTGCAGATTGTGGTCTCGGAATCGATCCGACTGGGCTAGGGAAAAAGCAAAACACCAGGAAAAGTGAATCCCACCCCCGACACCTGGTGCGAAGGCATTAGGTAAACGGATGGAGTGTGTGAGAGCAGGAAACCAGAGAAGAGGAAACGAGTGAATGCGGTCAAACCCTCTCTAACGCCAGAGGCAAATCCATTGCCAGAACTAGTCCGAAAAAGGAAATAGGAGACCGCCAACAAGCCTGCCCAACGGTCCAAACCGCCAACCATTGACGGATCCAGGGATCAGATCTGTGCGCCTGGCTGCTCGTCCTTCCAGATCAGCTCCCTGCTGAATTTGGCTGGATCCCTTGCTTTCTCTTCGCGGCAGCGGGCGCAGTAGCCCGGCTGCAGGATGCGGACATCCTCGATGTAGGCGCACGCCCCGCGCATCTGGATCTCTCTGGTCTGCACCTGCGTGAGTCCGGCGAAAATCCTCGGGTTTTGGCGTTCGATGTCGTTAACGTTGAGCTGGCCAACAGTGCAGAGCTGAAGCAGCGGGGCCTCTTGAGGGCAGGGGCCGTGATCGCACTGCCACACCTTGGTCCATTCGTAGCACATGGTGATTGTAGGCTTCGTTGAAATTGAGGGAGAAAGTGGTCTGGAGATTCTGAGGCGTGCTTCAGGGTCAAGTGAAGAGTTTTATGGAAAGAGAAAAGCAACTTTTGATGACGGCAGAAGTGGATGGATTTTTCCCAGATTTCTTGAAAGATTCAGATATACCTCGAGGGACTGATGATCAGATGGATCTGACTTCACTTTTGCATTATATACCTCCCACAACCAGGCCATTGCGTGTGACTTCGGGTCGAAAGCCTCCTATGAAAGCCTCAGAATCTGGATACATGGACTACGTAGAGCGCACTGCATCCCCACGAGGCGAATAGAGGAAGGAGGATACGGCTGAGCGAATGCAAGGCGATTCCGTGGAGGGCACGTCACGACCACAGTGGATCTCCACATGCGCAGCTTGCTAGATTGGCGAGCGCCCATCCCGCTGTGGATCGATGGGTTGCCATGAGCCGCAGCGGTAGAGATCTTGGTGTAACCACATTGACCGGGTCGGCGGGCCATCAGGGTCTCATGGCGCGCTTGGACTCGAGCAGAGCGGCAGGTACGCGAGACAAGTCAGCTGGGTATATTCCTTTGTCTCTGGGGGGCGACTGGCCAGACCGCGGATGGCTTGCTGGCACGGGGCAATTTGGAATTGTTGCAAGCTGGCCGTTGCGAGTAGACGATTGGAGATGCGTGCCCACCAGGCATTATCGTCGTCTGGCGCAAGGGGCCGGCGAAAGTGGCCGGAGATTTCTGGCCGCACCGGAGAGGAGTTCATGATAATCACGCATTTCGCCGTGCTCCAATGATGACGTCTGTTCGCACATGGCGGTCAATATGGGTGGGTGCCCCGTGCAGGGACAACGCGCGTATTCTGGCACAGGGAGAAGTGGCTGTCTCCGGATCGCCGGTGGGAGTACGGACGTTGCAGCGGCAGCGAGGGGGGGGGCAATAGCAGCGGGAGTCCCGGAGCGCAGAGCCGTGGAGAGCGTGCGATACGGGCGAATGAGGAGGGGCAGCATTACTAGCCGTCTGGCTCGGCTGCGGTCCGCGCGGGCGTGACGGCAGCGGGTGCTTGGTGCTGGAGCATTACTCGCCTACGTGAAACCGGCAAGAGGGAGCTGAAAAATGACGATGCTCGCGAGCAGATCTTGTCTGGAAGCAGGGCGGGCTCGCGGGCTCGCCAACGGCTGCTGGAGGGGGCATGGCGCAGTTGGCGCTTCGAGAAGCGGAAAGCTCCTCTGGCTCTGAGTCGTGACCGGACGGGCGAACAACAGCAAGCAACGCGGGGTCGTCGGCGGCGGTGGCAGTGGCGCCCACAGCTGAGCGCAGGCAGAAGAGGCAACCGCAGGCGCGTGGTACAAGCGCGCCGGCGCAGGATCGCGTACCACCCACCGTCGCCGGTGGTGTTCGTCTTCTTCAGCCGCAGAGGGCTCCGCGGCTCCGCTGACCTACGTAGGCCAAGGCTTCATTTCTTGCGAACAGTGACACGAGCTTGCAGATGATCCCCGTGCGGCTGCCGCGCTGGGCTAGGTGCGCCGGCAGCTGCCAGCGTGCCAGCGCCGTCAGATCTGCCTCGCGCTCGCATTATTTCGGCCGGGGAATTGCTCGGCGGCCGAGTCGCGCGCGGTGTTTGGCGCGCTTCAGGGTCAGCGGCCGGTGGTTCGTGCAGCTGCTGGGGGCGGTGGGCGAGGGCGGACGCGGATTGCGCGCGCTGGCCAGGCGTGCAGCGGGCGGAAGCATCAACGGCGGAGACTGGGCGCGGCGGCGGCTATCGCCAGCGCAGTCGTATCGCGTAGGTCGCCGGCCGTTATGAGGCTCTGCGCGGAAGGGTCCAAGCAAGGCGTGCAGCTGCAGGAGAGGATCCGGTCCAAGGGCTCGCGCAGCGCGTGCTTAGTCAGTGTTGCCTGAGGCGCCCGCCCGCGCCCACGCGCACGTCGCGCTCCTTCCAGGATTCCGCCGCGGCTCACCTGCCTTTGTTACGCTGGCCTCGACGACGGCGGCCCTCTTGTGTCGCCCCACCGCGCCGGCCACACCGCCGATGTGCCTGTCAGACGTTGCGCGCGCCCACCAGACACGTGCGCGCTGCGGATCATACCCCGAGCGCCGCCCGCCACGAGCGTCGCCGCCCCAGCAGGCATCGCCCGGCTTCTCCACGACCAGCGTCGGGCTCTCTGCGGACGACCGCCTGCGACGAGAGCCGCCGACAACGCGCCTTCCAGCACCAGCACGTTGGGCGGCAGCACGCGCCACCCCTCAGGCCCAAGCCCGCGCGGTTTGCGCCCGCACCCCGATCGAATCGCGCGCATCGCATTGATGGGATGGGCGGCGTGCGCGAGTGCTGCCCGGCGCCACCTGCCCGCCCGCCTCCGCGCGCCGACTCAGCGCCCGTCTGGGTCGCATCTTGCGCTTGCTCATGTTTCTATGAAACGCCATGTCCCGCCCAAGCTTACGCCATTGCCGTCCGTTGGCGTGGGCCCCCTGGGCAATCCCGCCGCGCCAGACTCATGGCCGCTGCGCATCCATGATTCCTGCCATCTTACCGCAACCGGCAAGACGCACCTGGTCAGACCATCCGAGGGCGGTCACCGCTGAGCCCCAGAGATAGCCGGGGAGCTTGATTCAGACGCCTTGCAATTTGTGCTGTGCGTGACTTCTAAGCCGTTTCAGCTTCTATACTCGTAAATTCGGGGTTGGCCAATCACCTACCCTGACCAGGAACAACGAGGCTCCGCCACGTCGAGCTGCGTACCTCTCCTCAGCCTTATATCCTGCAGCTCCCTGGTGCACCGTTCTGGCCCCTCGACCTCGCAGACCGAGTCTCTCCTCTCACCAGACCACCGCCCACGCCAGTCACTCGTTCCAACGACGTCTTAAAGATCGTCCACGCCCACCCCAACCAACCACTCACTGGCCCTTTCCTCCTTCTCCAACCCGTCTTGATCCAGCATCTTCTCGTCGCCGCAGCCTCGCTGGTACAAGACTATCATCTCACCCTCATGCCCTCGAGAATGTCCACCGGCTACTACTACAACGAGGCGGACCTCGCCATGATGGACATGTTCCCCGGAAGCACCTGCCAGCCCTCGTCGTCCGCCATGTACGCCCCTTGCCAGATGCAGCAGATGGCTCCCCGCCAATTGCTCGACGCCCGGCCGCACCCCATCGCCATGAACGGATACGTCCCCCACCAGCAGTCGCCCGCCCTTCCCGCCCACGGTTCGTTCCCGCAGCAGGAGTACTGGACCCCGCAGCACTCGATGGCTCCGCAACCGTCACTGGCCGTTCCTTCGTTACCCCCGTACGCCACGCCCACCATGGCTTACGCCCAGCCCCAAGCCATGACGCCGGAGAGCACCCTCCCCTCGAGCTACACGCTGGTCCCGCGCGGCTCGAGATCGCCGTCCGCATCCACCGGCGCCTTCTCTCCGCAGCCTTCCGTGGACGGCAGCGTTGCCGAGTACTCGCGCTCCATCTCGCCCAGCGCCAACTCGGCGGACCTGCGTGCATACGGCTACCTGAACAAGAACGGCACGTGGACGTGCGCTTACCCCGGCTGCACCTCAAAGGCCGTCTTCACCCGCGGCTGCGACCTCAGGAAGCACCACAAGCGCCACACCAAGTCCTTCTTCTGCAGGCACGAGGGCTGCCCGCAGGCCACCGGCGGAGGCTTTTCCAGCAAAAAGGACCTGGCGCGGCACGAAGCGAAGCACAACCCCGGCGTCGTGTGCGAGTGGGACGGGTGCGAGAGGATCTTCAGCAGAGTGGACAATATGGTAAATTGGAGCGCCAATCCCGATTTAAAAATTGCTATTTCTCTAACTTCGGCTGCAGAGGGACCACGTCAAGCGCATACATCTCAAGGGCGCCCGGCCGGTGCCCGGCAAGCGCACCACGACTGCGTAATTGCATTGCCCCGGTCGATCGCTTGACTTCTTCCATTTCTATTTTCTTCATGATTTCGAGCAGGCCCTCGAGACGGTCGGGTAATGGCAGATGAAATCATATGGCGATCGTCGTGGCGTCACGACTGTAATGACTAGGAAGACCGACGCATCATCTCAGGGATTGGCCGCTCGACGGAAAAGCACGTCACGGCAAAAGAAGACTCAGCATTAGCCGCAGCGCGGGCAGGCGGGCAGGCAGGACGAAAATAGCGCGCAGGCGCAAGTTCCAAGTTCTTTTTTGCTTGCATGAGTCGCCAACGCGGACATTACGGGCATAGAGGGGATAGACAGGTCGGAGCAGGGCACGGCATTGGCATTGTACAAGGTTGTTTTGGTGTGGAGGCGTCACAGGCGTTTTTTTCCTTTGGGCGCAGATGCATACCCCAGGCAGCATAGCATCGGGAGAAAAGCCGCGGACTTTTCGAGTCAACAGCCGCATGGATGCACGGGATAGGGTAGTCTAAAGTTGCAACAGCCGCAGTTATAGTGGGTCAGACGGCCGCTGCTACGCATTGAAAAAATGATCAATACGACAAGTAGACGATTGGAAAATACTACAGATTAAATGCTTGAATCAGGGCGCCATGCCCTTCTCGTCAGCGTCTGATCGGATCACCCGACGTGCGGGCTCATCCCGTGCCCAGCGAGGGCGGCGCATGTGTGTGCGACGGTTGCACTTTCTGCCTGGCGTGCTGGTAGCTTTCGTTGGCTGGTGCTGCCCCGAGGTGGTCAGAGGGGAGGGGGGGAAAAAGGAAGAATACTCAGGGCCGCTCCTGCTGCAACGCCGTCCAGACACGCCCAAGCGGCGGCCCCCATCACCTGGCGGTCTCCCGTCGATTCCAAGCCGCAGGATGCTGACCCTGGCGGCGGACTGTCGATCGGCGTTTCTGCGCTCGAGCTCGAGCAGGCGATTGGTGAAACGGGGGGTGGGTGGCTGGAACATGGGTTAGTGGGAGGCCTGATATTGCAGGGCTGCTGCGTGCAACCCCAGAGGGCCGGCTGCGGGAGCTGGTCGCCCTCTCAGCAGCAGGGCCGACGGAGCGGGAGGCGTCGGAGCGGCGGGCGGCGGACGAGACGGGATGCTTGGTGCGAGTTCCCAGGGCGCGCGTGGGTGTGGTGCGTGCCGGCGTATGGGGGGAGGGAGGCCATGCCAGACAGCCGGAACCTCATCTTGATGGCGGTCGGCAGCCAGCGATATCTGGGTCCGGACCGTGTCAGCGGCGGGATCGCACGCGGTGCTGATGCTGGGAATGGAGCTGGTGCCGGTGTCGGTGCTGTGAGGTTGTGCAGCGCTGTGCAGCGCGTGGAGTGGTGCCTGCGTCCACGCGATGCCTAATTTCTCAGGCAGAATCCCGCGCCGGCGAACCAGAGGCCGCCAATTTTAATTCTCAACGACAGATCGCCCATCGACAATCGCTCGCGAACCGCCATTTCCCTCGCGCCCGCCTCAGACGTAGGTGACACAGCTCGTTGCACGCCAGCACCTCGACCCTTTGACGCGTCTGCCGCCAGCACAGCAGCGACGACCGTTCTGGACTGCACTGCGACAGACGCCCGTCCGTCCGAGCGCGCTGCCGACCGGCTGCCGCCTGCACACGGCTCGCTCCCGAACACTCGTCCAGCGCGCAACGTCGACGATTGAGCAGCAGATTCCCTGCCTCGGCGCTCCGCCGCCGCTCACCTCATTCGAGCAACTGCAATCTCCGGCCCACCCGTTTCGTGTCCACTCCAGCGTTACCTCACCAGCGCCCCATTGGGTCTCTGGTGTTCTGTTTGTAGCGCTGCCCTCTCGTTGCTTTTCTCCTGCGGGCAGTTGCGCCGCAGATTGAGTACGTTTCATCGGCATGCGCCAGTCTCTCAAGGTGGCCCCTCGCGCCAATTTTGACAGAGGCGCCTTTCCCGTTCAGCTCGCATGCGCTCATCGGCTCCCGGGACGATGCAGCAGGACCGGGTCCCGCCTGTCACTGACGCCGCCGAGCTGTTGGACGTTGGCCCGGCTGCTCCCGTCGGGCTTGCATCTGCCTCCAAACGGCGCCGACAGCCCTGCTTCGGAACCGCTCTTCGCCCCAACGCCGTTTCAGCGTCCGCCAAATTTCCACTGCTCTTGCCCGCCCCGCCCGTGTCTGTACCGTGCATCGCGCCCTCTGGCTGTCCTTTTCCGGGCGCCTTCGACCAACACTACCCCAGAACCGCTGGTGTGATCGCCAATCTCAGGGGCAGGGGATCGGGGTGGTTCCCGTCATCGACATTGGCCGATTCCCCACATTCTCCACAAGCGAAGCAGGGTTGCGCTCATTTTTTCATGATGTGCAGGAGCCTATCGTCGAAAAGCGTCGTCAGCTAATACGAGAACTGTCAAGCGGCAGGTCCGTGGGGTGCTCAGCGCTAAACGACGTCAAGCCAGATGCTTATTACTCAGGGGCCGCCCGCCCGCTTATACATCAACCCCATCAGTCCTAGACCTTCGGCGATATCTTCCTTGGCCTCGCTCTCCGCGCACCAAAGTCACGCCACGCCTGCTTGAAACGGCCAATCGTGTCTTCACGTCTACCAATCTGAGGTCGTTTATGATCACGCCCCAGTCCGCCCTGCGTTTCTCCGTCGCCTAAGGGCGAAAAGTAGGCTATTGGTAGAAGGATCTTCCACGCGACATGTTGGTCTCTGCACAGGTACCGTCTGGAGGCCGCGGAATGCCTCCCAGTACGTCAGAGCAAGACCGATATCAACACTGACTTGCAGCTGGTTTCAACAGGCGACGCCGTAGTCATGTTCCCCGGTGATCGTCTCCGAGACAGCTTACATGATCGATATACCAACCCAGTTGATACAACGCCACTACTCACTCTCTATATCTTCCGCGGACCTCGTACTTTGCCCCGGAGTCTCGGAGAATCTTCGCCAATGTGATGTCTTAGTTCCTTGTTTTGTGACCTGCTTCCTGCTTCTTCCTATCTACTTTCAGCCGGGCCTCCTATGTTTAGTTTACGTCCGAAGGCGGCAGAGCCGACAACCCCGCCCTTCAACCGGCTTGTGTTACCATAATCATCACGACCGGATGGCCAATGCACGCATCCTGCGGCCAACTCAGAGCAACCACGAGCGCCAGCGCATCCCTTCGCCTTGTGTAGCACCTACCGCGAGTACAACCACCGCCACAACCGTGACGCAAGCACATGCCTTCGGTTGGAACAGATTTAGAATCATGCGCATGGTTCGGACGACGCTTAGCCCGCAGGTTCCCGGAGACGGCACCGACTTTTGCAACATCAGCCCTTTGTTCTGGAAATATCTCCAGGCCACGCGTACGTGGACCCGGTGAAGGGCTTAAAGTTTCGCGGGCCTCCGAGATCTACCTATGCGTTTATGCCTCGGATCACGCAGTTGCCGGGGAAGGAGCAGTGCTGTTGCAAAAGGCGTTTGAGCTGCGGCGGGGACAAAGTGGGATACCGATGCCTGAGGCACTTACTCACGACGAGACATTTTGGCATTAACAGGACTGGAGTGGGAACTAGCTGCTGCCAAGCTGGAGCTGGGTTGCCACGGTTCTTCTTGACGGTTGCATCAACGGAAAACGACAGCTCTCACGATGTGCATGGTCACTGCACTTTTCTGCGCGGGCAACAGCCTGGTCTGTGACGTTCGACATCATGAAGCCTTCCACCGGCAACGCCGAACTTGAACCTTAAGCGGCAACCTTATATTGACAAGAGATCGACAGGAAGGGTCCGCGACGCACAAGTTCCCGCCCGTACGAACAGTCGACTCGTCACCAAGCCACCGCCATGACGATTATGCTATAACTCGTATACTGTTAGGACTTTGCCACCGCGAGTCAGGAAAAGAAGGCATGCTCCGAGAAGGTTCACGAATTGCGCCATTATGCATACCGCAACAAGCTTGCTCCTATGTCATTTGGTTCGCCCACGTGGGAAAACTCTATCGTGGAGAGATAAGCGGGCGGAAGGCCGGTGCAAGAACCCTGCAGAATGCCGGTTTACGGAATCAGGCAAGAGTCAGACCAGACACGTTTGGAGGGCTGGTTTTTTTTTCTTGGTCCACACTCGAAGCATGGGTATCTCAATGTGACGGAATTTGCAGCGGAAAGATGAAGTACCGCACAAAGCTTTACTTGCCAGGTACATGGTAAATGGAAGAAAGCGATCACGCCGAAGACCGAGAAAGCAGGAACAGACGGTGAGTGAACAAACTTCCGCGCACATGTCTTTGATTATTCGCGCAGTCGTCGCTCGCAGGAAAGATCAAACCCCGGTAATGTTGTACAGCTTACACACGGAAGACCGCGGACCCTTTCCTTGAGAACCAAATCTCACCCTTACGCATGCTAAAGGATGCTCTCACAATACGCAGGACTGGTTACCATGACAAATGTCATGCACCACTTGGGCCAATCACAACAAGACTTGCTAGTATGCTTACCATCACGAGAAGCCAAAATTGACAGTAGGGTAGATCCGGCAGTCGCCTCGATCATCTCTGATCTTCGATCGCATCTCGCGGCACGAGTAAAGGGATAGCCGGCCAGACCAGTCTGAGCCGGCTTCGCTTTCCCTGCCTCACGCAGACGGCTGGGCTTGCTGTTTGGGCGTGAAGATGTGCGCGCGTGCGCGGGACAGCGGCTGAGCTGTATGTGCAGAACAGCAACTCTCTGCAGACGAATGCGCCACAATTTGGGCTTGGCTTGCGCAAGCTTAAGCTGCAGGTGTGCCTGATCCACCGGCAAAGCTCCCATGATCATCGTCCCACAAACACGGTAATTATCCCACAAACCAACAGCGAACAGGTGCGTTCATGCCCATCGACTTTCTTCCTTCGGACCGGGGGATTCACGCAGGCGTCGATGAGGCCGTTTCCAGGCCTTTGAGGGGACTCAGCCAACCAATCAGTCCCCACATGTTGCGGTTGAACGGAACGAGATGTGGGGTCTTTATTGGCACGCCTAGCTGCCTTGCTGCCCTACTTGCGATGGGGTCCTCGAGAGCAGCGACAACTATGACGACCATGTGCGTGTTGTTAGAAGCGCGCATGTGCATATGCGCGCGTGTGGGCACGGGCTGAGCGAGTTTAGGAAGTGCACAGGTTGATGAGCCCAATGGCACTTTGAAAATGCGATGTCCACAAGGATGCGCCGTCTTCGGTGCTAGCGCAGACCCTTTTTTGTTTTTCCAGCCCATTATTTACCACTTGCCTTGACGTATGTACGTACTCCACACCGCCACATCAAACGACTCCCGTGCGTTGCCATGGTGTACTTTTGGCTGTTCAGCTGCCTGGCGGCCCGACACGTACCTCTAGTATCTGCCGTCTAGGCTATTCTGCCTCTACCGTCGGTTCACCGCCTACCCTGGAGCTTGAGCTTGTGCTCATGCCTCCGACAGCGGACTTCGGCACTATACCATCCGTGGCTAACCGCCGCAGTTTGCGGCGTTGTGGAGCAAGGTCCGAGTAGCGCCGCCAGCCATGGCCGCCGCCGCCGCCGCCCAGCGCCCAGCAAACCGGACAACTCATTCTTCTTTTTGAAGGAACAAGCCTCAAATGCGATTTTAACTTTTCCATGGTGCTTCTAGCTCCGGACGGTTGCTCGTGGCTTATTCCCGCTTTTCCCGCCATCGTGCGTCATTTTCCTCCCATGACCATCTTCCATCGTGCCATTCTCTGATGGTACAATCCGTCGGCAGCAGCGCTTGTACCATTTTCTGGCGGTCCTTTGACTAAAGGTATTCCGTCCGAGCAAATGGACGGACTGCGCCGGTATGTTCCAGGACGGCCCGTAAAGGGACGTTTGTAGCGTTCACTAAGCGCTTTGACTAAAGGTGCAAGGCGTCGTTGGCAGAATGTACTATTGTCCTCTCGTTGGTCTGTTTTCCCCCGCTCGCGCGGCCTTTCCGTTTCCGGACATTACTCGGGGAGGCGGGAGAGGCATTATGTGCCAACAACAACATCATCATCAATCGACAGATGGGTATCCCTGGTGATTCTGGACCCTGTTCCATCTGTGGCATCGCCACGCTAAGTCCACCTCCGCCGCCTCCGCCTCTCTTTCTCCGCGCGTGAGGCGAACGTGATACAATGGGATTTGCAGTTTGCCATCTGGGGCTGTTCGACTGCCGGCGGTACCCCTGGTTCAAAAGACACACATGCATGGATCGGCCCCGCTCAGACTGGGGAAGAGAGAGACGCGTCTGGACCGTGACGAATCCATGTAAGAGATCGAGACGAAGGATCCACGGGGTGGGCCGCTGTCTGATTTGACTCTCTCCCTCTCCTCTAGGAGAAGAGACCTGGGATGATGGTGGAGCGGTGTTAGTGGTGGTGCCGGGAACATGCGTGCGGCACACCGGGGGATGGTCACTTTCGGCTGCAGGGGAAAAAGGTGGGTATGTGGGCGGTGGCTTGGGATTGGGCTTCAAGGAAGTCAATGGGAGGGGTCTCCCTTCGTTGGGTTTGCGGCTAGGGGAGATGTGTGATGTGTTGTACACACACTTTGTGGGGTTGTGGGAGGGATGTTGGTGTAGGTGGCGCCAGAAGAGCTGAAGGCACGGAGGGCAAGTATACCGACACGGCCTTTCCTTTCTACATGGATTGTATGTGGGCCACGGACGGACATGGGTAGGACGGCAGTTCTTCAGAGCCGAGCAGTGTGTGCGGTGTTTTGGGCGTTCTTGGTGGCTTTGGAAAAATGGCACGATTTTGGGACGTTTGAAGAGTGGGCATGGGAGTCTAGACCTCGCGCCCTGGTTTTTTCGGCTTACGATCTTATCCCGATCTATCTTCCTTGTCACTGCTCCTCTTGGCCGGGTATCTGCTCGCGGCGGACTTTCTCCACTCTTTTTTCTGCGAAGTGGAACGGAGACGGGCTTTTCGAGCGGCGAGGAGGAGAGGGGGCGGAGGTGGTGGCTCTCCGCCGTCCGCCGTCCGCCGAGTCCGCCGCCTTGAACTATAGAGCTACCGCTGAGGCACCCTATCACGACTCCGCAGGGCTGCAGTTGCCTTGCATTCAAGATTGCGGAGTACCATGCGAGGTACGGTACGAAAACCGCACATTGGTTCGGTTGCGAAGATCACCCGCTCAGGACCCGTCGTCGTCCGTGGAATGAGGCTTTGGGAAGGGCAAAAAAAAAAAAAAAAAGCGTGAAACACGCAGTGGTTTCCCATCATGCGTCTCAACAATGCCAGCAAGCATCACGGTGTACGGTGCGTGCGCGCAATCGTGGACGATGTGAAAGCACGGTTGTTGTTGCTAGGGTCATGCTATCTCGGCGAAATGCACGTGCGGCATCTACACCGTTTTTGTGGTGGAATCCTTCAGCCTCACTTCTCCTGGCACTTCCCTTTCATTTTACTTGCGCACGGGGCTTCACCAGCTTTTGCGGAATGACGTTGCGTTATTCCCTGGGTCGCTTGCGGCTTGGACCTCATGTACTAAACTTTATTCAAAGGTCATGGGAGGTGTGTATGTGCGCGCTGTGTCAATGCATGGACGGTTCTTTTTGGTGTTGCTCCTTTTTTTTTCTTTTAAATTTTCGGCGCTGAGCATGTGACAGCAGATGGTGGAAGGTCCGTGATTTTGATGCTGATGGCTTTCTCTTCTGCCCAAGTAGCGTTGGATGCGTTGGACTTGTCATATGTAGTACATACATACCTAATACGGTTAGATATGTTCACTGTCCCAAGAGCTAATTCGAACGCAGTTGTGTATTACTCAGCCCGTGCCTTGGTAGTTATGAAGCTCTTCAGTGGTGCTTGTCTAAAAGAGTGTGAATTAGCTGCTATCATTATTTTTGATGTAATCGTATATCGTAGAAGATTTTGTCCTTCCATGACGCTTAAGAAATCTCCTCCGCCCTGTAGATGCACTCGCACCTCCACTCCCATCTCCTTAGACGCTTATCGGAGCTTTTCCATCTGTCTAGAACTCAACACCATTAGTAGTTGGATGCTCGTGAGGGATGATAGCCGGGAAATTCCCTAATAAGAAACGTGCTATGCCAAGTGGAGGTGGGAGTAGAGATATCAGTGGATCTGCAGGGCGGAAGAGATATTAGGCTCCCTCCATAGACAGTCTCAATAAGTATCCAGACGTAGATGTAAGTAGCCAACTCCATGCGTACATCAACATATAGTCTTCAATTGCGCATTTAAATAGTATGCAATGTTTCTGATCAGAGAGTAAATTGAGACTGCTTTTTTTTTTCCGGGGGGAATAGAGTCAGTCGTGATGTAAGTAAATTTCACTAACTGTTGTTGTGTGTATAATTCGGGGAGTACAGAGCTTGTATCTTCTATCAACCGGCTTTATGCCACTACCGAGTTCCGGAGTACCATTTGTAATGCTATGTGCAGCACTCATTGGATCAACTGCGGCCCATCAATTTCAATTCCTTAAGCGGTCAATTGTTGCCACGCGCAAGACCGAAAATTTTCCAAAGCTCGTTGTATTTCTGTATTCTCATAGGACATTGATCAAGTGTCAGCCGGGATTAGGCGTCTACATTCAGGTAGAGATGTGTAAAATATAGATAAAAGACATATTCTTGTAAGCGACGCTGATTGTCAGTCATGGGACGAATCGAGTCTGTACTACTTCGGAGGAGGTTCCTGTTCCTATCGCGATGATGCGATGGAGTGGGGCAACTTTATCTGGTGTTGACAAAAGGGTTTTCTCTGCCATGAACTGCTACGTAATGCCTTTTCATGTTTACGATGGCGGAATTAGTCTAGCCGAGGTTCACTGGGCACGTCAAAGTGCTATAGTTCATTTCAGACACAGACCGGTATTATAAGGTCCCTAAAGCATGTTGATATTCGTTCGGGTATAAGTAGATGGAAGTGCATGCATCGGATGCACTTGCGGGCCGCACCCCGCAGTGCTTCATGGGAGTGCTCGCAGGCATTTCATTGGCGGATGGTGGCGAAAAAGTAGCGGAACCGAGGGCGGAGGGCGGATAAGAATCCGCCACGCACTTATCCGCGTCGGTTCTCGCACGTCACTGGCTACGATAGGGCGGGAAACCGGCAAAGGACGATTGCGGGGCAGTGTTTACGCGCATCGGAAACGTAGTTTCGGGGCTCCGGAATGTATCGCAAGACGTGGTTCAACCTTTGATCGCGTATCCCGTTATTTGAAGCGCGCTGCGCCGTTCATTAGCCTCGTACCTTCTTCTCTCCACTCCCCAGGAGCAACGCACCATCGATACCCAACTTTTCCCAACATGCTTTCAGTGATTCCTCCTTCGGCAGCCGAGGCGCCGCATGTCGCCTCCAAGCACAGCTACGAGGCTCAAGTCAACGCGGTAGACACCGACTCGGAGCCAGAGACGGTACCCCCGGAGCCCAGAAGCGTTGACGAGTTGATGCGCAGCCGGTCTCGGACCGATCCGGATCTCCCGCTCATCTCATACCCGTCGTCAGGCATCCAATATGTCGACTACACGCCGCGGCAGCTCGACATATTCGCGTACAGAGTCGCACAGGTGTACAAGGGATTGATACCGCAACGGACGAGCTCGAATGAAAAGCCGGCGGTCATTGGGCTGCTCGGGCCGTCGAATCTCGAGTACCTCATCACCATGCTGGCACTTACCAAACTCGGCCACACGGTCATGTTTCAGTCGACAAGGATCTCGCAAGAAGCGCACGCGTCGCTGCTGAACACTACCAACTCCAGACACATGGTTATCGACCCGTCGTTCGCCGACATGGCGGCGGCACTCAAGCGGGACAACATCCCCGACCTCAGCGTCATCCCGATTGCCGGGCCCGAGGTCTACAGCCATCCCATCTCAGAGGCGGACCACCGTCTCGACACGCGGATGGACCACAAGCTCGACGTGGAGAAGGAGCAGAGCCACGTGGCGTGGATCATCCACTCGTCGGGGTCGACGGGGCTGCCGAAGCCCATCTTCCAGACGCAGCGGGCGGCGCTCAAGAACTACGCGACCAACATGAACATGCGCGGCTTCATCACGCTACCGCTGTTCCACGCCCACGGCATCGGCTCGCTATTCCGCGCCGTCGACTCGCGCAAGCAGATCCACCTGTACAACGCACAGCTGCCGCTGGCCAAGCAGTACCTGATCGACATCATCAAGGCGCACGACTTCGAGATTTTCTACGGCGTGCCGTACGTGCTGAACCTGCTGGCCGAGGACGACGAGGGCCTCGAGCTACTGGCGCGCTTCAAGATCGTCATGTTCGGCGGCTCGTCGTGCCCGGACTCGCTGGGCCACAAGCTGACGGCGCGCGGCGTCTACCTGGTCAGCCACTACGGCTCCACCGAGACGGGCCAGCTGATGACGTCGTTCCGCCCGCGCGACGACCTGGGCTGGGACTACCTGCGGCCCGCCGACAACGTCAAGCCGTTCCTGCGCTTCGAGGACCGCGGCGGCGGCCTGTACGAGTGCGTGTGCCTGCCGGGCTGGCCGTCCAAGGTCGCCACCAACCGCCCGGACGGCGCCTACGCCACCAAGGACTGCTTCACCCGCCACCCCACCCTCCCCGACGCCTGGAAGTACTACTGCCGCCTCGACGACACGCTGACCCTGAACAACGGCGAGAAGGCCAACCCGCTGCAGCTCGAGGGCGCCGCCCGCGAGTGCACCCTCGTCGAGGAGGCCGTCATGTTCGGCGCCGGCAAGGCCCGTCTGGGCCTCGCCCTCGTGCTGTCCGACGAAGGTGCCGCGTTGCCCGAACAGCAAGTCATCGACGCCATGTTCGAGACCATCAAGCCTGCCCACGACACGCTGCCCGCCTACGCCAAGATCGACCG
Organism: Lasiodiplodia sp. COLG20; assembly: GCA_009801085.1. Taxonomy (NCBI): domain Eukaryota; kingdom Fungi; phylum Ascomycota; class Dothideomycetes; order Botryosphaeriales; family Botryosphaeriaceae; genus Lasiodiplodia; species Lasiodiplodia sp. COLG20. The sequence continues at coordinate 23,273 of VNWV01000006.1, read as the reverse complement.
CGACATGGTGCTCGTGCTGCCCGCCGGCACCGCTTACCGCGTCACCGACAAGGGCACCGTCATCCGCCAGGCCTTCTACAAGCAGTTCGCCGCCGAGATCGAGGCCATGTACGAGGAGAAGGTCTCGGCCGACGCCCTGGCCCTCGACGAGCCCCAGCTCCGGGACTTCATCCGCGCCGAGGTCGCCACCGTGCTGGGCCTGCAGCAAGACCAGCAGCAGCAGCAGCTGTCCGACGAGCAGGACTTCTTCGGCCTGGGCATGGACTCGCTGCAGACGACCAGGTTGCGGACCGCGTTCGTGAAGAAGCTAGATCTGGGCGGCAAGCAGCTGGGGTTGAACTGTGTCTTCGACTATCCATCAGTGTCGGCCCTGGCTCGTCACCTGTACGCATTGAGGACCGGCGAAGATTCCCGGCAGATCTCGAAGGAGGAGGAGATGCAGGCCTTGATCGAGCAGTACTCCACCTTCAGGGAGCACATCCCCCAGACCCGCCAGGTCGAGGGCGAGTACGTGGTAAGTGACCTTTCCCCTCGCCCAACCAACCACCCCGCAACACTTCCCACTAACCCACCCCCGCAGATCGTCACCGGCGCAACCGGCTCCCTCGGCGCCCACGTCGCCGCCCAACTCGCCTCACTCCCCACCGTGCAGCGCGTCTACTGCCTCGTCCGCGCCCCCTCGACGCCGACCGCCGCCTCGGACCGCGTCATCCGCTCGCTCCAGGCTCGCCACCTCTGGGCCTCGCTGCCCGACTCCTCGCGGGCCAAACTGACCGCCCTCCCCGCCGACCTCTCCCGCCCCGACCTCGGCCTCGACGCACCCCAGCTCGACATCCTCCGCACGCAGCTGTCGGCCGTCATCCACTGCGCCTGGGCCGTCAACTTCAACCTGCAGCTGCGCAGCTTCGCGCGCGACTGCGTCGGCGGCGTCGCGCATCTCCTCGACCTGTGCCTGTCCGTCCGCGCGCCGCGCCCCGCCGCCTTCAACTTCTGCAGCTCCGTGTCGACCGTGTTCAACACGGCCGCGTACCTGCAATCCACCTCGAGCGAGCGGTTGGCGCAAGTGCGGATCGACGAGGCATTGCCACCTAGCCTCCGCTGCGCCCAGGACATGGGCTACGCGCAGAGCAAGCTCGTCGCCGAGACGCTGTGCCGCCGCGCCGCCGCCGCCCGCCCGGGGCTGCAGGCGCGCGTCCTGCGCGTCGGCCAGATCGTCGGCGACGAGCGCCACGGCGTGTGGAACGCAACCGAGGCGGTGCCGCTGATGCTGCGCTCCGCCGTCACGCTCGGCGCGCTGCCGCGGCTGGACGAGAGCGTGCGCTGGCTGCCCGTCGACGTCGTCGCGAGGGCGTGCGTCGAGGTGGGGTTGAGCGACCAGGCGGAGGCGGAGGTGTATAATGTGGTTAATCCGCAGACGCTGCATTGGACGAGGGAGTTGTTGCCGGTGTTGAGGGAGGCGGGGTTGGTGTTTGAGGAGGTGGAGGTCGAGGAGTGGTTGGAGAGGTTGAGGGGGGCGGAGCAGGATCCTGAGCGGAATCCGCCGGTTAAGTTGTTGACGTTTTGGGAGGGGAAGTATGGTGGGAAGAAGGATGTGGACGTGAAGAAGCCGGAGGTTACGTGGGAGACGGACAGAGTTAGGCGGTGGTCGAATGCGATTGCGACGGTGGAGAAGCCGGGGAAGGAGCTGTTGGAGAAGATTGTGGGGTACTTCCTCAATGAGGCGTGGAAGAGTGCATAGATTTGGTGTTTAGTTTCGTAGTTTGGTTTTTTTGGTCTCTGGTTGGAGTGATTAGCATTATGGCATCTTTTCTCTTTCCTTAAGCGAGAATCGCATGTTGCTGTGACATAGTAACTTGAGGGTCCAGAATCCGAGTTGATTGCCGTGCTCTGGTGACTATTTCGGACAGTCACCTCAACTCAAAGTAGGTTGAAAGTCAGACCGCAATGGAACTGGATATGCCAATTGGTATGAATACGTGGTTGCAGAATGCCAAAGGAAACGTGGCAGTGGAGTAATGTTGTTGGTATAATCTGAAAAAAGATATTGATTGTCCGAAATATAAGTGAAACAAAGACAAGGTAGAGTAAACCATCCTGCAAAGACAAAAACGCGCTTGAGCTGCTCGAGTGTGGGGATGCTCCATCAGAGGTGCAAGTTATTTGCTGCTGAATCAGGTCTCATGATATACGACGATGGAGCTAATTAAAATGACTTTCAACATTCCGGAATGGAAAAGGATTCCATTCCATGTGATACTGATTCAACTCCGCGGTAGAAAGAGTCGTGCCTCAGAATGGTGATGAATCGAAAAGCGCGTCAGAACAATCTTCGAAGACAGACTCGGGATTCTCTTTAAATGTAGGCCGCACCAATACGCCGTCTTGTAACAATCCTTCCTCCTCGAAATGTCGTAGTAGATCCTCTGGGACACTTCTTCCGAAAACAATTTCCAGTATAAGGACTGGAACCATGATAGGTAAAAGTTCTTCTAGAATGAACCTTCTTGCTTTCCCAACTCTTTGTTCAGGGCTAAGGTAAAGAAAAGTAGGAATCTCAGTGTTGCTGGAACGAGTAATAAGATCCTCCGGGGAAAAGTCCATATTGAAATCTTCGGGAAAATGAATCATCCGGTCGTGATCTGTACTTGAATAGGGAGGATCAATCCCAACACTGACGCAGTATGATATCCAGGACCTCAGAACATGCCAGGGCTTAGACAATTGGCAAAACCTCGCCAATGAGCTTTCAACTTTCGGGTACTGGCCGACTAAACACCGGATCAATCTTTCGTGGGGACCGTACTCGGTGAAGTCAAATCCTGCTTGAGGGTCGCAATGGCGGCGCCAATATTCATCCACAGGAATACTTGGTACATGACCGCGCATCGGTATTGAATCGTCTGGATAAGGCAGCATCATGGCAATCGCCGACCACCATGCGTCCCAGTATGTTTTGAAATCACCCGTAAACTCGAACCACAGCCGATCGAAAAGACAAAGATACTGGTCAAGGATTACGGCGAAGTCCTGCTCCTCTTCTCTTATATCGCGTCCATCCTCTGTCGGCATTTTCTGCCTCACGTAGTAGGGTGAACAGGCATACAGTTGTTCGATGAATCTGCAGCATGTGTGTGACATTCCCAATCTTTCGAATATTTCGAGTCTGCAGGCCTCCCTGTATGCTTCATGCTGATTTCTTTTTGGGATACACTGAATCCACCATTGAGGATCAACGTGTGACCACCGCTTCTGCGGGATCATTGAGGGAAGACATCCTCTAGAACTGCAATGGCATTGACAGTCATCGCTCTCTGGGTAGCCGCATACGGAGATGATTTTCTTGATAGAGTCGTCTGGATACCAAAGCAAACTTTTAAATGATGCAGCAAGAGCCCAGATGAGTTTCTCATCTGGCGAAGCTCCATGCTGAAAGGTACCAGAGAGCTAGGTTCGAATCTCCTTTTGTACAGGCTACTTCGACAGGGCGAACACCATTTTCGTCCTTGGAATCAAGCTGATGGAATCCCACGCGATACAGCCGCTCCGCTACAGAGGTCTCGACGAAAGGCAGGTGGTAAACCGATGGTCGACAGCCCGGGTATAAGAATGATGGTGTGTTGACACCTTTGGAGATCAGCATCCGGTAAACTCGTAGTAACAAAGTGCAATCAAGAACGTCGTCCTGAAAGTTGCCAATGCCGATGCAGAGATCTTTTTGCACCACTGATGGGAGGTATCTTCGAGCAAGATCCAAAAGTCGTTTGCGAAGTTGTACGAGATGGTTGATGATTAAGTCGAACGAGGCATTGGGTGCGGATCCGGAAGATTCTGGCCGGTACGTCGCCCACAGGCTTAGCAGGTTGGTCTCGATCGGCAACATGCTTAGCAGGTGGGTGTACGGCGAGTCTTTGGGGAAGAAAAATGGGAGATCCTTGTGAAGCAGGTCCATCAATGCATCCGAATAGCCAAGCTGCAGAGCAAATCTTATGCTTTCACAAGGGTTTGCACCGGCTGCAAGAAGAAGTCTTCTCCCTTCCGGCCAGTGTAGCGCAAAAGTCAACACAGACGGAAGATTTCCGTGCTCTTTTTCAAAGGTGTTGCTTTCGATGCTCTCCACCAGCAAAGGCAGGGATTTCTGAACGATTGCGGCATATCTTGGCGGCAAGTGGAGTTCTGTATGTATAAATTATAAGAAAAACTGTGAAGAATTCAAAATAGAATAAACTTGTGCACTGACCGGTCAATATATCGACGTCTTGCCATATTTCTAATAGTCGATTGCCGTTACATATGCCATAATCGCTCATATCCAGGTCACATTCATGATGGCTGAGCATACTCGAGTAGTAAAAGTCATTATGTGGCAGTATGTTAGTTGAGTGACGTCGAAAAAGCCTGTTCTTGAAGGTTAGCATACAAAGACCATTACGGCAAGTGAAGACTGTGGCCCACCCGTTTGGATTACCTTCAGCCCCGCTTTCAAAAAAGAGGTCGATAATCGAAATGATTAGATCGTACACATGCAAATTGTTAAGAAATGGCTTGTTGTGTTGGACTATGCCAAGGAATTCCTGTACAGATATTAGTTAAGAGCGAATCCAATACCATTCATTACCACTTACAGCCAGAGCAGTGTTTCCTCGTTCATTCTGGTCAACTGCAGTAGCGCTACCATCGTGAAATGCCTGACAAAGATTGACCCTGAATTTTTCAAAGACCTTCCGCCACTGAGACTCCAAATTGGGATTTAGCAAGCCAAAAAATCTTGATACCATGGCATACGAATTGAGGTTATCCAATGCTCGAAACACTGGAGATGTCTGTCCTTCGACGATTCTCGCTGCTCGTCGAATGCTGGGACGCACTGCCAAACCACCAGCGCCGAAATCGATTTGAAGTGCTATGTCAATGCAGTAAGACCACAGAGCGGGCAGGGCGGCACGGACACAGATAGTCCAAGAAGTGTTCGATCTAGGATGGAGTAGGCAACTGGCGTCATGCGCCAGAGTCGGATCGTATCGAAATCGAAAATTCCTCCAGGTTTTGTGAGATTGGATTCTCCGCGCTTTACACATGCAGAGGGTACTATTTCCTGGGAGACTTCGAATAAGCGAGCTACCGGCGTATGAAAACCGGGACGAGGCGTTCCTTGTGCTGACTTCAATGTCTTTCAAATAGGAGGGCTTAGACAGCAGACGCTGACTTGTGTTTTGGATCTTGTAATCTGTTAATTTGAGATACTGGGAATTTTGTGTCTGTTTTGACATACTAGTATCTGGTTCATCATTTGTTGCATTGAAGCCAATTGGGAGTGCAAGTTCTGACTCTCAAAGGACCGGCTTGTTCGGTCTAGCACTATCTCGTCAACGATATCTCCTTTCAGCGATTGCAACAACCCGTGCATGCTTGTCTCCGCTGTTTTGAATCCCTGGACGATGTCATGTCTGACAACGTTGATGTTCTGCTCGAGCTGTCGTGTATGTGCATCGAGATGGTATCTATTTGTACCAATTTCTCGGAGGACCGCACCTTGCGAAGTATGAACAATACTCTCGACAGCCTTGGGCATGTTGCCGAGGCTCTGTTGTACAGTGCTCAGTGTTTGATCGACGACGGATATCTTTGTGGCATTGTCTCTATCGACTAGTCTGATCTTTGTTAGTGTTATCAAAACAAGTAATCCTTCTATGGCTTACTTACATGTCATCTCTGATGAGCCTGAGACTTTGGTGTTGCATCCAAGCTTGAAGGAGGCCAGCCGTTGTTTCAATGTCACCGCATTTGCCTAGAATCTCTTCCTCTTTTTTCATTGCAACCACAGCTCTCCATGTCTTCTCGACGAATCCATTGGCTGTAGGTGCGATCTTGTTCAATAAGATTTGTAGCTCCATCACCTGTACTACCGCATCTTTGAGGAGACCTTTTGCAAAGTCAACCTGCGGCTGCGATATGGTTCCTGAAAGTGTCGTGCCAGGACCGGAATTCGGTGCTTCGATGTCGGACTTTATCGACTCCACGAGCTGAAGAGTTTGCTCAAGTTGTCGACGAACTCGCTTGATCTTGCGAGGGACATGCTGGAGGTCTGAACAGAAGCGTGACAAGCTGATGAGGACGCGGGAGCCTACATCAACAAATTGTATAGCTCCCGCGATGATACCGACAATCTCCGCCATGCTTCCAGAGCGCAAAAGCAATGGCGCATGTGTTCATATTGGGAAAAGCCAGGTGTGAGCAAAACAAGGCTGGGGACTGTCAGCGCGGGGTAAAGCTCATATACACGCCCAGGTCGCGTCACACGCTCAAAACAGCTACTCGAGGCAGTCTCAAGGCGCATTTCAGCCTGGCGGTGTCATCATTCATTGGCCTCATCGAAAATTTCCACGTGTTCTCGCATGCATGAAGAAGGCAGTGAGCTGAACAGAACATGCATAATGCCTGTCGACGAAATGATATTACAGGATCGCTTACTAGATTCGCAATCATTCAGTCTTGGCTTCTGCGGCCTCCGAGGCTTGGTTGGCTGCTGTCTCAGCTGCCGCTGTGCTAGAACCTGCATCAGGGTGGGTGTTTTCTATCGGCTCCTGCGCAGTTGCGGCTTCAGCAGTCTCGGCTTCCGCATTCTCATGGTCGTTCTCTTCGTCATCCTCTTCGCCCGTACTCTTCAACTGGCCTCCTTTCCTCTTCGGGATAACCTTCATGAAGGCCTCGCCCCAATCACCGCAAGCGAGCCACTGCAACATGATTTCGTTGACGTGATTCGTCGCCAATACGCTCCGGCTGTTCATCTGCAGGAATTCGCCAATGGGCAGCTTCGCAGTCTTGATGCCTCGCTCGGTGGCACGCTTGTGGCAGATACCCTTGTATCTGTTTTTGTCCACTAGACCGCCGATGATGTAGGTGCTGTATGGCTTCAGCTCGTTGAGAGTCTCGGTGCCCTCGGACGACAGATACACAATCTCTCCCTCCTTATCATTGTTCGGCGCCACCTCCGCACTCTCGCCCGCTTCCGCAGCACTCTTCTTCTCGCGAGCGGCGATCTCAGCCAGCGTCCCAGCCAGGCGGCCACCCTCCTTCAAATCCTTCATCCAATCCTTCGCCTTCTCTGCAACCTCGACGAAATCTTCCTCAAATACCCTGAAACCCTTCCACGACTTGTAATGCTGGTTCAACAGCCCGTCGAACCTCTCCTTCAAGCTTCCACCAAAGCTCGAGATACACAGGTGCGCGCGGTACGGCGCATTCCTGTTATCCGAGTAACTCCTCGTAATCTGCTGCCCCAAACTCTTCATCTCTTTATCCATCATAAGCTCGTCGAAGCTGCAATCGAATATGAAAGTGATAGGCAGCTGCACAGCCTTCTGGTTGCGAAGCTTCTGCTGCGCCTCGCGCTGGTCCTTGTGCGGGTGGTCGAGAGCCCCTCCGTTGTTGTCCTCGCCATTGGCGTGCGCCTGGCGCTTGCGCTCCTTGCGCGCCTTGTTCTTTTCCTTGCGCTGCGCCTTGCGGGCGTCGCGGCCGGCCTCCCATTCTTGCTGTCGCTTCATCTTCTTCCACGCCGACTTGGTCATGCCGGGCGGCGGGCCTGGTTTGGCGGGCTGGTCGGAGGAAGCGGCGGCGGTGGTCGAGGCTTCGGCATTGTCGCCTGCGTTGTCGTGGTCGTTGTCGTCCACGCTCATGGCATCATCGTTGTCGTTCGTGGCGCCAGTCTGCGCGGAGTCGGGCTGGGCGGCGGCCGTGGTGGTGTTGTCTTCTGAGCCATTGGCGGCGGTAGGCTGAGCGGTTTGCGCGAAGGCAGCCTCTTCGGTCTGCGGGCTATGATCCCGCTTCTGCATCTTCGCAGGTCTCTCGTCGTCGGCCATGTTTATCGTCGTAATTGAAAAATTTCTTTCCTGTCCGAAGAAGATGTGCTTTGCACGGCGAAGTGGTGTGTGACGTCCAGGCCAAAAAAGTGCAACGGAATCGGGGTCCATGCTCCAGCAGCCAAATTTCCGCCGACGTTCTCCCGACAAAGGCACGCTGCAAGCTTCGGCCAACCTCTCACGGCGCAGGCAATCCGCATTACGGGCCAAACCACCACTCCATCATACAACAACCACCCAACCCCGCCACCACCGCAACAATCCCAAAGGCGACGAAGCCGCACGACCGCTCTCCCGAACCCGTCGCCACACGCGACCGACCCCACCCGCCGCAATGCCTCAGGACATGCCGCCCGTCGGCGGCTACGAGCCCGTCCAGTACAAGCGCAACCTGCCCGCCCGCGGCTTCCGCCCGGCCGCCTACCTCGCCATCATGGGCGGCATCATGACCTACGGCTTCTGGCGCATCGGCCAGGGCATCCGGGAGCACAAGTACGCCACGCCCATCCCCGAATTTGTTCCCCTCCCCCGCGCTACGCAACGCACGCACCCAATGGACGAAGGGCGACGGAAATTGGAGGTTTTGGAGGGAATTGGTGGAATTGTGGATGAGGATACATTTGGCTGACTTTCTGGCGTTGTTCTGTGTGGTGTATAGTGAGCTCGCCCGCGAGAAGATGTGGAGCCGCATCCACCTGATCCCGCTGCTGCAGGCCGAGGAGGACAGGGACCAGGTCCGGAGACACCTCGCCAACCAGGCCCGCGAGAAGGAGCTGCTCGGCGCCGAGACTAAGGTCTTCAACAGCGACAGGTGCGTGGTCATTGAATTGGAGGGCGATGGAATTGCAGCGGGGAAGGGCATGGTTAAGAATCGGGCAGATATGCTGACTTGCTTGCGTGATAGGTTCGTGCGGCCGTACTTCGCTGCTACGCCCAGGGAGTCCAACTAGGGTGGAGGCTTCTTTTCCTGCTTGATTGATGGGGCGTGGTGGGATTGGGCGGAGTGAGGAAAGTAGACTACGTGGTGGGTATACATATCCGGGTGGGTAGAATGGGCCCGCCGGACAGGAATTGCCCTTGAGTGAAGGCAAACTGAATCAGAAAGATTCCTGGACGTCAGGTAGTGTGCCTATGACTTGATATGTGGGTCCTGCGTGCTCGGTGCCATTGCTATGCTTCGCGCACCAAGATGTGGAGTTCATTTCAATGTTTGTTCGCCCATGACTGAAGACTGATGGATTTCGCATGTCCTTTCGATCATCAATGCCCACGCCAGTCTGTTCAGTGATCGCCATCACGGTGAACCGGCTTCATACATCATGGCAACCCAGCTTTAGACATCACGGTGAGCCAGCTTCAGGCCATCCGTCTTCCTTGTAGTATGAAGCTTTTCTCTTCCTCATGCCTCCACTCAAGGTGAAGGAAACACAACGAAAAGAGGGTTCGCGTCAGCCCGAGGCAGTGCAATACGAGCGACACTGTGGTCAGTGACGTTAGGCGGAGCCCAGCGGCCACTTGGCCGGGTTCCAAAAACTAGTTTAATCAAAAGAAATACCCCCGTAGGGGCGTTCTAGAGATTAAACTAAAAAGAACAGATACTACACTTGATCTAAGCCAAAAGGCAAAGAGAGCTGGAGAGAAAAGGAAGCGTCTGGGTCGTACCATGGTGGGGTTTATATAGGTAGGAGGAGGGTGGTCTGGATAGAGGCACGAGCTCCGCCACTAGGGTGACGACGGAACAAGGTAGGAGCTTCTGGGCAACCGTGACCGTTTGGGTGGGTGGCCTGCATAATTTGCACGCATGTGAAAGACCCTTTGACGCAGGGTGGTCAGAGTGGCAGTCATCCGTCGGCATGTGCCGTCCAGGTTGGGCAGTCTCAGGGTCATGGTGTTGAGAAGGGAAGCCACCTGGCGACATGTGGCCCGTCGTGGCCACCCGTGAATGCACAGAGAAGTCACATGTGAATGTAGAAAAAGCAGGAAGTACGCACTGTGACCACCTTGCTAGTCCGCATGGGGCATATGACAATTGAGAGGCAAGTGTACTTTCAGCGGGCACCTGCTTGATATGCCAAGCACATGCTTTTGAGGTCTGACATGTGAAGGGTTCAGAGGTCACACATTCGATGATACAGAGCGAATTGGCAGGAACAAGCGACTGCATCGCGGGCTGTACATCTGGCTTATCATGACATGTGAGAGAAGAGAAGAAATCAGGAAGGCAATCAGGAAGGCAATCAGGAAGGCAATCAGGAGTGGGGGTCTTGTGTGTAGAAAGTCCTGGCACCGAAAAAATGGGATAAGAAAATCGCTGATTGAACACCATGGACCCAGTTGTACTAGCGGAAAATGTTCAATGACATCAAGAAAATGAAGGACAAACGCGATGTGCAAACATGAAAACCAATACTATTAATCTCATGAATCCCACTGCACAAACAGTCCATACAGCCCTTGTTCGACACCATCACTTACTCACGCCACCTCCACCTCACAAGATTCCCTTTTAGAATTCATATCACTGTGAGCAAAACTGACAGTAAAGGGGAGGTTAGATCAAGCTCAGCCCGTCAACAAGAACGGCAGTCCGATCATCCCACGCCACCCCTGAATACAGCGCACTGCCTCCACTCAGCTCGAAGTCAACAGCCAAAGAGATCAACCATCGGGAAGGCTGATTTCTGATACAAATAGAGAGACCAAAGAAGAAACAAACAACGTTGTTCCTGCATATATTTGCTGTAGTCAAAGCGGTGAGATGCGGAGGAGACCCAGCACAGTCTGATCTGCAACAGGGGTATACAAAATGATACGAAGGCGAGATCCGAGTCCTTGGGTCAGGCCCAGCTGCAGCCAGGGTAAGTACGTCTCTCTGCAGGGCTATCGGATACCTGCAGGGTGGAGTGGCGATCGTTCCCTCTTGCGCCTTCGGAATGGGAGAGAAGACCTTGAAGGGTCCAGGCAGCCTGGGAACATCAACTAACATCTTCATATCTTTTGTGAATTACAGCTAAAACTGCAATGAAATGGAAATAGTTTTCTAAGTCCTGGGTATCGTAAGTAATGTCCTTCTCCATCCTTTTCTGAGCACGCCGATTTTTCCACCTTAAAATGTCCATGTCGCTTCGACCAGAGATAGAAATTAAACAAAAAGAGAATTCTTTAACCCGTGCTCATGCTCATCTACTAGACGCACGACTCGCACTCTCACTCCTCCCACCACTGCTTCCGCTCGAACTTCCCTCACCAAACATACTCTCCTTCCTCCTGTGCCCACTCTCTCTCGCCGCTTGGCCACCTTTCACCTCCGTCACTGTCGTCGTTACGACATCACTCCTCAACCCCATGACAATATCGCTCTTCCCTTCAGCATTGTATTTATCCTCGTACATGCTCGGTGTGCGCGGCTGGCCAGCCTCGATATCGTAGTCGACTTGGCGCCAAATTTCGAGGGGCATGCTGGAACTGTGCTCGCCGTAGCTACTGTTGATGGCCTCCTGGCTGCCATTGGCATCGCGCCCCTCCTGGCTTCCGCGGCGGATGGTGCCGCCGTGCGCGGTCAGGATGTTTCCGGTGTGCGTGCTGGTCGAGTGCAGGCTGTGCATGGTGCGGTCGCGGACGGAGCGGAGTTTGCTGAAGCGCTGGGAGCCGCGGATGGTGCTCTTTCGGTTTGTCGACGACTTGGCACCCGTGCCATCGTTCAAGGCCGTCTTGTTGCCGTACTCATCGTACATGTATTTGCTCGGGCCCTGGGGTCCGGAGGCGGAGTTGGTCCATGATCCGCTGAGGCCGGTGGCGGCGACGATCTTGCGGAACAGTGGCCAGCAGCAAGTCGCGTTGGCGACGTAGATGCCTGTACTGCTTTCGCGTACATACCAGATCATATAGACGTGGGAGCCGGGCAGGATCCAGTTATACGTCTTGTTGAGAACTGCGGCAACAATGTTGAAAAGACCGAGCGAGAAGACAGCACACAACATGATCTTCTTCTTGCGCTTCATCTGTGCCTTCCAGATCAATGGAATCGGTACGAGCATGAGCAGTAGGTCCGACGAGGTGTTGAAGACAAGAATCATGATGCAGTAATTGCCGTAATTGGAGCACTGCTCGTTGACTGGATTGATCGACCAGTACTCGCTGAAGGGCCGGCACCAGACGCCGAAAAATGTGATCTGGATGATGATATAACCGAGAAGTACGTAGAAGGCGACGATTTTGTTGAAGAGATTCTCGCGTAATCCCTGGGTCATTCGGTGGTAGAGGATGAGAAGGCTGGCCTTGGTGCCCCATTGCGCGTGGATCATGCACTGCTCTACGGCGAGTGTGATTTTGCTGCCGAAGATTCGACTTTTGACTTCCTCGGGATCGGCAAGGACTGCTGCTAACTCCGAAGGGTGCATGAGGTTGCTGGCGAAGCGGATGTTGAAATTCAGAAGCACTATCAGTGCGGTGTAAAAAAGGAACGTCACGATCATAACATAGTCATCGGCTGTGACCTGGTCAGCATGTAATGGCTGTCTTGGGACTCGTGAGGGACCCACAAGCAAGTCTCCTGATGGATCCTGTAGTAATTGCTCTCGACCAACTAGGACCAGTCAGAAAACGATCAAGTGTTTGAAGCCAATTGACTCACAGCCTGCCAATGAAGAAGAGAAGAGCGAAGACGTAAAAGCAAATGCTCTCCACGAGCACTTCCGCATGGCTGGGGTCTCCCTTGGCCATGGTGAGATGAAGTTCGCCGAGTCGGAATGGCTTGGTCGAATGAGTTCAAGGGCGGGACTAAGCGGAGCCCCCGGGTCTACCTCCGCATTCAGGTCGGGAAGCTTTGACTGGGCGGCGCGAAGGGCGGGAACGGGAGCGGGAGGCCCGAAGATAAATTCGCAGCGGGGCGTGTATTGAGCTGAGGACTGGAGCAAAGAGCGGAGAGAGCGGAGGACACAAGAGGGCACGGGAAGTCCGGATGACTGCAGCTTGTGCGGCGTGAGTTCGTGCTTCTCTTCGGGCAGTGACGATGATTGGTGTGGGTCTTTTTGCAGTGGCCAGAAAGGTGTCGCAGGACGAAAATCAATATTCGGGCGCGGTGCAAGGACAGGATTGGGCAGTGAGTTTGGGGCGCTGTGCCAGAAGCGGAAAAGATGTGTTGTCTATAGGGATCCACGGTGCACATACTCACAGAATGACGAGGGCTGGAGAAAAGACGCGGTGAATGAAGCTGACTCGGGCTGAAAGTTTATGCTGGTGCAACGACGGTGGTGAGATGATGTTGTGGAACGCGAGGGACAGCTGTTGCCTGTGTTCACGGCATGACTCCCTTGGTCAGACGAAAGTCAACCAACGGAACGAAGACGTAAAGACAGAGACGCAATGCAAGCATTTCCAAGCGACACAGCAGCTTAAAGGGCTGCTTCCGGGGCGGGTCCCTGGCCGGGCGTACCGCTGGCCTGGCTCGGATGGTCCCTGGCGGAGGCGTCATTGGCCTGTGGAGAGCGCGTCGCCATTTTGGGGCCTGCCCTATCAGGCGGGCGGCGCGAGAGCTGGTGAGCCCTGCGGTGATGAGGCGTAGGCATGGGTGGGTCCTGGGCGATGGCGCGCAGACGCAATGAAGACGTTGAGGCCGACACTTTGCCGGTTGCAGCAACAGAACGTGGCAGGCGAGGCGAATCACTGATTTGCGCCTGCCCTAAGCGAGTCATTCCCCGAGCCCGGCGGCAGACTGCCTCCGGCACCATTCCAACACCACTGCAACCCAGTCCACTGCCTGCGTGGCTTTCACGAGTAGCACAGCGATCAGCAGGGCCTTCGGCCGCCAACCACCTTGCTACCGGCTGACGGTCACGGCAGCGCTGCCGATCGAAACAGCGGCACTTGACAAAATGCAAACTCCGGCGCCGGAGACGAAAGCGCGCCACCCTCAGCCGCACGCAGCGGCTTCAGCTGCAATTCTTCCTTCTGACGCGGCTCCTGCCCCAATCAACGCCAGCCCCGGCCCGCTTCCCTCGCGCTAGCACTTGCATCAAATCTACCGTGCCTTCGCTCCGCTATCTTCCGTCGCTGTTCTGGCCAGCGAGCGCGCCACGTTTACCACCAGGTCGGTCCCTACTTTCAACGCCTTCTCGGCTTGTGTCGAGACAGACTTCACCCGATCTAAAAGGGGCCCCATCCGAGCGGACCATCTTCGCTCGTCCTCGGCCGTACTTGTTGCTCGTCGTGCCATGGTTGGTTGGCCGTCGCCGTGGTGTTCAACTGCTGTCCCGAGCGGCCGCGCCGTCTCTCTGGGAGTCGGCTGTTTCTTTGGCCCCCTCCCCCACAGCGGAATATCACCGTAGGAGAGGTAGCTCCTGCAGATCTATGGGGTGTGATGACAAGAAAGATGGGGCTCCTGTGTGACGACGGCCAGGTGCTTCGGTTGCCAGCTTGCGAGATCCGATCGGTCCATTTCGTAACTGAGATATGCAAAGCAGCTTCCAAATGGGGACTCCTCTGCAGCGACAGACTTTGTCGTCCACAGATCTCAGCACTGGCAGCCCCCCTTTGGCGGCACAACAGCAACCAACGGCCCTGCATTATGCAAGACACGGCACATGTCTCCGCAGCAGAACACCTGCCGCATCCTTCAATCTGCCGCAGCCACAATCTACATCGCACTACTTCATCTTGTCTTTTCTGCCTGGAATTTGACGGCCGCCAATGACGCCCCTAGAAACTGCCAAGTTTCTTATCGAATCCTACCGCATGTCGAACCACCTTCTGCACCATTTCATCCAGCATTCAAAAATACCAAAGCTCACAGGTACTCAAATGGCCCGTTACCTTTCATCGATTCCCGTTCTCCAAAATTCGGCACGCCTCTCCGAACGGATCCCGTGGAATACTCCGTATGACTGATTAGATTACGGATCATTGGCCGAAGCCACCCGCGCGAACGCAAGCTTCTAGAATCGAGGTGCTTTGCCGCACAGGTGAGCAAATTATATCGGCTCTGCGGCGTAGTAGGTACTAGAAAAAGTAATGCCCAGGTCGCAACGCTACTTAGGAGTACTAATTCGGTACATCACTGGTCTGTACAGCCACTTCAACCGAACAACAGAAGCACAACACGAAAGAGCACGCTACGCAACTGCAGCATCTTCTCAATTCTGCTAAGACACTAGTTGCAACGCGCCGGGCCAAGTCGGCGGGGTGGCTTGCGCGAACCATCCCACGTGCGGTAAATCGCGCGCATCCAACCGCACCTGCAACGACCGGCCCGCGGGAAGGACGACGCGTAAGTATTACTGTACGCACTAACACATCAAAATCATCATTTTCTTCCTCTCCTTCTCCAGTCTCCACTTCACATCCATCTTTACGGTCCGACACCGGCAAACATCACACCATTATCTCCTTTCCGCGGGGAAATTTTTAAGGTTTTACCTTTCCACAGTAGGCCAAGTCTTTTCTTCGCACAACGGTCTAAAGGCGAAGTGCCCGCAAGCCGGCCGATGTTGCCGAAGCGGATCAATTGCCGACGGCCGACGACTGGCGCCGTCTGGCATTACTAATTCTAAGCGCGACAGGAGCATCAAAACACCGTTTTGCCTCTCTACTCACTCATCTCTCGCCCATTTTTTCCTTGCTGCTATTTCCAACGCCATTTCATTGACCTCAGAACGAGAAGAGAAACCAGTAGTCTGTGATGATTTCCCGGACTTGCGCCAAAATGCCTTCCTCTTCGGGAGATCCCTCATCCTCTGATGGAAAATGCCGTCGTTTCGCTATTTCTCCGTAGAATGTTCCCGCCCCCCTCAGCCTCTTCCACCTTCGCCTTTCTGACTCGATTCTTCGCGCAACGCGCACTTGTTTCGGGAGGTGGACTAGAATGAGGGCTATGTGGCTCAGCCATAACGATCGGACTGACAGCCACGTGTTTGATCTAGATGCATCATCCAGCCACGGTTCGCCTGCTTGAAGGAAAGATCCGTAGAACGCTTGTGGCTTGGTTTAGCTTGGCTTGGTATTGCCCACCATCTTTATTTTGCCGCCGAAGAGGAAGTAGACGAGGAGTTGGTCAATATGCTACTTGACTCGATAGTTCATTGGAATGAGGAGGCAACGCGTATGCAAAAGGGGAGTGGAGAGAAGGGAGCAATGAGACTGCTCTCTCGTTGTCCTGAGCAATCATTTTCTTCACTTTTCTCTACTCCCCTCTACCCTCGGCGAGGCGCAGAAAAAGTTAGCATTGCAACTGTTACCTTGCCAAAGATATTGCACCCTGCTGATGTTAGACGTTGACTCCAAGGACCAGTTGCATCTGAACAGATGCGAAACATCTACTTCTCGCCGTTTGCTTCGACTACTCATCAGTGAGGAGTGCAGCATCGTTCGAAGGAAGCACAAGACATTACACAATCCATCGTGTACCCATGATTCTACCCTCCTCCCTGTCCCGTCTTAGCTAAGCTGCACGATCCACCTCCCTTCCTTGACTTTCGCCTCTCCTCTCTCCGGCCCCGACCCTCAAGGCAGACTCGATGCCCAACGCAAAGCCGCCGCCGTCGCAGACGATGTGGAGAACAACAATCTACGCTCATATTAAATCGCGAAAAAACCCGCAAGTCGGCTCTGTTAGAGATAAAATGCCCACAGCTGCGACGCCGACGCGTCCAGACGAGTCATTCATGATGTGGTGGAGCGGAGGCGAGGCAGCCAGAAAGTTGACACAACGGTTGTTGTAATCGTCGTTTTCAGAAGGGTCGGCAGTTCTTACCTTGCCGAATACGAAGAGAACTGGTTCGATGTTCTTCTGTGCGCATCTCGGTAGACGAGTCAGCGGTGTTGGTTTAATATGGGGTAGGGCTGATGTTGGAGGAGGGGTTCGTAATGTTTCTCTGACAGATCGGCAAGATGGAAGGGAACATGTATGATGGTCGCCTTGCGAAGGAAGAACCAGTGTTTCTAGAATTCGTAACGTAGCGCTTGATCGTCAACAAACATAGCTTACTCTCTGCCCGCCTAAACCCGCAATCTGCATCCACCTCATGAAATAAGCCGATTCGCGAATCCCCTATTCTCTCTGCTCTAGTCAAGATCCTTTCTCTAATCCCAACATGATCACCCCTTCGGAGGCTATGCCGTTCCTTCAGGGGGTTTCTCCAAAGCTTCTCAGAGCTCCTTGACGCCCTCCTCATCACCCTCCGCGCCATCCGCACCCTTCTCACCCTTCTCATCACCACCGACCCACCCATCAACCACCAGCCTCGCCACATTCTTCCCAGCCAACGCACTCGTCTCCATCGTGCTGATGAAGCCCTCGATCGCGCTCGTGTACCACAGCCCGTCATCCAGCTCGAGCTCCTCGAACGTGACACGCGGGAATTCGTAGGGGTAGCTGTGCCACACCTTGCGGTGCACCCACGTCACATCGCCCTGGCGGCCGACGACGTCCTCGCCGAGGTCGCTCTCGCCGTCGTCGAAGTCGGTGCGCACGCCGAGGATCTTGGCCAGGAAGGCGCCGGTGACGGGCGCGGGCGAGAAGACCTTGTACAGGAACTCGCGGCGGCCGGTGGCGGGGTTGCGCACCGCGCGCAGCGTGCTGATGCTGAAGAAGCCCGCGCTGCCGACGTGCGACTTGTTGGGCAGGTCGGCGTCCCTGTCGTCGTTGGGCACGTCGCCCGGCGCGAGCGTCGTCAGGATGACTTGCGGCACCGCGGAGCCCGGCGGCAGGTTGAAGGCCGACGCTGCGAGGCGGTGCGGCGAGGCGAAGAGCGTGACGTGCAGCTGGACGTAGGGGATCGTGTCCGGCACGTGCTTGGGCTGTGGCGTGAAGTCGATGTCGGCGAACTGGTAGGGCGCCGCGAGGATGACGGCGTCGAAGTCTTCCGACGCTTGCAGCTCGTTGGTGGATGCGTCCTTCGGTGTGAGCTTGTAGGTACCGTCAGACTGCTTGGACACGGCGGAGACGGAAGTGTTGAGCCGGATGTCCTTGGTCGCGACGGTGGCCATGTTGGAGAAGATCTGCCAATTGCCGCCGTCGACGCTCATGGCGCCATCGGTGGCCATGCAGACCATGGAGATGAGCCCATTGACGAGGGGTAAGTTTTGAGCGTAATTGACGCGGGTGCTGTAAACTTTAGTTAGCTGTTGTCTTGTATATGAAGTTGATGTGATTGAATACCTTGCCTGCACCACATCATGTGCAAAAGCTTCCCCAATCCCATTCTTTCTCATGAACTCCGCTCCTGTCGCCGCAGACGCCTCCACTAGTCCCAGCTCATGTGCTTTTTCCGACAATGAAGTCCACGGGAAATGCGGCTCCTGATACATCTCCAGGAACGCGCCCACCGTCTTCTTCATCAGCTGCATGGTGCGTATCGGCGCAAGCCCGTATTTCCACAGCATCCGCGCCTTATCCCACCATCCCATATCCTCAGGGGTGGTCAAGACAAATTCATGCCCGTTCCAGACGCCCAGGAAATCCCGCTCTTTATCGTTCTCGTCGTCGTCCTCGTCGACAATGGCGGTGCGGCCATCCGATGACAAGTTGAAGCGCGCCACCGCGTCCATCAGGATCGTGTTCACCTGGACGAAGATGGTCGCGCCGAGCTCGACGGGGATGGAGGGCGCATCGTACGCGTAGACGGTGGTCGAGCGCCCGCCGATGTAGGGCGCCCGCTCGAAGACGGTGATGTTGGTCGGAATGCCGGCCCACGACGCGAACTCGGACAGATGGTAGGCGGCGGACGAGCCACCGGCGCCGGCACCTACGGGCAGGTGTGGTGTCAGCCGTCAACCCCGTCATTCGATGTGCAGTTCGACGGTAACGGGGGGAGCTTGACGGGCGGAGCTAGGCTGCTGCGTGCGTACCTATGACGGCGACCCTTTTTGCGGGTGCGCCGGCTCCGGATGGATGGCTGCTTGCATCATGGCAGCTTGCTTGGTGGGCGAAAAGGCAGGCAGCTGCCAATGCTAGGTTGCACAACATGGTGTTGTTGCTGTTGAAGCTAGCTTCCGGGGTTGACGCGGAGCTCAAAGGAAGCTGACGTGCGTTTGTGCTCAAGACGGACTATCGAAGGATCAATCTGGGAAGCCTCGGAGTTTGCAGATGAACATTCCACAGCAGCCCACAGAGCGACTGAAAGTAAATAACAGACGATCAGGTGAGGGTCAGAAAGGGACAAGATGCGGAGGATGCGGCGGGAGGATGCCAGCAAGCAAGGGTCCACGTCCTGACTCGTGCTGCCCTGTGCACTTGGTATATGATGCTCTCCGTAGCTACAGTAAAACGCCCATGTCCACCCAACCGCTATGTACGCAAAACAAAAACCATTCTCACTGCCGCCTTCTTAGTTGCCCTCGCTACCGAACTCCTTGGTCCATTCTGCGTTTCTCGTAAGATCTTCTCCGCTGACGGTGGGCCTTGAGCTCTTGATGGCCTTGACGAAGTCCTTCAGCATGAGCGGAGGCTCCAGGAGCTGGTCAGATTCGACCTCCGTCCATTGCATCTCCATTGCTCCAGCATCGCCTGGCGAGCAAGGGGTGAGCTTCTCCTCACCCTCCACCATGACCTACCAAATAGATTAGTAAGCAAAAACTCGCAAACATGTATTCACGCCCATACCTTCTTGTAGTGCGTTGCCGTTTGAATCTTTCGCACCGGCTGCATCAGCGCATCCTGCACGGCGATGCTGATATCGCTACCCGAGTATCCCTCGCTTAGTCGGCCAAGTTCTCTGTAGTCCTCGGGCTTCAAGTGGCATGGCGTAGTGCCAACTGCAAGCTCGAACATCTTCATTCTTGCAGGAAGATCGGGCAAGCTGATATGGACACGCCTCTGGAAACGTCTCCTAATGGCGGCATCGAGCTGCCATGGGATGTTTGTTGCGCCAAGAATCAGAACACCCTTGGAATCCTTGCCAACACCATCCATTTGCACCAGAAGCTCCGTCTTGATACGTCTTGATGCCTCCGATTCACCCTCTCCACGAGGACCACACAGAGCGTCAATTTCGTCGATGAAGATAATCGAGGGCTTGTTCTCTCTTGCCATGTTGAACAATTGCTTGACGAGACTATGCACGAGTTAGGATTGAAAGCGAGGGGGGAAATATTGGGACTTACCGTTCACTCTCTCCCATCCACTTCGAAACCAGGTCACTACTGCTGACGCTGAAGAAAGTGCTGTTTGCCTCTGTGGCGACCGCCTTGGCCAGGTAACTCTTACCGGTACCGGGCGGGCCATACATCAGGATACCTTTCCACGGCTGTCTCTTACCCGTAAACAGGTGGGGGAACTTGATGGGTAATATCACGGCCTCCTTAAGCGCCTCCTTCGCCTGGTCCAAGCCAGCAACATCTTCCCACCTGACATTCGGCTTCTCCGACAGGATGGCGCCGGCGAGCGCACCACGTAGCTTCTTGGAATCCGCGTCTTCCTCTTCGTCTCCACCCTGACCTTTCCCACTGCCACCGGCGACCTTGCCGTTCGCGCCTATCGCACCAGGTTTCTTTCGATTATTGGTGTCGTTCTCGGCGAGGTGGTTCTTGAGCTTTTCGGCGCGCTCCATGTACTCGCCCACCTTGGCGCGGATCATCTCTTTGGATTTTGGGTTTTTCTCCCACTTTAGCGCCAGCATGAACAGCTCGAGAGCCTGGTAGTACAGCTGGTAGGCACTTTCATAGTCGCCATTGGTATCCTTGTCGATTGCCTTCTTGACCACGTCGATAGCGCGGCCGAGGAAGTCGGTGCCGCTCATTGTGAGCTGGGAAAGTTGGTTCGGCGTCTACAAGTACACTACGTTTCCGATGTCGCTGACTTGGTGGCACAAAATGTGACCAGGTTTGGCAGAGTGGCTATGCAGGGTTCGCTGTCGTCGAGGCTCTGGCGTCTGCGCGGTGGTGCAGCAGATGTCGGCGTTTATAGAGCGATCAGCGGGCGGTTGCCAGGGCAGCGTTCGGGGCGCGAGCTGGAGCGCAGATAGGGAGAAGCGTGCGCCTGAGAATGTCAGTCATGACCCGAGTGGAGGACGAAGCGAAAATTTACCGACGAGAAGCGTAACGGCGCGGATGGGGTGAGCAAGACAGAGTTGTTGGAGCGGCGAGCGGACGCAGAGGCACGCAGCAGGGCCCATGTCACTGCCGCCCCGCGAATGCCAAGGCACCAGGCTCTCTCCGTCCACCACCGCCCGCGAAACCCCTCCCACCGCACCCATTCCTTCAATCGGCCTCGATACCACTTGCGGAGATGGCGGAGCAGCAGAAGAAGCTGCAGGACCTCACTGACGAGTTCCAGAAGCTCCAGAGTGGTGCGTTGTCCCCCGCTTCGTTTGCTACCGCGCTTGCTAATGCTTTCACAGAACTGCAGAGCGTTGTCGATGGTCGCCAGAAACTCGAGTCGCAACAACAAGAGAACAAGGGCGTTCAGCAGGTTCGCGCCCTCAAAATCGCCATGCCGACCTTTCGCTCACCCACGCTACTAGGAGTTCGAGAAGATCGCCGACGATGCCAACATCTACAAGCTCGTGGGCCCCGTGTTGCTGAAGCAGGACAAATCCGAGGCCGTCTTGGCTGTGAGCGGGCGCTTGGAGTTCATTGAGAAAGAGATGTAAGCATCAGTTGCAATGTCACGTAGTTTGGAAATGTCCAGACTAACAACGACTGTAGCAAGCGCATCGAGGGACAGATCAACGAGATACAGGAGCGCAGCGAGAAGAAGAAGATTGAGGTTGGCTTGCCCGTATTTTCGAGCCTTGAAAGGGTGCTGACATTTCACAGATCATCACTCTGCAAACTGAGATGCAGCAGCTGCAGCAGCCTGCCGCCGCATGAAGTGGCTCTTGATCATCGCAGTCCACATCCAGCGATGGCGCCCCTGAAACATTGTCCCAGTGAAAGTGGGTAGATGCCAAAATGTGTGTTGGTAGAAGAATGGGGCGCGCAATCACACGCGCGACGCTGTGTTTAGGCTATACACCAAACCATAGCCGCTAGAAGCCAAACTTTCGAGTTCTTGGACAACGAAGTTGGCACAACTTAAATGCTACTTCGAAACTATCGAGGCCCTTCATCCTAGGGCCTTGATCAATCAACAACGATACCAGTGTCAATTGAAGGTCTCTCTTCCACTCTGTTTTTTTTTTTTTTTTTCAAGGAAATGCTGCGTAGTAATGATCGTCATCATTGCCTCTTGCTTCGGAAATCCTTCCACTCATACTCGCCGCATGGCTAGCTGGACTGATAGCCTTCGTCTGGTTTTTGGTGCAGGTAGCCGTTCCCCCCTTGGACGGGTTACAGATTCGACAAGACGCAATCTCCCGCCCATATCAGGAAGGACGGTTCGGGCGCTTCGCGCCTCTCTTCACAAGGACTGCTCGATTCGATACGCCACAACCACAGCGATGTGGTTTCCTTTTTATTTCATAGCACTGCACGACTTAGCTGCTATCGACTTCTACATCCAGACACTTTCTTCAGTTCCGCCAATCACGGATCACGCTGATGACGATCACGAGTGACGCTGCCCTAGCCATTGGTCACCGTCCACTCGAGACGGCGGTCCGCGGGCACGAGATGGTGGTCAGCAAGCATGAGGTGGCGCACTCTCTCATAATGCTCGGCGTATTTGGTTTTCTGTGTTGAGCTCGAAGCTGTCGTCATAAAGGGGGCCAAATCTCGTGCCAGAAGGCGCAGTGGTACCAGAACTTACGAATCTTAAAAACTGCGTGGATGCTCTCCGTCAAGGTGCGGACAATGGGCATTATAGGGCGCATTGATGTCGTATCATGCATCCACGGGGCGTCTGTTCACGACGACCTTGGCCCCTAGGTATGCGGCGAGCAGGTTGGCGAAAGCATGCAGTCGCTCGGCTTGGGGTTGAAGCCCAAGCGTTCCTACTTGCCTTCTCTGTATCGTTTGGCGGGTGCGAGGCAGTGTAGTACCACCTACTCGTTGCTGCCGCGTTTGTTAGCCTCGGAGTCGTAGTGCCGGCAGGTCAACTGTTCCAATACACGACCACCAGGCCAACATCCAGGACAACAACGGCCAGTTATTAATATTTCACCAAAGGTCGCAGCGCCAAAATATCGAGAAACAGAATACCCAGGATCATCCTTACCAATGTCGAAACAGCCAGAGCTCCAACATCCAATGCCCGTCAAGCCCGTAAGCAGACAGCTCGCTTCCGAACAACACTTTCCCGGGCAGCCTTCACCAGAAGAGGAAATTTCAGAACTTTCACTACCAGAAATACTGGTGCCGGTAGACCCAGTACAAAGGGACTTAGTGCAAGATGATCAAGCACAAGAGAATTCAGTAAAAGAGGAACCAGTACAAGAGGAACCAGTACAAGAGGAACCAGTACAAGAGGAACCAGTACAAGAGGAACCAGTACAAGAGGAACCAGTACAAGAGGAACCAGTACAAGAGGAACCAGTACAAGAGGAA